>JAVJGI010000014.1:13766829-13804635 GCA_035590275.1 Ibycter americanus | reverse complement strand
TTGTAGTTCTGACTTCTAAACTCTTTTGAGTTGGGTTCATTTCTCCTGCCGGTTTACTTTTAAACCAGCACACTCAGACAGTCTAGAACCTGATATTCTCCTATGATGGGTAAGACTTCATTACCCCATTCCCTGTCTTGAGATACTGGGTCTCAAGAGAGGTGGAAAGAGCAATTGCTGAGAGGAATAAAAAAAAAGTGAAGTACCTCAGCCTTCTCCAAATCAGTTGTTATCAGATACCCTGTCTTATTTATTGGGGGAGTACAATGTATTTTGTCTTCCTTTTCTGACTAATGTAACTGTAGATGCCCTTCTTACTATCCCTCACTTCCCTCAAGTTAACTTCAGCTGTGTCTTAGCTTTCCTGATTCCACCACCCCTACACTTTCAGGCAGTATCCCAAAGTTCTTCCCAGGATGCATGTCCCTGCTTCCACCGTGTATGGATTTCTCTCTTGTGTTTCAGTTTGACCACGTGGTTCTTTCTCGGCCATGCTGGTCTCCTGCTTCATCATCCTTATAGTCTGAGCAGAGTCAGCCTTCCAGAGTGTGTATTTTTTGGAACAGTGTGGCATTATCTCAAATAGACACTTTTTGGTTGCCTTTGGGACTAAACCCTGAAGTTCTAATTTAGGGGGAAAAAATATTAAAAAAAAAACCAATGTACCAAACTGCCCTGTCAGCACCAAGTAGTAGCTCAGATACAGACATAAAAGCATTAAAACCAAAAAAAAATTTATAATCTTGCACAAGTACAGTCATTCATTGACACTAATATGAAATTCAAATGTCTGTGGTTTTTTTTTTCTGGGGAAATGAGCATTGTTTTCAACTTATATGTGGTCTAAATACAATATAAATCCTCCAATTTTATGGCAAAGCAGCAAGAATTCTAAAGAAGTGGAAACTTATGCTGTTTTTCAGTGCCATTTTTGCCAAGGAGTTCTATGCAAATAAAGAGACAGAGAAATCTTTTCTACTTTTGATCAGCATAGACAATAAAACAGACATCAGACTCATTTGGAAAGGTGTACCACAGTTTTAAAATTGTTTCCCAATACATATGATGCTATGGCTGCAGGGTGCCTAGTCTATGAGCCATGACATATGTCTGTTTATCTTTGCTTACACATAAGAAGGGCAGCACTAACTTCAAATAAGGTAAAAAAATAAGGTTAAAAAAAAAAACAAAAAAACCCAACCTCCTGAACATTAAAATCCATTGTTCAACTCCTTCTCAATTTAATTTTGCCTACTTGATGGTCTGAGAAACATGAGGAAAAAAAAAGCTTACACTTCTTTCAGGCCTCTACCAGTTTTGGTTCAACAAGGAAAAAAAAAAAAAAATTCTTCTCAAGCCTAAAGCAAACTGTCAGGCTTTTAGCACTTCTAAAAACACCTAAAAGTACAGTAGAGGGAAGGAGGAAGGGGTAGTGACAATGAGCTTTGTAAAGTTTCTGCCAAGCATTATAACAAAGAAGGAAGGTGAGTGTAGAGAGCCAGTATCTTTCCTCTCTCTCCATCTGGTGACTGAGGCAGAGAGACTCCATGCTATGAAGTGGCATCCCCTTCATTTTCACATTATTTTCTCTCTTTTTTTGCACACCCTTCTCTATCTGTAATTTGGTAATGTCCACCATCTGTTAAAGTGGGCAGAATGGTGATAACTTTCCTGTGGCTTCCAGGCAATTATTGCTTGCACAGACAAAACAAGTTCAAATATTTTTTCAAGCAATGACAATTAATTTGGTTAGCTGTTCATTTCAGCTGAATACTTAACACAATATGCATTTTCAAAAAAAAATGGGATTTTTTAATGGTGATTCAGATTTTAACACTAGAGATTATAACTAGGTACTCCATTTTTGTATCAAGGTAATAAAAACTTTGAAAAGCATGTCAGAATTCTAAACACTGCATTAATGTATTTATGCTTTATAAACACATATTAAAAACTGTTTATTCAAGTTCAATCACTAAAAGCGAATTATCAAATAAATAACAATTAATTTGTGTCTCTTCAGCAGAGATCTACACAGAAGATACCTTATATTCAAATTACATTTATATCATCGGTGTATTCCATTAACTTCCACAGATTTCTCCGAAATTTTCACCTGTTCAGAGAACAGGAGAATGAGCTCAGAGTCTAGCCAAAAAAAGCAAATAAGTGACAATCATCTGGGAAAAGGTTCCACAGACTGCAGCTTCACACTTTTGCATTCAAGACAATGTCAGAAATCCCACTGGCAGCACACTAAAGAAATGTCAAGGCAGGAGAGGAACCAACCATTTCTTCCTGCTTCAATAGATCTAGTAAATTATATGTTTCTTTGCACACATACACAATCTTGCTCTGTAGCTAGACCTAAATATTTGCAAGCACCCCTTGACTTGCTTTGTGCATACCTTTTCCTTTTTTGCTTTTTGAAGAGTCAATTTGAGAGTTTAATTTGGAAACTTCTCAATACAAGGAAAGCTTCATTTAATTGTATAGACATTAGACCTTGAACTGGAATATGTTTTCATATTTTGGGGATTTGTGAAAAATTAAGGTAGAAAGGACAGGACTAGCAAAGGAATCTACTGTCTGTTCATTCATCTAATTGTAAATTTTAAGTAAATGGCAGGAGAAATAAACTACAGACTTGAAAGTTCAAGTTGAAACCTATATGTTATCTAATTTTCAACAGATATATTTGTTATGAAGAGTGAAAGTGTTCTCCAAGCTTTGGCAAACATATCAAGTTCTCTTGCAAATCTACAGGACTTAGTAAAAATATAGGGCATTAATTGTCTATCAAAGTTAAGCTTACTTTCCTACATGTCATACTTTCAGATTATGCTATTCTGGAAGTTATGTACTTTTCTGAAAAATTCTGCTATCCTGCAGTGTTTCTGTAGTGCTTTAATATTGCATTTGATTTAAAATAACACAAACACAGCCATTTCTTTTAATATTAATTCTAATATAAGCACTATCAATCCATTTATTAGGCCAATTATTAAACATTCTAAATTCAGATGGTATTTGATACCACCTCCACAGACTGACCAGGTATGTGTTCTGCTATTTAAAAGATCAAGAAAACATAATTCAGGTCATTTACCTTTTGTCAAGCAATTTTAAAATGCTCCTTACTTACATCCTGAAAAATTTTAATACTCTTGATTTTCTTTATATTTTTTTCAAATAGTGAATATATTGAGTCATCCTCTGAATGGTATCTGTCAATATCACAATATGATAGCATTCAAACATTTGTTATCTGCAAATGCAGAACATCTGCTATTTTGTCACTTAGCAACACTGCAATAAACTTGCCCCCCTCCTATTATTATGCAAAATGTGTTCAGGACAAGAAATGCTTAGCAAGAAATTGTTCCTGCGGTGAGATATTTTGACACCAAAATCTTTTCTCATCAAAGATTAAAAGCACCTTGTCATTCATTTCTAATTGCAGCCTCCATTCGCTCAGCACAGAAAGATGCCAACTCCCTCTGGTGATATCATACATAGACATCTACAAAACTACATTGGACTTTGTCTACTCTTGGTGTTTGCCAAAATCAGTCAGTGTCAGCACTGATACTCACTGATAAAGGGAATTTATAATTATGAGCTTTAATTGTGTTTAAAGTCAAGAAAAGGGCATTATGCTTTCGGATATCAATAGTTGCTGAATCATCTTCTAAAACAATGGATAAAGCTTCCTTTATATTCGTATTCTGAGGTGCTATGACATTAAACTGCAATGACAACAGAGATTTCACACTCCAAGAATCAATTTGAAAAGATGTAAACTTATTAAAGATTAAAATGAACTATTTAGTGTTCTGCAATTAATGTTAACATCCAGGCTAAAACTACCAGCGGGGAAATAGCTGAACAGGAGTGGTAACTATGTGAGACTGCAAAGCCTCTGAGAAATTCTAATCCTGGCCAAAACAGCATTAGACAGTCTAATTCAAACTACAGATGCACTCATATTAGCATAAATCAGAAGAAGAGATAAATAAATCCCCCTCATTAGTTCTACTTAACACAGTGTCTCTTATTAATTTTCTGAAAGTAATACAAAATACTTGTAATTGTATGAGTATAAGCTATAAGTTTATTTTACATCTCATTAACAATTATTTACAGCTGTCAAGATAGCCACAATAGCAAGAACTTCAGAGCTCTTGACATAATTGTCCAATAGGCATTCTTGGTAATTTCAAGATGTTGTGATTTAGAAGTCCAGTTATGAAATTATTATAGGCTCTCCAAGTTATTAATGAACTCAGCATAGATATGAAGCGTTACTGAGTTACCTATGGTCCGTAATAGTTTCATAGAATCATAGAATATCAGGTTGGAAGGGACCTCAAGGATCATCTGGTCCAACATTTCCTGGCAAAAACATGGTCTAGACAAAATGGCCCAACACCTTGCCCAGCTGAATCTTAAGAGTGTCCGATGTTTGGGAATCCACCACTTCTCTGAAGAGATTATTCCAGTCGCTAATTGTTGTCATTGTGAAAAACTTTTCCTCTTGTATCCAGTTGGAATCTCCCAAGGAGACTTTACCTTTTTTAACATCAAGGAAGAAACTTTTCTCAAGGAGAGCATGATATACTGTATTGCTTCTAATACCTTGCTTTGAACTAAGAACTGGATTTTCTTCTTCTTGAGCTAAGACTATTCTCAGTCTTTTTAGATATGTGTGCTTCTTCCTACAGAAAACTGCCCTTGGGAAAACCTGTCCCAAAAGGTTATGAAAGCATAACCTTGAAAGAAAAATAAGAGGGACAAAATCAAACGCTTATTGAAGGATCATATTTTTAAGAGAGAGTCCCTATGAATTATTATTCTACTTTCTATATGAATATTCTTGCTCCAACAAGAAAATCAAACTAAAATGTACAAAATGTATTAAATCTGTTTATGCGGATGATGACGTCTATGGGAATGGCACCGAAAAAGTCCCATTTTAATATACAGATACATAAAAGAAATACCTGGAGTTCATATATCTATGCGTGTGTGTGTGTATACGTATGGAAAATACTCTGCAGTGTCTGACTTATCATATATGCCTCACTTACAACATAGATATCAGATTCTACGAGATGCTCATAATATAATACATAATCACCCTGGAATAACAGATTAGTTACTACTGCCAACTTGTATGTTGGGGACAATTGCAAGTAATCTCAGGGTCGTCTTTTTTTTTTTTTTTTTTAATTATTATTATTCACTTTTATTACAATTATTTCACAAACAAATCCTTTTGCAAGGAGTCAAGGTGAAACCACCCACCCAGTGCACATGTAAATCTGCCGTGCAGGAGGGTGTCCTTGTCGAGCAGTGACCTCTAGGGTGGCAGGGAGTGGGTTGAGATACAGGTTATCAATAGACTCCTGCTGTGAATCTCTTCTTTTGAAATTCACTGCACTGCTCTCATGCCTACTGTTGGTTTTCTGGTGCTTTGAAGCTGTGCAGTCAGAACAGTAAAACAAGTATTGTTGATAGCTGTAGGGGACCTAATGTAGACATTTATTTATCAATAATTAAAATATATGCAGCAGAATATTTGCTAGTGTAGTCTTCTTAGGTTGTATCCTTATTATAGAAGTTAAATGCTAAAACCCCCAGTGCTTATGTCCAATAAAAAATCAAAGGCATTTTTGTAGAGTGGAATTTTCCAAGCAGCCTGTGCGAGTTTAGTATCTGGCCTCAGCTGGATTTTCAAAAGAGTTTAACAGAAACAGAAAAAAACAACTCTAATCTTCAGGGGAAAAGAACCAAAACCAAACCAAAACCCAAAAAACAGCTACCTAGCACTCAAAAAGTTCAAGCCAGATGTTCCAAATGAACTAGAAACAATTACAAGAAACTTTATTTCTCAGATTTTCATATTTTATAGCAGTGACAAAGTGACAATACACACCAACAGGCAGCACTATGAATTTCACTCTCTGATGTTTCTGCAGAGCAAGGTATCTCTACACCTCAGCAAAATCAGGAATATTCATAAAGCACATGCAGTAACTAAATTAGATTTCGTTCTTCACATACTCGTTGAAAATAAAAGGCTGCTTTGTGTCATCCTCTGGAGATATGTCTGGAGATGCTCTGAAACTTCTGTTTGTAATTGTGGCTTTGAAATGAGGGGATGACACAATGTGAAGATAACCTTGAATTTCGTATTTTAACTTAGAGAAATGCTGAAAATAAGACTTGAAGAAGGTGGGAAGAAGAAGGAAGTTTCCACAAATCACAGATCAGTGTACTCATGTCACATATACCTGATGTATATATAAAGGGAAAGCTTTGCTGAGATTCACACAGACTGTAGCAGTTATGAACAAACACCACCTCAGGCACCATGAATGCATTCTCTAGGTGCAAATAGCAGTGAAAATACCATTAGAGTGAAAATAAAGTTTTATTATCTCACAACATTGATTCTGGTTTGTGAGTGTAAACATGACACATTGGTCTTTCTAACCTTTGCAAACAAGCAACTCAACTGAGTTACAAGATATTTCATTTTTAAAATACAATTATCACCTGGATCAAAATCTTTAGCTATCTGAAACACTTCTATGCTACCAATGTTAACCAACTGGAAAGCTATATTAAACAGACTTCTTTCGTTTTTAAACTTCGAACAAACGCCCATAAGGCACTAAATACTAGAACTTCTTAAATAAAAGTACCATGATTTTTTAATTATTTTTGTTAAGAAGACTCCCAGAAAAGATGCATATTGCATCCCTACCTCAGCTGTGGAGACAGATGTGGAGACATAACAATTTTACATCTCACCTAAATTAATCAATAATGGCCATGAATTTCAGGGTAGGGAGTCTTTTGTTGCAGGGGTTATGAAGCTGGTCAGCACTGATTGTATTACAGGAAATGGAAACCTATCAACTAGAACTAACGCAGGACAGTGAATTCCCTTTTCCACCATCATAAATTAATACCTGATAAGTTCTACCTTTGAGATTCTTCTAAAATGAATGATAAATCAAGGTACACATTATTCTATGAAGTGAAATAAGGGTATGGATTACTCTAGGAAGGGAAAGAGACTGGAGGAAACATTTCTGAGAACTAACCTCACTTGTGAACTCAGGTGTTCTGAACTAAAACAATAATCAGTGTAACTTAAATATATGACTCTTATCCACAGTTTTCATAGCATCCCAGCTCTGAAACCACATCCTTTTATGTGTCACACAAGAAGAAAACAGCCACACCTCTGGCAGTTTCTGGCCAAAAGCAAGGGGTTTTAAGGGTTACCTTAGCTAATACAATCATGGTAAAGAAAATGTTGCTCTTCATCTATTAGATAGGGAATTTAAATAGCCTGTGGAAAAGTCAAATTTTGTCCCTGGTGTTAGCGTCCAGAAGGAGGCACCACTGCATTTCATTAGGACGTAAGTCTTGTTGATTCACATTTGTCTTCTGGAGTGGACAACACCCAGATCTTAAGTGGGTTTTGAGGAGTGGAGATGCAATGTAGAAATGGTGTGTTTGTCTAAAATTATAATGCTAGAGAAAAAAAAAAAAAAAAGACAACATTAACTAAAAAAACTAAGTGAAATTAGCTCCATGATTAAGTGGAAATTCAGTGGAAAGGTGAACTGAGCCTACCTTCCTCAGCTCTGCTTATATCATAATTTAGGTGCCTGAACCTTTATGAGCGTCATACATAAACTTCTGCTCTGTTAAATATGACATAGTTGATTCCACAAAAATTCTGGAGGCAATGACCATTTCCATTTGACAGAATCTTTCCAAAGCTTGGGGTAAAACTTCACTGAGAGATTAGTATTACAAGGAATCCTCATAGCTTCCAAGGACAGAATAATAAATTGTCTTTTTTAATTTATTCTATAGTGAGAACTGGCTCATTCTTTTTAATAAAATTCAAATGTCATTTTTTTCAAAGAAATCTTCAAAGAAAATTTGTGAACAGTTTCTTTACAGATCAGGGGGTAGTGCAAGAAATCATACAAAACATCTTTCAGAAACCAAAAGAAAGTAAGAGTGTGGAATGAAAGCTTTTACTCTATTTTCCTCACCATGATTTCACCTTCTGCTGAAATTTAACTGATACCAAATCAAAATCTGATGTTTTACAAAGGTTACTTGGCAATCATTTCCACAGAATTGCCATTGTTTTACTCTGGTTTTTTACATTGTTTGACTCTGATGCATCTAAAACAGAATTTAGGGCAGAGTGAGATGAAATTAAGATACTTTCCACAAATCCAAATAGACTCTCAGGTTTCTTAAGGGAAAAGACTGTTAAAACTAAATAAAGGTTATAAGCATTTGCTTTTCCAAATGCTGTCACACTAAAAGCTTTTACATTACTCTGCTAATATAGAAAACTCTGGACACATTACTTGCTTCTCAGTGCTCTGAGAAAAACAAATCAGAATTATATTACGTGAACCTTAATTAAAGTTTTATTCATTTTTAAAATGCAATTTTAGAAATAAGGAGGTTGACATTAGTCACATACAGTTGTTAGCTGCAGTGTTTTAAAGGTGCTGTAAGTCTGTAACTGCTAAAAAACTTTGGATTTTTAAAACACAAACAAGAAATTCCACAAACTGAAATATGTGTAAATGTATCAACACTCTGTTTCAATTTAGTAAAGCCAGTAGAGCTGGCCATCTATCTATTGTCTATTTGTGTGTGGGGGGGGTTAATAAAACTAAAATCCCCCTTTGAAAATATAAGTATTTAAATTTTAAAATATCTGTAGGTAGCTGTATAATCAACGGTATTTGATTTCTTGTTGGGTCCAAATCTCCAAACCCCTTGTGAAACATGCTACCCACACTTACAAAAGAAAGTGTGTGCTAAATCAAGTTCAGGGTTTTTTATTATTATTATTTTTCAGAAGAAAACACTGGCTAGATATTTATTACTCTATTCTTGAGCTACATCCAATTACTTTCACAATGTATGGCATGTTTCAGTATTTGACTGAAAAATAAATTTCAAATAAATAAATAAATAAATAAATAAAAACTCTCTCACATCTCAAAGCACAAATGACATTAAATACCAATTCCATTACAGAGTAAGTACATTTGATTAGCACAATGACTTAGAGGAATAATTTGTTTCACAAGATGCAGGAAATCTGCCATTTATTCAAATATTGGTAATCACTCTAGTTGAATTGCATAAAGAACATGGAAATTAGAGGAAAGATAAACAAATGCAAATTAGTTATCACAAGGTAAATATGCTACAATGAATTCTCTATCTTATGTAAGCAGCAGCATCCCCAGCAGTCTACTTTGTTCTTAAACCAGTGGATATATATACATAGATGCTTAAGACTGCCTTTAGGTTAAAGCATTTACAGAACAGACTTCTAAGCTTCTCCTGCGTGGCTGTAAGAGATCTTGTAGCACCTAAATGAACACACACTGCTTCTTATTTCTTGACTATGGTATTAGGATTTTCCCCACACTCACTTTGAGCACGTTCAGAGCCCTCCAACAAACCCACCTGCACCCTGCAGCCGCGTGACTTGCTAGGCTTTTCTCCTTGTTGCAAGGTAGAAACAGAATTATGGTACAGAAGCAGCAGAAGACAATAACAGGCAAGTGGGATTGCTTCCAGGCAGGGTGCCCACATGCTCCCCTTGCCCTAGATAGCAGTATCTGGGAGACTGTCAATGGGACATGCCATGTGAACGGATTACCCAGCGCAGTCAGCCTGTTTGCCCAAACGCTGGCACCCCTAGAGAGGAAGATGCCAATGACCCCTAGATTAAATGGTAAGCAGGGCATTACCAAGAGATGTTGGAAACCAGGAAGTGAGCTTGAAAAGAAGTACAAGACCATGGCAGTTTGAGTATGGCAGCATTATCTCGCTGTCACTGCAATCTCTGCCTAGGACTGGCAGAGCATCCTCACCATCGGGGCCACAAGGAGCTGCACGCAGGCAGGGCACCAGCAGTGCAGTTTGCAACACAGGACCCACACCTTGGATGTGCACCTGTGGGGGCTGTCTCACCAGTGGGTGGGCTGATACAGGTACAGGCAAAGCCAGAGCACACAGGCAACTACAAGTGTATGCAATTCACACTTCTGGGGGTTAGTTATAAAAAGCCAGTTAGAAGTTTAAAGGGGCTTCTTACAATTCTTCGTATGTCTAGCATTGTGGTTTATCTTCTGTGTTGTTTATATTGATCCTGAATATATGGTTCATTGATTGCTGGTAATTATGTGTCATTAACAAATCAATAAAACACTTGGAATCAGATTTGATTTAAGCCACGAGTTGAGCAGCTTTTTCATCCAACACTTATAGATGGACTTCATGCTCAAAGAATAAGTCTTCAAACAAGCTCGAAACATGTAGCAGAGAAGGAACACCCAGGAGCCAGAAAAGGGGAACATATCTCATACCCAAATGTTAAGCAGAAGTTTTCAATAGTGAACTGAATTGTGGTAAGAGAATTAAGGTTGTTGAAATCAGGATACTGCAACAGAGGTGGCAAATACAACTATGTATTAGTAGATACATAGCCTAGATGGATCAGAAGGTGACTACAGTCTTGATCATTTAGGTATAGTCCCTTAAAGTAGATGAAGGCTTTAACAGTTAAACAAGGTTCAGATTAGGCCAGTTGATAGAGGTATGTCAATTGGAAGTGACTACTCTTGGAAGAAAAGCCAAATGATGAGGAAATGCTCTTAGAATAAGAACTATGAAGTTCTGTTTTGCTGACCAGCATTTCATAATAGAAGAGCTATACATGGGTCCAATGCATAGTACAAACATCACATACTCTGAAGAATATTATTTCACACTAAATACAGGTTATATTTATTTAGATTTACAACATCAAATTTTGTTATACATTCTCTGTATACCCTATTTTGTAAAACCTTAACAAGATGACTTGTGCAACATGAGACTGTAGAGTGCTGCCAAATGAAGTTTAATCTGTAATACTGGGCCGATTCATCCCGACTAGGTATCCCAGGTTCTTCTCATTGACAGACACCCTGAGGAAGGTTTAGATGTTGGTTGAACTGAATTACGTTCTGTTATTTCTTTTCACTGATTACAAACAGACTCAGCAAAGAGGCTCAAAGCCAATGTGCCTTAGGCCTGCAGTAAAGCGTATGGAAGAAAAGTGACTTCTTTTTTTAGCTTATCTTTTTAAATATTAGTATCTTGAACTGGTTGTTTCACAAAAGACAAGTTTTATATAAGCAAAGTTAATGATAAATAAAGAAATCATGCTCTTTAATTCATGCATGCATTTCTAATCTTTTACAACTGGAATTGAAAAATGCACACTCATTTGTAAAAAATGTGGCTTATATACAATTTACTATATATATGTTATCAGCTAAATAGACACTACTGTGTATGTGCCTGTTAATTCAGTTGCTAAGATCAGTACAGTTCCATTTATTTTAATGTGCAAGTTCCACATTCTCGTTTAACTGAACATTCATTTGTCTGGAAGACTGAGTTTATGTGGGCCCTAATTTGTTATGGAAAATGAATGCACTGTGCAAGAAAAACACACATTTCTTCTTCATCAGCCAAATTATTTTTAAATTTAGCAACATGACTGATTACTTATGTATGACAATTACCACATTTTCAAATAGGGCCATTTCATAGTTACTTATACTGAGGTCTTAAAAATTATTGTGATTTTATTTGGTTTTACCATGAAAATCTATAAAGAAAAAAAGAAATTATATCGATACATTTCATACAAGCATAAAAATAATAAAGAAAAACATTTCAGTTTAAAGTGGAGTCATTCTTTATCCCCAGTTGAATTATTACTTTTTTGCTATGTTCACAAACAAGTCACTTGTACAAATTATGATCTACATATTGAAGTTTTAATAATGCTGATGACTTGGTAGAAACTCAGTAGGATAATTGATATATGTTCTTTTATTTCCTACAAAAGGGAAAATACAAATAAGTAATAAAACCAATGTGTAAAAATCTCTTATTCTTCTGCTGCTCAATTATATATTCCATAGGAAAAGCAAAAGCAGAAGTGGAAATTCAAGACTAGTTCCTATTTATCCAATCTAATTCTCATACTATCTCTTATGTTTCCTGTATCACCTAGTTGGTTATTTAGTCAGCAGTTACACTATACACTACCATCATCTATGGTATGGATTTACTTAACTGTTAAAAACAGAGAAGCAGACAATGTTGGCCCCTTGGAGTTGTTCAGCTACAACATTTGTCTCACTGGGGTTTTCTTGTTTTTTGATTTTTGTTTTTTGAAGTTGATGCAATTTATGCAATGAACATTTTATGTTGTCCTGTTTCTTTCCTTTTTTTTTTTTTTTTTTTAAGGTGTTCTGGTCCCCACACCATTCTAGTGAATTAAAATGTTGCGATGTGTGGCATTCCTTCTATTTACTAAATGGTTTAGGAGATTATTTAACTGGCACAGCTGCCCATCTTTTTACATTTTATCTTCACATAATGTTTATACTGGGTCATTTGTTTCCCTATTGACATGATGTTGTCAGTTATTCTAAGAGCTCTGTTGGGTTTGTCTTTAGATAATGAATTGTTCACTTATCATCTGATATTGTTTTAATCAAATATTCTTCTAAGGGTTTTCTGCCACCCTCCCTTTCCTACTCCACTCTCAAATCCTAAAATGTATTTTAGCTATGGAGAGGAAATTCTAATAGTAACTGCTTAGCAGTGATAATTTGTGACTGAGTAATGACCTGGTATGGAAGGCAAGAAGGCTCAACTACAAGATGGGGTTAAATTGCCTGGAAGCAAGAATGCCAGAGACACAAGGTCTCCTAGTGAAGTTTCCCTTGGTGATGAGATAAGAACCAGCCTCCACATTATCTTATAGACCATCCTGGAATGGGAGGGCTCAGGGCCCCACCTCAGGGGCTGACTTTGGGCAGCAGAGCTGGGCTGGGGGATGGACCCAAGGGCGTCCTGAGGTGTCCCATGCAACAGCTCTTGGGACTGGTGCTGGAGCAACGGGTATATAAGGAATCTGCTTGTGACAAATCTTTGCAGACTCCATGCAGAATCTCACATTGTGGCAGGACTCTGCCCAATGCATTGTTCATTATTTTATTTTTAGATTTAAGCACAAACATATATTTAATTCACCTCAAGGGATACCATAAAGATTCCATAACAGCTACCAAACTGAATAATCATTGTAGAGTTTTAATGAGTTTTGCTCATTTGGTTTTGGTTTGGTTGTTGCTGGGTTTTTTTCTTTTTTTTGTTTGATACAGAAACACAAAAAGGGATATACTGCACCTTCTAGTTCCACACTACCTCACACTTTCAGGCTTTCTATGAATCTGTATCTCCACTCAGTTCCTATGCTATTGAGTTTGAATTAATCTGTGCTTTTTTAGTGAAAGTTAATATGCTCACTCCAAATTGCCTGTAGTATCAATAGATATTTTGTCTTTGAAAAGAATGCATATATAGAATTTTTTATAGGATTCTACTTCCCAGACAAATTGTATGCTGTTCTTCAAATTTTTATAAGTTTCATGGACTTATGCAACTCTTGGCACTAGCAGAAGACTTGTTATTAGCTACAGTGGAATTTGAACCAGGTTCTTAATTGATTGTTTTATAGACTTTCTGCTTTCAAGGTCTTTTATAATATGAAAACCAGTGATTAAGATTTTTCAGCTATATTGCTTGGTTTTCTACATTTCTTTTTATTCCAAGAGTTCAGATCACAGTTTCTGTTTATACACATAATCATATAATTAACCTGTAAAATACTTAAGATTCTTCATGAGCATTTTATGAGACAGTCATTGAACTGGGATAATTAGGTCAGTTGATTTATCAAATGAAAGAGAGAAAAAGTGAAAGATTGTGGTTTCTAATGAGAAAAGCATAGTGCTAGTTTACTATATTACTTACAATCTCTTGAGTTCCTTCTGAACAATAGCTCTGGATTTCCAGTGAGCATTATTACTCATGGAACACAGCAAATTAATTTTCATATAACTGCATATGTTAGCTGGGACTTTAACCTGCTGAAGACAGTGGAAACATGTTTCTGATTCCCTGAATGACAGACAATTGCTTTTGTACTTCCACAGTTTCTGTACAGGGATTATTGCCCTCATCAAGGGACTAAGTTTCTTTCCTGCCCTTCCCAAAAGTTAGCTAGATTTCATTTGTGTATGACTTACAGAGCAAAAGAGATTTTTAATGAAAAAAAGAAAAAATAAATTGTATTTTTATTTTACGACTTGTTGCATTTATCTTAATAAATGTTATTATTTACTTTTCAACAAGTCTGTGAAGTAAGCAATTCCTGCCTAGGGTGAAAACGTAATGTTCAGTGCCAGGCAAATTGAACCAAATAAATAGTGGTCAGTGTTCTCTATCACAAATATCAGCCCAGCTTTCATTTTTAAACTCAAGAAGGCAATAAAGTCATATCTTTTTCCTAATCTATGGATAGCAGAACAGGAATCTATTTGAAAATTTGCATTACAAAAGTAGTTAACCAAGATCTATGGATCAATATGTATTGAAAACTGAACAGACCTCTTTAAGTACATGTTAATTATCAAAAATTTAATATAAAAAGGAAAAACAATTATTGATTTTATAAATGGTCTTAGAAGGAAATACATATAAAGTCTTGAGGGATGAGACTGTATGGGTACATCAAAGTACTGAAGATACAAGTGAAGTGCTCAGAGGGTAGCCTTGAAACTGAGCTCAGAGACAATTTAGTAAAATTTGTGTAATCAATTTTAACTAAGAGCTCCAAAATAACTATCAGCAAAAATGAAGACTTGCCTAAGGAAGAATGAGCTGTATCCACCACATTTATCTTTAGCAACTCCTTCACAATGGGGTGTTATCTCTACAAATAGAGATAACGCTTTCAACAAATAAAAAAATTCTTTAGCTCACACCCACTATAGAAAACTAAGCAAAGTTTTCTCTGAATTTGAAGTCAGTTTTGCCAAGGAACTTGCAGTGCCATTCTGTTCCCCTTCTACTTATAACTAGGTGTCTTGAAACTTTATACATTTGTAGAAATCAAGGTTTAAACAAGGATTTCAGTTTAAACTAACTCAGAGTGAAGGATTTTCAGTATCTAATTCTGGAAATTGAATTTAATGCACAAAATATCTTAAGTGCTAACTAGAATACTGTTACGACATTTAGATGATGTGTTTTACTTGCTAAAAATAGTTGTTTACCTAAATTTATTTTTGTATTGCCTAGTCCTCATAAACAATTCAAGTATAAATTCTATAAAAGATTCCTTGCACTTTAAATCAGTTATCACTTTTATTTTATTACCGTATTTAAAATATTATGCTCATCCCCGCCCCCCCCGCCCCGGCCTCCCCCTTTTCTATTTGTGAAAGAGCTTTCTTGAAGGACAGGGGCTTTAACAGTCTGGCAAAAGTGGGGATAGAATGTCTATCAAAAGCCTCATTTTACAGCATTCAAGAATACCTCTTTCTCTACTGCACATAGTCAAACACAAATCTTCTTGAAGTCCAGAACTTATTCAGCCCACCAGATAACATTTCTATTAAGGCTGTACTTCAATATATGTCCTTCCTTCCACATTTTATTACTTAGTAAAGAAATCAGTTATTTCTTTAGCAGTAATGTTGAGACCTTGTGGTCATAATGGTTTTATTCATCTATCTAGGTGTTAATGCTTTATCACATAAATATGTTAAGCTATTCTGAGTGATAACTAATTCACTTGTTTTTTCTTAAATAAATGCAGACTCCAAATTTCACTTTCCAATTACAAATAAATAAATCACTAAATGTAACATCTGAACTAGGATGATATTTAAATGGATATTCAATTACAATATGCTTGAGGCAACAGAATTAAAATTAAATGTTACTTTTAGTGTTTCAATAACTTAGATCCCAGATTTCCTAGTAATATTTCAGGAAAGCTGCAGCCCTCTTTCATTTTAAATTAAGAATTTATTGAAAAGATTTTTGAGTTAAAGAAGAGAAACACTGAAAAAGCTACATATTTTTCCCCTACTCTGCTACAATAAATGGTGAACTACAACTTTCAGGTATTAAATCACAAACACCATGCACTATTTTTTTAACACAAAAGAGGCAGTCCATGCTTTTAATGTTTCTTAATAAATAAATAAACACCTAGAAATAGAGTGTCAAAAAGAGGGCAGTCACTTATTCACAAGATCCATTGAATGTAACTCTTGCATCTCATAAAGACACGTTGTTCTCCCTTTCTGGCTAGAAATAAACATTAGAGAAATCACCCTATAAATATTTCCCTTTCTCATATATTTGTATTAGGATGACAAACATTTTCCCTCTAAATGGACAACCTTTTCCGTTTTGCCTGTAGAAGCACTAGCAGTGAGCAGCCCATGCTTACATATATCTTTTAGTAACTAAAAGCCAGGAGAGCACAACACTACAATGTGCAATGATCAAACAGGAGACAAACCCATGAGCTAACAGGAAAAGCTGTACAACAAAATATAAATAGATTCTACACTAATAAGTAGAGCTAATAAGACACAAAAGACCCAAAATATATCTATACCTGAGGGTATCAAAGGCAAAAAAAGGTTGATCCACTTGGGAGTGATATGTAAAACTACATTTTCCTTTTGCCAAATCACTTGTAGAATGTTAATTTCTACCAGTTTTTTAAAGAGTTTCTCAGCATGTTCACTGTCTTGAAAGCTGCTGCTCTGATGACTGCCATGTTCTTGGTCTGAAGGCAAGGTTGGTTTCCTGGGAAAGCAGAGGTGTGCATGAGTACTTGGTGTCAACCAGCACAGGTGGAGCTGCCCCGTTCAGCTGTTACATTTCAGAATAGGAACTGGGACAGCTCCCATGCATTTCAAAATAAGTAAACAGGGATGTCTTTCACATCAGTTAAAAGTTGTTCTTTCCTTTTGCTCTTTCTCTCTTGAATGGAGAATGTGATGTTTACAGGAAACTGTAACTGTGCAACCACCACCAAAAGAAGCAGCTGAAGAATTCCCCTACAGAATCAAACTAGATCATTGTGGTTCTTACCTTATTTCTTATCTCCTCCTGATTTTTCTGAATTCAGGAATTTTTTAAAGGAGTTATATAAGATTCTCTTTTTGAAGAAGTTTTACACCCCTTCGGAAGTATGTGTCCGAAGGCCAAATTCTGCTTTCGGTACATCAGCAAGAGTCCGATTCATGCTACTGTGAATTAAAATTGGTCTCAAATAACAAAAAAAAGTGCCAATTCAATCATGTTTCTGAATCGTATCTTATAAAGACAAAAAATGTCTTGTTTCCCACCTCTCTGAGAATTACCATATGTAGAATAGTGCATCCAGTTTTGGGCCACTCAGTACAAGAAAGACAGTGACCAGCTGGAGGGAATACAAAGGAGGTCACTGAGACGGTGGTGGCTGGAGCACTTGTTCCATGAGGATAGTCCGGGGGAGCTGGGCTTGTTCAGCCTGGAGCAGAGACGGCTTTGGGGACACCTAACAGCAGCCCCCAGTGCCTACGGGGAGGTCACTGAGGAGACAGTCAGGCTCTTCACAGCTGTGCAAGTTGGGAAAACAAGAGGCAACAAGTTGAAATGAGAGAGGCTAAGCCTGAATATAAAGAGAAGCTTTTTCACCAGAAGGGCAGTCGGGCAGTGGCACAAGCTTAGAGAGGTTGTACAGTCTCTGTCCTTGGACAATTTCAAGACCCAACTGGACGAAGGCCTAAGCTGCTTGGTCTGACCTCAGAGCTGACCTGCTGTGAGCAGGAGATCGGACTGGAGACTGCCCAAGGTCCTTTTCCTACATGAACACTATGATTCTATGGACTTTGCTTTTAATACAGAGCTACTTAATTTTACCAGATTCAGTACTTACCTTCTTTATTTCATGTGATAGAATATCCAGGCAAACATCAGTTACAAGTATTGATTTTACAGTTGCACAAGAAATAAGTCTGAAGTCTATACTTTCAAACAGCCCCCACGCCATCCCACAAAAAGACATGAAAATGTAGGTAAGAGACAATTGTGTGTGACTGCCACATTCATTAACATTAACTAACAAGACTGTTGACTTCTAAAATTGCTTGTGTCAGGTAGCAATGACAAACTTGGTAAGACAGTACTTGCAGAATGTCATTAAATATTTTGCAGCTCATTTCTATCAGTGCCAAATATTAGATTAAGACAATAACAACGTTCATATGAATTTGAAAAAATTAATTACAAAACAACTTTAGAAACCCCATTGCATATGTAATTAAAATAATGAAAATAGCTTTCATTCTGAGGACTTTAAATAGGAAAAGTGCTCCTGCTATAACAAATAAATACCAATAATTAGTGTAATGACAACAAATAGTATTGGGCTTTCACAGAATCATGGAATCATTTCAGTTGAAAAAGATCTTTAGTTCTTCTCATCCTGTCAAAGCAGAAGTAATTATTTTTTCCCCCTGAAACTACTGATAAAGGAGTTGTCCTGCATATTAGTGATGTTTAATTTTCAGAGTGTCTTTGTTATGCTATGTAAAGTTTTAATTTTTGTGTGAGGCTATAGATTTTCTACTATATTCTTAAAAACATTGCAAAACCCAGAAATATATCCTATTTGCCAAGATCTCTTCTCTAGTTTACAGTCCAGAAAATTAATCTTTTAAAGCGTTTTATGTTGGTATTTGTAGCCTAGAACCCTTCTAAAAAAATCTGTGTTATTCAGACAAAATTAATTTTAAGTCATGTGAATATTTACAGGACTTGAAATATGAATGTGGATTCAGGTTTGAAAACCTGAGACAAAATCAAAGTGTGTTGACAGCCTCTTTATTTCTGCTACTCATGTAAAAGGCAGCATGGTATAAGCATCTTTATGGCATTTTAGCATATTTTTTTTTTCAAGTCTAGAGAGATAAAACAAAACAACAATTATAAACATATGTTTTACAAATACTTCTGAAAACTTGAAATGTTGCGCCTGTATAAACTGTATATTGAAAATCCTGCATGGTACTGCTTTGAACATTTACAGTCACTGCTCACGAAGTGTATAAGACTTTCTCCTGCTCATTTCTTAGGAAAGGATGGGTGGCGGTGCAATATCTTCCCCAGCATCCATCTGCCAGCATACATCCCCACCGTGAAAGAGTGGCTGCCTTGTGGCTAGTCTCAGCCTGGCTGCTGGGAAACAGTGGTACAATGGGCACAACTGGACATGCCATGGCCAGGTTTGAGACTGGGCTTTCGTATTCACTATGTGGAAAGCAGGCGTATTTGGTCTTTATGAAAATTTTATAGCTGTTTTTAACAAACACTGGAGCCTGCTTGGACCTTAATGCTTGACAGGCTTGGCCCATTGCTGCTTTCCTGAAAAGCATGGTGCCTCCCCGAAGTCAGACAAGAACGGGGGGTGACGCACTACCCCACTTAGTTTTGCAAGAGTAGCTAATGATTGAAAAGTGGCAAGTGGCACCCTCAGTGCAGTGGCTGTGCATGCAGTTAGCTTCTGTTCACACTGGAATTTCTGATGCTATATCAGTGCAGGAGTCTTTCCTGCTTCAAAAATTAAAGCATGCTTTGTGGCTTAGTGCAATAGCAAAGCCAATCCAATAGCAAGCTGCCACAGAAAGTGGAAATCTTGCTGTCCTGAAATTTCCCTTGCATCTAGTATACTGGTTCAGCCACAGAATTTAATGAAATGAAACAAAAAATATTTTCCACTGGATCAACCAAATATGCATTTACTGTACAACCTATAGATCTGCTACAGGGAAGAGAGAGCAGCAAGGATAAGAAATGAACCACATCTTTTGCAGTGATTTGTCATTGGTTGGGTTTCTTTGTAATGCCAGATTGAGCCTAAGTAACTATCTTAAGATAAAATATTTTCTTCTTTAGATCATATTGAGATGTATTAAAAAATGGCATCTTGTAGAGAGAGAGCATTATAGCAGATCTGAAACTTGAATACATGAAATTCCTTAAAATACCATTTCTGTTTTCCCCATTCTGCTATAACAGAAGGCAGTGCACCACTATTAATATGTTACATATTAGATTCTCATTAGTCTACAGTGAACTGTAAACATATATATCACAATTTAATCCATCAAGTTATGTACTCAGTATTAATGAAAATGATACTAGTATTTGAATACTTCAGAACTATAGTCTAATAGAAACTCAGACATTAATCTGAAGACTGAAAAAATTTATATGAACATCAAGTCTTAACTTTACAGCATTTTAACCTTTGCAGCAGCCAAACATGAGTTCATCACAAAACTAAAATTAAGCAATTTTGTATAACATAAAGTTGAACTCTAAAAGTAAATGTGTTCAAGATCTAAACCCTCTGATATTCTAGCTATTTCTATTGCAAACACATAGGCAGGAAAGAGGGCAATCCCTATAGCCATTTCAGGCCTTGAAAACATTAACCTTCTCAGAATGCAAGCGTGCTCATTGGTAACAAGATATCAGGCATACAAACCCAAAACCTTTAAAACCTTCCTTTTAAAACTGGTGTGATGCAATTAACCTTACTACCTGTGATAACTGTTGTGATTCCCCAGCCTATGTTACTCTTCCCACCTTGAGAAGGAAGTCGTTACTTACCTAAGGCGATACAGCTGCTAGCAAAGCAGCTGCTGAACTGCCACACTACATCCATCAGGCAGAACTTTTTATGTAATATTGAAATTTGAGCCCTTCGTGTGTGGAACAGAGTCCAAAACAAACTGATTTTCTGATCAGTTTCTGATTAGAACAATTACATCTCAAATAGATTTGATGGCATTTTCTACCTCTAGGATTTCTAGTTCTATAATCTATAATCAAGGGAAAGCTATGCAGGTGACTTGCTCAATGCAAGCTGGAACATCAGTTCTAAGTTATAGTAAGTAACCTTTGGTAATACTCTTGATTTTTGCATTGATACGGAACAAGCATGATGTATCTAGCATTTCTGCAGGAACTTAAATGTAGTCCAAAAACCTGCCAACAAACTAAATCAAAGATATTCTTTCAAATCTTTTTCATTCACTCAAAATCAAGAATCAGTTTGAATAAACAGGAAACATTTAAAATTTTAGATCCTTCTGGCTCTGCAAAATCAGGTAGAAGTTACACGCAAAAGCAAGGTATCTCAAAAACAGAACTCCCAGGAAGAATCTTTTTTACCGAATTATTTTATTCTGATTGGAATGTAGAAACGCTGACTATTCAAGCAGTAAGTAGGCAGATTTCTATACATTTATTTAATTAAACTCATTAATTAAACTCAAGCTTATTTTTTCATGGCAAAAATCACATGGTGTATCTGATTTCAAGCTTCCTGGTTCTCAGAATATTATGTTAAAGCTAGAGATACAAACAATTAGGGTAAAATCTAAAATGATCGATGTGACTGAATGTCATTATACGCACAGGTGGTGAGACTTTCTCCTTTGCACTTTTCTAAGCTCATGCACCCCAAAAGCAATCACAATTCCCAGGAAAAAGCTACATTCATCACCTTCAGAGCCACAGCTATTTCTCTTTTAGCAAGGAGAGAGCGTGGCTAGCTTTAGTTGGCTATATGCTGAAAAAACAACCTTTTTAGATTGGGGGAACTATCCCCATGGAACGTGAACTGGCAGAGGGCCAGAGTCTGCAAGGAAAATTCAAAACCAGCTGCAGCAGAGCAGCAACTGAGATCTAAAGTATCAATTTCAAAAATAATTGAATCATTACTTAACACATGAAGTACTCAGTAATACAATATAATATTTTATTTGCCCTGAATACATTATAATAACCATTAGAAGTGAATTCAGTAAACACTTTTTTTCACCCATAGTTTTGAGTGAGTAGGATTTCTGGCAGCTACCCAAACAGGTCACCACGAACAGGATAATGTGGCAATCTGTTATCATTAGCTCCGTTGGAAAGGTTCTGAAGACACTAGAGAGAATTAAATGACCTGGAAAACTCAGTCTATGGAAAAGTCTATTGTACTCATCTCCATTATTTCCACCTCTACGCATCACTGGAACAGTGGAACAACATGATTTGCAGTGGTGACAAACATAAAGGTCATTTTTCTGTTTTTCTTTTATCCAGCATGAGGCATTTAAGGATTGTTAAATTCCACACATACAGAAAATTACTAATTTGTGTCAGTTCTTTACACTCTCCAGTGTCTATTGAAATCTCTACATTTGGAAGACAATGCAGAGTTGTATTTTTGAAAATCACTGCTACTTTTGTTCCTGTCCATCACTGTTACAACTGTCAGAATTTCAGATTGTCTAAAATAACAATATACAAAACCCCTATATAGCCCATTTTAGGAACCGTTTTTCCTAACTAGTGCAATTTTTTCCAGCAACATTTGGAAGAAAGTGCAGGTCTAAAAAGATCTATTAAATGTAATCACTATGCCAAGGTCCACATGGTACAGATATATACTACAAAAAGACTGATATAGTCTATTCAAAAATACATATCAGAGACATTTCTTTTGTTTATGTAAGCTTTGCCTTTGTTCTTCTACATTTATCTGAGTGATTAACTTAAAATGAAGAATCAGACTTTGACATGCACCAGCTATTCTGATTTAACAGTTGTGTATGTAAGCCTTATTCCTAGGAAATCCAAAGAAAGATAAGTCCACAGAAATGAAAGAAGAGAAACAGGGGAATTAGCAGAATCTTAGGCAAAAAAACTGGAAATCTTGTGCATTTTGTGAAAGGAGAGATTAAATTATTCCTGGACCTCAGAGCTGAGAATAAATTCAAGGGTCTATAGTCAGGGCAGCCGAGTGTTTTCCTGAAATCTGTTTTATTTCACACTGTGTATGTACTGAATGGTTGAGAGCATGGAGTACCAAGAATATTGTTTTGAGGGCAATTCTTCACCAGTAAATAAGCAGCTCCTGCTTAGGCATAAAATTGTGCCAAATCATCTCCCTCTTTATAGAAGTGTAACAAAACACAGCATGATTTGTGTTTCACTGACAATTTATATTTTTTTACATAGGAATTTCTGTAATTGTACACTTTAATATTTATTAAGAATGGATTTAAGAAACAGACACAAGACTCATTTCTGCTCTATTGCAACAGAGGGTGAAGTTAACGTCATGCACAAAGGCTGGCAGGCCAGAAGTCAGTTCTGTCACCAGATATTACAGATTAATGTAAAAAGAATATCTACATAAATCATCCTGACATATTTGTAAAATTTGGACTGTTTTGACTATCTGTTTAAAGCCTCCAGCCTAAAGACTGAATTCTGGCATAGTACACACAATTATTCAACCTATGAATAGTTACTATTTTGCAAAACAGAAATCTGTAGGAAATTAAATTTTCAAAAAAAATTATGGCTTAAAATTATTTTTGCTGCTCTTTGGCAAGAAAGAGAGAGTGATTTCTCATTTACAGCTTGGGAAAAAACTCTTCCCTCTTCTCTCTTCCTACCACCTCTTGCCCCTCAAGGACATTAAAGACATCTCTTCAATGCAGAATGCCAGCTTTGCATGCACTCAGAGCCAAAATGCTTTTTTATATGACTAATATCCTTCAACAGATCTGCTACTCTAATAAGGCTTGTACAGAGAAAAAAAGTTAAAATTCACCTGCCAATCTTTCCTATGCTTTTAGTGGTTGCAATTGTCAAAAGCCAGAAAATGAGTTAAACTCTGTTATATTTAAAATGACACTGTGATTCTACTCATATCAAGTTCATCTGTTCTATTCAGTTATGTCTGTTTGGAGGTCACTGTCTGTCTCATTCATTACAATGGCTTTCTAGTTTTCTGATATGATTCTCAATTAGTTAGGTGGGCAGGTAAAACATCTGACATCAAACAATGAACTATGTGCTTCCAAATATGTTTACACATCCACACATTACACTTCAGCAAGCTCTTTATGTTGACCTATTAATAAACCATAGTTTGAGGTTGAGAAAAAAGTCTCAACTCAAAAATTAATTAGAAGTATTCTGAGCTACATGATCATAAGTCATTCAGCTATTAAATGATGAGGCACACCAGATAACAGATAACCGCAGACGTTTACTCCATCTTATTTCCATCTGTGGCTGTATTCACCATAAATTTAAAGTGACTATCCATTGTTCATCTGGATAATGAATCTCAGATTCAAATGACTCATACCTACAGCTGCTATATCACACTGGTTTGTATCACAATAGGCTCTTAATGAGCAAACCGCTTTTGACATTCACCTGCTTCATTAATATACATTTGTATTTATTTAAATATTCTAATAAAACATACACTGAGTTACACAAATAACTTAATATTAACTGGGGACCAACTCTGCCTGCCTAACAGGGTGTATTATCCTTGACCTTTAAGTTTACCTTCACGACAACTTGCCCGTGATTTCAGATTCTTGTAACAAGCACACCATATCCTAGAACTAGATTAAGCCACATTAAAATACGCAGGAGTTTAGAAGTGCAATATAGACTTTGTCTCTAAATCTTGTCTACAGAGTTTTCCAGAACTAATAAGATGCTATTAAACATGGGACAAAAATTATTTTTCAAAAGTTATTCAGTGCACCCAAGTTAAGAGTATACTGCAGTGATTATTCTAAAACATTTACAAGGAGTGGTAAACACTTTCAAGACAAAGCCTTCTACAAACCCATGGTGAGAAACATAACAATATTATCCATAAAACTGCATTCCTTTTTTTAATCTATGTTCCATTTGTAAGCTTATCCAGGTTAAATTGGTGGTGAGAGTTTCTGTGTTTGATTTTGATTTTATAAACTAATAAATGCAAGCAATAATGCTCATAAACATATTCCAAAAGCAGTTTAATTTAAACATCCACTACCTCACCTCTCCTACTGGCTGTACAGAGGTTGTCCTTCAAAACAGAAATGATCTCCACAGAATAGTTCTTGTATAAGTGAAAACTGATGATGCTCAGGGGCTGAACTGAATCAAAATGTATCAGGACTCCTTTTCAGTAATCTGTGGAACAGAAGAAAAGTTATATGTAAGTGCAGAGCCATATTTGAAACCTTGGATTACTCAAGCCTTCTTGTATCTTAAAGGTTGTTTTCAACCTAAATGATTCTATGATTCTATGTGGAGATCTGCTCGTGTGACTCTCATGTTTCATTCCTTGTATGTTGCATGACATGGCTATGTTGGTTGGCTGTATGAATTAAATCTGAGATACCTTTCTTGTTTCACAATGGACACAGAATTCAAAAGTGCTTTGTTTGTGCCTTGGTTTATGCCGTTAACGGAAAAAAATAGTATTTCTTACAACAGCAACAAAAAAAAAAAAGAATGAAGAGTTATTTTTTATCTGCTACCCTATAAAGAAAGGATAGTACTGAAAAGAATGGAAGAGTTACAAATTTACATTACTAGCCTTTTGTGTTTACGTATATTCATCTATAATGGAAGGAATATGAAATGATTTCTGTTGTTTGAATTTAAACTATGTCATGAGCATTTTTCTAAAGATGCTTTCTCATATTGTTATGTTTTTTAAAGAAACCTTTTCCAGATAACATGCAATTACAACTTTGTTGATGACTTCATTTTCAAATTACTCATTTGAAATTATGCTAGAGGCATGCATCATCAGTGGGCTTATCATCCTAAAAAAAAATACAGCATAAGACTTCCTTAAAATAATTATTGCTTGAACCAAAGTCTCTTCTATCTACACATCTAATCATTAAGTTAAATTGGCAACAACAGAGAAATCACAACACTTTCAGTGAATTTGAACAATTGTTAGCATCCTCAATTAGAAAAGGAAAAAAAAAACCAACAAAAAACCAACCAGCCAAGCAATGAAAAAACTACCACTGTTGTGATACTATGTGAGCTTTTGGATTAATTAACTTTCACATGAAGGTTGAAAACCAGTCTTTTTCCTGCAGAAGTCGTTCTTAACTAAACAGTAAACAGTTATATCACCTTTCTTTTTTTCCAGTTTTTCTTGTACCCAGCCGGAGTTATGTTCTCAGATGCTTCTTCTCTTGACTTTCACAAAACTTTATCCTGATTAAAAGAGTCACAGGAATGTCTTCCTGTTTCAAATTGTTCTCTACTTAAGATATTTTCCTGGGAATCAGTCAGCAGCTGGGAACTACATCTACTAAATAATTTTGGATGTAGTTAAAACTAAACAAACAAACAAATTAAAGCCAATTAACTGTTCCAGGCAGACCCGTCTACGTCATTACCAGGAAACATATAAGATGTCTAAAGTTCTTCTACCTAAGGCATTGTGGTAGAAATAACTACCAATTTCACAGCTAATGCACTTGAGAATTATGAACAATGTTTCCTCACTGTATTGGCCTTGAAGTTTGAATTGAAAAATTCACCCAGACCTTGTCTTTAGAAAGGCACTGAACTCAGGGGCTGGAGAGTAGTTTTGACTTACATTGTATATTAAAAAAAAAAACAAACAAAACCAAAACAAACCAAAAAACAACAAACAAACAAAAAAAAACCCCACCAGTACAAAGAAGAAATTCTGATGTTGTTCTCATTAACTTTTTGTAGAACAGCCTACTGGAGAAGAATTTACCTAAGTGATATTACAATTCAATCCCCTACTGCCTGAATGTTTCAAAGCTGCATCTGCAGTTCAGCAACCATTTAAATCTGTGAGGCAAAGGCAAAATGCTCATCTTTTGTTAGAGCTCTCTCACCTTGCAGAAAACAGTGAAATTTTGTAAAAATTATTGTGCTGGTTTTGGCTGGGATAAAGTTACTTTTCTTCAGAGTAGCTGGTATAGTGCTGTGTTTTGGATTTATGATGAAAACAGGGATGTTTTAGTCATGGCTGAGCAGGACTTACACAGAGCCAAGGCCTTTGCTGCTTCTCAGACTGCCCCACCAGTGAGTGGGCTACAGGCGCACACAGAGCTGGGAGGGAACACAGCTGGGACAGCTGACCCCAGCCGACCAAAGGGGTATCCCATACCACATGGTGTCATGCTCAGCATATAAAGCTGGGGGAAGAAGAAGGAAGGGAGGTAATGTTCAGAGCTATGATGTTTATCTTTCCAATTAACCATGACAGAGCCCTGCTTTCCTGGAGGTGGCTGAACACCGGCCTGCCCATGGGAAGTGGTGAATGAATTCCTTATTCTGCTTTGCTTGTGTGCACAACTTTTGCTTTACCTATTAAACTGTCTTTATCTCAGCCCATGAATTTTCTTACTTCTATTCTTTCAGTTCTCTCCCCATCCCACTGTAAGGGGAGTGAGCAAGTGGCTGTGTAAAGCTTAGCTGCCTACTGGGGTTAAACCATAACAGTTATTAAGAGAAAAAATACAGAAAATCAGTGATTAAGCCACCATATCAGAAGAGAGAGAATTAGATCTCACTTCCTATTCCCTTACAGTATTTGTATGGTTTTAATCACTAATGATAATTATCTGTGTGACTAAGTGTCCATAAGTAAGCCTACAAATACACTCTTCTCCCTGTCTAGTTGTTACCCAAATCCCCGAGTGGTAAAATGTCATGATCTAATAAATCTTCAAAATTGTATTTCATGCACACCTTTGGCACTATTAGTAAGGAATATCATCCATCCCTCCTGTCTTTTAAGCAGGGTTGTTAGCAACCATTTAGAGACACATCCTGAAAGGGGTGAACCATTACTCATCCTTGAGAGCAGCAGCTTCAGCTGCCACCTCTGGCAGAGGTACTTCCACACAAACACTATTTATTTCCTTTGACTAAAATATGAGATTCTCCGATCAGCGCCTGGATATTGCAGACCTCAGCCACAAAGCATCTAATCTACCTAAAAAATAGGAAAGGCACTAGATATTTCTCTGAATGGAATGGATTCTGTAGCCTTGAGAATAAGATATTGCCACTGCTGCTAACAGGCCATGGTCTTTGTACTAACTTTGCAACACCTCCAGACCACAGCTTGTCAGGTTTACGTCTGAACTTGTTTTACCTAGCTAAACTTTGTTGTAGCTGATAGAGCTGTAACAACAATTTTCAAAATTACCAGGAAACTAGGACCATTTCATTTTGCTTTTCCTTATCCTTATATGGTACAATTTTCATATAGGTAGTAGTAGCAAGTAGTTATTGTGTGTATTAATATTTATGACTAACATCATGACATTACATAGAGGAATATAGCCGTGGTATGACAAAAGAGGCCTTGAAAGTGGGGACACAGGATGCAGTGTGGAGATGGGCAGGCACACAATGACAAAAGAAAGGACACAGGCTGATGATGGAGACTCAACAGCTATAAACAACCCATTAATAGTCAGCTAAGGAGGTGCAGACCTGGGAAAATCAGTTTTACAGGCAACAAAGAGAACAAAGTACATGTATCTAACATACATAAGGTGCATCATAGATACTAAATCCACATTAAGCATACACTTGAAAACCAGTGAACAAATAGCAAGTTGTGAGCATGTTGGCAAACATATAAAAATGTCCCTATGCAAGTCTTAGATGAGAAGGAATAAATCAACCACATGAGTCTGAGTGAAGGACCCAGGATGGTGACAATTAGCTGTATCCTCTCCCCAGACTGAAGCCAGCCTTTGGATCCAGAAGGTGTTGGAAAATCAAACTTGAACTGTAAAAGTGGTAAATATCAGGAGCATGTGTAGTGAAATTTCAACATCATCTGCAATATTTTCTTTATTTTCTATTTTTTTTTCTTTTTTGTGTAATAAGAACTGAACTAATAAGAATTATTCAAGTAGACTGATAAGATTTAAATCATACTAACAGTAAATTACTGAATTTGCATATAAGGTGTGGTGCTTTTTGGCCCTAAAAATATCTTGAGCACCAAAGTTCCACTTACTTGCTGCACCTTTTGGAACTAATTCCTAGATGTTATTCAGCTGATCAGTCATTTGCCTGCAGGGTTTACAGCAGCACCTGGGAAAGGAAAACATTGCCTTTAATAGGCAATGGGTGGTTGTAGTGGAAACTAGAAACAGAGATGGAAATTCTCTGTTGAAATATTGCCAAATCACTTAAAATCACTTATCTTAAATATGATTTGCACTTAACTTTTCTGTTTCCTTGAGTTTCTTTCTCTTTCATAAATTACAGAGGTATATATCCATTATATGTTTGAGTGTGTGTGTACAACAGAAGCTATCGCTGTGTGTTCATACATATCCATATGCCTATACATTAATATTTTTATTTTTAGACTGATATAACATGAAATACCAGGAATAATTCATCTGAGTTTTTTTTTATATTAATGGTCACAGATTTCATTTTTTAAAACATATTTAAAAAAAAAAAATAATCTGTATTATTTTCAGCTTTGAACTGAACATCAAAAAAAAATTGTGCAAAAAATGTTGCACAATAACATGACAGTACGATGCATTAAAAGGAAAAGAACCACAATTTATTCAACCCTCTTGTTAGATAGAAACATCTGCAGATCAGTGAATTCCACAGAAGGTGGGCTAGCCATTAGGTTTCAGTAACTGAAAGAAACAATAAATCACAGCTTTTACTTTTACAGCCCATTACACTCAAAGGTCTAAAACCTTTCTGTGGTTATTTGCAAGCCTCAGAGTACTCCAGCTGCAGAGTCTTACACTTTCCAACTTTCTGTGACTAATAGATGCTATACTATAGAGTGAACAGGAAATTAAGAGTAGAAGAGAGGTGTAAAATCAGTATCCACAGAAAGGTTATGCAGGAAGACTGTGAAGAATAGCTCACTGTAGCGCTATGCAGTCTCCCAGTGACCCTCAGACAAGACAGGTTACATTCTCATTAATGACCATTTAAGAATCAGTGAATTTTTATATGTTAGAAAGGGGAAGCAGTGATAAAGTTATTAAATATTGTGGAAGGGCAAGGTAGGAAAGGGAAATAAAGATGTAATAGGTTTGGGGAGATACTTGATTGAGACCTGCTGTAGTTAGCCAGAAAAAATAGCTTGAGAGATGTATAGATCTTTCTCCCAATTTTGACCTCTTAGAGGAAAGTTATGCCCTTTTTCAAGTTTCAGTCTGTGTAGAGGCACAATATCCTTCATGTTTCCTTAAAGTATCCTGGCAATTGACTTGCCCTTCTGCATTTATTAAGCCAATCTACCGCTTCTGGTACAGCACGGTTCAGAAAAATAGTTACCTTTTGCTCACTTGCCTATTCAGTAATTCCACTTTTCTTCTTGAAGTGTCTAAATCCGATTTTCCTCCCACTTCATTTAGTCTCTTTCCTATTATGACAAATGGGCCCACAGTTCCTAGCTAATTCAAAAATGTGTCAGGATAACATCAGCTCTACAGAAGAAAGAAGCTTCTCTAAGAAATTTAATGCCTCCTGTATTGAACTGGAAAAAACTCCAGGCATCTTTAGACAGTCGAAGCGGGTCTCGCGATTTGTGTCTATACTACAGGCAAGAGGTTCCCACTGTGCAACTAAGGCTACGTGATGACTGCAAGGCAGCACCACCCTCAGCAAACACAGTTTCCATTAATATCAAAGACAGTTGTGTTCCTAAATGTCCTCTGGAAGGCCTTGTACTGTAGGTTGCAGTGAAGTATATGCTTGCTATAAAAAACCCCAAGTATTTCCACTGTGTATGTGTGTTTCAAGACTGCTTCTGAATTCATAGTGCAATGTTTTCCATTTAGCACTTTTCTCTTCTGCTTTTCTGCTTCAATCTGTTTCTGGTACTCTACAGTCTTCACAGGTGAAGATTAAAAGGGAATATGAGAAGAGACACAGAGAGTAGGCATACCAGGAAATCTTAAAGGCAAGAAATTGCTCCTCAGGTTCTTTATCAAGTGTACTTGTCATTACACAGGTTGCCATATTTCAGCCCATGCCTTTTAAAGAACAAAACAGTTTAAAATAGAGCTCAAACACTTAAAACTACTCCATGAGTTAGTAATTTCTCCCATCTTACATTATCCTTTAATTTATGCTTTGAATTCATTCATACAGGAATCAAACATATACCACATATTTTAATGGAACATAAGCAAGGATTCCTACTGATTTTTTGGAAATGTGAAAACACTTCTGTACTTGTGTGGTGGGCAATAGTTTGGTTTGGTCAGCTCAGGGGAAGCTGAGTCTAATTCCAAACTTAAACGAGGAAGAAAAATATTCCACTTAGAAACTAAAATCTAAATCTTGCAGTGGTGAGAAATTGTTATTTATAGGCACAAGGCGAGCAGGCACAAGGGAATGATGTATATTGCATACTGAGTGGCAGGCTGTGATCCTCACTGATTTTTAGCCTGTTCACTATAGTTAATAGACTTGCCCCGTAAGAAGAACTTTTTATAAAGTCTGTGAATCTAACAATTTCTTTCAAATATATGCATACTCTCTGGAGTTTAATAACTTAAAATAATTAATTTCTCAATAAATTTTTAGTCTGGTAGACACAAGTGGAGAGTGTTATTCAAGTTTTTAAATATATAGCAACAGGTTCACCTTTAAATTTAAAGGATGTCTTGATATTCACTAGTATTTTTGTACTGTCTACTGGCATATACCTTCCTTCTACAAGCTACAGAAACAGTAGGCATGATCCCAGAACAGCCCTTCTTCCCTTCCTGCATTAGGTGACAGTAATAATGGTGGCTGTAATATCTGTAACACCTAGCACTGGTGTTGTCTGCAATGTATCATGGTTTTTTCACAGTAGAAGTAAATGTCCATTTTCCAGAAGGAAAAACATGGAGAGATGCGAAAACGTCTGAAACATCACCAGCGGCTAATGCAAATAAAGATAAAGATTATAAATAGCATTTCCAGTACACTGTAGAGTTCAGTAATAGAAGAACCCAATTGCTTAAATGCAGAATTTGAAAGAACACAATTCTACACCAGGAGATAATTCCTAGCCTTATACATGAAACTTTGAGGACACGCACTCAGGCTCAAAAGATCATTTGCCTAGTGAGCAAATGCTTGTAGGTGGTGTGATATTTAGCTTCTGTTTCCTGTTTCTCTAGCATCAGCAGAGAAGCCTGTAGAAGGTGAATAATACAGTCCTGTGTGCTTTAGTTTGGGTTTTTACCCTAAGTCATAACTAATGCTGTAACTGTGTGATGTTATGTGATGCTGATGTAAGCAGCCAAAAAGGTAGTCTGGTTAAAAAGGGAAAATTACTAACAAAAGAAAATGTCTGCCAGTCTGGGAGTTGTGAGCCTGGGAACTAGGTCTTGGGACCAGAAACATCCTTGAAAATTGCAGCTGGCCTCTTTGAAGTACAGGTGGGGAACCTAGGAATGGGTGACAACCTGAGATACTATCAGTAAGTGCAAAACCCAAGAAACTGTAATGGCAACTAACTGTCTGAAAAAGTGGAAGCAGTCTGGGGAAATAAAACTGGGCTGAAAGAACAGAAACATCATCACCTACTGGCTGTTCCAGGTGGAGAATAGACACTAACAGCATCTATTGGCTGCTCAAAGTGGTGGTGTCCTACACCCTCTTATGTCTCTACAATATAAAAAGGACTTAACTTTTATCCAAAATGGAGACTCTGTGAGAATTTCCCATGCTGTACTTACTTTTACTTTCCTAAAAAAGTTGAATTGCATACTAACTTTCTACAAGATCTCACTGGGGATGCCTGGCTGACTCCAGACTCCATGATATGTATCATTTTTGAAGTGAGACTCTGTCTGTTACCATATTGGTCCCTGCTCCAGGCCCACTTTTGAGGGTGGTTCAGTCTGTCCTCCCACCTCTAGGATGGTTGGGTCCCTCTTCACGACCTTCTTTTGACCTTCCCTTTGAGATGGTTTGGCCCTTTCTGAAATCTAATTCACTTGACACTAGTGATATATATCCATGTAGGTAATCTATCATAAATGTATCTGCTGTTATATCAGTGATGTTACTTCACTAATGATACATTTGTAGTAATCTGTAAGAATTATTTGTTATGATATTGGTTGTTGCTATATGACTGATTGCTATATGACTGATTGCTGCTATTACTGACTGCTGCCATACTCAATAGTTGATACTATATTGACTGCTGATAGTAATTTGTAATACCTGTATAAATATATAGTCACTTTATTAATCATTTGTATATTAGCTAGTGGTGGTTTGTGTGGTATTTGTGATACTCTGTAATAAAGCAGAGAAATTTAGTGGGTAAAAGTCTCCATCTCTTTATATATTAAGGAACCCTACAAACCTACGGTAGCAACCTCTATATATGTACAGGCTGGGTAACCCTTTACATTGTTAACCTACTGAGATTAGTGTCACATTTTTTTCATGCATATTGTCTTGGCATAATGTAATCTCCGCTAAGTGTCCTGTCATGCAACTTGGCTTGCTCCAACACAGTAACAACACGAGTACACTGATGGAGGAAGGAAACTGTGAACATCTTCATTGACCAAAGCTGTTATCAAACACCACTTCAACTGGATCATCATGTTCACAGACAAGGCCGTGGCGCTGCACCTTTCTGCCACAGATGATGTTTCTGCTGGCACTGCTGCTGTGTCACTGTCAGTAAAACATTACCTTTTGGAAAACACACACTGTCATTGCTGGTTGCAATGCAAGTAATCATCTCATGATAAACTCCTCTGAGCTCAACTTCTGTTACATCTGTTTGCTCAGATTCTTTTTAATTGTGGCAAAGTACTTATTTTCAAGTCTAATTAACAGGATGCTTTCTTTCACCTTTGTAACCACAGACAAATTTTCACAGATGTACGTCACTTTCTAGGAGGAAAGACAGGATTATGACTAATTCTTTCTTCTTTTTTTTTTTTTTTTTTGACTCATCAGGTACCCAAAAAGGTGGATCAAAATTGTAGAGGAATTGTAGAGGGTTAATTAAAATTGATTATATACAGTTGTGGGCTTGCTTCTGAGGGGGTGGGTTGGCTGATGTGGATAATGTACAGCTGTGGCTTGTTCGGGCTAAGTAGCTAAATAGCACTGAGGAGCCCAGAAGAAAGGGAGCATTGGGTGAAGAGAAAGGTAGTGGATGAAGAGGAGCCCTGGATGTAGGAGGGACAAGGAGAGGCCCTGAGAGAAGAAGGGGGCCTGGATGAGGAGAGGCTGGCTGGAGAGGAGCCAGGAGAAGGAAGAACCTGGACACAGCAGAGGAAGAACCAGGGTGGGCTGGCCTGAAGAGGATGAAGAAACAGCACAGAGGGTAGATGAACCATTGAAACCTTGTGTGAGACTGATGGTGGTACCGAGGCATGAGAGGGCTGGTATGGGACGGTAGAAGCCTTGTTGCAGCCTGGTAGTTTTGTAGTGCTGTGATAGATCAGTCTGCAGTGAAGAGTCACTGAATCTTGTTTGTCAGAAGTACTGATGAATAGCCACAGTGTAGCAAACTGCGTTGAAATTTCAGCTGGGTTATTCCCATCTGGTCTTGTTTGTAATGCTTCCAGTATGTGTAACTTAATACTACTAACATGGCTGAGTAATATCTTATTGTATAACACAAGAAACCATAAAAAGTTTTATAAACATTTCCAGACAGCAGACCTTCTGAAGGCTATTATTTTCTGTTTGAAAATAGGGAAATCAAGGAACAGTAGTTTTCAAGGCAACATTTTAAAAAAATGCTTGAAATCACCTGGGGTTTTAAGATACTGACTTTGAAATGCTTTAATACTATCTTGATTTTTTAATATGTCAAGCACCTGCAGCTCTCACTGCCTTTAACCGCTGTTCTGTGTTGAGCGTGCCTCAGAACAAAGCTCTGTGGTAGGTAACAAACTGAAGACACCCAAACTTCTTGCAGATGCTTGTAAATTTGGACCTCCTAAGTGATTTGCACAAAGTCAAACAGTGAGTCATTGTCTAAAAAATAAAAGAAATTAAATCTCCTGCCTGTCACTGTAATTTACTTTGGAAGCGTGCTGCTTCTCAGATAGTAGAGTTCCTTCAGTTAGAGAAGAGTGGTCTATGAGAGCTGCAAGGAAAATAACATTATTTAATAAGTTGCTATGAGAGAATAGGTAATGCAGGAATAAAGATCAGACAATACACAGTGCCTGTAACTAAAAAACCATAAGGGCAAAAGGTAACTGAACTGGTCTCCCATCCAGACAGAGGTACTGAGTGGTAGCATCATGGTAACTGCAGAGTGAAGGGGGCTCAGCTGCTGAATAGTGGCCACTGTGGCTTTGCTATGTCATTCAGAGCATTTTCTACTCAAGCCACAGTAAAAGTTACACTGAGAACTGACACATAGATGCCACAGTTCTGTGCAAATTAAATATAGGTGGAGTAAATAAGATAAAAATCAGACATTTTAGAGCCAGTCATATAAGAATTTAAGGAAGATCAGCAGAGTACATTTCTTTATGAAGTAGATGTTTAGGGAGCAGATATGTGCTTTGAACACTTCTAAAGATAGTAAAATTACTTCCTAAAAATATCAGTTTAATTAAAGCCATGTTGAAATTGTAATAGTCAAAGTGTGCTGGTTTGGACCAGATCCCAGGTTTAGAACTACTAAAGGATGAAAACCAAAGACATTCATTTGTATTAAAAATGTTACTGCAACACACATGAATGTCTGCACATGTTCCTTTCATTGTTTCCTTAATGGCAGCCCAGATGACTGGACTAATGACTGAAGCCCCCTCTATCACCCTGAGACCATTAAGTGCCCACAGTTGTCCTCTTGCTCCCCTTCCCACATTGCCCTGTGCTTCAAATCCCTGTTAGGTTGCAGCTACTGCAACTGTCTGTCCCTGGGATCTCATTAGATCTTTCTTTCTCCTCATTCCTGGTGTTCCTTTCTGTCCTTCTTCCCTTCCTCCATTTCTCCTTCCCTTGCTTCTCTCTATGAACCTTAGGAATTCACCTCTAATAGAGTTTAAAGTAAAATGAGGAGGAATACTGATACATGTGGAAAGAATTCTTTATATATTCAGATGAAGGTGCCTGGTTCAGCTAAGCACATGCCAGTGTCTCCATGTTCTTTTCATAATTTACCTTTTAAAAAAAAAAAAAAAATTCTCAGTGGCTTCCAAATCAATAATGCTCTTCCTGTTAGTTCTGGAACATTCTTGAATATTCAGACTTGCTTTGATACATTATTGAAAAAGTCATGTTACTAGTGCATGGAGAAATATTAAGTACAAAGGTCTCTCCAGCTCATCTTGTGACACAAGTCATAACAATATTTCTAATATTAGTCTGCCAACAACATATAAACAGCTCAGAGAACAACAGGCTGGTCAGCCTCACCTTGGTCTCTGGGAAAGTAATGGAACTACTAATCCTGGAAAGCATTTTCAGGCACATGAAGGACAAGAAAATAATCGGGAATAGTCAGCATAGTTTCACCAAAGGGAGATCACGCTTGACCAGCTTGACAAAACTCCGTGATGAAATGACCTGGTAGACGTGAGGAAAGCAGTGGATATTTTCTACCTGGACTTCAGTAACACCTTTGACACTGTCTGCTGTAAGATCCTCATAGGCAAGCTGGATGTATAGGTTGAATGAGAAGACAGTGAGGTGGATTGAAAACTGGGCAAATGTCTGGGCCTAGAGGGTGGTGATCAGCACTGCAGCATCTAGTTGGAGGCCAGAAACTGGTGATGTACCCCAGGGGTCAATACTGGGTCCAGTCTGTTTTAACACCTTCATTAATGATTTGTATGATGGAGTAGAGCATACCCTCAGCAAGTTTGCAGATAACACAATACCAAGAGAAGTGACTGATAACACCAGAGGGTCATGCTGCCATCCAGAGGGACCTCAACAGGTTGGAGAAATGAGCTGACAGGAACCTCACGAAGTTCAACAAGGAGAAGTGTAAAGTCCTGCACCTCTGGAGGAACAATCCCAGGCACCAACATGTGCTGGGGACTGCCCAGCTGGGAAGCAGCTCGGCAGAAAAGGACCTGGAGGTCCTGATGGACACAAAGCTGAACATGAGCCAGCAATGTGCCTGAGAAAAATGCCATGAACATGATGAAGGGACTTTCATCCTATGAGGAAAGGCTGAGAGAGCTGGGACTATTTATACTAGAGAAAGATCAGGAGGGATCTTATTAATGTATAAAAATACCTGAAGAAAGGGTGCAAAGAGGATGGAACCAGGATCTTTTCAGTGGTGCCCAGTGAAATGGGCACAAAATGAAACACAGGAGGTTGCCTCTGAAACACTTTTATACTGCAAGGGTGACTGAGCACTGGAACAAGTTGCCCAGAGAAGTTGTGGAGTCTTCCATCTTGCAGATATTCAAAAGCCATCTGTACATGGTCCGGGGCAACAAGGTCTAGATGGCCTGGAGGTCCCCTCCAGCCTCAACGATTCTGTGATTCTGACATTATTTATTTAGAACTAGTCCGCGCTTAATTATTTTCTTCAAATATATACATTCACAAAATCAAAACTAATAGAAAAGTATTTCTTTCAGTTTTGGAACTAATACCTGTTTTACCAAGCAAGAAAAAGAAGTGAGATTAAATAGCTGAGTTTTGCACTGTAGTCTAAAATGGGCTATCCATACCACCTACCCTTAAGAAGATTAGTGTCATGTTTTAACCCCAGTAGGCAGCTAAGCTCCACCCTGCTGCTTGCTCACTCCCTCCCAATGGGATGGGGAGAGAATTGAAAAGGTAAAAGTAAGAAAAATCATGTGTTGAGATAAAGGTAGTTTAATAGGTGAAGTAAAAGTTGTGCACTCAAGCAAAGCAGAATAAGGAATTCATTCACCACTTCCCATGGGCAGGCCGGTGTTCAGCCACCTCCAGGAAAGCAGG
>JAVJGI010000014.1:13668101-13756327 GCA_035590275.1 Ibycter americanus | reverse complement strand
GAGTTTTCAACTGTTTTGTTCCCCCCCCCCCCCCCCAAAAAAAAAAAAAAGTTTAAGCTTGAGGAGTTTTCCTTTTTTATACATATATATTTATTTGAGCTTTTATACCAAACTTCATCCAGGAGCCAAGCTTTTATTCCCAAGTCATCATAGCCAAGTTTCACAAGAGAACGCATTTGCACTATTTCAAGAAGAATGTTGTCATAAATGAAAGCCTATGTAAGAAAAAAACAGATTGCCTTTGTGAGAGGTTCCATTTTAGATACACAGGTCAATTTTGACCTACAATTTCCATTTGTGCCAGTGTAGGACTCAGGGTTATATTGGTCTCAATGGTATCTGTAGGAAATGGTTTTAGGTTACAAAAACTGGTGTTCAGATTTTCTTTGTTTGGGACTTTTTTATTATTTTATTTTTCAGATCCATATTTTATTCTGGTCTACTTAGGATTTCAAACTGTGCACATCACTGTAATCAGCTGAGCCTGGTCCCAAAAGCCAAAAGTGCTTGCAGTCTCCTCAATCATTATCATTAAGGTGTAGCTGTGAAACTACCAGAGTTTTGTTTTAATGAGCTACATTTCTTGTCCTAACAAATCTCAGTGACAATTCTCATCTCAGTCTTGTGACAAAAGAAGAAACACAGTGCCACTGAAGTTTTTTATTTTCTCTTTTACTGTCTGCTCCATTTCCTATTACAAGTTTGTAAGGGCAAAATGCATTTTTAAATTTTGCTGCATTGCAACATAAAGCTCAGAGACACTTACTCTGCAATCAGAAGCCAGTCCTGTATGCTCAGTTAGAATGAACTGGTGTAACTCTAGTCACTTCACTGGACTGTCATAATTTCATATCAGGTACGAAACTGCACTGATAGCCACTAAATTAGAAACCACAGTAGAGTCCAGCCAAAGCATCACTGACCTGTTTTTCCATAAAAAACTGCAGATAGGAAAAAAATATTTTAGGTTTAAAAGGATTATTTTAATATAGCAATTTCCCTGAATGCAACTCATTAGACACACACAATTTATAATGACATTATCATAACGTCTTCAATAAAGAAATAATATAGACCACCACAGTGAATTAGCACACTTGAATAAGAAATGTGCTGCTGCCTGTTGTGCAGAACAACAGTTGGATTTGGCTGTATGTGTCAGATCAAATCCTATTTACTAAAAGCATCCACTTTTCTGATATGAACAGAGCACACAAAGAAATCTTCTCAGAGAAGATGTTTACCCCAAGGATAAATGGAGCTAGAAATTAAGACATTGAGGAGCAGGATACCACTGAGCAGATGCTAGGTGATGTCAGGAATTAGGGATGCTCATGGCAGAAATGCCTACAGCCAGCTGCAACCACCCTAATCACTCTGAGACAGGATGCCAGAAACATGGGAAAATGTAAACAGGGGTAATCAAGAGTGTGAGAGAGAAATGGTTGGCTGTGGTTGACTATATTGAAATGGGTGTTTAGGAATGTTATATTTAGAGCAGCAGGAAATGACTGAAAGTCATTGAGAATTTTCAAAACTACTCTATTTTAAAAGAACAAAGGTCTGCATTTTTGGAACCATGGTGACAGAAGGATTTAGAAAATGATCCTGCACTGAATTATAAAAGTCTGTAGTAGGATGCACCATTAATGACTGTATCAATTCTCAGGCCTTATCTTCTAAATCTCATCTCTAATATAAAGACAAGTCTGTTTATACTGGAATTTGTTTTGACAGTTCAACTATTCCTGCTTCAATTTCACTTCAATTTAAGGTCAAAATCCTTTTTGATTTATCTGTTATGAATAGCCACACATAAAACACTCAGTAGAACACTGAAGATATGTCTTTAGACCAAGGTTTGCATCACTTCAATTCAATAATCAGAAGTATCTACAGCCATTTCAGATTTCCTAGTGCCTGAAACACCTCCACTGTGCTGACACATGTTCCTTTCTGCATCTCTGATGGTGGAATTCAGGTCTAGCTTTAGGCGTTTATACGTAAGTATCTGCATGTGCGGTAGGTGTCTGGGTCCTTAATACCCACCAGCATAGCTTTGAGAGTGATTTAGCTCCTCTGCAAACAGGTGCTGGCACCAGACAGCCAAGTGCTTAAGCATCATCTAAGCACTGACTTTGTTGCCTTGGGAATGCTTCTGCTGCCCACCCTTGGGCACCTGGTTTCTTCTGAGACTTTCTAATGAATCCCACCAGGCCTCCAGACACCTCTCCCAGCAGGCATTTTGGTGCAACTCCCTGCATCAGATCTGCCAGCCCTGCAGGCATCTGCAGTGGATATCTGGGTAGCCTGGGTATGTCAAATGACAGTAGACACATCTGTATGGGAAGTCATGCTCTAGATTTGCAGTATTTATAACACAGGGTAAACACGTAATACACAGTTGGAGGTTGCAGTTCAGTTATCTTGATCATTAACCAAATCCCACTCCTGAAACTAGGCACATCAGAAGCCAGGTAACCCTGAAGTCCAGTTATGTTAACAGGAAAAGAAAATAAAGAATAAAGAGCAGGGATAAATTAAATCTTCAGCTAGTCCTTCCTTTGAGGAAGGTGTCTATAATCAAACTTATACTATAGAGCACAAACTGAGTAGATAGAGCACTTTTAGATATTTTTCAAGAGGTGTCAGCAGGTCTAATTTTAAAAGGGCAGGTCAGACTGTAATGGTACAGCTAAGCTTTTATGTCCTCCATAAGAAGGTTAATACAGTTTTAAAAGGTAAGAAAAGAAAGAACATGCTGTAACCTTTTATCCTTGTCTTTAATCTGACACTAACAAAAATCGAGGAAATGCAGCCTGCCACCTCCTCTCACATCACCACATGCTGCTGTGTGCCTGGAGTTCCCAGAAAGCAGTACCGAGTGCAGATACATGCAGATGGGTGGACAGATGCTCCCAGGAGACAGACATACACACCAGTCCCCTCACACTGCACGGGAAATGAGAAATTAACCCTCAGGAGAGCCATGACATGGAAAGAAAGAAAAAAAACGTTGCTTTCCCATGATTTAAATATACATTGATACTGTCAGTGCTGTTAATGGTCCAGTTATTTGGACTGAAGTCTTCATGGTGCCCAAAAAATCCTACTTGGGGCAACTGCAGAGTTCTGCTACTCCAGTGGTAATATTACCAACACAATCCTGCCTGTATCTTTTCATGGAAATTATTCATGTGCTGCCATAGAAGATGAGCATTTTCCTCCTTTGGAGACATCACTGGTGGGCTGGGGGTGGGGAGAGAAGACCTGGTGTGGACAAGAAAGAAGCTATTTTGCATTTGCAACATGCCTGTTTCTGTAGGCCATTTGTTATATATCGGGACTAGAAGCTCTGGCAGGATGAAGCTATCAGATACCAAAGAGAAAAAAATAAATGGCTCTTCAAATGGTTAAAGGTCAAGAAAGGCTTGCTATGTTTGAAGGAGCTCCCCTGAAGTCAAGCCATACTGCTGATTATGGCAAGGGTCTTGGGATGGAGCAGAATGGTTTTACGGGATTTGAAGGCAGACATGATTTTCAGACAAAGCAGCAAGGGGAGATCTAACTCACAGATCATTACTGCTGTGTATTGGGTTTTTCCCCTGTTGAGTGCTTTAAAAAAAATAGTGCCACAAATTTCAAGCAATATTTTAGACAAATTCTAACTGTATTAAACTCTTAGTTAAATGGCAGTTATAAGACTATATACAATAGTAATGCAACCTGCTGACTGAAATCCTGCCCTACCAATCCACACCTGGAAGAAAAAACAGTAGAGATACTGCTAGGCATGTGGGGAAGTATTAGCAGATACATTTGTAGGGAAAAATCATGAAACCATCTCCTGCCATGCTTATTAGCATGTTCTCTACCTGTTGCCTATCAGAGAACAGTGGCTTTTTATTGCTCTCTCCTGGACCTGGGCATATCTGCATTTAAAAAAAATAACTACAGACTGATAATACTGAGACAAATAAAAACAAAGATTCAATTAGGAAACTTCAGGAATATTTAGGAAACCTTTCTATGTAGTAATTATTTGGCCTGTTTAAATTTCATTCATTTACATAAATGTTAGCTAAAATATAGAAAACTCATGAACATGTAGGAGGGGGGATCAATAAAATTATTCTAAGAAAAAATAGTTTTGCTGAACTACCTTCTTCTGACTTATCTCTACTTACTCAGTAAGGTAATGGAAAACAAAAGCCCATCTTACACAAGCTTTTGGCAATTTCATCTGTTCTGCTAAGAAAGATCCCAGCTGACTGACTGCAGTACAGGACTTGTGAGATATTTGAAGTGCTGTAGTTTTTACCAACACAGGGACTAAAAAGAAAAACTTCTACAGCATGAACAAAATTAGAACTAATTAATTGTATGTTTAATTTCTATAATAATCTTGAGTATTGTGAAAATCAGAAAAAGCAAATAAAATCATCTCACTTAAGCTATCATTTTTTTAGAATTCCAAATGGGGATGTATAAAGTCAATTCCAATAAGGCAAACAGGATGAGGTAACTGCTTAGAGAGAGCAAATGATTTCCTACAGTAGCTGAGAATGTTTCCATTTTTCAAAGCCTAGAAGTTTAACACCCTGATGTTAATGTTGACAAATGTGGCTGATTCCTTTTATCAAAGTGTAATACATATTTTATATCCCTGCCAATTGCATCTAGACCATACACAGTGAACTTAAAATATAAGCCCATGCTTTCTCCCATAGCTTGCAGCATTAATTTACACAAACCCCATGATGATGCTATTATGTACTAACAATCAGATTACTATAAATAAGATTAGCTACTTTAGTTGTTTCTCAGCATCCTAAGATAATATGAAATGAAAAAAAAAAGATATAAACAAAATAAAATTGTAGAATGAGTTTCTACAGGATTGCCAACATGATGCTCGTGTCTAGAAACTTCATTACACACAGCTATGGCCATCTCCAGTCACATTCTTGTGGTTGCACATACCTGGAGGGTAAATATAGACATAAGCAAGCAATGCCATGAAAACAGAAGTGTTCAGTTCTGTTTTTCTGTAACAGAATCTGCGTGAAAAAGACACATTTTCTCCAGTAGTCTTTGAAACACTGTATTTCAGCAGGTAAACAATTTGTCACAAGTTCTCAACTAGAAGACAAAAATTAGTGAAATTTCAAAGACAGAATAAATACTTTTTATTTTTTATTGTATTTTCTCATTCCACTATCTGCATGTAATAGTTTTAAAAATGAACTTCATTACAGGCAGATCTAGAACCAAATTAAAGGATATATAACTGATAGCAAAAAGAGAACTCCAGTCTGGCAGAGTTTCCAGACTCTGATCTGAAGCTATTGCCAACAAGGCTCACACTTTACAGAGCTTCTGGTACACTTTCCTTTAGATTTATTCTTCTTTATAAGTCCTTTTATTTATTTCCACATCCAGAAGCAGTCAGCACCAGGACTAGATGTACTTCAGTGGCATCCCTCTCCATGTGCCACTGCCTTGAAAGGTTTTTGCAAATACATGTAGATTTTAGAAAATTACAGGTGTTATTTATTTTTCTGTATTGGGTTTATGCGGCAATGTTTTGGAAGGGAAGGGCTGCAGGGATGGCCTCTGTGAGAAGATACCAGGAGCTGCCCCCATGTCAGACACAGCTGGTCCCAGCTGGCTCCAGTGGACTCACCACTACCCAAAGCTGAGCCCATCAACAATGCTCGTAGTGCCTCTGTGGTAACATATTTAAGGCAGCGTAAAACACACTGCACAGCAGCTGTGAGAGAAAGGAGTGAGAAAATGTGAAACAGCCCTGAAGACATCAAAGTTGGTGAAGAAGGATGGGCAGGAGGTGCTCCAGGCACCAGAGCAGACGCCCCTGCGTCCAGTGAAGACCATAGGGAAGCTTATTGTACCCCTGCAGGCCACAGAGGACTACATCGGAGACCAGGGAAAATATCACAGTGGGAAGTATCACTGTACACGTGTTGTTTCTTACCTTGCTCTTCTAAGTGAGCTGGTGACAACATACAGACTTACATGGACCTTAAATGTAACACTGTTCACTTTTGATCTTATTCTGCTAGGGAAACAGAGTTTTCAGAAATCTTAAGTGTTTTCAGAAGTCTTACAAAGACATACTAGACCTCAAACAGAAGCTAAAGATAGAAATTTCCATGCAAGTTTCTTTGGGATGCACTGTGTGGGAGGTTTGGGGAAAAGATTTTTGGCCTTAAGAACTGCCAAAAGAGTTACCTGCAAGTAAATCAGATCTGATTTCTGGAAGATATTTAAATAATTCTTAAACTGTTTAAGTAAGCAATAACTCTGAAGTGCTCAACACCCTAGCAGATTTTGACAACCACTACGAAAACTAAAAGCACTCATACAGGCTCAGATACAGAAATAAACCCACTTATTTGAAACAGTTTTTACACCAGAATATAGTAAGGACTTTTTATGTGACTCTCTAGGTTTTAATAGATGGACATTAGAGACCTTAATGTAGTAGAATATTATAATAAAACAAGATGGGTACTAATATAAATGTACATTAACCCATTTGCTAATGATCAACATCAGCCATAGGGACAGCTGCCAGCGGTTTCTTGTCCTTTCATCAAAAGGGAGACAGACCCTATTTAAATGTTTTAATTGTTGAGAAAGAAATGGATTTGCTTTTATCCAATCAATATTACTTTTACTGAGAATCAATTAAACTGACAAGGCTTCTCTTATTGAAGTAAGTAGGGGTTTTAATTAAATTCCATTCTATAGTTCAAGCAAGGCATAGAAAGAGAAGGAACGTCTAAAGACTACTTTTTATTTAGTGTGTATATTGCTAGTATGATATTAGGAGCAATCATAAATTAAACTGCAGATATATTAACATTTTACTTTATATCATACTACACATCAAAATAAAACCACTGATATATACTAGTCCCATCTATTACAATATGTATTTCTGTTCTGAATTAGCATAAAATGGAATGCTCTGCATGATCTTTTGTGTTACAGTAACATAGTACGTAAAAGGACATCCTTCTATTTCCTCAGAAACCATCATTAGTACTAAACAGACTCTCTTTGCCTATTTCTTTAGAAGATCACTGCACAAAAATGAGACACTGCAGAATAACAATGGGTTCCATTTAATTGGTGCAACCCTTTCCCTTGCCTATCAGCAGCACAGCTCAAAATTCACTCTGAGGCAAAGGAGTTATTAAGCATTTCAAGTGATATTTTCAAAGGGAATTTTCCTTTTTTCTTATTACCTCTTCAAATCAGAATCACTGGGTAAGAAGGGAGGCCAGGGGGATAAAAAAAAAAAAAAAAAGCTTAATTCCTAAGAAATTATTGAAAATGATGTCATGAAATCAAACAGCACTTTGGTATAAAAAAAACCTTCAGAAGAGAAAATACATTTTAAGCAAAAGACATAAAATACAAGGTCTTTCTGCAAGTGGTAACACCTCAGATCACTTAGCCTGGAGCTTATATCATTTCCGTCTCCTGATGTGGTGCTATTCCAGTTTATTTTCCTCAGGCTGCTTTGCTCACTAAGGCAAGTAATTAGAGTAGCAAATAATACAGCCAGAGTCCCAAATTAACTTTCAATATTATCATCTTGTTGCTACTGGCTAAAACAATGCTAACATTGGTAAATCTATATACCTTCCTGCTAAACAGCTATTAAAATAAATGATTTACTAAAAATCATCTTCAGCATCCTTGTTCTAAAATATGCCCTTTTTGTGCAAATTAAATAGCATACTAAGTGATTAGCAGGTTCTTCTGGTTAAATATTCTTAATTGCTCAGTTGTTCAGTCCACGTGTGTTTCACCTACAGCATCTCCTATATCATTAAGTGTCTCCAACTTGTGGCATGGTCACAAGTATTCTTTTAACATAAGTTTTCAAAGATCAGCTGGTTATTCTGAATGTGCTGGGCACAGCAAAAATTAAGATCCTTTTTGACTTTAAGTGCATTTTCTTTTTTCCTGAAGGCCTGATGGAAATTACAATCATCAAGAACTAGTTCAGTGTTTCCCAGATAAAAGTTTTTCCTGCTTCTAAATGGATTTTTTCAGAATCAAGTCATTAATTCATTGGTTGGATAAAAAAAACCCATACATTTAAGTGTATATGACATTTAATGTTTTATATGATATCACTGTATACAATATACTATTTCATATATGCAAACAATTTATACTGAACTAAAAATGTTATGAACATGTTTTTTAATTTCTGTTTGATAGCCAAGTTGAAAATTTCACTTTTAATTCTGCTTTACAGCATCTACAAATTCACCCAGCTGGTAAGGCACGCAGCGGTGGCAGCGGCGAGCCCCACGGTGGAGCGCTCGATCAAGGTGTACAGGGGTTCCAGGTATGGGGGGAACCCAAGTGGCAGTGGGGAGCCCCACCGGCAGCTGGCACCTCACAACAGTCAGGCTGGCATGGCCTGGGCGTTCCAAGGAGCAACCGCAGCAGATTAAAGTGGCCGTGAGGATCACGGGCCTGTGGGGCATGGCAGGGCAGTTCACGTGGAGGGCCCTGCTTGTAGGCCCACAGCCCAGAGAAGTGATCTAGGTCTCTGCCATAACACTGGGCACTCACCTCGGAGTTAAAACCAGTGTTTGTACAGAGGAAGCCCCTGTGATGTCTGACGCTTCCACCCAGACATAACTGGTAAGGAAGGAGACATCAGTACAAGCAGTAGGTTACCACGAGTGCCCAGGCTCTTCTAAAGAAAAAGTAAGTACCTGAATAAGGTGTTCACAGGCTGATGATCTGTTACATCAGGTGGCCAAGATGTAGGAAACAGTTAAAAGGCTGCTCAGTAATAGAGGAGCCAAGATGGAGATAGATAGGTGGTTTCAGAACCATGCTTCTGTAGCGGACACCACAGAGAACAAGTCACCTTGGACCCTGGTGACCCACAAAAGCAGGACTCTGCTTCAGTCTACACCCTCCAGCATCCAAACACGCAAAAAGAGATATGAAGCTTTAACAGTTTTAGACACCCACAAGCAAGGTCTGCAAGGAGAAACTGTACCAGCAGCACACCACGGATACTGTAAAAAAAATGAGGAGTGGTCATAGTGGGTCACTCTCCATTAAGGGGCACTGAGGTGCCCACTGGCCAGCCTGACCGGGAGTCACACGTGAGGTATGCTGCCTTCTGGGAGCTAAGGTCTGAGATGTTGCCGGGAGGATACCACAACTGAGATGTTGCTAAGAGGGTACCACAACTTGCCAAAAGCACAGACTACTAACCACTGCTAATTATTCACATGAGCAGGAATAACACCACAAGCCAGAACCTGAGCAGAATCAAGGAAGACTAAAGAGCCCTGGGGGTGAAAGTGAAAAATATTGGTGCCCAAGTTGTCTTTTGTTCTATTTTATCCGTTAGAGGAAAAGGTGCAGCCAGAAGTAGATGTATAATGCACATCAGCTTCTGGCTTCATGGCTAATGCTGTCATGAGGGGTTTGGCTTCTACAACAATGAGACATTCTTTGGTGATTATAGCCTGTTAGGCAAGGATGGGATACACCTGTGTAGAAGAAGCAAGGGAGTCTTTGACAGCAGACTAGCCAATTTGGACAGGTGGGCTCTAAACTGAAGGAGTTGGGAAGGGGTCCAAAGTGGCAATCATTTCCGACTGTGGAATAAATCAAGTCATCCAGAGCAGAAACATATGTTCCTTAGCTGCCTCCCAAGATGAATACCAGAAGGCCAACCACCTCAAGGGTGCACATGGCTATGGTGGATCCCCTTGCACTCCTCCTGGGAAACCTGTGTGCTCGATTACCTCTCTGAAATGCCTGTACACCAATGCACACAGCGTGGGGAATAAACAGGAAGAATTAGAGATCTGTGTGCAGTCGCAGGGCTGTGATCTCATTGCAATTACAGAGACATGGTGGGATAGCGCACATGACCAGAATGCTATCATGGATGGCTATGTACTTTTTAGGAAAGACAGGCCCGCATGGCGAGGTGGTGGAATTGCTCTTTATGTGAGAGGGCAACTGGAATGTATCGAGCTCTGCCTAAGGGTGGATACAGAACAAGTTGAGAACTTGTGGGTAAGGATTAAGGGGCAGACCAATATGGGTGACACTGTTCTGGGTGTTTACTACTGGCCACCTGATCAGGAAGACGAAGTTGAGGCCTTCTACAGACAGCTGGAAGTAGTCTCACAATCACAGGCCCTGGTTCTGAATGGGGGACTTCAACTACCCTGTTATCTGCTGGAAAAACACCACAGCTAGGCATACACAGTCCAGCCGGTTCCTGTAGAGCAGCGATGATAAGTTTTTGACACAAGTTATGGAGGAACCAACAAGGCAAGCTGTGCTGCTGGACCTTGTACTAACAAACAAAGAAAGGCTGGTGGGGGATGTGAAGGCTGGGGGCAGCCTTGGCTGCAGTGACCATGAGACTGTGGAGTTCAGGATTCTGTGTGGAGGAAGCAGAGCAATAAGCAGGATTGCAGCCCTGGACTTCAGGAGAGCTAACTTTGGCCACTTCAAGGACCTGCTTGGAGGAATCCCATGGGTCAGGGCTCTAGAAGGTAGGGGGTTCCAAGAGAGCTGGCTAATATTCAAGCATCACTTCCTCCAAGCTCAGAAGTGGTGCATCCCTATGAGTAAGAAATCAAGCAAAGGGGGCGGAAGACCTGCATGGATAAGCAAGGAGCTTCTGCAAAACCTCAAACAGAGGAAGGAAGTTTAAAGAATGTGGAAAAAGGGACAGGCGACTTGGGAGGAATATAGGAACATTGTCAGAGTATGCAGGGATGCAATGAGGAAGGCTAAGGTTCACTTGGAATTAAATCTGGCAATGGAGGCCCAGGACAAGAAGAAAGGCTTCTTTAAGTACATCAGTAGTAAAAGGAAGACTAGGTAAAATGTAGGCCTGCTGCTAAATGAGGTGGATGCCCTGGTGACAAGCGACACAGAGAAGGGGCAGTTACTGAGTGCCTTCTTTGATTCAGCCTTTACTGCTAAGGCCAGCCCTCAGGAATCCCAGACCCTGGAGGCAAGAGGGAAAGTGCTGGGAAAGAAACACTTTCCTTTGGTTGAGGAGGATCAAGTTAGAGATCATTTAGGCAAACTTGGCACCCACAAATCCATGGGCCCCAATGGGATGCACCCTGAAGTGCTGAGGCAGCTGGCAGATGTTATTGCTAAACTGCTCTCCATTGTCTTTGAAACATCATGGAGAATAGGAGAGGTGTCTGAAGACTGGAGGAAAGCCAATGTCACTCCAGACTTCAAAACGGGCAAGAAGGAAGACCAAGGAAACTACAGGCCAGTCAGCCTCACCTCCATCCCTGGAAAGGTGATGGAATAGCTCATCCTGCAGGTCATCTTTAAGCATGTGGAGGAAAAGAAGGTCATCAGGAGTAGTCAGCATGGATTCACCAAGGAGAAATCATGCCTGACCAACCTGATAGCCTTCTACGATGGAATGACTGGCTGGGCAGAGGAGGGGAGAGTGGTGGATGTTGACTACCTTGACCTCGGCAAGGCTTTTTACAGTCTCCCATAACATCCTCATAGGTAGGCTCAGGCTGTGTGGGTTACATGAGTGGGCACTGAGGTAGACTGAGAACTGGCTGAATGGCAGAGCTCAGAGGGATCACAACACAAAGTCAAGCTGAAGGCCTGTAGCTAGTGATGTTCCCCAGGGATCAGTACTGGATCTAGTCCTGTTCAACTTATTCATCAATGACCTGGATGGGGGGACAGAGTGTACCCTCAGCAAGTCTGCTTATGATACAGAAATGGGAGGAGTGACTGATGCATGGAAGGCTGCGCTGCTATTCAGCGAGACCTGGGAAGAGAGTTGAGTGGAGAGGAAATTCAACAAAGGCAAGTGTAAGGTCCTGCACCTAGGGAGGAACAACCCCATGCACCAGTATAGATGAGGGGGTGATCTGCTGGAAGGCAGCTCTACAGAGGACCTGGGAGTTCTGGTGGACAGCAAGCTGTCCATGAGTCAGCAGTGTGCCCGTGTGGCCAAGAAGGCCAATGGGATCCTGAGGGGCATTAGCAGGAGCGTGGCCAGCAGATCGAGGGAGGTGATCCTCACCCTCTACTCTGCCCTGGTGAGGTCGCATCTCAAGTGCTGTGTCCACTTCTGGGTTTCCCAGTTCAAGAGAGACAGAGAACTACTGGAGAGGGTCCAGTCGATGGCTACAAAGCTGATTTTGGGACTGGAGCATCTGCCTTTTGAGGAAAGGCTGAGAAAGCTGGGTCTGTTTAGCCTGCAGAAGAGAAGGCTGAGACGGGATCTAATTAATGTCTACAAATGTGTTAAGGGTGAGTTTCAGGAGGACGGGGCCGGACTGTCTTCAGTGGTGCCCTGTGTCAGGACAAGTGGCAATAGGCACAAACTGAAATGCAGGAAGTTCCACGCTACCTTCAGGGTGACAGAGCACTGGGACAGGCTGCCAAGGGAGGATGCGGAGTCTCCTTCTCTGGAGACATTCAGAACCCGCCTGGACATGATCCTGTGCAACCTGCTCTAGGTGAATATGCTTTAGCAGGAGAGTTGGACTAGATGATCTCTGGAGGTCCCTTCCAATGCTGACCATTCTGTGATTCTATAAAATGTTGAAATTCCCCACAGAGATATGACATCCGAACACCTTTAAGTGATTGCAACAGCTGTGGGTAATTGCTCAACTCTGGTGTTCATGGCAAAGGTATAATCCTTCTATACTTTCAAAACAACAAATAATCTTCTGGTACAATATAAAGGAAACAAACAAACAAATCCTTCAAAAATGGGCTTCATGCTTACCTCAGGTCTGTCCACAAAGTTGTAGCAATGTAACACCAATGGGACTGGGTACAGCATTCGTGCTGTATGGTAATGCTAAACTTATGAAATTCCCTTTCAAAAACAGTTTTAAACTTGGGTACACTACTGATTTTTTGCTATGGCTTGAAAATGAAAGATTCTCTTCTGCCTCAGCAGTTTTTATGCAGGTTTTCATGAAATTTGCAAATACTAAGCTTCTCAATGTCTCTTTGTAACTGTCTGCACGTGATGTAAGAGTAAAGCTCATGTTAACTACTCTTTCTAATTGGTGAAGTTCAGACTGCTACTAACTCACAGCAATATAAGGGGTCATACTCCATAAAATGTTCATGAACTCCTGCATAGACCCCACTGAGCTATTGACTTTCTTATGAAGAGTTAAAATACTTCGTCATTAATCATAATGGCCATGGCATGGGTTTAAAACCCAGAAGTCATTACATGAAGTAGTCTGTAATATATTTTCAGAAGGAATGATCTGTCTTGACCTAAGCAGATTTAGTCAAATTCTATTCCAACTCTGAGTATCTAGTTTTGAATTAATAACTTGCCAGTTACATCTCCAAACAGTAGACAATAGCCATGATGAAGCACTTTTTTTCTACAGCACTTTTGTGCTGAGAGCAAGGTAGCAGCTTCTTTGGTACCTTTTGAAAGACTTTCTGATTTTATGAATGATTCACTGCACACAGCTCAAGGTGTTTTGAAAAACATAGCATTTTAGGATTTATGCAGAACTTGACTGCTTTTTAGTACTTTTATTAATTTTCCCAGGAACGCACAAACATAACAGAATTTCTGTTCTAATAGCAGCCTAAGCGTTTTCCTGTGTCTCTACATTTTCTAGCCCATTTTCTAGATAATGGACCAAAAGGAAGCACTGATGAGCATGTAGCACATAGCTAATGCTAGCGAAGACAATCGTTTTTAACTGAAATGCTGAATTATTTAATCTTAAATATTGCATAAAAACAATTCTAACAAAACTGCGACAAAGTGCTTAAAAAATACTGAAGACTGCTTTCCACATTTTTGGACAATTTTTTTTTTTTTTTTTAAGGAAATTGTTTAGAACATGTAGTTATCTCTTTAAGAATTAAAAACTTAATGAAGAATTAAATCTTTTAAATTCATAAAAAACTGTCACTGTGTTGATCATCTTGTCAAATATGCTTTTCATAATTTTACTTTTTACAAGGTAAAACTTGTGTTTGAATGTTATCTCAGAACAAAACATTTCAGAATTGTAGCTATTTTCACATAATTAACAACCTGTGTTCCAACATTTCTCTGTTCCTTTAACATTACAGAAAATTGCTTCCTTCCTATAGCAATTTGTACTTATGTTGAACAGTAAAATATCTGGAAAGTCTTATGATATTATGTAACAGCTCAATAAACATTCTCTTTTTCCCCTCAATGACGTCAGTAAGATGTCAGTATTATCCAAAAGGAAATTTCTTTGGTTTCCTGATACAGAAAGTTTGTAAGAGAATCCTCATCTTTTGCTACCTCCCTCTCCAGCAACAACATGCAATATCCATGGTTTTTAGGCACATGTGTTAAAGGGGAGTTTTCTCCTACCATGGCCATAACAGTTGTATGGATGATTCGGAGTTCTGGTTTTCAGAGTAGTTTTCCTGGCGGACTCTTCCTTTGAAAAGAAGGAAATGAGCAACCAGTGAAGTCAGCTCCATCAGTTGCAGCTATTTTTTAAAAGGGTCAAGGCCACTGTCAGGACACCATCAGTACAGGTGAGCACAGTTGTGGGTTGGGTTTTTTTTTCTTCTTGCATCTGTTTAATAACACCAGTTCTACAAAGAACTTTGCAAGGAAAAAGCCCTGTTTGGCTAGTAAATGCTCTGTGACATTGCATTTAATTAACATCATGTTACACTTATGCTGGAGCAGTCATAATTTATTTTGGTAATTAGAGTATCAAGATTTCATGCTTTTATTTGACTGCTACTTCCATTTCAATAACTCACATTTAAATACGTTGTCATCCATATTAGACAGAGCTAGCCAGGGTGATGACAAAAATACTGTCATATTACGGTATGGATGATATCAAAAACTTTACAAGGATTAAATGGGCCAAGGTACTGATTCTCATGCATGAGAGAGATCTCAGAGAACTGGGGAACTGTGAAGGTTGGATTACCTGTCATGCAACCTGGGACTATTGGGCAGTGATACATGGGAATACAGGGCTTTGCAGAAATTAACCACTGCACGTATGCTTTTCTGTCTAACTCAGCCCACTAGAGATTAGTGAACAGCTTGCTACATGCAGACATTTTTCAAGTATAGACCTAGCAGTGAAGAAGCATTCTTATTGAAAAAAAACTATTCCCACGTGATGGTGGCAGTGGCTAGAGCAAGTCACCTGTTATTCGTCTCTTCTGAGTTCTGTTCCCCAGTTTATCAATTATTTTGTCATGATTTAATGATTTCAATAGATGTCTATAAAGCTTCTAGAAAAATAAGCATATTTAATAGGGCTGAAGAAAACAAGAAAGAAAGCTTTCTTTCTGAGAAGGGAGGCTTTTCCTCATGAGCAGTAGAATTTTCTATCATAAGTAACTAGTACCAGGCAAGAACCTGTATCTGCATTCCATAGATACAACTTTTTTTAACCAGTTTATAGGATAATATTATATCCTATAAATGGGGTTAGAAAAGTTAGCTACAGATCTTCAGTTAGGAAAAGACTGCTGCAACATACCATAGTCAAATTAAAATAACAATTTAACACCCACCCACCCCACCCCACCTTGAAAAAAAATACCCCTCTTATTTTTTTTCGTCTTCAAAATCAGCTAGAACATAAACTGTTCACCCCATTGCTCCCCATGCCAGCACTAATTTCACATAGATCAAATCTTCAGTTTCCCCTTTTTCTCAGATACCATATGACATGATTATCCCCATCATTAGCATTGAGTTTGATAGTTTACTAGATTGCATCATGATGTTCTTTTAATTCGATGATTACGTATATGCCCCAGGCAAGTTACTATGCTAACATCTGATGATTTAGCAAACTGATCTGGTTTTATTTATTTATTTCACTTCTGGCTGAAACATTTTCTAGTCTCAGTGTTCAAAGTGTAATGCCTTTGTGAAAACAGCCTAGGTACACAACTTCTGCATATTTGCATTAGTGGTAACGAGGGATGCCTTGAGCCACAGGAAAACAATATGGTTTTTAATGTACATGCTTAACTGTTGTGCTAGGTCCCTAACTTTGAAAAACCCAGCTTAAATATTTATGAAATGACATTGTTAATTTTGAATTGAGTAATGACTGATTATCTTTCATAAAGAATTCTGCAAGATCTGCAGTCAGGTTTCTATGCTGAGTCGCAGGGTTGCAGGTGTTTGTTTGGCTCTCTTGGGCCGAAGGGTTCAAACTACACTAAAGATTTTCAAATGAAAATTTAATTGAAATTATAACAAAGCTGTGGGGGATAGTTCAAATTGGGTTAATGCAGTTAGAAAATAGTGATTTAGGATGTTGAGTTCAGAGCTTGTAATAGATAACAATTTTCTGGATTTATTTGGCATTTGCTTCTAAACTATACAGGTCTTCACATCCAGACTGTGCCTGTACAACTTGTATTGAACATGTCTTTTTAAGTTTCAGCTCTCAAGACATAGAATACTCCAAAAATAGTCTACTGCCAAGCTTCTTCCCCACCCTCCCCACTCTGCCCCTGCCTCCAGTCCCTTAAGAAAGTATTTTCTACAGTAAAGTCTATAGGAAATGGTATAGATCTATGAAAAGGCTTCATTACATGGCAAAATGAGAATAGAGTTATTGTGTCCACATTTCAAATTGTGACATGAATGTTCTGTAAACACATTCTTTGACATGAACAGAAATTTTCAGTAATATCAACTGGAAATGAACGTATAGCCTTTTGGCTGGAAGACAAACTCAACCAACTCAGTCCCTGTGAGGATAAAAATTACTGGATTAATAATATTAAGTTTTGTTTGATTTGAATGAATCATTATTTTGTGCCAATACATTACTGCTTACATTGCTTACATAGGCATTTCACCCATGCTTTTCTTTATTTCATTTGATTGTAATTCTTTCCCCATAGACAAACCTGTCTATGAGGCAAATACGCTTGGCTGAATAGTAGCGAATATTTAGATAAGGTACAAATGGCTGGAGGGCAGCTGCAATATTCAGCAATTATATGTACACTACACCATGCCCCAGTGGAATTCCTGCTGAGAATGTGTTTTGCATTGTGTAGAAACAATCAAGGACAGAAAAGAGCCACAAATATTCACATTAGGCAGTTTAATGTGGGAGACTATTTCACAGGATAGGTTTAAAATAATAGATATCAATGGAGTAAGAACTCTGGGAAGAACCTGAGACAGCTATTTCCTGAGGAACAGAAACCTTTCTGTGCAATTTATGGCATCTGTTACTTCTGCTCTACTAGTTCCATATTGTTTCCTCTCCCCAGACCTGAAGGAGAAAAATAAAGCCTTTCTAGCCAGAATGGAACAAAACCTCTTTAACTTAAGTCAGTACTAGTAATCCTGCTTATTCCAACTTCCACCATCGTTACTTGGCCCTCTGAATAGCATAACAAAACATTAAGCAGCACATTTTCAAAGAACAACCTTGTATCTGGGCCATGCAGTGTGAAGCATAAAGCAAACGGCAGAAAGATTTTAGCAACCTGAGTTAGAGATAAAATTAATCCCTTGAAAAGGGCTTGTCTGGACTCTATTATTGCCATTATGAAAGGCATATTTAGTGAAAGAAATAAATTGGTTATTACTTGTACATTAGCGATCAGCACAGACTCAATGTAAAACACAGTTGCTAAACAAAAAACAAGTTCTACAGAGGGTATTGGGTTGATGACCCCATTACAGCTAATGACCTTGAACACCATTCAGACTTAGTTTAATGCTCCAAAACCTGTCAAGCACTGCTCTGTTTTTTATTTAATTAACTCTCAACATTCTTACATGCCATAGTATGACAGACAAGAATAAATATCTCAAGGCTGCTTAAATTTAAATAGTCATTTATTTCAATATCTCTTATGAACACTGGATTTCTAAATCTCAGCTGTTTGAAATATCCATATAAAATGGAATATTTAGTTTTATGGCGGTACATAGAATTTACTTTGAAGGCACAGTGATTATTTACAGTTCAATAAATATCCCAACACCTTTGTATGATTGAGGTGTGGTTAACTGTGAACATTTCTTCTTGTTTGCTTGTAACTTCTTTTCTGTCTACCACCTACTTCTTTTTACAACCCTGTCTTCTCTGAAGTTTCAGCTAAAAGTTTTGCTCAAGAGTGCCCTTAATCTGGTTCCTGAACACACCCCAAAATGCTAGCTTGAATTCCATAATAGCTGCAATTTATGTTAGCTTGACTATCATGGGAGCTGGGCTGAATCTTTACTGCTGCAGTGAAAGGCAGAAGCTGAAATTACAATTCCTGGGGTGCTGTACCTAATCGTTTTGTTCTGCTCATTCAGCCAAGTTCTACTCATGCAACCTGACTACATAGTGGAGCTGTCCAAGTAGCAGCCTAGATCTAGCCCAGGGGATGAGTTAACCTATGTCCCTGAAACAGAACAGCAAAACTTGCAGGTTAGAAGTGGAAGAAGAGATCTGTCAGAATTCCTACCCTGTTGAAATTGCTCCCAAGGAAGAAGAAAAAGAAAGCAAGAGAAGAGATAGGACATGATAGGAGTGTCACAGGGCATGTGGCAGTACAGGGATCTCCACAGGCCACTGGAGAGTTACAGTGACTTTGTAGCTGTGTGATTAAAAACAGGGGGACAAACTGTAGTGAGACGGCGGGAAGAAAGTGCTGAGCCAGACAATCTACTTAATCAAGGACTAGTGCAAGATGCTGAAAGCCATCTGTTTCTTGCACACATTGCAATAAGATTTGCATAAAGGCATACAAAACCTGCAGACAGGTAGGTGGACTGAATTGGTCAATACAGTCGACAGGTTCATAGCATCACAAAGTATGCTTCATCACTATTATGATAATATCTAAATGGAAAGTTGTGTTGTTTTAAAGCAGCACAATTACCCTGATCCCAATGGTACAGATACTTACTGGTATAAGGAGGCTAACAGAAATATTCCTATAGAAAGATTCTATAATAAACACTCTTCTGTCAAATATATGTATGTGTATGTTAAGGATTTTACCATTAGGTAGACAGCCACGGTGGGAATTAATCTGCTTGGGACAAGATTGTGGAGAACTTATATTAATGGGCTTACTTTTTTGTACAGATGCCCAGGGAACTTAAGGGAAGATGGGGGCCTGGAATGAAGGGCCAGGGACAGAAAGAAATAAAGGAAATGAAATGTGAACTTAAGGGACTTGAGAGCGCAGGAGTGGAGGGGTAGGATGAAGAGATAAGGAACCCTGGTAGAATGAACATAATTATAGGAAGAAGGATTTAGTGGAGCAGTAGAGCCCACCCTCTACTCAATAACACTCATAACTCCAAGTCATCCGCCATGACTTTGTATGGATTACAGTTTAGCTATACCACGGATGAAGAGGACAGCCAATATCAGTCCTTGAAGGGTTTATTAGCTGATACATGAATAATGTGTGATGCCAGATGAACAGTCATGCCAGTTTCCAAGCCCAAATGTTAATCTAGAGAGCATAGGTTTGCATGGAACCAATTTGTTGTTTTGTTTTGCTGATACTTGATGGCAGCAATATACTCACACACTTTAATATCTTCTCATGTTTTATTATGAACATTTTTCCCTTCATAGGGCTATCTCAGACTTCCTTTGCCCAAATAATGGAGCACAGATTATCCAGTATATCCCAGTGTATTTTTCTGGCTCCTAAGTATCCAGCTTGGAAAAAAACCATCCCTTAAAAATCCTAAAATTGGCCAACTCTGACAGACAACTGTGTTTCACAGTATGGTCAAACTCTTTTCAGTTTTAAATATAAGCTACTCAAATAAGAGGAATTTAGCTGTAATTTATACCCACAGCATAACATAGCTTTTTTAAATCTTTATTGTCATCTCGCACCAACACCAGAACTTGCATAACTTGTAAACAAGGCTTTTCCAAATTGAAGGAAGAAGTATTAAAAATAAACATTTTGACCGTTCAGGCAGGTCCCCTCTCAAGACTCCACCAACAAACATCTCCCTGCGTTACTTGCATACAATTAACGCAGCTACAGTACAAAGGCCAAAATACTCTTGCCTTGCTCCTGACAGTAATCCTTTTTAAATTGATATGTGAGCTGGGACCTTAGGCTGCAACCATATGAGTCGTATCTCTAAATGAGACATATTAACTATGTAGGCAGTAAACACAAATGAGCAGAAAGTTCAAGCTCTGTCTTATTCAAAGCAAATTATTAGTTCCACATTTTCTGTGAAATTTTGATGAAGACAGTGAAGTATTGTCACAGATAAGTATCATGTAGTGGTGACAGTTTGTACTGAATCAGCTTAAAGGAACATTGCCAACTTTAGAGTCTCTTCTGTGTGATTTTTTTAAAGTCTCCCGTTGTTACATGAAACTTCTTATATTGCTAGTACTGCACGAGATTGGAAAGGGGAAAATTCCCTGTTCAGCTTTGTTGCAGACTGTACAAACTCCTTTTGTTATACAGTTATTGTCAGTGCTGCCTTTTGTCTGTGGTTTTCTCTATTGTTTGTGTGTCTCAACACATGAAAATGAAACTCCAAAACCCATATGAGCTATCTGTCTGCTTACGGTTCCTGACTCTATTAGAGTTTCCATCTGATAGGAGTCAACCTGAGGTCTGGCATCGTTTCCATGGACTGCTTGTGCATTTTCCATTAGATTACCGGGTAAAAAAAGAGCTGATTTTAAGACCAATGTTTTGGTCTGCTGTCTGCTAGCTGGCTGTCTTAATCCTTAGCCAGAGAGTCAAGTTTCCATCTGTTTGTCCTCCTTTTGTCCTCCAGGCTCTTCTGTTGCCTCTCATACAGAGGCTCAGATGAAGCAGGTGTCTCAGCCTAGGAGTAGTAAGCTTCCAGAAGCTGTTTTACTTTTCAGGCTAAGAAAAGCCAGAAATCTCAAGTCTCCTACTTTGTAGTTTAGAGATTTTGTCATTGGACTTTAAGCAAAAAACAAACAGTGGTGTCAATACCTCCTCCTTTTCTGGTACTTTTCAATAAAAATGATGGTGATACTGTATCAGATAGTGAAGTTAATTATGCCAGTATGACACCGGCATGTAAAACCTGTCAGACCTTTACATAAAGGCCTTGTAACAGATAATACATCCATCAAAGGACTTAAAATCTGAGGTATTTGTGAATGGACTTTGAAGGAAATATGTGCAGAATAGCTAACTTGACAGAATCTTGGATAGCTACAGCAGAAGAACTTTAAGTAACTAAGTAAATGCTATAGCAGAAATGGATAAACTACAGAGTCCAGATAGTTACACAAACCCATAAATTTTATGTCTTAGACTTAATTGACAAAATCTTAAATAAATATCATATTTTACTTGCCATTGTTCTACAAGTCCAAGCCTTAAATTCTATATCTGTATTGAAAATTTAGTCCTTGTGAGCTTTTCAATTAGCTTTGGCTGGGTAGGTATATTCCTGCACTAAATTTGTAGCTACATTACTGTGTTTGGACTGCTTTCACCCATTCTTTGTGGTCAGGTGTTCTGACATTATAGGAAAACATATATCTGCGTAGATGTTGCAGGCCATCTGAGCTACACATTGGTCCTCAATGTTTTAAGAATCAATTTGGACTTCATTACACCTGTTTTGATTATCCAGGACTTAATACATAAACTACTTAGTGCAATTGTTCCAACTGGATAAAAGGGAAGAACAGATAAGATCTTTCAGTGGAGTTAAAAAAAAAAAAATTTCTGGATCTATTAGCAAGATGGTTCTGCAATCTTCTCAGAGCAATTAATGAAGAGGTGTGAGTCCAGCCTACTTGCATGGTAGAAAAGAGTTTTGGTCACCTTTGGAGTAGTCCATTGCAGCTGGGAGTTCTTCAACAAACAAGACAATCTGCCACGCTCAGTTAGACCACAGTTTAGTAACAGAAACAGAACTTTGATGTTACCCGTATAGAATCAGCAATTACAGGCAGAGCAACAAGGGACTGTCAGCTTCTGATTGACTGATGGCCAGATTCTCCCTATAGACTTTTGTTTCATATATATTAGACTACATTGTGGAGCATTTGAATGTACGGACACAAGTAAAATCCCTAGTCAGAAATGTGGGGTATAAATAAAGGCAACTTCAGGAGTTCAGTTCATATGCCATTTAATGCTATGAGGAGCTGTGCAATGGGAACTTTGGTGGGAAAAAATGTTAAGGTGAATCTGCCTACACATTACTGTTGAACAATGGTGACACAACTGGAATACAAATTTCCTGAATAGAAAAAAAATGAGATCTTCAGGGTGACACAATAATAAAAAAGGTGTATCAGCAAATCTCCCCACTGTACTCATCTAAACACCTAGGAGAAGGATTTTTTATTCCTTCCTCACTAAGACCTTAGTGCACATCTGTTCCCTGGTCTTCTCCAGGGTTACCCTGTGGTTGCCTATGCAGTCTCTCTGTGCTTGCTCTGCATTTTCACTGTGCTTTTTTCTTCTGCCCATCTCACCTTGCACTTGAGAAGTCCCCCTAGCCACTTACAAATTTCTAAATACTTTCAGGGAAGGAGCAATCCCTGTCTGCTTCTGTTGGGTTTCATCTGACCCTGGTAGCAGGCTACCTTCCGCTCCATAGTCCGCTCTGTCTTAGAAAAAATTCAGGCATACAACAGCACATACTAGGAGGGGGTGCAGGGGTGGGGGGAGGGAAATCACTCACTGTAAACTACTGCAGTGGCTGGTCTTCACTGATCAGCATTTATTCCCCCACTCAAAAACCAAAAATATGCCCTCTGTAAATAAGCTGCTGTTAGTAAAGGAGCTCTTTTTTTCTTGCTACCTTAGAAAGACAGTGACAAACCTGAAGACCTTCAAAGGCTGAACTGCTAATCTCTAGTCTTTCAAAAAGGGAATCATTGTCCCCACAAATCTGTAATTTCCCCAGCACACTAGAGGTTCATTGCTTTTAAGAAAGTTTTCTCTTCTGCAGGTTTTATTGCAAAAATCATTGTAGGCTAAGTGTCACTAATGTTCTTCTCTCCCTCCCTCCCCTTTGTCTCTAGAGTCTCTCTGTCAACCTTTGACATTTACACATCCAAATAACAATTTTTTTCTGAAACTGTGATGATTTTCTTACCTTTCAAATTACAAAATGTAGGAACAAATAGTCTCCTCTTTGAATTTCTCTGCCTTTATCCATTTGCAGTACAAGGTTATTTAAGTGTATGTCTTTGACTGTATTACTTAATGCCAGAGCCATTATTGTTTCCTTCCCTTTCAGTTGCTGCACATATTCAGTTAAAAATCAATTGTGTGCCACATCCGCAAACATACCCTCAGTCTTATTTCCTCTCATTTATTTTCTCCACTCCTTGCTTGGATAGTTAAACTTCCATTAATACCACTCAGGACATCTCAACATTTTTTTTAAAGTTCCATCATTTCACAGTCCAATTGCCATCTGTGGCAAGATAACTTCCTATATAACATTCATAGAGCTATTTATCCTACAAAGCTATAATCTCAGTCTATAATATCCCTTTAGTCTTAATTTCAAAAATAGAATTTGATAGCTGTCTCAAGTACAGCTCCAAGTGCTTTTTGTTGCATCAGGCTAGGAAAGCTGAAGTCCCGACAGAATTAAATCTGGCTGGGGACATCAAGGGCAACAAGATAAGCTTCTATAGGCACATCAGTGATAAAAGGAGGACTAGGGAAAATGTCAGCCCTCTTCAGAAGGAAAGGGGAGACCTGGTAATCTGGGATATGGAGAAGGCTGAAGTACTCAATGACTATTTTGACTCAGTCTTCACCAGCAAATGCTCCAGCCACAACACCCAAGACACAGAAGGCAAAAGCAGGGACTGGAGAATGAAGAGCCACCCATTGTAAAAGAAGATCTGGTTTGAGGACATCTGAGGAACCTGAAGGTGCTCAAGTCCATGGGACTTGATAAGATGCATCCACAGATCCTGAGCGAACTGGCAGATGAAGTGGCTAAGCCACTATCGATCACCTTTGAGGAGTTTGGCAGTCTGGTGAAGTTCCCACTGAGTGGAAAGGGGAAACACAACCCTCATTTTTAAAAAGGGATAATAGGAAGACCCAGGCAACTATAGGCCAGTCAGCCTCACCTCTGTGCCCAGCAAAATCATGGAGCAGATCCTCTCAAAAAGTATGCTAAGGCACGTGGAAAATAAGGTGATAGGTCCAAGACAGACCTGCTGCTGGCTAACGCCAAGCCCATCAGTGACAGTGGTAGCACCTCTGGGATAACTTATTTAAGAAGGGGGGGAAAATCTGCTGCACAACCTGCACCTGGAGCGAGAGGTGAGAATATGTGAGGGGAATAACTCTGCAGACACCCAGGTCAGTGCAGAAGGAGGAGCAGGAGATGCTCCAGGTGCCAGAGCAGAGGCTCCCTGGCAGCCCATGGTGAAGACCACGGTGAGGCAGGCTGTCCCTCTGCAGCCCATGGAGCCCATGGGGGAGCAGCTCCCATCCGCAGCCCGGGGAGGACCCCACGTCAGAGCAGGTGGATGTGCCTGAAGGAGGCTGTGAGCCCGCGGGACCGGGCTGGGGCCGGGCTGCAGGCAGGGCTGGTGTCCCTGGGGGTGGAGGGTCTGGAGCCGGCTGGGCCTGAGGGGCTGCGCCCCGCGGGTGGGACCCACACTGGAGCAGTTAATGAAAAACTGCAGCTCATGGGAAGGACCTATGTTGGAGAAGTTCATGGAGGACTGCGTCCTGTGGGAGGAACCCCACACTGGAGCAGGGGAGGAGTGTAAGGAGGCCTCCGCCTGAGGAGGAAGGAGCAGCAGAGGCAATGTGTGATGAACTGACCGCAACACCCATTTCCCATCAACTTTTGTCAATTGAGGGGGAAGAAGACAGAAGAATCATGAATGAAGTTAAGCCCAGGAAGAAGGGAGTGTTGAGGGGAAGGTGTTTTTAAGATTTGGTTTTATTTCTCATCATCCTACTGATTTGATTGATAATAAATTAAACTAATCTGCCCACGTCAAGTCTGTTTTGCTGATAACAGTAATTGCTGGGTGATCTCTCCCTGTCCTTGTCTTGACCAAGGTGCCTTTTATTATATTTTCTCTCCCCTGTCCAGCTCAGGAGGGGGAGTGATAGAGCAGCTTTGGTGGGCACCTGGCATCCAGCCAGGGTTGACCCACTACAAAGTGCTACATCAGCCTTAATTTTATTTCCTTTGCTTTTTCACCTTCATTGTACAAGATCAAGTTAAGAGCAATGGAGATGTTCATGTTTGATATGCCTTTTGACTTTCCTTCTGATTGCCTGGTTTTCTTCTGAGAAGCAAGAAACAACCATTTGACTAGAATTAATTATGTTAGGTAAAGTGATCATTGATTAATTTACCAGCAAGTATATATGCCAATATTTCCAAGTAACACTGCTTTTCCTAGTTTTACAGCACCAATACTTTTACATATGAGAAAATATTTTTTGCTCTATTAGCCAAAAAATTCAATACTGAGTCCTAAAGGAATAAATTCTGCACAGTGGTATCTGCTTATCCTCCTTTGAAATCCCCAGTTTATACAGGGGTAGAAATGTACAATCTACAATCTACAATTAACGATTATTTTACTCAAAGGAGAAGAGGTTTTTTTGCTTAAATTGCATTGTTTATTGTTTTTATTATCACTGATGTTATTTTTAAATTCTTTTCTGAAATTGTAAAAAAAAATCAATAATCGAAAAAAACCTGATTTTGTTTAGTGTTAGTTATGTTCAGTTTTCAATTAGAACATATAGATATGTTTCAGTTCATCTAGGAAACAGAAAAGAAGCAGTTTACAGCTGCAGTCAAAGCAAACATCATTTACAATTTATTATTTCTGTGACTCGCCAAAGAAGCACAATAAAAGATTTAATAATTTAACATTCAACAAAATTCTTGTCTTATTGCCTTAAGTATGGCCAGGTTTTCTCTGTCTCTCTCACAGTTTATGAAGCTCAACCAGTTCCAGGGACCGTTATTCCTCAGTTACTGTGTTCTGAGTAAGAAGAATCCTGTGCAACCTCAGAAAAAATTGTCTGTCAGCCAGTTATATTTCTGGAACTAGACACAATTTCTTTGTTAGTAAGTAAGGCAAAGATTCCTTTAAAAGTCACAGGATTCTAGACGCAGTCAGTGCATCAGTGGAAATTAGGAAGCCATGTCAATTTGGGAAATCAAATGGAAAAACCCCATAAGCTGTATTATTTAAAAACAAACAAACAAACAAACAAAACAAAACAAAAAAAACCCTTATCTCTCTTAATCCTCCATCCCCAAAGATTTCCACTTTTCTTTTCTGAAGTCCAGAACAACCAGCATACCAGGGAAATAAATTTTGTGCTGAAATGATTGTTGTTTGAATGCATCCTTAACAAATTCCCTTCATTTTAATAATTTTGCAACATTGGTAGTTGGCAGTTATTGCTATTTATATTTGTATTTATATAATATTGGTAGTGTATTGGTAGTTATTACATAGTAAAATTATGAGTCTGGAAAAAATGCCAAGCAAGACTTCTGGGTTTTTCAACTGTAATAGCTTTTTAATTACTAGAGACTGGAGTTTTCCCAGTAGTTCAGAAAAAATCAATTAAAAATAATAAAAAAGAAAGGAGGAGAGACTGAGCTTTTGTTTGAAGAATAAAGTACCCTTGTAGCATCCTAAAATTCTGAATGTGAAACAAGATTAGAGGGATACTCATCCGACTGGCTACTTCTACATACAGTCAGAGCTGGAACCTTTCCTCGAAGTGTGGTTAATGGAGCATTTTATTCTGTTCAGAAAATAAAATAAAATAAAATAAAACCAAAAACAGCCTTATAAAATTTCACTTAGAAAAAAGTTACCAAATATTACCAACATATTTTTAAGCAGTTAGATGTTCATAAAAAAAAAAGTCTGTCTAAAAACAGTGTTTTGCAGACAGAGAGTAAAATTATAGACACTGAGATAAGAAATAGGGAATCATTCATTTTTACTTTCTAGGGAGAATTCCAGTCCAGTCAGCAAAAATTTCTTCTTTTAGAAATATTCCTTTCTAAATAGAAAATCTCCTTTTTCGATTTTTTAAAAAAGTGTTATTACATTAGTTTCCTTGTGCAATATACAGGTTACACTACAAGCACAAAATTACATCATTTTCTTTGGAGAAAATTATTCCCTTTTTCTGAAAAATTTATTTATATGTTTTCATTCAATAAACAATTTTCTGACTAGTGATCCTTCAGAAGTAAGAAGACAATACACGGTACCCCACATTAAGTATAATGTATCTCTTAAAAATGTAAAAGACATAAGGTAATGGTTTTAAACTATAAGATTAGATTCAAACTAGATATAAGGAAGAAAACCGTTCTATTATGTCCTTGAACAAGACCTAAAATACTATGTCAGACTCACTTAAGTACATGAACAGGTTTTGTTTCTTCGTTGGACATCAGCAGTGTAGATGTCCCCGTTTGTCAAGATGAATCCTACATTATGTTACTAATAAAAAGATGTACTGGACAGGTTATTAGCTATGCTATGATTTTGAAATTATGATAGAGATAAGCAGTGGAAGGACTGAGTTTAGGCAAATCTCTGTCATGGATCTATTTCCACTCTGGTAAACATCATTCCTTCCCATTCCATAACACTTCAGGGTAAGCAGAGACTATATATTGCATGATAGAGGCAAGAATAACATTTGAAAGAAAGTCCTGGCTTTATTTCTTCATGTTTGCATGAGTCAGTGACTGATAGAGAAATTATAGTTTTGACTGTGCCCATCAGCCTAATCGTCCACTTCTTTAAATGAAAGGAGAACCTTTCCATTACCTCGTATTTCTAACTGAGCTATTGTACAAGGCACTGAAATACACAGCTCTTTAGGAAACAGACAGTGCCTTTCTGATGAAACGAACTGCTTGACACAATACAGTTGTTTTGTCATGCCTTGTTAGTGGATAGTGGCCTTTATGAAATACAAGCAAGATCACTTCTGTGTATCTCTCTGATCTCATAAAGCACATCATAAGCTCCAGTGACACCACACACCCTCCTTGCTCTTAATGATGGTGGCACTTCCAAAAGCAAGTGGGTAGAAAATGTCATGAGGATGCCTTACTAAAGCTCAATTGCTTGCAAGGCTTTGCTGTAGCCTGGGGAAACCAGCGGTGGATGCAATTTAGAGCAGGTCTCCGCTCTAATACTGAATATGGAAACAGTACTCTACAAGACTGGCTCGGAGTGAGTTCAAAGATAACTTTACTCACTGGATACTCAACATTACATTAAAGTCACAAACTGGGCTGTGGCACATTGCATACCAAATTTGCCAGTTGTGCAGTTTGGATTTACACAGGTCCCTTGCCCCATTTTTGGAACGGCTAAAAGAAGAGCTAAAGAAGGCATTGGCTTACAAATTTATGACATAATAATTTCAGAATAACCATAGTTACTAAAATGAGATTTATTAACTGGGTAACAAGCATATATGCTGTATTTTTGAGAATAGACAGGATCATAATTCACACAGTTTTCAGCTAAGTCACCACTTATATTAAAACTTATATATTATTTAGAAGCTTCTTGTTCTTTCTTTGCTAATATTTGAACTGGTGAGAAATACTATTATGTATATGCATAAAACAGGAACAGCTGAACTAGGTAATGCCAAAACTTGAGTGCTGTTTATGGTGTACACCTAAGTGGAAAATACGCAACACCTGAGAACACAAGTTTGCCGTCACTTTCTGTACTCTGTCACACTCTGTAATATCTCCGGGTTTTGTTTGCACCTGTCAGATTGCTGGTGATACCTCTGAGAAAAAGTCACGTCATAAAATTTCAAAGAGGGATATGATTTTGAATCAGAGAACTTTTTATACTGTTAAATGAATTTCATTACTTCCAAAGCCTGCTACTATCTTAGATCACTGTTGCCTCATTCTGGTTAAATCCAGGTTCATATTACAGAACTATAGCTATAAAACCAAAAGCAACAGCTGTTCTCTGTGATTCCACTCAGGACAAGTTTCCAGGGGTAACTGGTGTGAATTAATACAACAAACAGCAGTCCTGCCTCAGAGGCATTCACACACAACCTTTCCATCACAAATAATTAAGTTTCTGAAGTAAGTTTAAGGTATAGTTCTGTTATCTAGACTGCACACATCTTTTATATCTAACCTTGATCATTAAAAATGGCAGATTTCATGGTATGGAGCCATGGGGTGGCTTTTTTGCAGTACAAATTTGGCAGATGTTAGACTATATCAACCCAACATATTGAGAAGAACTTACATTTTGTATCTCATAGAGCCAAATTTAGAATTTAAAGGCTCACTTTAGTAAAGACTTTAAGGAGAAAAACATGCTAAAAAGCAAAAAGAAGGTAATATTCATATTATGTTGTATGATTTATGTAATACTGTGAAACAAGTAAATTTTACTTTTGTAAAACAAATACAGTCATGACACTAGTTACTTTAATGTAACTCCTCAGTGGATGAAACTTGCTTTAACAATATATGGAGTTATTAAAACATCTAGGTAGCAAAAACACACCATTGGTTTAAGTTCCTTGGTCATATAAGCTTGTATGACACCTTTAGAGCAAAATTCTATTTAGATAATTAAATGCTGTCAATCTAAAATACTCTTTGCTATCTCAGCTAAAACTAAGATTTCATATTATGAAAACTGTTCTTTACTGTTGCTCTGTGAAAACAACAACAAAAGGTAAGACCCTATATGCAGCTTTATTGTTTTTAATGCAGGCTTTACTCGATTTAGAAGTGCTGTATAATTATAATGTATATATCTATGTTTACATTTGTGTGTGTATATATATATATATATGAATAGATATTCATAGATGCTATTAGTGGTAAAATTCTTAAGATCAATATTTTAATTCATGTTGCTTTTTTCAAAGAGAAAAGATTTCTGCATTATTTCAGTTCAAGAAATGAATATATGTAGTTACAGTTTCAGAAGGTACAGACTATATTACAGTTTTAAATGCTCTCATATTGTCAGAAACTTGCCAAGGTCTTAAAAAAATTACTGAAAAAATAATTCCGGCAATTTCATTGGCTTTGTTTGAAATATGAATTGCTTTTATAATTGGGCACTGCCTGTGTTGTTAAGGTAATGTAAATGTGTTAGTGTATGCACATTGTTACTTGAATTCTTACACTCCAGGACAAACAGAAAAACAAACTTTGTTCTTCTGCTGCTTTTCTGTAATATAAACTTTAAATAAATAAATAACAGTAAAGAAAAACAAACAAAAAAATCCAGAAGCATTTACAGCTGCAATGATTTGTGGCACTGTTGGATAATACTACACAATAGATATTGCTTTCTCTTACTTGAAATCAGAAGCTGGGTTTGCTTTATAAGCAAAATATCTTGGGCTCATACTGTAGACTGAATAAGACCAGGTACACCAAAGCATTAGAAACATATTGACTATCTTTACTTGTGAATCACAGAATAACTCTAAGAGACTTCTATGTCTAAAACCATTCATTCCTTAATTCTTTATGCCACAAAACATTGTGCATCACAACCATTTTTGGGAAAATCTATTGCAACCAAAAAATAATCTGGAAGTTGCCTTGCAGTGATGTTTTAATTTTGGAAGTTAGGGTCCTCTGGAGCAAAAGTCATGTGTATTAGGCCAGTGCTTAGCAAAGCTGAGATCATTAGTGTGTTGCTGAGTTCTTTTCCCAAGGCAATAATAGTGTTAATTCTAGTTTCTGTTTATGAATTAGAAAAAATTCTGTTTAGAAATCAGAAGAGTTCATAATTCACTGCACCAGAGAAACACTCATCAACCGTTTAACTTTGATGTGCCAGATTGGGGTTTGGCTCATTCTTTTTCATATACAAATCCATTTAATCAAGTTTTGCCAAAATCAAGACTGCAAATCCTTAATAACACAGAATAGAAATACAGTAATGTACTGTACTGTAAAACAGCCAAATTCAAAGATCACAGGGAAGCCCAAGGTGATAAGACTCAAACCCTGGGAAATAATAAAAAAAAATATATTACAGAAATAAAAAAAAACAAACCTAAAAATAATCACCATCATAAGTATTAAATTACTAAGAATAATTATCTTCTGTCATATATTAAAAACTTCAGTTCCATGAACTGTATGATGCAGAGAAGTCTTTGATTTTGTTATACACTTGGCCTCATTTTATGTCAAAGTAGACCAAATGCAATATTGAAATGTTCTGATCAGAAATGAGATTAATTTTTATTGTATCATATAAAATTCTGAGCACATTAAGGAAAATTTGGAAAAATATAAATTTTTCTACCTTCTGGAGATTTTCAGGAGGTTCCAATACAAAAAAGTAATTTTAAATCCCCTCCATAACGATAAGTCTATACCTTCTCCTCTCTCCTCGCCTCCCCTCCGGTCCCCTCCCCTCCTCTCCCCTCCCCTCCCCTCCCCTCTCCTCTCCTCTCCTCTCCGCTCCGCTCCGCTCTGCTCCTCTCCTCTTTTCTTTCTTTCCTTCTGTCTTTCTTTCAGAGACAGAATATTTATAAGCAGCACAGTACTGGTAAAGTACGATGATCAATCAAAATGCTTGATATCTTTGCTGGGATTTATATTTTAGTTTATATACCTCCAGTGATACATTTCATCCTTATTTCAAAATCTAAAATAAGTCAGATGACTTGCCTCCTGGAAGAGTTGCTCTCAGTCATTTTCTTCAGATCTCAAAAAAAAAAAAAAAGTCTAGATGAACTCAGATTTCTACACTCTCAATGTCTAAAATTAGGCAAGATAAATGATCTTTCTCAAGTGTCTGAGATCTTGCCAGTATAGAGATGTCTAGATGACAGAATATTATATATTACGTAATCCTATTTTTAAATATGTTCAAGTCCTTAAAATGTTAATGTAATCTCCATCTTTAACCATGTCATACAACATCACCACTGTCAAGATCAAGCTGGAAAACTCACTAGTAGGCTTTTCATGGCTTCCTGAATATGACTGATTCTTCACAGAGAGTTCAGAAAGGCCATCAGCCTTTGGAAACCATTGAGAAGATGAGTTTACTCTCCAGTACACTTTTGGTGATCTTCAGGGGTGAGACCAGCAAAAGTCCTGGAAATCTTCAGATGTTACACATTCTGTGTATTCCTTTCCTGTTTACCTGTTTTCCAAGAGTGGTCTTTGAGGTCCAGTCCACAGCATCAAGCTGAGTGAGTCAGAAGGGATGGATGCCAATGTCATGACTCCCATCCCTAGCAAAAACACTATTATAGCTTGCAATGGTGGCTTATTTATCCATTTTCCAGTTAGTGGCTGTATTTATAGTGACACTTTCCTCAGTATGGCATGGAAGCAGCCTCAAGGAATATAAGTGTGTATTGGTGAAATATTAACATGAGGTTACATACTCTCATACTGGTTCTCATGCATTTGTACTGTTTCTGAGCATCCTCCTGTGACAATTTTGGCCTGTGACAATTAGTACTCTACAAGATAACGCCCAGTTCCAAGGCTGATTCTCAACAGGCTACCCTGTACTGGAGGAAAGAGAGTTAGGTCAGAGGTGGTAGTGGCAATGTGTCTGCCATTATATTTATTAGGCTAGGAATAACCCAAAACTCTTTGATAGAAGAACTAAAATGTTAATTAGCACTAAACCTGAAATTGTTTAATTTAGCTAAAAGAACTAAGAAGAGATGGATATTATAATTTGAGGTAGAATAGTCCAGTAACTTTGACAAATACTCAGAAAATATTAACAATGGAAAATACATCACATGTAAGTATATTATACATGATGCTGCATTATATTGTCAAGAAGAACACCCAAGTATCCATATTCTCCAAACATATGCAGATGGATTTGCAGACTATTGCATGAGAAAAAACAAAATTATTCTGCAAAGTTAACCAAGAACTGTATTTTAAATCATGTAACTTTTTTGTTTTTTCAGATGATGCTTGTTTATATTCCATTTACTTGGAGTTCTTCAATTCAAGGAACTGGCATTTGGTTCACACAGTAATATTTTTTGTACTTTATGAGAAATCAATTAAATTATGATTTAGACTTTGCAGGGAGTTAATGGATAGCAATTTAAAGAACTATTGCTGTGCTTCATGTAATATCAAGTATCTTACTCTGCCTACATAATTTTTGTGTTCTTACTGTTTAAGCAGCTATTAGGAAGTGCTCCCGACATTGCCTTATTCTGTGTATCTGCAGAATTCCACCCCATTGCTTCTGATCCAGATGTTTTATCTTGGTTACTATAGTATTTTCAGGCAAGGTAAAGCCATTACACAAAGGTATTGTAGCTGCATTTGTTTAGAAAAAAAAATCAAACCCAGGACAACAGATTCTAAACTGAAAAGCTATGAAAATCTGGATTTAAAAAATACTTAAATTTTCTCAGGAAACTTTGGAACCACATTCAGCCTGGAATAACTATTATTGTGAAGGTAGTTAAGAGGCTAAAACCAGCTGTGATTTAAAAGGATGTGTAAGCTGCATGGAAAAAAATGCTTATGATTAGGTGCAGGTAGTAATGGAGTGCAACAAGCAGCACTTCCCATGCAGCAGGGCAGGGATACTGAGGTTTTTTAACTGCAAAGCAGTGCTTTGGTAACTCAAAGCAGTCATAAACCTCACATATGGATACATCAGCCTGAACATACCAGGGAATCTGACCTTTTTGAATATGAAGCTGTTGCACATTAGTCTATTTAAACTTATTTGTGAGAAATTTCAGCATTTAGTGTGGTTTGCATTTTTATTCACTTGAATTGGTATTGGCTTTATTTTGATCTACTGCAGCGAATTTATAGCAGGCACAACAGAGCAGAGGCACCTGATGACTTGTTTGCTTAATATAAATGCAAACCCAACATGAGGAACAAAATACTTACACCTCAACACTTCAAATGGTACAGCATAAAGTAGATGATTTAATTTTTCTCATGAAGAAATTTGTCCCAGATTACCATGACTGGTAATGTGAACACTCCAGAGAGACTATGAAGGGAGAGACCTTGATTAGATGCCTACTTGGCATTTCTTCCACTGCTACTTGATTGCTGTTGACCACTTTGCAAATCTATTGGTCTTGGCTCTGCATGTGGCCATTATTATTTTTTCATAGAGTTATAGTTAACTGCTAGCTTACTTTCATCTTTCACCTGCAAAAATCTAAATCTTGATATTTAGCTTCTCTAGGTGTAACAAAATGTATACATTATATATATGAATATTCTGGTTTATGATCCTTTCAAAATTAAATGTGCTCTTTAAAACTGCATCTAGCATATGGGCATGAGCACTGACTTTGCTTTGTCGTGCCTGGGCACAGCTAAGCAGAAAGTATGAGATCATAACCTAGGCTGCTGAGTCATAGTTAATAATGAAAGTGGAAATGGGGAATCCGTGATCAGCCACTAGCCTTGGTTTCCACATGACAACACAAACAAGCAACATCATGATTCACAGCTCACCCCCTCACTGTCTGGAGTGAAGATAAACGTTTGCCCCATTGGACACATGAAATTATCCAAGATGTACCAACAGAAAAGCCTTTCAAGAATTCTTGACTGTCTCCAAATGTTTAGATTTGTACTCTGTTGTTCCGAGTAATAATTATTTAACTTCTCTGTAAAAAAGAGGACCTTTTACTAATAGGCTTCACACTGCATGCTGACATTTCAGGAGGTTGTTATATTAGTTCTATCATTCAGAGCTATGAATTATTGATTAACCTACACTATTCTCCTTCAAACTACTGAACTTCTCACCATTGTACTGATGCAAAGAGCTAATAAATAAGCAGAATGTAAAATGACTTAATACTGCTTTAAAAGAATATCATAAAGTTTTAGTAGAGTCTGTACTATTACTAGTGCTAGCCAGGTAGTAAATTTTGTTTGCAGCTTTCAGGCTTTATGCACCAGTCTGCCATCTCCAAATTAGTTTCAGCTTCATATTTCATGGAGATTATACATCTGTTTGTGAGGTAAAAATGCTGGTCTTCCTCAAGCAGTTCTTTACCACTTTTGCATTCTCAAACCTCAATGTGCTGCTCCAGGGATCAGAGCTGTCCCTCACCTGCCCTTTCTTTACTACAGAATGTCATTCTTCCCTAAGTTACGTTTATTTGCATCAGGAAAGATTGTGTCAAGAAGTAGAGCTGCACCATGGGGAGAAGTATGGGGTACTGTTTATTTTTTAAGAACGCATTTGTTATTAAGATTAATAGTTTATCTTGGCAAAGTGAGATAATAATAGGCATTCTAAAGCATAGCCCCTGACATTAGCTTTTAAAGGCATGTAGTCTGCTGTAAAGACTGGGAACATTGTACAGGGTATTTCAGATATTCCACAGAGCTGTAGAGTACTATGTTACAGTAGCTTCAAAATATAGATAACCTGAAAAACTTTGATTGTGAATCATCCTGCTACAGTGGGGATTTTTCAATTGAAAACCTCAAAAGATGTTTTGGTGAGCTCATCCTGTTTGATTTTGTTTACTGGGCATAGAAATTTAAATTTTTTCTTTTGCTGCAGGAACTATAATAGATTGACTACTGAGATCCTGATACAGTGTGTACAATACAAAGATAATCACAAGAATAGAAGGCAGTACTGGAATATTTCCCTGTTGTCCAAGCTTACACAGAAAAATAGCAAAAGCAGTGATTAATTACACCTGGACCATTTTCTCTGAAGACAGTCATTATACTAGAGCACATATTTAAGACTTGTTTTGATGAGCAAGAGTGTTTTTCAGTGTCTTCAGATCCTCCATATACTTTTTTCTTTTGAGAAGTTTTGATTTTTTCTTAGAGAAACTAGAAATTTTACTAAGAATGGTCACTTTAAAATATTTCATTTTTCATACAACATTAAAAAAAAAAAAACAAAATAAAACAAACAACCCAACCCCACTGTGGTTTTATGGGAAATTAGGTTTTATGGAAAAATTAGAAAGCAAAAAACATTACTTGCCTATTTTAATACATGGAACAAAATTACTGTAGAGGTCATGATCAGATCTTTTGTCTCCTGGAAATATTAAGGTTCTTGAACAGAAACCATCTAGGTGAGTTTCTGAAAACCAAATGAATACAGACATACCTGCTCAATAATTCGGAAACACCTGCATGAGAACACCTACAAAACATTCAAAATTCCTTTGTTCTAGCTTCTGGGAAAGTGCCTGTGTCCCGCAGAATTCAGGTCTGCAGCTCTCAGCACTACAGGGATGTCAGGTCCAGGAGAGGAATGAGTGCTAAAAGGATCACACTGGTGGCTATGAGACTCCTGAGAGTGTGCAGATTCAGCTTTGGCATCAACCTCTCCTTTTGCATTGCATTGGGGTAGGACAGTCTCGAAGTGATAGAGCGATGGTGGGCAAATTTACCCAAAGTGGGTTTTATAGTTTAGGCTGCAGTTCTTGTGGCCTCGGGGGGTGGCCATCATACCTGAAACAGTCACTGCAGAGCAAGCTCAAGTGTATGCACATTATACTCTAGCCATTTCTGTGACTGCAGTGCTGAAGTACTTTTATTTTTATCCATTGCACCAAGTTTTTATGGTTTGCTCATAACTTGTAGGGCACAAAAAAGAAAAAAAATTACCTCATCCATAGTTAAGTGCCCTAATTACTTCAAATGATATGATTCTTCCAGAAAACTTTTAGAACAGCTTTAAAAACTCTCGACAGCTTACAGCTGAAAGCCAAATGTATAGGTTCTAATTCATTTACACTTTGCAAAACTACGTAACTCCTCAATAGGTGCCACAGATCATTTTAGTATGGTGTGGTCTCACTTAAACTTAATACGTAATGCAATCTAAAATCTTTCAGGTACGATATTCTTGGTTTTTTTCATTGGCATAATTCCAGCCTGTAAATTCTCTTGTTTGAGTCTTGATCATTAGCCAGCTTCTCCAGAGAGCATTCTGCATTCTCCACCTGTTCCATGTCTAAGGACCAAATATAGCTTTAGTGTTTTTTCTGTCTTCAGTTTTTCTGTCACAAACTCCTCTGTTCATTTAACCTGTAAAGTTCTGGGGGTTTGGGTGCACTGTAACAGCCAGCCAGCAGTAGGTGTGTGCACAGAGATTTAAGTTCTTAATAAAAGAGAGAGGAAATGCATGAAGAATATTTCTTGAATGCTATTTTTATCTAAGAGATTTATAGGATCCCTTTCTATGAAACATTATGGTAGCCATTAATTATATGAGAGTGTTATTTTTTTCCTATAAGATCCTTTGTGCTCAACCTCCTAATGCGTGAGCACTGTGGTTTTCAACCTTCATGTAGTTTTGAGGTAATACACAGAAAGAAACTTGTATGATACAGTAGACTGAACAAATATGTGTCATTGTTTTCTTGCCTAGGTTTTTTTTTGAAATATTATTGATTTTTAGTGATTTTGTGTGTAGCAGTGCAACTATAAAGCTATGCAAGGCTATACAAGGTAGACATCTTATTGGTTTTAACTCTCCACTACATTTTCATCAACATCTTTCTTTTCATCCTGTTTTAAAAGTAGCCATCCCCTGTGATAATATTTCTTAGCATTCTCTTTTTTTTTTTTTTCCTTTTCAATGAAGGTTACTGTTTTTTCATAAACTTAAAATGAGATGGATGTCAGTTAAATAAAAACTAAGTCATGTAAATATGGATATGCATCAGATGAGGTAACTTTGAAAACAAACCAAAAAGCAAATTATATTTACAGTAGTGAAAGCAGAAGATCAGTTCTCTGTCTGTCTCTCCATCATCACCTTGGCAAACCTTGTGTTTGTGGGTTCTATTTTTCTGTGGAAAGGTCTACATATTCACTTATGACAGTGACTACCAAGAAATCTGGACCACTTTAGAGAATCTATATGTAAATAGTAAGAAATGCACTGACTTACAGCCGTTTCAAGTTAACTGAAGGGTGAGGGAGAAATATGTGGTTTCATGATTTATAGGCATTAAAGTGTCTCTATTTTTATTTGGACAATTTTCATCTACATACCAGCGTACATTTTGAAAAATGGAGTAGAAGGCATTTGGCTATCAGAAAGCTGCTAAGTGTTCGTGTTTTGTAAATACTCACAAAAAGTGTACAGAAGAAAGGAGGGTGCGTATTATAGAAATTAATTTAGCCCAAGGTACTATGTTCATGCTTGCGAACAATTTACATGTGTTGTATAAAAAAATTACTGCACAGTAAAAGTAACAGAAGGTCTTTTTCAAATTATTAGGTACTGTTACATGGTATTTATCCTACTGCTGAGATACAAAAAATAATTCTGGAGATCTTCTAGTACAATATGTGGATTTTTCCCATTTTTTTAAATTGTTCGTAGGAGAAAAGGGAAAAAAGAAAGCTAATCCATATTTTCATACTGCACTTTAGAAAAGAAAAAAACCCCCACACTACGCATGTGTAGAGCATTGTGAGCCTCATTAGGTAATTTCCTTTCTATTTTTAATTCTCACAATTTGCCTGTGTTTCATAAGGTATTCTGGAATTGTGCCAGCAAAGAAGTCAATCTCATGCTTTGCTTTGAACATGTGCAAAGTCTTCTGCATATTCTGCCTTTGAGGTACATTTTTAAATTACTTCCACAGAGAGTCAGTGCAAACTTATCTAGTTGGTGCATGTGTCGTCACTCGGTGCAGGCAAAGAGAGGGCAAAGAGCAGTGCCACCAGTGGCTCCACAGCTGGCACAGGCTGTCAGTCCCCGGAGGGTCAGACACTGGGTTCTCTGACAGCAGTGTCAAAGCCAGCATGATTTTGATAAATTAAGTAAGAATAATGTTTGTTTGCCATGTGAATAATCGGAACTTATATGATGTTTAGAACATTAGAATCCAACATCTCTGGGCACAATGATTCCACAATACACCTTACTATAACTACAATATTCTGCAAAGAGAAAAAAAATATATGCTTATAATCTCATATAAAATACTGAAACACTTACAAAGTATCTGAATTTTGAAGGTGCCTTTTCCTTGTTTAATCAATAAATGGATATATGATTCTTCTGAAGTTCAAAAATGTTCAAAGAACAGGAACTATAGCTCAAAAACAGTGCAGGATTTAAGTGTATGAGACAAGACAAATTATTCCATACAAATAGTTAAACAAAATGTACAGACCGACCCAAAAGATAGGCTACCTCAAACTAAGGCCATGATTAGCAAAGTACACAATGGATTTAAAATACAACTTAATTTTTTCATGATGGGAAAAGCATTAGCCCAAAGTAGGAGGGTGAAATTACATCAGACTTATTTGAAACCACAAGCCTAAAGCAAATATACATTAGTATGACAAAGTTTTATAACTAACAGATTGCATTTCTTAGACTTCTGAGTATGATTCAGTTTAATAGGCAAACTATTTTGAATAACTTCTACGTGGAAATACACTTTAATTACTTCCTGAATGTATTATATATTCACATGGAAGTGAAGTACTTCATATGAGTCAGATAACAGGACTTCAAGTAGGTGTTTCAAATTGCATACAGGCCCTCAGTAAAATTAGTCCTTGGTGGAAATATAGTAACCTATACCTTTTTCATTAAGAAATGAAAAATCTAGCAATATTCCCTCTATTAAGTAATAAGAATGCAACACAATTATTTTTGCTATATATTACATCTGTGATAAGCAGTACATTTGAACGCATATGATTGTGATACTTTGCAAGTCTAGAGCTGGTTGGACTTTTTTTTCTATTTCTTGAAGTTCAGTTACTCACCTGTTACTAAAAACATGCTTTGAATACATTTTAAGACACAGTTTCTCTATGTTGGATCAGAAAAGCCTTTCTAGAACTGTCTGCAACACAGTTCATGAGGTTCTTACGTGATTTGCTCAAGACTTTTTACAAATAATGAGGTCTTAGTGATTTATTAACCATCTTCAGGTATCATGACATACATTTACAAGGAAAACAATTCAAATCCAATAGTCCTTTCTTGCTTAAACATACCAAGGATGTGGACCTAATGTCATCTCATTGACTTCAGTGGGCTCATAACCACAGCAGAAGCCAACAACTCCTATAACAATTCACAAAGAAGAAAGTACTTAAGTGAACTAAGGTTCATTTTGAAACACTATAATTCCTTAAGGTAGAACTGATGCTTTTCAGAATGGCACTTTGTCGGTAAACAGTCGGCACCAGAACTTGAGTTCTGCTGTTGTTAACATAGCACTGATGAAGAAGAATACAAAAGTTATGAGATAGCAATTAAGTCCTTTCAGAAAATTATAATAAAAAACAACAAACAAAGAAGCAAAAAAGCCCTAGCACTTCACTAAAATTGTTAAAGCGGATATGGCAGAGATAAAAAGATGCTGAGTTTGAATCAGTATTTTATTCACAAATTCTCCTGCCCCACTCCCACTGCCCCCCACTGCCCCCCACCCTCCCCCCAGCCCTCCTCCCAGCAACCTGTTTGGTGGAACCATGTTTTAAAGAGCATTTAATAGTAATTTCTAAAATAATTATCAGTACACTCCATGCTGAAGGTTAATCCTTTGGGTATTAATTTAGCTTTATCACAAAGCAGACAGAGTGTCTATATTCATCTCACTGCACTTAACGTATTACCAAAATTAAGGTCTCTATAGGGAAAAATAACTTTATTTCAAAACAGTGAAACGTAGTTGATTCAAAAGTAAATACAGTGTTTATTGCAACCGCTTCTGTACACAGCACAAGAATGTGCATTCAGTACCTAAAGAAAGTGAATCATGTGAATCATTTGAAGAGTACAGGCTCTCCAGCTCGGCTGTTTATTTATATATGCCATATATTCTGCAAATTTCTGTTGGCACACAGAAAGTTCAGTTTCATACCAAAATAGACTCTGATACTCAGTCTTTTAAAAATTGCAGTCATATATCCTGTTAAAGCATAAATCTTTATACAACATATTACATTTCAAAAAGCTATCTACTTAACTAACTAAAACCATTTTGTCAGCTGGAATTAAGATCATTCTACAACTTTAAAAAGACTATTCCTATTATTAAAAATAAAAATGTAATATAACTAGCCACACTCACTAAAACAAACTTATTTTTAGTCATTAATTTAGCAATGCAGAACATTGTCCTTTCCTAAATGTGTGTCAACATGTTGCTCACTGCAAAAGTGAGGATTTGCATAGCCATATGCTACAATGCTTTATTACAAATTGTAAACATACACAAGGTGATCAAAGTCATGTTACTTTCCTCAGACTCACTGGAAACATTGCCTGAAATCACCATGAAACACTGAATTAATAGCTAAAAAATGCCAGTGTTAATATGGAAAACGATTATGTGACAAACAGGCTCATTCTGTCATTACTTAATATTAAGCATTCACAGGCTTGCGAGGCTTTTCATCAACATGTCCACAACAAGGCTGATACAAAACAATAAATAAATATATGAGATGCTACGCTGATATCATGATCAGTTACCTGTGTGAACGTGGTCACTTGGAATATGGTCAAATGCTAGACCCGTCCCAGCTCCTCCTTAGCAGCTAGTGTTCCCATGAGCAATCCAGTACAGCAAAAGGATAGTGACAGCTTAGCTGGGTAAAATTCAGTATCTATGATACAATTATTGCGCTACTGATTACTTCAGACTTTGGTGAGTTAATCCTTGGGGTATTAATTTACTGCTCTGACTGTACAAAACAGATCCTAGTGCTTTACCCCTTTGAGGGCTGTTGCTGTAATTATTCCATATGGCACCACCAGTAAGGTTTTTCTGTGCATCTTTCCCAGTAAACAGATTTTAGGATATTTTCAAATTAGTCAGTCAGCTAACAAGAAAGAACTTTATGCTGCTCTCAAGTACCGCAAGATACAGCAATCCTTTTTCGAGAAGAATTTCATGATTTCAAAGTCCTGCTACATTTCAGTTAGGAAGATTCTTCCTTGTTTCAGAAGGCTTTCTGAAAGAAAATTCTAAAATATTATACTGATCAGAGTTCTGGGTGTATATATACTGATATAACTACAGGTTTATGAACATGTATTATGAAGAAAAATAAAATTTCAAATATTTTATTCAAAAATATTGAACCAGGCTATCTCAACAAGTCTGAATGCTCCAATATTATTTTTTGAAACTAAAATTGGGAAAAAAATACAGAAAATATTTCCCAGTTTAATAAATGAAGTGTACTGATTCTACCACAGTTGTATATCCTAGTGTCAAAGTTTTTCCTAACAATTGATATCTCCTTGGATTTAGTTGCAGCTTTAAAGGTAAAAACCACTATCAATCAGGAGTAAAAACAATCAACATAAATTCAGTCTCCAAATCTGCAAACTCCAAGGCAAGGATGATACCTACAGACTATGTAGTTAACCTTGAATTTGACACATTTATTCTTTCCTTCTCTATTACAGTGTCTTATTTCAGTGCTACATTTCTTTGTGTGTAAGGGGAAAGTGAAGAACAGAGAAGAAGCAGTTTCAAGAGGTCTTTGTCAAGATCTTTCCTAAGAGAGTCCTAAATGAGCTAATTAAGCTGAAGCGATAGGGCAGTATTGTCATGGATTAAAGGCTGCCTAGGAGAAAAACGTCAAAAGTTTGCAATTGAACAACCGTTTTTCCCTATGATAAAGGTTAACACTACACATCTTAAAGTCTCAGAAGGAGTATATTAATTTATCTTATTTATATTATCTTAAATAAGGTCTAAGAGGCAAAATTTTGCAATGAGACAGCATTATGTAGATTTTGGCAGGACTGGTAAAGATTCCACATCTCCACAAAATTGGCAAATAAGTAAACTAAACACTTCAGACTAAATGTTTAACTGAAGAAATTGACTTCAGCATCATTTTAGAAAAGGCAGTTAAGATCTCTTTGCAAATTATTAATAATAATAATAAAACACACCTAAATAAGAAGTTTGGAAATAAATTAGATAATAAGCAATCTGGAGCATATGTTAAGGCCTCTATATGAATCGATGCTGCAGACGTATTTTGTTATGTTACCTGAAATAGCCATAAGACCTTCTTCTTACAGAAGAACGAGCAGAATACAGAGAAGAGCAACAAGGCTGACTGAAGGCATGGAGCTCTTGCACAAGAAGAAGGACCAACATGATAAAAATTGTGATAATATAGAGTACTTATACTGTTGTGGTGTTGGTGTTGTTTATTTGTTTTTTTAAAAATAAATATAATTATTATTACATTGGTTGAGTTACACAGCTGTGCTTATTACTTTGATTCCCACTGAATGGAGTTGTGAAACATACTTTATGATTATACATATATAAGCCTGGATGGAATTTCACAGCTTCTTGTCTGACCACTTTGAGATATTTGTGCTGGTTTCTTTGCAGGCTGCAAACTAGCTCCTTCAGGTTTACCCACTGCTGACAAGCTTTTGATAATACTGCTTATTTGTTCTTTGAGGCTTATCTGAGCTGTTCCTTCCTTTTACACATCAGAACATTGCTGTGTTGATGAATGCAAGCAGCCCCTTTGATCTGTGGGCATTTTTTAAAGCAGTCAGTAAAAGTCTGCACAGCAGTTAGCTGGTATGGTTGGGGTTTGCTTAATTTTTCATCTTTAAAAGTGAAGCAGTGCTTTAGAGAAATAACCTCTCCCTATTTTTGTTTTTAATTACAATTTACAGAGGTATGCTAACATTGTCGTTATGCATTTCCAACAGCATTGAACTGTTATTAAAAAAAAAGTCATAAATATACCTGCAAAGTAATTCGTTCTTGCCATTGTTTGCAGTGTTTCAAAGTGGCATTCATTTAACCAAACATAGCTACCTACACGTCTGCATCTAAGTTAGTAATTTTTGTATCCCTTTGTAGTCAGGGAAGAGAAAAAGATAGACACTTCTTAGGTGGGAATTACATCATCTTTAAGAAGACATCCAAATTCCATCAAATGCATCCAGCTACAAAAGCAGCTGTTTCTCTGCCTTGACTATAAAGGCAATCTGATTAGCAATGTCTGCTTGGCTTAGACATTGATGTCTACACTGCACATGTCTAAGATGAGGTGAGATAAATCTCAGGTTTCTGCTTTCTTTTCACCTCTGGGCTCTTTCATTTGAGTATCATTTCAATACTTCGCCTGTACCTCTGGAAACATTCCAAAGCCTTGGTATTCCTCCCTGAATTTCATATTACTGGTGTTTCAAGCACTGGTTTAAGAAGCTGCTAAAAAACAACTTTGGCCTTAAGGAATCAAAAACAATTCACTGAAGAAAATGAGCACCAAATCCAAATTCTGATCTCTTGCATGATAGAAACAATACTGGGCTGCCTGGTCAGCCATGAGCTCTCTCTTACAAGACACTGAGGTGGAGCTTTAGTAGTCAGAAAAAAACATTTTCATGCCTGACTGACACTACTTTGCTGCATTTGCCCTTCAGGTCCTTCGGAAAAAAAAAGAAAAGTCCTCAATGCCTTCAAGGTATGATTGGAATTTATAGTACTTAAGGTATGGTGTATTTAAACAAAATTAGATGCACAATTTAAAAGCAAAGTGATAATTACAAGTATGTAATTATTTCATTCAAGTAAATCCTTAAAATACACTAAATACACTTAAATACACTACTGTATGTCAGTCGTCTACCTAGTTGCAAACACTATTAACTGTCAGATCAGTAATTTTCAAACTCCCAGTTTGAAATAAGTGAATGCACTCTTCAGACAAAACAAGCTGAACATTCCTCAAATATCCTAATGTGATATATTGCAAACTGAAGTAGGCTTTATACTTTGAAGAAAATATGGCCAGAGTCAAAGACCATTGTACCAGATGCACAAGGCCTGTGTAAGCCACCAGTTATGTGTCTACAGAACGCGCCACAGGCCATTTGTTTTGCTTAAGGGAACTAAAGAGAGGGGATAACCAGAAAGCCAATTCATTCATTACTGTACTCCAGAATCTTTACTTCAATCCACTCAACACTGAAGTTCTAATACTCTCTTTTTGCATGCACAAATTGGAGCCTCAACAGATATTAACATAATTTTTATTGTAGATAGGTGTGGATGTGATCTGAAGCTTAAGTGCATTCAGTACCACTCCGGAATGCTGTATATTCCAAAGCTCTGTGATGTTCTCAGATAAGAAAACAGACAAGTGCAAACATTATTATTAGTTTCATAGGAAAACAGACCTACATATTCACAATTTGAGCCTGGTGTCAACAGCTAAATTTCAGGGGTTTTGATCATGGGTCAGTTTACATAGCACCAGGCCTGCTGGCAATGGATGTTGGGTTCACCTGTCTCAGAGGGGGAAAAAGGATCCTAGGTCAGGAGTTAGCAGGGCTCATTGAGAGCACTTTAAACTAGATTCAGAGGGGGAAGGGAATAAAACCAAGCTCATTGAGAGATGAACCTGGGGGCAGCATGCCAGAGTTGGAGATGAAATTGACAGCACAGCTGGAGTGCATCTATGCCAATGCCCTAAGTATGGACAACAAACGAGGAGCTGGAAGCCATCTTGCAGCAGGAAGACTATGGCATAATCACCACCATGGAAACACGGTGGGATGACTTTCATGACTGGAGTGCTGCAATGGATAGCTACAAACTCTTCCGAATGGATAGGCAAGGAAGGAGTGGCAGTGGGGTAACTTCGTATGTCAGGGAATGTTTTGACTACCTAGAACTTAGTGACAATAGGGTTGAGTGTTTATGGGTAAGAATTAGGGGCAGTGTCAACAAGGCAGATATACTGGTGGGAATATTTTATACACCACCCAACGAGGATGACGAGGCAGTAGAAACATTCTACAAGCAACTGGAAGAAGTCTTAAGATTGCTAGCCTTTGTTTTCCTGTGGTACTTCAGTTTAGCAGATGTCAATGGGAAATACAACACAGTGGATACGAAACAGTCTAGGAGGTTCCCAGAGTGTGTGGGAGATAACTTCCTGACACAGCTGGTCAGTGAGCCAACCAGGGAGATGCCCCGCTGGACCTGCTGTTTGCAAACAGCAAATAATAGTGTGGCCAGCAGGACAAGGAGAGTGATTGTGCCCCTGTACTCAGCACTGGTGAGGCTGCACCTTGAATATTGTGTTTAGTTTTGGGCCCCTCACTTCAAGAGGGATGTAGAAGTGCTGGAGCGTGTCCAGAGAAGGGCAACTAAGCTGGTGAAGGGTCTGGAGCACAAGTCTTATGAGGAGTGGCTGAGGGAACTGGGGTTGCTTCATCTCGAGAAGATGAGATTCAGGGGGGACCTTATCACTCTCTACAACTACCTGAAAGGAGGCTGTAGGCAGGTGGGGGTCGGTCTCTTCTCCCAGATAACAAGCAACAGGACAAGAGAAAACGGCCTCAAGCTGCACGAGGGGAGGTTTAGATTGGATATTAGGAAAAATTTCTTCACTGAAAGGGTGGTGAAGAATTGGAACAAGCTGCCCAGGGAGGTAGTGGAATGACCACCCCTGGAGGTGTTTAAAAAATGACTAGATGTGGTGCTTAGTGACACAGTTTAGTGATGGCCTTGGCAGTCCTTGGTTAACAGTTGGACCTGATGATCTGAAAGGTCTTTTCCAACCTAAATGATTCTATGATTCTATGCTTCTAATTTGGCAAATTACAATATCTAACATGTGACATTAGCTGAAGGAAGGCGCCTATGAAAAGTAATCAGACTGTGATGGTCTGTTCCTCAGTGGGTATCTTCTTGATCTCTAAGACATTTCCTTAAAACCTTGAAATACTAAACTTTTATGTCTTCCACAGTTTTGATAATTATGATAATTCAGTTAGAAACTTTTATATCTCTGCAATTACTTACTTCTCTTCTGAATCATCTTTAATTTGTGGTCTCAGTGATACTTAATAGCAGTGCGTTTCACAGTGTTACATGTTTCACAAATGATTAAAAACCTCACCAATATTCCCAGCTGCTTTCAGTGACTCCAAATACCATAATTTAATTGAAAATATTGTCATGTACATATGTAATGAGATAGGAAAACAAAACCTCTCATCCTTCTGTTTCAGTCCATAATAAACTAATATCATGTCCACTCTTGTCTTCTAAGGCCAACTGTTTTAGTGAAAGAGTCCACTCTTCCTCATTTTTGTCTCCATTCCTCCATTACTCTCTACACTGCTCTTTATTCATATAATGGCTTTGATGATTTTTTGACTACAGCTTTACAAAGAGTAGACTCCTCCTTACTTCAAATTCAATTATCCAAATTCAATAAAAGCTGTGCTTGCAGACACAAAGCAAATGAGACAACCCCTTCTGAGATATCTCATGTGCTTATGCCCAACACAGAGTAATAGACGGGATTGAATGATAAAAACAGAGTAGAATTGATTGTATTCCTAAAAGCTAGTTTTCGTTCAGAAGATGCTGTCTTCTTCTATGCCATCCTTCTTATAAAAGTTTATTCTCATGTATTTTCAATTTTCAAACATACTACAGTGGTAGCCACTTATTTCAATGAGATTCAAGAATATGTTATCCCAGTGACTTATGACTGTATGCATAGAACTGTAGGGAAGGGGGGGGTGGGGGGGAATAGAAAAGAAACTGAATGTTACTTCTCTTGGCATCATTTTATAACCATTTATTGATCTGAATCCAATAATAATAAATACATTTTCACATTGGGAGAGAATATACATCTTTCCAATGTGAACAATGTAGTCTTATGTTTTTCACACTAAAAGCTTTAAACATTTCTTTATTTTAAATCCATGGAAGAAATGAATGTAAGGCTGATCCTTTGAGAATGGGAAAACAGCATCGTTACCACAATGGATTAACAAACTTCGATTGATTCATATAGGACAACCATTTCATAATAAATGAGTTAATTCTATATGCTATTGTGTCTTGTCATGTTCACTGCAATCACTTGGCTCCTTTAATACCACAACAAGAAAAAGTACCACTCTAGAATATCTTGATATCAATACAAAAATTACCTGGCCAGAACTGAACAACCATGCCCGTTTTAGAAAGGATTTGCAGAACAATTTTAACTACACGGATGTAGAATATATTATTGCTCACACCAGGGTAGCCTGTTCTTTAACTGGTTCAATGGAGGTCTAAGCATGCTTCCCATCAGAATGCCAGGTACAGGCTGTCCAAATGTTCATGAGCTTACTACAGTGAGTGCATTAAAAATAGCAAGGATAGAAGAATGGGCAACAAAGAGAGCGAAAGAATATGAAAAACATTAGCAGGAATTTCAGCATAATTTGCCTATATGCAAAATCTTCAAACATTTCTGAAGATCCAAAATGTTTCAGGCAATTTTGTAAATCCACAAAGAAAAAAAGATCTCTTCTGCCGTATTTCTGTTACTTTACAGCAGAGTCATGTTTTAGTTTCCTTGGGAAAGTCTTTGTTTCCTAGTCCAAGTGTTTCTGCCATCTATAGTATAACTGAATTGAAGACACCAGTTCCAATTTTGCCAATAGGGCTCCTTTTCAAGGGGCAAAGGGCTGAGAAAGAATTAATTTCCACCCTTCCCTCATCATTCTTCCATAAAAAAAAAGAAAATGAAACACAGTGGTAGAGGTGATTTGTTCATTAGAGTTCAGCAGAACATTTCTGAACCTTGAAAACAAATTCCTCTTTCCTCTGTTTGATGTGCCTTCCACAAGGCCAGGGAGGTGGGGACAGCTTTTACCTCTAACTGTTTAAATGAGGTCAAAAGGAGCAAACTCGCAGCTGAAAAATTGAAATTTGCTTGGGAAGAGAAAGGAAAGACCTTCCCGAATTCCCAATTACATCAATGTCCTGCAGGAAGTAACTTGAGTGGTTGTGTTGCCCGTGTTTTAGAGACTTTCCCTCCACAACATGACTTCTCTTGACACTATTGCAACATGCACATGCATTAACGTACTGTCAACATGTTGTAATTATTTGCCTTCCAAAACCATCTAGATTCTGCAATAGCAAAATGTGTAAAAGCTTTGAAGATCACTTGTCTGAAAAGTAACTCCAGCAAAAAGCATCAAAGTATTCCACCCTTGTCGCCTCACCATCTGTGCTCCATTTACAAGCAAAATAACCTTTCTCTCAAAAAAAACCCCAACCTATCGTTCCCTAAAAACTTGCTTGATATTGAGCAGGATTTGTACATGGCTAGATCTATATAATCCTACAGTACTGTACTGCCCTCTTTTTCAGGTTGTGCTCTCACTCAGAGGTGCTCTGTTTTCTCACTGCAGCTAGGAATTTGGATTTTGCAGTACTGGGTCGGACAGAACAGGCATCAAGCTTAATACCCTTCCTCCAACAGCATGGAGCAGTAAAAGCTCTAGAAACTGAAAAAACTCCTGACTTTGATAGGGTATGATGTGACATTATAGCTCTTATCCTGAGTTGATATAACTAGAAATCAGCTGAAATCTGGAAGTATGACATTATCAATTCCTCTTGAAACTCATAGAGAGAGTTCTGATAACATCAGATATTCTTTTATTCAGTGTTGGTCCCTTTTTGAGACTTGTAAAAATTACTTGCCTTCAAAGGCTGCTGTTTTCAAAGAATTATTATCCATGTTTTATTGAGAAAGCATATTAGCTGTCTGTTCTAGGCACTTTTTAAAAAAATAATATATTGACTACAATGATTAAAGTACACTAAAAGCATTTGTAGATTATATGAGCTATAAGAGTTTATAAGCACTCTGTAGGACAGGCTAAGGTTTCATCATGATTTTGATAAATTGAAGAAATGGCTCAAAAACAATACAAAATTCAATAAAGAAAAATGCAAAGTACTGCTGCTAGAAAGGAGAAAAAAATGCACAGATACAAAGTGAAGAATAACTGGATAGCAGCGATACGATACATACGGATGTGGAGGTTGTGATGGATCATAAATTGAAGATGAGTCAGTAATGCCCCAGTTATAGGGAAAAAGCAACTCAGTCTGGTTTGTCTTAACAGAAATCACTTATATGATAAGGCAGAGAGATAATAATGCAAATTCTAGTTGACTAGTTAGATGCCAGATTAAGGGCTATTACAGTCTGTGGGGACACCACACTTTAATAAAGATGTAAAAAATGCAAAGAAGAACAGAAAAAAACAATCAGGTTAAAACAAGGCTTAGAAAATGGGTCTAGTAGAAAAGCTTGAAGAAACGGATTTTTTTTAATGAAAAGATTCAAGGAGACATAGACAGTCTTCCAATTTATAAAATACTGTCAAGCAAAGAATAATGAAAAAGAATTCTCCATTTTACCTGGGGTGAGTAAATATTGTAAGAAAATGTTGCTTACATTTTCAGCAAAGATTAACAATTGGTGTATGGGAGAAAATTCTACGGTGATTTGAGTGCTTGAACAGGACTCTCATATACACCTTACAAAATTTCTTAGAGATTTTAATATGTTGCAAATATGCATTCCTTCCTTATTTGATTAAGACAACCAATACAGATAAAGACATGTTAACAATAAACAGGTAAGTTTCAGCAAGCTGGAAATTATTGTACATATTTTTGTTGTATCTGTATATCTTATTTTGACATATCTATATCTTATTAGCATGAGTTCTGTGGGAGCAAAAGCACATTGCAAAACAAAAAGCCCTCAAAGATGGCTAATTCCATTCAAAGCAATCACTGCAATAGTATCAGCCTCTGATAATACCAGCAGTACCTCTCCAGATACGAGAAATCTTCAGACTCCTGTCTTACCTGACTGTTGCTGCAAGCAAGGCTTTACTGGTAAGATCTCTGAGGGCATCAGGTGGACTCTATTAGACATTATTTGTCTTGTGCTAATGTACAGAGGCCCTAATTTGTGAGCAATTATTTCCCATGTTCACTAGGGACAGGACAAGAATAACTGATTATAACAGATATTAGGTCTGATATTAGGAAAACATTTCTAATTATACAGATAGTTAGATGCTGAAAGCAGTGACCCAAGGAAGCCAAGGGATCTCCTTTCCACTGGAGCAAAGGGAGGAAATGTCAGGCCCTGGGCAGTGAAGTTTATGAGGACTGCATAGACTTGATATGATAATTATTCCATGAATAATCTACAAATCGTAGAATCACAGGACCAGAGAAGAACAGGGCTGGCAGGTATTTGAAAACATTTTTTATTTCACAGCAGAATAAACTTTAGTTGTACACTTTCTAGCACTAGTTTATCTAAACTATTCTTAAAAACCTCCAGCAATGGGGATCCTGCAACCTCCTTAGGCAAGCTACTCTTGTGTTCGCTCTTAAACCAGCATATGTCCAAATCCCTATAGAAATAGACTCTACGATAATACCCAAAGTTAAGCGAAGCAAAACAGAGACAGACAATGGGGGAAACGCTGCTATCAGCAACTTCTGATGTTATTTTTTGATGCAATTGGTTCTTTGGAAATGTTACTGATAGCAGAAATTATTGACATATTTTCCTCGGTCCTTGTTTTACTAAATCATGAATCCCACACAAGAGAATAATTTAATCAGCATAAAACTGTAGAAACCTAATTTACAGTCTGATCAAACTCATTACTACAGATAGGACTCATAGTGAGTGGGCAGACCGACCAGGCTGTGAATATAAGACTGGCCAGTATCTTGCAAACCAAGTCTTCTAAAAGCAACATAGAAATGTAACTTTCTGCAAGAATGCACAATTTTTAAAAGCTTACTATATTTTTCCCATTCTGCTGCCACTTGAGAGCAATGAACTCCCATTAGTGGGAAATGAAACAAAAAATAACACTAAAAAAAAGATATGTGAACAGAAATCCATTTGTTTTTTAAACATGCTAAGTTAGCTAAATATAATTTATGTTACACAAGTGACAAAAATGTCAGTAGTATATGGATATGGTCATTTGTGTTGGTGTTTGCTTTTTTGTGCTGATGATAAAACCATATATCTGCTTGAAACAGATGCACTGTAATATTGCCTTTAACTATATTCTGTAGGGACGGAAGAGCAATAAGCAAAACTGCCCCTTTTCAGATTTCATAGCATCCAGGGAATTTTCTTTCCAGAGTGTGGTTTTCTTGAATACATAAAGTGCAGTGCTGTGACTGACATTGATTTTACAAGCAACTTACTTGATACAAAGTATTAATACCGTATGTTCTAATACAAGTGTTAAGAACAGATGTTTACTTCAATAAATTTTTCAAAGTAAAATTTTATCCTACAAAACTGAATGTTCAAAGCACACATACATAACTTCATTTTAATAATCTCATTTTAATTGAGTTTCAATTCAGTAAACAAAATAAAATTTTTTTAAAAAAACCAATAACTAACTACTTAAAAGAACAATCAGACTTAAATATCCAGTGCTTGCTTGCTTGCTTTCTTCCTCAACCTACAGTCAGAGAGATTGAAGTGGGGAAAAGAAACAAAGCCAGGAAATATTTAGACCATATGTTTTCTCAGGTTATTGTGAAACAATCCTGAACTGCTTTTACACTAATATTCCAGCACAGTCATGCAAACATTAATTGTATGTAAACATGATGCATCTTTCAAAACTATATGGTAACCTGGGGACAACATTGTTACTGAAGTTTATTAGTCACCAATAGCACTTTCAAGTTCTGACACCAACTCATTCTAGTAAAAGAGCACTAGATGCCATTTTAAAAAATCAGATTTTTTTTTAATAGATTATTTTTATTGGCTTATATTACAAATGCTTTTTTTTTTTCCTAATCCTCATTAATGCTGAATCCACTGCTACAATTTTTGGCAGCTGAGGAAATCTCAATTGCAAAGCAACCAGAGTTGTTTTAATCATTTGAAAAACAAAAGGGAATTATAGCTTTGTTTCTACCATATTTGCTAATATCTTCATTATATGTAGCTAATAGCTAAGGTATTGTTATCTATTACACCAACAAATGCTTCAGAATTATTTATATGTCCTAGAAGCTGTAGACCAAGATCCCCATATACTAAGTCCTGAACACACACACACACACACACAGAGTATGCTGCTGGCCAGTATAACTACTAATTCCATCATATTAACAGCAAGGATAAGAAAATCACCTTTTCTTAGGCTAAAAAAAGAACATGTGCTGTGAAGCACAAATGCTCCTGCTGAATGGATGCATGGCTGACCGAGGTTCAATCTGGACCTGTATACACCATATACTCTTTCAGAGTCAGAGACATGGGATGAGATTTTCAGAGGCCTGGTCTGGCCTCTGGATCTGCACAATCCTACATGTTGAACCCCATAAAGTTCATGTACTGTCTTCTCTAATCCATGGCTCACTGGAGAAGGAGACAATGTAATACCCATAAACTTCCTGGTGCTTAAATAAACTGATGGATCTGAATACAAAATAGGCTATAAAGAACACAATACACACCTACATTTAAAGAAAAGAAAAAAAGAGAAGAAACAAACTTTTTCTGTCTTGCAAAAACTGAGTCTTCTGCAAAAGCTTGAAGTTAGATGTTTTATTTTCAAGTGTCAATAACTCAGGTTTACTTTATTAAAGTCTTCTAGGACCCCTTTCAAGTATCTAAAGTTTAATTCTACACATTTAATTTTGCTGCTTCTCCTCCAAAAGGAACAGTTCATAAGGATGTCCAAGACTTTAAGAACAGAGAGAATCATTTAAGTTGATCCAATGTTTACCAGGCCATTGTGTTTCACTCTGATACATCTTTATGAGGTCTAAAGAAATTAAAACACCTTAAAAGTCTTAAGTATGAGATGATTAGATGCTATAAACCTAAATGATCTTAGTAGGCAATTTTTAACCTAAACAGTGTAGAAAGAGATGAACTTCTATATTCTGAGCATGTTTAACAAAATGCAGAAAAAAAGCGTCCAAGAGGCATGCTTTCCTGTATGACTACCAAAAACTCATTCATCCTTTGCTATATCATTAAATATAGGTGAGAATGTTTTGGAACAGAAAGGATATAAGAAATAGAAGACACAGTGAATTTATTTCAAGGACAGAAGGCAAACATATGAACATCTAAACCAGCATACTGAAAAAATGCAATGTGAAATTCATTATAGCCTTTCTTCTCAAACAAATAAATATCCAGAATTCTTCTTTAGAGTCTCCACATACTCTAAATGTCATGGTTATTCTAGGGTAGGTGAAAGTAACTAGCTGAAAGGAACGCAAGATAGTTTAGTTTGCTTTAGATTGCTTTTTATTTTTGTGGAGAAGAACCAGTTATTTCTTTTTGACATATATATAATTATTTAAATGCAAAGCATTCTCAGAAAAATTACGTGTTAGCTAAGGACATTTTCACAACAATAGGGAAAACTAGCAATCCTACTGAGCTCAGCTGCTTTCACGTCGTCCTGGCTACCCTATCTCACTTGGGCAAACCTTGGCCACATTGTCCACAGTTCAGGGAAAGTTAAGCATGTGTACCAATGTTGGAAATGACGGTAATACAACTTTTATAAATACCTGGGACTAAAGCAGTGGGGGGAAAAAAAAACTGTCTTTTTTTTTTGTTTATTATTTTAAATGTAGTGTATGAGAAAGCCTTTTTTCTTTCTTTCTTTTAATACCCTCTATGAGATAAGCTAAAAGACACTACTGTACTAAAAAGAATCTCCTTATAGACATAGAAGATCCTTAGAGGCTTGTCTTCCAGGTGGTAGAAGATCTGCCACGATTTGAAATAAAATGCTGTTCAGCATTGTTATCTTAGAATTAAAGGGAATCATATTTCCTTCAAAAAGGTATAATTCAGTTATAAAAGGCAAAGTACTTATATGCAGGGGTTAGGCATTTATTCACCTATGCTATAAGCTGCCAATATTTGGAGTAAGTTAATTCATTCAGCTTGTAGTCCTGTTTTTCCCTAATGAAAAAAAAATATTCTTAGTGGTAGATTACAGAAATAAGAAAGATAGCTAAAACATGAATTTCTGCCATGAATTATTAATGCTACCAATACTTTAAGGACAGGTTAAATGTCATCAAGGGCCTCCATAATTTATTAATGAACAAGATTAATGTCCAAAGTCTTTGTCAGTGATATGAGAAATTTGGACTGATAATATATTTTTAGACTTGAGAGTGACCTCATGACATCAAAGACTGAAATGGAGATTTATTTGAAATATATGTAAATATACTATAGATCTCCTGTTCTGAAAACAGAGACCATGTTGGGTTAGTTACAGAGTGGTTTAGGTGAAGTGATATTAAAAGGGATGCGCGTACTTGGACCAATCAAGAAACTGCAGACAAAATGAATATTTTGATCATAACTAGTTTTGGAATGCATATCTAAAATGGTGATCTATAACCATGATAGCTACTACAATTTTGATCATGTGGTAGACTACACTCGTCTGCTGTGAACTTTCCCAGCAAAGATGAGATCATGGCCAGTAACAAGGAGACCACTAGCTTTGACTTCAGTTTAAACATATTTCTGATGACAACATACTAGTTTACTCATGTTGCATTAAAAAGGCAACATTTTGGGTGAGGAATCCATTTCCAGCAGAAATCACATACAAAAATTTTGGTGAAAGGGCTCATCAGGACTGGCTTCCAGTAATCTCAGAATGCACAGTAACACTGTAAGTTTTGGGGCACTGGAAACAGCTAAAGAAATTCGTGATCCTGATTCGTTCAGGGTTAGTGTATTCAGGGTTAGTTAGAACTCCTCTAGTTGGCAACATAATTGCAGTGAAATGATTGCTTGTGAGAAGGTGTATGAGCATACATGTGGTGAGTGAACAGGAATGCCAAAGCTTTCCCACCAAGGGGAGATAATGCAGTGGGTAACCACACTCTCCATTTCTAATTTGACTGGCTTTGAATATCTGACTTTCCTGTTCAAATACATATAATATCATTTTATAATTCAGCCCTTTGGAAGGGCTTTTTATGTGGGTTTTTTTCTTTTTTTTAAATAAGTTTAACAGACCTGAATACTTAATCCACTGAATTTCACTTAATACCAGGAGTTATGATTATGGCCCCAAGTTTTGCTGTCTAATTCCTTCATGTTCTGTCTCTGGAAGGTTACTTTTTCTTCATGTTTGCACTTTCTAGCTGTATTCTAGACTACAGCTATTCAAATTCCTTTACAGGTCAGCTCTTCAGCTCTTTCAGGAATGTTAGCCTATGATTGATGTAGCCAACTGAAAATTTTTTAAGTCCGTATTTGTTGCTCCAGGGTACTGGTTAAAAAGATATTTCATGAGCTGATTCCAGCATGGCACAACATTTCAATGAACAAAGTATTGGCAAACCCTATTTAGTTTTGAATATGAATTTGTGAACCTCAAATTCTGGAGTTGGTCAAGAGATAACCTACAAGGCTGACAGACTGCCCTGGATCATGTAGATGACTTTTCCACTTGCCACATGCCAATCCCTTGTATGGCTGCTCCCACATTTAGAACTTAATTGTCCCTTCTTCTTCCTATTTCTATCCTTGCATTTGCAGTTACTTTTAATACAACAAATGTGACAGTGATGAACAACAGAACTGTTTGGATAAGTACCCACCTATAAATGTCAACACCTGGATGGAAAATAAGTGAAATGAAGGCTACTGTCTTGAATGCCCTATCCATCAAAAATAAAGTGCCATACAGAAAAGCTTCTGTCCTATCTTTTATAGAATATACTTTTCCTATTAACTGAATGTATTGCATGTTAAAGCTGCATTGAAATCAGTGACAGCAAATATTTTGTTAGGTAAAATGAAAAATAAGGAATTTTAGTGTTTCCTTGTTATCCTCAATGAATTATGTTAAATGAAGACACTTAAAACAATTGATCTATTAAACTTATGCCTGTGCTAATCGGCCTCACAGGCTGGGTGGTGGGACAGGTCATGCAGCCATCTGCATTTAACTCAGTTTTAAAGTTTGCTCTGACATTTACTTTTATGCTTCAGGTGCTGTGATTAAATAGAAATGATGAATGAGTGCTGTAAATGACTACTCCATTGTCTGGGGTGCAATGTTACCACTTCTCCGGCATGACCTCTAACTAATTTCCTCTGTCACTTTCTCTCCTGATTTATTCAGAGTAGTTATTCCTGACCCCCAGATATTTCTAAATCCCCACATTTTTCTCCCTGTTCAGCTATTGCCCCCTCCCCACAGGGTTTCCATTCACTTTTTTAATCAGCACGATGTAATTGTGAAAGGTGTTAAGAGTTCCTACAAGCATTAGACACAGGTATTGTCTGTTTCAGTTCCTGTGGGACAAATTTATATCAGCTTATCCTAGACATACCCAGGTTAGATGTCTACACCAGAGCTACTCAGTTGGGCTTCCCTTATAGCTGAGAGAGGGCAATAATAACTTTTGGATATAATTTGTCTTATTCTAGACTGAGATTAGTTGTGATCTACAAATGCTTATTTTTTAAAAGTGACCATCAGTGAAACAAACAATTATTATATGGGGTATAAATGTTAAACCTTCAGTGAATAGATCAGATGTATATGCTTATCTCTGGTCAGTGAATAAGATAGTCTTACTCCTTCCAGAGTCTCAGGGATACAAAATGCTAGTAATGGTATGGGCTGGATGGATTTTAGATTAATTTAATTCCCCTTTAAAAGGGAAGAGGAAGACAAGACAGTAATATCAAAGTGATTAAGATTCTGTTGCTCGATGCCAAAGACAGGAAATTATCAAGAGACTCATAGAGAGGTGATTACAGGGCTACTGTACAATCTTCTTGGCTTTCTTATTTTCTTTTTGATAGAATTAAAATTGATTTGATTTCCATTCCACTTATACATCCAAGCCAGATGTCCAAGTTACATTCACGCTGCTCATATCATTGCACTGAAAATGGCACTATTGAGGGTTGTCTTGAGTCTATCGTTCACCATGCTGTGGACAAGCTGACCACGTTTGGTCTCCTAGCCAGTGTGAACTCAGCTGAACCCTTGCTACTAAACCCACCTGATCTTATGCCTCACAGTATCCTAACGCTCCAGTGAGTAACTTCAGGTGCCTTCAAGGTAGGACTTTGCTTTTCCCATATTCCACCTGAAAATGAGTTTTTCCCTCTTCTAATTGTAGCAAGCCCATCCCAGAAACAGTTCTCACATTCCCACGTCCAGGCAGCAAAGGTGAAGGCTGCAAACACGTCAGGAGGGGGTGGGGAGCTGCTCCATACGACACTGAAAACATAGCCAGGCAGTTAGGACATTGCATGAAGAAAAAAGTCAGTGAGTCTAAAATGCAAACACTTTGTAAAGAAGTGAGGAAGCCTTCCTGTCTAGAACTGGAAGAGGCTCAGGAAAGCTTAAAGAAAAAGCTGCAGAGGTGAGCAAAATGAGCAAACTGGGTTCGATGACTATATAATCATCACTGAAGAGTTTCCTTATTCTGCCACTTTCTACTTTTCCTCTATCAGAAAATGAGTGATTCTTTCTTCATTTCCAATGGAATTTATCTTCTGATTTATGATAATGAAACTAGAGCCCCTGATGGAGCATTTAAAATCCTTGAATAACTCATTATTACATTTCTTTTTACTTTTTATTTCTTAAATAATCTTCACAATTGACTGTAATTCGAATCCAATAATTGATTTTGAGTCATTATCCTCCATTGTGCAGTCAGTAAACACTTCAGATTCTGTTTAAGGTGTACATACACTCTTAACAATGAATTCTGGAAGACAAACATGGAAGATCATTTTAAATGGTGCTCTGAATGACTGCATTATGTCTGTACAGTAAATTTCTAATGACTGGTCTTAAAAACTGAGTTGTGAGAAGAAACTATTCAGCATTAAACAATATTTCATTTCCTATGGTATCACCAATTTTTTTCCCTTCTACTATGTTCTTCTGATTCTATGAAGATCATTATTACTACTACAATTTTAAAATCATTCCAGATAAAAGGAACATTATCAAAGGATTAAACAGATCGACATATTACTTAGATATTTTCATTTAACAGCGTGATTTATTTGACACTTGACTTTATTTTATGAAATCAATATATTATTTTGCATTCCCTGACTATTTGATACTCAGACCTTTGTTAAGAAAACTATTCCACATTTCTGTATTCTGTATGAGACAGGACTGACTTCTATCCCATACCTGTTAGTATCCATCAGAAGTTAGTCTTCTTTCATAAATTTGTCATTAACGTGGAAAAATATCTTTGAGGAATATGGCCAATTTCAAATTAATTCAAAACACTTTGGTTACACAGTAGATAATACGGGGCAAAGACAATCCTGTGTTTTGTCCTGTAAGCAACAACATAGTTGAATCTAACCAGAACTATGATTTCATATTGAAGTACATATATTGCTACGAAAGCAAGGAAAATTCAGCAAGATTCTAGCTTTTAGATGCTAATAAAGCCTTCACCTATGCATTGTACATCCAGACTAGCAAAACCTGGAGTCTACAAAGATTCTGTAATCCAAGTACTAGATATCCAGCATGCGTTTAGGACAGATGGTTAGTAGGATGGCTACAATGGTTGATTAAATAGGCAACAATATTAAAATAATTCCAAATATAGCTTTTAGGGAAATATCTACACACTGATATTCTGTTTAGATTATTGCATTTATGTACATAATCATTGGCTAAAGCTGTTGATATGACCCAGTTTTGCACTTACATCCTTCCAGCTGGATATTGTCAGTAATACATTCGTAATCCGATTCTTAATCTGTGGTAAATGGTTAGAATTAAATTCTCTGATAAATGTAAAGGTCTTATTTGAGTTTCATGAAGCATGTTTGTCTTCTCACATAAAAAGGTTAATGTGAATAAGAGATCTGTATACTCTGAGAGAAAGGGTGCAGAACCTTTGTTGGATTTCTGTTTGAATAAATCCATACCCAGTTCTCAGCACTGCAATTGGGCTTGTAGTGAAAAATGCTTGTATAGTTCTGCCAACCTACCCTACATACAGTTTAGGACTTTTGCTACTTCTATCTGTTGAGGATCTGAATAACTTTGATGTAAAATCAGTAGAAGATTAACACTTTTGTTCATTTTTTAAAGTGTTGTGGCTCATTGCTACTTGGAGCAGCCTAAATCTCTGCTGGTACTAATTTTGGTGTCACTTTCAGTGGTGGGAGTAAAATACCCAAAGGGGGATGTTTGACTGGCATTTCTCTCTGTTAGGGGTGAAACCAGAAAGGAGATTAGAAAACCTCTGAGCAGAGCAACATTTTGGATCTGTCTTACTCCCCTCTTCCTCCCTGTCTCAGAAAAGAGTTAAGTGGTCAGAAATGCGGATAAGCAATGCCAAGTGTTTCTTTATATATCAGGTCTGTACTTTGTGTTTCCTGTGAGGTAGAAGGGATTAAATATCATCTTTCCTCCAACTGCTAATGCGTGCCTAGTTGTTATCTGACGCAAAGCATGCATACCTTGGAGGGCCATTAGACCTATGAAAACTTTGCAGAAACCTGCTATTCATTTCATCCTTGTGTACCTCCTCCTTAAGTTTAAGTCACTGATATTTGGCTGGTGTTCTGTTTTTACAGGCAATGAGAATCTGGGTGACAGTGTTTTCTATTTCCTGATGAAACAGTACGTACAGCTGTGCACCATCAGCATATGGCAGGCATTTAAGCCTGTAGCATTTTATAATATCACTGACTGGTTTAGCACATATGTTGAACAGGGAGGAGGAAAAGATCTACCCTTTTGAACCTGCAGGGGGAAAAAGGCTTCTTATTACTGACAATGTATTTAAGAGAAAGGAGTATAATCCCAGGTGATTGTTCTTTCAACTCCTACTGAATGTTTGAGATAATACTGCAGTATCCCATGGAAGACGTTGTTACAAACAATGAATAAATATACGAGGAACAGCGGATGTCTTTTGCTCTGTGTTTGGCTAAGAAAAGATGATCTCGCAGGAAGAATGTCTCTATCTCTATAGCAAAACTTAAATATAAAACCTGATTCTGAATGTGGGGAAGTGGCGTAAGGCAAATGCTGCAGAAGATAGGTAGCAACTATTGTCAAGACACTTAGGCATCACCAGAGGTGAAAGTAGAAGAATATCTAAGCATCAGATCCAGTGAGTGCAGAATGTCTGTGCTAGCAGTCAGAGTATACTAAAAATATTTTTCAGTGCATTGTCTGCTAATTTATTTTCAGTTTCCTGACAAATTGCAGGCATTCAAAAAACCTTGCCATCCAAAACAAGACAGTCTTCTGTCCCCTAACAAAAAAACCAAATCTTTCCCAAGTTTTGCATTTGTCATTCAGCAGCCTGAATTTATTAGTGACAGTGTCACAGCCACTTGACTGTCTCTGGAGGACCTTAAATTATATTTTATTTTATGCAAAACATGTATGCCCCAAAGACAACAACACAATGAAATGTTAAACTCCTCCTTTTGATATGTCAGCTACACTGTTTCATACCTGTAACTGTGCGTTTGTTTTGATCCCAAGATGATACTTCATAGAATAATTATGAGAAAATGGAGGACAGTGAAGCAGCTATTAAGCAACTTTACAACTTGTCTGGTAATATCATAGTATAACAATGCAATAACTGTATTGGACTTTTTGAACAGTTCACCTGTTTGCTTCCATCTCCAGGAGCCCAGAGGGACACCCAGAATTATCTTCATTACCTTCCTGAGACACTATGCTGCCTCGCCTTGCAGAGGTGAGCCTCACCTGAGGTTCCCATAGCTCCTAAGAGCAATGCCTCTTGTTGAGAGGCTCACGTACAATGGTGAGAGGTGGCTGCATGTCTCTGTACAGCTATTTCTCTGCAACCCTTCAAAAAACCACAAGATTCATGTCAGGCTAATGAAAAGGCTGTTGACTTGAATTAGAGACTTTTTACACATTTCATTATACAGTATCATCACCAGGAATGAAAAGGTAACAGCTTTGAAATATTAAGGAAATATAACAACTACAGTGCTGCCAGTAGCCAAGACAGGTGCATGCATACGGCCAGAACCTGAACATTGCTGTTCCTGAAAGACCTAAGAGTCAAACTGAAAAGTGTGAAAAAACTAACCAGAAAGTATTTTTAGAAGCTATAGTTGGACATCATGATGTGTATATTTGTCTGATAATTGCATCTCATACTAAGGTCTAGAAAAATTACTGCAACACAAAGTATGATCTTAAAACTGCAGCTGTACAAGGTATCATTTTAAAGGTGTTAAACATCTGTATATATGCAGCTGCGATCATAAGCCTGAAGTTCCTCCTCAAACAGGTAACAGGAATGAAATATATGTGCAATTTACAGTACTGAAATATAATTCAGTTATAAAAAGAGAAGTGCTAACGTTGCTATGCTCTGTTTCCTTGAAATAACTGAAAGTCGATTCAGTTGAGGAACACAACTTGTCATGGCTACCTAGCTAGGCCTGCAGAATTCAAGATGCTGGAAAAAGCATTCCTTATGCCCAGTTGCTATTTAACCTATTAAGCGGAGGTGTGCTTGGTTTTTGATGTGACATCTTGAGGCTTAGAAATTGCAGAAAGCAGCACAGTTACAGAGGGATCAAAACACAAATTGCCGCCATATCTACAAAGGAATCAGATCCCAGTGTTTCTGATCTCCTGCTCTTTTTGCTTTTGACTGCAATCAGATAACTCTGGCAGTAACCGATTATTATTATTATTATTATTATTATTATTATTATTATTATTATTATCATCATCATTATTATAATTATTGTTGTTGTTGTTGTTATTATCATCATTATCACCATTATCATTATTATCATTATTTATTATTATTATTATCATCATCACTAATATTATTATTATGGATATTTACAGAAGGTAAAAAATAAAATGTCCTCCTTTACCTAAGACACTGAGTCCTATTTTTGTGCCAAGCACAACCAAGGTGTAAATGATTATATAAGAAATAGAAAGTGATGCTAGCATTGCTTTAGCTACAATGCATTTATATAAACTATTTTCTGGCATATCGATATGTCATTCCCTTTGTTGAATCTGTTCAAGTCTAGAACTTCCAAACCACAGTGAAGAACAGGGCACAAAATTCACATTAATTTCAGAGGAAGTAATGAGGAGAATTTTTTAAACAATTTTGAAGATTGCAATTTATGCCTCCACCTTTGACAGGGCATGTTATTTACAGCTTTGACATAAAAGTAGACATCAGGTCAGGCGTAAGACACAATGCACTGTTTATGCCAGGTTTTAGTATGATTTTGGATAATAATAATTGGACTTGTAAGCTCAAAATAAAATGCTTGCATTCCAAACAGTGATTTAAATGACTTGAAATGGGAGCAGGGACCTGTTTCACGTCAGTGATCTTTCATGTTTGTTCGGAGAAGTTGCTGCTGCTTGCATTTTGTAATTTTTGCTTTTTCTAAAGTGTGTACTGCTTCTTGGCTATAGAACCAGCAAACAAAACTAGTCCATTACTTTGAAACCTGTTATTCAGTTGTTTTCATCTTCTTTTTCTTTTCTTTCTTCCCCCCCCCCACACCCCCCACCCTCCCTTCAATGTTACTTCTTTGCTCATTTCTCTAGTCTAAAGTTTTGAAGGTGGGGAGCAGAGGGGGGTTATTGTTATTATTTCAATGCAATATTATTTTAGGGAAGAGGAAAGCACCCTGTCTTCTTAATTTCTGCTTTAAATTTCCAGAATGGCCAAGTCAGATTTCTTCTGGGGAAAATCTGCTTTCTCATCTGAGTCCATGAGCAAGCACGGTTCTCTGCTCACAGCTAATGGAAGGAGAAAGGGGAAGAACAGATGGGGTGTAGGAGACAGGTGGAGCCAAAGCTGTGTCCAGAGTGCAGCATGCCAAGCAGCAATTTGGTCTTCTCCATGAACCGCTAATTAGCAAACAATTAAACCAGCAATATACACAGTGGTGTTGGTAATCTCACGGTTATGGGAATTATCCCATGATATAGTAAGATTAAATGAGAATTTTGCTGTTAACTATTCTATCCTCTTTGAAGAAAATGTTATTATGTTATTGCCTTATTCAGTAAACCTTTCAAGAAGTTACGTTTATTGCTTTCGCTTAGATGTGTAAGTGTACACATCACTTTACAAAACATGCTGAACGACTAATGCCTGTCTCAAAGAATTAACAATGGAAATGAAAAAGAGATCAAGAACAATTGTTCAGAAAACAGATAAGGTAACGTCAGCGGGGAAACAAAGAAACAAAAAAAAAACACAGAGAGAAACATAGGATGGTTAGGCAAAGAAGAGAACTCTAATTAAGTATTTGCTAATGACTTTTTGTAGAGTATCATCAGCACTGTTGTAGAAAGACATTGCTGAGGCAGAAGCAGTCATACCTGAACTGGGAGCTCTGCGGCACTGTAGGGGTGCTGCAATGAGCAGCACATGTGGCTAATGGGACGGAGAGGCACCTGTGTGTATCTCACACCTTTCTCCTGTGCTCAGCCTCAACAACATGAAACAACAGAGGAGAATATTTCTGAAATTAAGTATGGCATCCAGACAGCACAGCTGCCATGGATGTCAATTCCTTGACCACTAATTGCAGCTCTGGAATCGCTGGGACAAGGCTTTCCAACAGCCCTGCCCTAATGACTTGTCCCCAGACACAAATCCCATGGCTACTGCCAGAAATTACCCGTAGAAAACTGGAAGTTCCAAAATTCACGGTCTCCTAGAGCACCTGGCTTTCCTGCTGTGGAAATAAGAACTTGGATCTATTTTGAACCTCTGTTTCTGGTGGCTTTGAAGTTTACTTCTACATGACAAGAAATGCACTATGCTTTAGAGCTGGCGGCTCTGAAGTCGATACTACAGCAGCCCTGGGACATTCCCACTGGCAGACACATTTTCATACTTCAGGTACTAATAAGAAGGACTAGATTAAGGCTTTCAATATTTTGGTCTCACACTTGGTGGGAGGACTTCCTGCAGTTCTGCAGACCCAGAGCATTCAAGCATCCCGGCCCCGCACCTTTTCAAGGAATCCTATCAACTTCTCATTGAACACCTGGCTAGTTTGCAGTTATCCAAGCTACAGAATACTTGTTAGGATATCAGAAATACGAAAGTACCATCAGTTCTGTACAAAAGCTGAAAGATATAAGAAAAAGAAGATATTGTCCAATTCCTGCTGAGGACTCTTTTAAACATCCATTTGTTTCATATTACTTAGGGCCCAGTTAATCACTTTATCAATTAAATGGAAGTGTAGATGTTGCTCTTTCTGAAAATAGTATTGCTATACTGCAATAGTTGTAGAAATTTAGGTTTCAAAAAAAACCTATTTGCATTTTTAACATGAAAGACCGAAGATGAAGAAGAAAGAGACCTTCTGCTTATTTTTGTGTGTGTAATATTTTATGCCAGATGTAGTTATTGCTATGTATACATACTACATTTTGGCTGTACATACTTCAAACTGTCAGGGAAGGGGGAAAGAGAGGAATTAACATCCCCAGCTCCATTCAGTCCTTCATATCTTAATACAAATGTTGAAATAGGTACTAATCCAACCCAAAACCATTTACTCAATATGAAACACATCTATTTGTGTAAATTAGGCAGCAACTTTGTGTTTTAATTGAATACACAGAGGAGTCTTCTGGAGCAGCATTACTGCTCTGCAGTACCTGTTTAACAAAGCAAGACAGCTTGCTCTGAGCGTTCTGGAACTGGGTCTCAGTGAAAACTGTAACAGGAAATTATGGGATTTGATTAGAATTGAATGTTAATTACTCAATAATATTGAAGAAAAATCATCTGTAGTACTTAAGCCTGTTACTTATGTAAAAGTCATAAAGGAGGTCTACTTATTAAGAAATTTAATTGAGCAAACAGGTCTTCATGCCAAAGTCAGCTTTCCAGTCTTATGCAAGAACAGTCCAATGATTCTGCAGGGTATACTTAGCTTGTTTGTTGTTCAGTTTTAAGTCTCTATTCAGTAAAAAGTCAAGACAGTGCCTAAGTACCAATGAGATTTAATCTAACTCATTAAGACTTAAATTTAGGTGCATGCTAAATATCCTGCCAAAGGAAGAACTAAATAGTGTAACCAGTGGGATGTTTAACAGCTGTGGGTACAATTCAGCCTCAATTTTAAGCAGTTGCTTGCATTGTATATATATCAAATTGGACAAAGGACTTGCTATGTAATTAGGACACTTAAATGGCTTCACCACTATAGTATCTTAGCATCTCATAATGACTATATCTCTGAGGGAACAGCATTAATTCCATTGTAGAACTAAGACACAGTCTTAGTTCTGAAGTGAGTCTGAAGTGAGAGTAGATGCACTACAAGAGTAGAGTCTTGCCCATTTGGAAGAAGTCATATTGCAGCCTTACATGCCAAACATCCTTGCAAAGGTTTTTATAAGAATTAAGAGCCGAGAGAGAGATTCACAAAAACCATCAAGCAAGTCAGCAGGAGTGGTTAAGAAAAGAATGACATTCACTGATTAAATACTGAAACTCAGTTTCTGAGAAGACAATGCCACCATTGCCTTGACATTGCACATAAGATGGACCGAATTCAGCAGCCCTGAAGCACTGTCAGAATATTTGACAGTGGCTGAGGGACTGTCATGGGAGACTGGATTCAAATCAGGGAGCTTTCAGTTCAGACAAAGGCAGAGATTTGAATTTCATTGAACTCTAGTGAGAATATACCCATATGGCTAAAGGAATTAGAAAGGTGTACCTGTTCCCCTTTCTTTCAGAAACTCACATCGGCAAAGTGAGGTCTCATCAGGAATGGGGAAGGACTAACATTTAACGTGCAGGAGCTACCAGCTTTATGGAGACATGTTTTTTGTGGCTGTGGATGTGAGCCACAATAGCGGAAGCTGGGGACCTCACTGGTAGAGGTAACACACAGGCAGAAGTGCCAGCCTTGGAAAACTCAAGGATTAGACAACAGCAGAGCTTTCTGAATGTAAAAAGTTGGCTGAAATTTGTGTTTTATTAGTCTACCCTTGAGTGACACTGTACAGATCTTCCCAGTTCTCAGATTGTTAGCCAAATGCCTGGATGGTTTTGGGGGTTTAAACAGAGACATAAGAATTACCACACTGACTCAGAGCCAAGCTTAATCTAACCCACTACCACATGTCAAGTACAGACTTTAAAGTTTCCAGAGATCCCAGCAGGAATAGAACCTGACTACTTAGCAAAACCTTGTGCCGTTCAACAATAGTTCCAAAAAAATTTAATAGTATGATGTAAAGCAGCTACTGGGTTTAAAAAGTAAACCAAGCTTGGACGCTTTATTGGGGAGGGATAGGTTTAGATTATGCTTGGTATTATTTGCTTGATAGACTGCCCTGCACACGGAAAAAATAGATACTTAGATGATAGTGAAGATTAGTAAAAAAGTATTGATCCTCATCAGCCAGATCAAGCTATTCTGAAAACTGAGTTATCTAAACTATAAACTATTTCATACTGTAAGTAATGCCATGAACCATCTATTTCTCATTAACACTTGTAACAGCATAGTTTGGAGAAAATGTTTCATACAGGCACAGTGAATTGAAGGTGCAAATTAAAGAAATAGATCAAGTCCCAGAGTAAATTATGATGTCAGGATTGATTTCAATGAAGTCAATCATACTTCTGTATATACTTCAGTGCTTTGCTGAATTGAGGGTTAAAGCAACACACAGCAGGATAAATAATGGATACAATTAGTTATAATACTACATGAAAATAAGAAAAACAAATTTATTGAAAATAATCAATTTAACTAAGATGTCAGGTGTTCCTAATCTAAAATAAAGCTCTGCATTCCTAGATAGCTCCCTGAATACCCTGAGGCCAAGTTATGTTCAGCTTCATAAAGATTTTTTATTTAAAAAAAAAAAAAAGTTTATCACTGTGCAAGAAGACAACCTTAGTTACTGCTGTATAGATATTCTGAAGTCCAAATTTAACTTTTCTTTGCAAATTACATCTGTTGATTTTTGCTAACAAAATTCCAGTCCTGCATAGCTGTTACAGAAAGCCAGCACTGTGGAGCTACAGGAATTGTTCGGACAACATCTAAAATATCTCAGACGGATCCTGACACAGAATTCTGACACCTGCAACATGAAAATTTGGATTTGATCATCAAATACCCAACCTCAAATTAACAAAACAGTGCAAAAATCTGTTTATGAGCAAAATACAAAGAAACAATAAGCACTTTAAAAAACACACCCCAACTAACAAATAACCAGCAACCCTATCCCCCACCCCCCCCACCCCAAACATTAGGAAAAAAATCAGTAAGGAAAGTCTACTGTAGAAAGACCTCTCTGAAGATCAGATAGTAGCACCTTATTTAGCTTCTGTCTGGTATTTTTTCTTACAGATTTTCTACAACCTTTTTTCCATGCAAGGACATATAACTTTCTGGTCAGAAATGGGCAGTGCCTATTTGTGTGAAGTAGAGGTATGATGTATATTATACATTACCAGTATTGAGAATGATTTTAAATAATCTACAGATATTAATCTATTGAAGAGGGCTTCAGCTACCAAAATGTGCCAAAAGCTAAATAGAGAGTAATCCAGACTACGATAAAAAGTTAGTGTAGGAATTTTAATATCCTTTTGGTTGTCAGGAATAAGAAGAGGGAATGGAAATATTGATTTTTGCTGAGAGGTCTATTAAAAAAGGAAAGCATTACAATTCTGGTTTATATTTCCATACAAAAAATTGCTACTTGGGGAGACTAAATATGACAAGGCTATTAAATAATAAAACTACTAGACAAGTAAGTATTCCTTAGAGAGTTTCACCAAACAAAACAGTATCACAAGTTGGATTTGCACATTGCTTGCATCAGTACTGTTCTTCTATTTCTGAAATGGAAGCATATGCTATCTGGCTTGTATATAATAGTGGAAAAAACAAGCATTACTGATGTCCATGATTTTGACTCTGAAGTTAAAACACACCACATCACATGCTCAGTCCAGCCAACGCTACCCATATACTACAAGATTCTGCATTTTTGGCTTAATCAGAAAAACTAACTTAATGCTGCCCTAATTTATACCCAACAAAACTTTTCAGTCCTGCTTCTATTATTTTCAAGATGACAATCCTTATACCTGTTTACTTCCCCTGAATGATTAAAATATGTTAAGTGAATAAACATTCTGTTGATTCTTTTATAGTCATAAAACAGTATATAATAGCCACATTTGAGGTATTTTTACTTATTTTTAAATACCTCTTTTCATAGTCCTATGAAAATTTTAAATAAATTATGTTTCTTCTTTAATCTGGCATGCTATTGATGCTAAGGATTTATACCAGTGTTGCTGTTGGCACCCTTATGTCTTTTAGTTGTGCAGCCACTTTCTCCGGTTTCTCTGCAGGATAACCACTTACTTGCCTGCAAACTGACTGCTTCTACAACACTAGTCTGGCTTACTCTAGTCCTGACATTCTGTCTTGTTAGTGTTCATTTTTCCAGTGAGTTCCTTTAAATTTTCAAAACATACACTACATTGTTGAGCTTCTTGGAAATGTACTCCAGTATCAAGGGAAGAGGTTGTCTAAATGCCTTTATACCCAGTATTCCTGGTAATTCCTGGTAAGGCACTTCTGCCTTATTACCTGCAGTCAGAATAATTGAAACATAATGTTGATATTTCAATGTTGATATTTGCCCTTTTTTTTTTTTTAATCAGTGTGTTACAGGAATTTTTATGTTTTCTTCTATAAATTTCATAGATTTTTCCTCTTCCTTTCACTCGTGAAATATACCAGAAAATACTTTGAATATTTGAATGAATATTTGCTATGAACCTTTAATTCTTAGGAAATTCAGTTCTTTCTTTTTCAGGTATACTTATTCATAATTTTTTCATTAAGAATATTCACACACAGAGAGATCAGTATAAACAATTTAAATGCTACAACTGTCATAAATAATGACATTGGGACAGAAAAATTTATGACATCTGGAAGTCCCACTGGAACCATTGAGTACGATAATTAAATAATCCCCTTGCTGAAAAATTAAATATACCAAAAATATAATGCCATGCTTATACAATTTATATGTAAATACGTGTGTGTGTGTGTGCATAAACTATGATGTTCAATAAGCTCTCCTGATCTTTGCTTTCACTTATTTAACTAAAAATGAAAATCTATATGCAAGGTTAGTTGAACATAGCTTAGTTAGGTAAATCTTTTCAAACTACTATACTGGTTTAGATATTTTTCTCTGGCGATCTCAGTAGCACTTCTCCAAGGTAGGGATTGGTATTCACATCTTAAAGGTGGAAAGAATAAAGATCAGAAACCTTTAAAACCTGCCTGAGGTGGTACAGTTAGTGAATAGCAAACCTAGGTTTGGAATCTATAGTTCATACTTACCGTCCCTGTATATCATTTTCCATTGGAAGACAGCTTCCTACTGGAAAAAAATCTCAAACCTCCCACCAGAACAAAGCCATCAACAACCCCCCGCTAAACTGCTACAATACAAGATACTTTTTCTGCTCCTAGACTTGATTCACCTTAAATCTACAACAATGAACAAATGAGGGAGTTTGTAAGAGAAGTGTGAATCTTAGCCCAGAACTTGAAATTAATTGATACATAAATAATAACAAATATTATCTGAATTTCATTTAAGAATAAGAAACTGCCGTGAAGCTAGACTTTAAAAAAACAGGAAGGAAGGAGATGCAATGTAATCAGAAGACCTCTCTACTTGCTCTAAGACACAGAAAAGACAAAAATTGCTGAAGAACTACATAATGAAAGGACTCTGAATAAAATTCCGAGGATGAAGAAAGAAAGTATATAATGAAGCAGTACAAAGAGCAGGAAAAAAAAACCCAAAAGTTCTGGTGGATTCCAGTTTCCTCACAGGACCTAAATCAAATACTTTGAAGCCCCCATCCCATTCACAGTGGGGAGTTTTTACAGGAACTCTGTACTGAGAGTAGTGCATCGAAGCCTGTGGCTTGCGAGGGTACCACAGCCAGGAGAAATTGTTGGACCTCGAAAATTCTGTGCTCGTACTGACCTCTAGTGACTATTAACAGTGTCCTCCAGTGACTGTAGCCCAGCACCTGTCCCTATCACACACTTTACCTTCAAGGACTGACCTCGTTTACTTGGTAATGCTGTTGTTATGCCTCTGGTATCTTCATGTATTACCAAAAAGGTTGGAAATGGATGCTACAAGTATTGCTATTAGAATATTTTATGCCGCATTTTGTTATCTGCTAGATTCTCTTTGCCTATGCCTAAAACAACTGAGAGAGAGAACTCCAAGACCTTTGCTTGCAAGTGCTGTGGAAAGGGTAGAATCATGGTGCCTCTGAACAATGCCACATGCTCTGCAGGTTACAGCATCAGTATTCCAACCTATAGCTAAATTACACAGCTGTAGAGTTTAACATACTAAATAAAGAATTTCTTGCAGCAAAGGAGGTAGTGTTGTTGCATAGAGAGTGCTAGTGTCTATACTGACGTTCATTCAGTCCTTTCAATTATTATGAAGAAAAATTTTCTAGTTCAGTCTTATTCCAAAAGAGATATTTATCTTGTGCTGCTCACTTCATCATGTTCCTATGCTTCTCACATTTGCCACATCTGTCAGAATCCTATTCGTATTTCATGACATTTTCTATCATTATGTAATGAAACCACATCACTTTTAAAGGGGATGTGATGAAAAATTGCACAGGAAATTAATCTAACTAATGTATTAGTTTTAGCACTAGAACCTAAGTCATATTTGAAGGACATGTAGATTCAGGGATATCTAGTTTTGTATCACCAGTGAAATGTTTTAAGAATTTGATAAGCAATTTTAGCAAAGAATCACACCAAAGGGGAAAAAAATCTACTAGTACATGCATTGTACCATGTCAGTTTCAAGAAGTCGTGCAATATAGATGGTGAACAATAAAGCAGTATCTTTTTAAGGCATGCTAAGTAAATATAGCAATCACAATATAATATCTCTACTTGGAAGTGTAGTACAGGTAACAACAATGCTTTTCTGAACTAATCAAAACAATAATTCCTGTGATTATCTGATAAATACCACTCCTGTGATTATCTGATGAATGTATTAGTGTAACCTCTGAACATTCAGATGGATTGCTATGGTCAATAATTCAAAGGACTTTTTCAGATTTCACATAGAATCATAGCATGGTTTGGGTTGGAAGGGACCTTAAAGATCATGTAATTCCAACCCCCCTGCCATGGGCAGGGACACCTCCCACTAGCCCAGGTTGCTCAAAGCCCCATCCAGCCTGGCCTTGAACACTGCCAGGGAGGGGCAGCCACAGCTGCTCTGGGCAACCTGTGCCAGCGCCTCACCACCCTCACAGTAAAGAAATTCTTCCTAATAGCTAACCTAAATCTACCCTCTTTTAGTTTAAAACCATTACCCCTTTTCATATCATCACATGCCCTGCTAAAAAGTCTGTCCCCATCTTTTTTATAAGTCTCCTTTAAGTATTGAACCTGTACAACTTTGTTTTAAAAAAAATCAACATAAAATGAAAGTAGGTGAGGTTTTATCAAACGCTTCGAATTCTTGCTGCTTCTTATTTGTCAGGAAACACTGACAGAACAGCTCCTTTTACTTTATTTGACTTCTCAGATATGAAATCAGCAAGAAATATGAAATTCAGTAGCATTCAAAACATTTTTACTATTACTATAAAAATTCTGATTTTCAAAAAATAAATTTAAATCATACTAATGTCTTCATCCTGTTTAGTCATCTTTGATGACCTTTTAAGTGGTCCTTCTCTTATCCATTTCCACATGTCCATCTTAGTACTGTACTTTATTCACTATACTTGTAAGATGATATAAACATATCTATAACATAGACACAGATATATACATGATACACACACACACATGCATTCCTTTTCAGGAAGAGAAATACTGAGTCACAAAGCCAGAAAGCCAGAACGTACTTACATTGTGGGATGAAAAATTTGTTTATGTTAAGATGAGTTAAGTCTGGATATTAGTAAAATGTTTTAATCTGTTTTAAAAATATTTTTATACACTTTAGTTTTTATAATCTATAGATGTGGACCATAAAAAGCTTATGATGATAAAGCTACCATGTAATACATGGTAGTGCTCAAGATCAACATGGTGATTACCATAGCAGAGAAAATTATACATAGCATAAGGAAAAACAGTCAGTCATCAGTGTTTTGAGGAAACCACTTATGAGAGCCCTTTACCTCGGTACTTAGACCTAGCAATTGGCACACTTTGTATGTAAATCAATCACCTTACTGTACCTCTCTTCAAGACATCCCTTACCGTAAGGTGCAAGCAGTCTCTTCCAGGACCTCTTACCCCCTGCAGGACCAGAAGATACAAAAGGCAGCTCAAGTCAACAGGATCCACCTGTGAGCTCAAAACCGTGGAGCTGTATGCTTAATGGTTTACCTAAGATTGTACCATACATCTGAATGAGTAAGTTTTCTGATTCATGAGGAGCAGTACTAAGCAATCTCCTTTTTGGAATGGGAAGGCCCTACAGTGGGAATATTGGACTACAGATTAAAAGACATGGCTGTTCAGTTTTCCTACCTGCCAATTTTCTCATATGACTGTAGATACGATATGAATAATAAGATAAGATAATGGTGGATTTCATCTGATGAGATGTAGAAACCCTTCCCCTAGCCTTGAACTACAGTTAATACAGGTAAAAATATACTTTTAGTAAGCAATTAATCTCATGCTAACAGAGAATGTTAGATATGGGGGTCTGAGTCATGCCTTTCATATATCCACAGTCAGCTTGTTTTATCAAGAATTAAAATAGCCAATATTCACAACCTCGATATGTATACCTACATTATAGGTATAAACAGGTAAGAGATTAATTCTACTTGAAGATTTATTTTGTTTTGTTTTGCTGTGAAATGGGATGGTAATATTCCCCTCCCACTTTTCTTGGTCCTGGATAATTTATACAAAAATGCCGTTTGACTTGTGTGATCACAGCATCCTACACAAGGTAATACTAACATTGACTGGTATCTCTGAAATTACTGCAAGACAGGTAAATAGTCAGGCCTGCTCAGTGTCCCAGATTATAAAATGTAAAACATAGAAATGTAAATTTGAATATAATTCCAAAGTCATTTTGTTCACTATATATTTTAGCCTGTATTTTCTAAAATATAAGGGTGATTTTCAAAAGATGCAGGTTATGATAGAAAGTGTTATTTGGCCATGTTCACACTGAGAAAGACAAGTTACGTAGATTACATTTAACAATATTAAGCTCAGAGTTTTCTTTACATTGACATTAATAGTTGGGAAGCTATGCCTGTAAAATTATTTTAGGCATTTATTTTGCATAAATTATACAGCCAAAATGCACATAACCTCAGTGTTTAAGATACCCTTTTCCTATGTCTATAATGCAAAGCCTCATAAAGATTGCATTCAGAATGAAAAATAAATATTATTTGTGGTCAGAAACCCTTGTTAGGAATCAGGAAAGGTTGAACCAGGAAGTCATCTACATCTTTTCATACAGAGATCTTTAATGGAAGAAGAAATAAAGCAAAGACTTTTAAGCCAGAGGAAGACATTCAAACACGGAACTGATATGCCTTTCACTTCACTCAGGTTCATTTTTAAACAATGACAGCCAGGTACTTCTTTAATACATTGGGGAAAGGTTCTGCATTATGGTATTACAATATAATTGCAAATAAAAACAGATGATTGTGAAAAATATAATGACGTGACCATACAGTAAGAAACAAATGTAAGTGGGTAAGCCAGAGACCTAGATCCTCTCAAAAGAAATGTCAGCGAGTCATGGGCAAAATTACTCTGGGACTTTAAAGAGACGCCTTATTATTTTGCATTCTCATTAGTATTTATCTTACGTAATTGGAATTTAAGTTCTCCAGGGCAGTGAGTAATATTAATTCACTGTGAATATTCTGATAGAACAGGATCTCAACTCCCATTAGTGCATCTCAGTGCTAAGTGAGTATACATAACGTTGTGGACAAAAAAAGAGATATGTCATTTGAATACTTTTCATCTATTATGAACTTATATTTAATAAAAAGTCTCAAAGAGTTTTCTGATGGCTACACTTCATTGAGTCAACCCCAGAGTTCTCTAATTATCCTCACAGAGAAAATGGTTCTTTCGCTCCATTATACTGATACCCAAAAAACCAAGAGTACTTATGATTCAAAACTTACAGGATGCTTACTAAAAAATACAAAGAAATAAATCCTTTTTATGAAATTCTCTGCCTCCTTCTACCTTTTAGGCTTTTAACTTTAAGAACTTGATTCTTGTCCCAATCAATAAATCGGTCAATCTAAACGGCAGTCCTTCACAGCACCTACATAAGAAATCAAGATTCAGCCAGTTACTTGAAGCTTTCCTTCTCAGTGGTTGGTCTCAAAATAGATTAGCACCTTAGTTCCCAAGTTTCATTCTATTTTACTTCTTTTACTCTCTTCATTTATCCTTTAATATAAAATCACTATGTCATCTCTGAATATGAATAATCACAACTGTTAAGTGCAGACGATACGCCACACATTTAATTCTTAATCGGTATTATTGTGCCCATTATTTTATGTTTAGCAAAACATCACTAATCAATAAGAGCCAGCAACCACTGTAAGGGATTCAGAGCTGTCTCATTGGTCTCTGCCGAGATTCAGGTACAATTGTGCAGTTTCATGTTATTAGAACTCTTTGATTTTAATAAAAACCATAAAGTATCTTTACTGGGTTTCTCACATTTAGAATTATTGAATAACTAAAAATGAAACTTTTAAAAATAAGCAACATATCATAGGCCTTAGGATGTAGAGTCTTTGCTTACTGTAGTTCAGCTGTATCTTTAGCCTCCTTATTTCACTAATTCGCTAACCTCCTTAGTTAGGGTTGTTTTATTTGTCCAGCTTCCTCCCAAACCAGCCCAGAATGAGCGTGTGTTTTTAGGGTTTAAATTCTTGGGATGATTTACTGAGTCTAATAAACCCTCTTCAGCTGACCATCAACTCACTCAGTTTTGCTCAGAACTTCTTTTTTTCTGCATTTATAATTCAATTCAAAATAACTGAAAGAGCTGCCTGGCACTTCCCAGGGTCTTGAGTCCCCCTTTGTCTCTACAGCTTTGTTAATTGATTCTGGACCATCTTGGAGTACACTTCTTTCTCAGATCTGCTTGATAGCTGCCTGTTTATATCCTTCTCCAAACTAAGGCTTCTTTCTGTATGCGAAGGGAAAAATCTAAGATAGTTTTGCCCTCATGCACGTCACCCAAAGTTCTCAGTTACTCGCAGATCTTACAAGTTCTTCTTAGTACTCTTTAAAAATGAAATTACAACGCACTGTGAGGTATACTGAGCAAATTTCCCTGCCCAAATGTAAAAAAAAAGTCCTCTTGCTTTTCTTCCAACACTTTTCCTATGACCATCTTACCTTCTTTCCGTATCAGAATCAATGGTCCCTTCCCAGCTAATTGGACACATCAGTATTCTTTTCCTCACCCTTTCCACAGTTTCCTGCTTCCTCTAACAATAAGCTCAACAAAGCAACACATTTGCTTTCAAGAGTCTGTTATTTGATAGCTTATACTATTGTTTTTTCTTATGGCTCCGGCTGTTGAGGTCCTGAGATAGCTTTAGTCTCCCGAGTCACTGAGCTATGTTACATACTAACGCAATTCAATATGAAGCTGGTAGGCGTTATGGATCATTGGTAACTTATGGTATCAAACTGAAGCCAATCTAAGAAAAATGGTTTTGGCAGCAATGAATTGTGGTCTATACTGTAACAATCCTTTCTGCATGTACAAAATTAGTCAATCAGAGAATCACTGTGCAGATACTGTCCGTTAGTCACAAATACTGTCCTTAGCATACCCCAAGATAATATACTGAGTGACTTCAGCACTTGTAATCAGCGGGGAGATAAGGAGCTCATATCCTAAACTAAATGTCAAAGAACAGGAGCCCCTATCCCTCCCACAACCACATGACTACCATACATTATATGCATACATTTTAGATGACTAATATTTTCAATGAAGCCCATCTGGAAAGATAAATATATGTGGAAGCAATTCACTATTTCCATCTAGTGTATTTTACCTTTTTTAGTACTGACCTTCAGTTCTATATTTCTAATTTGATGATTCCACAGGGGAAAACCGGAGGTGCTTGTTAGTTGGAAGGAAATTAGGGTAAGCAAAAACCTTTTAATCTTTCAGACTTTATACTATTTAAATTCATTATCTGGGGCTATTCATTCTTCCTTGCATGATTAAACATACCTGCATAAAAGAGTAGTTATCTTTTTTCTACAATGAGATTTCTTTTCTTTCCAATGGAGTCCCAGTTTCATGGGCTTGCTTGAATCCCGTGTACAGATCCATCTTAAAGAAAGGGAATTCCAGAAAAATTCTAAAACGAAGTCTTTGAAGACCTATTTAATGCTATTATAAATATTTTGAAAAACACAAATCTGATGTTAAATTAAATCTATAGTTTGTGCTTTTTGCTTATTTGCAACAACTAAGTTTTTGTAGAATTGAGTGCAGCAACAATATGTTTTTATGTATACTATAGGTAACTATGTAAAAATATAAAAATGAAGCTTTATTCATTGTATTTTTTTCAGGAATATTGTATATTTCAACAAAACGGACACTATGGGATAAAGAGAAGTTTGTGGGAACTGGGTACTTAATTCCCATTTTACATTTAAGCAAAATACAGACTAGCGAGATAGAAATGAATGCAGGGTTTTGTTTTCTCTCCTGTTACATTTTTTAGGGAACTAATACCGAAAAAAATTATTTCTCACGCTCTGAATTTTGTTATTCTTACTTCCAGAAAAGTCCAAGGCTTAAATTTCAGTAAGAAAGCTGGAGGGTTCCATTCTTGTGTGAGGTTCAGGCTGTTGTTTGAGAAAAAAAACCAGCAAAGAAGTGTGCTGAAGAAGGGAAACAGCCACTGAAGCCATAAAGAGAGAAGCAGGACTGGACATAGGCCAGTTTCTCCTTTCTGAGGCCCCGGATCCCTGCTGTGCAGGTGTGATACCACCGCCTCGCTCACACCCTCCCTCTCAAGGGGAACAAAGCCCAAAGATAAAAGCTATCTGTCGGCTAAGGGGGAGCACACATCCAGTGTTGCAACACCTCCACGTTGCGTCTAAACCGATAAAAAAGGCTTGCCTATCCAAGTTATCCATATGAAAAGCCTACGTGACTGTAAGGGTATAAAATCTCAACTCTGAAAGTGCTCTGTGGAGCTCCCTCTCAGCTGGCCTGAGATCCCTTACCATGGGCACGCAGCGCCTTCCCTCTGAGCAGGTCATACGTCTATTTACTTTTCCCACTTCTATCTTACTATAATGTGTTGATCAACTCTGTAGTCTATTTCTTAACCTTTCTGTATGTTGTTTATTATAATACTATCAAGGGTGATCAACATATGATCACTACTTCCATTGTATCAACAGGGATAGTGGTTTTCTTGTGCGTATGGATTTATGGTGTTTATTAAAGTAATCATGTTAATCACATGGTGAGTCCTAGTGTTTGGTCGCACCGCCCGGCTCTGTAACTGGCAAAGCCAATTCCCCGCTCTGGGTAGCAGGCGGGAGGTCTGTCGGGTCACTGTCGGGACATCTTGCACTGCTGATGTATCTTGGGAAACTCAAATTACTACAGTGTTAGTTGGGAGTATTTTGTATCTACCGCTGTCACCTAGCAAGTAAGGAACAAAACCTAAAATGAGAGACCTACTGAATTCAATCTTAATCCCAAATCATAGTCAAGTAAGGAACACAAGCACGTGCTAAACTGTTACCATGTGGACAATTCCCCTGAAATCAGAGAGACATATATGCTAAAATTTAGATATGTACTGAAATATCTCATTAAATGAAGACTTATACATGGGGGGGTGGGGGGTGGGGGTGTTAGTGTATTAAAAAGCTTTAATACTTTACCAGATATACCACTTCACAATACAATCTTCCTGATGTAATTAATGGAGACAACAAATCTGCCACCATAAGTTTTGAAATATTCTATAATAGGCTTGCAAATATTGCAGCAAATTATGTATAGTTCATCTTTGGAAAGTGCTAGGGTTGACCAAAGGCAATTTATTTTAAAGCATACATTAATATACTCTAAATTATCCTTGAACTCTAACTGCAATATTTTTAAGAATGCTTTTTGAGTTTCATCAGCAATAAACAGACAAGCATAGTTGCAGGAAAGAAATCTTGACTAATTCTACTGAATACGTGAGAAATTAGCTTCTGTTTACAACTGCCTGTGGTACAGAAAATGGAGCCTCTCAAAATACTGTTTTCTCCTTCCAGTTTCACACATAGCCCTAAGGAACATTCAGCCAATCCAAACACATAAACTCATCAAACGCTGCTGGGTCACAACATGATGATGTGTATAATAAAGCGGGCACAATGATGTCAAAGCCAGCTGTGTAATTATATGTTTATACAATACATTACACTTAATATAAATACCCAAAGTACTTGAAATCAGCTCATAATGTTAAAACATATCTGTGATATCAGGAATGTATACCAAAATAAGTATTTGTCTACATTTTCCAGTTTACTTAAATACATAATATAAATATCACCATCTACTGGCAGAAGAAAATACATAGCAGTGTTCACAAGCTTGTAGGATCAATAAAGTTAAAGACACAAATGGATTCCAGCTTACAAAGCTCTTAAAAATCTGCAGAAATGCCATTAACATCTTTGCTGCCTGGCACTGTCCACATAATTTTCCCAAGTTGTTACATGGAGCTACAGGTGGCTTGCTAAGCAATTTCACGTACTTCAGTAAAACTGCCCTGTGTGATCAAGATGCTCATCTTCAATTAAGAATAATAATCTTAATTTGATTTTACAGTAAACTGTTTCATACTCATTATGCTCTCTGATCCATATGAAAAGAACCGCATTTTATTGTTGTGGTTTACTTTTATAGTGATAGTGGTTGCAAAGGGTTCCTCATATTAGTGTGAACTTTTATCATTTTCTTTTCTTTTCACAGGTAAGTACATCTCTAACTTTGATGTAGAAATATTGCTGAGAAAGGAATTCTCCTATTTTCTCAAATGTGAGGCTAGTTTGCCTGGTAATGAAAATAGGGGTAAAATGTTAAAAGAGGGATAGCCCTGGTTTTTATTTGCCTTTCTGTATCTGAGTCCTTAATATGCTCCTTTGTGTGTTCAGGCTTTTTGTGTAATCCTGAAGGCTAAGCTTTTAGTAATTTTGATAAAAGCTTGGAGTTTCTTGTTCTCAGTTGCCTTCAGGAACTGAGGCTTTAAGTAAAACATTAAATAGCACAACGCTTGTCATGAAATTGTGAGAGTTTGCAAGACTGAGATTGCTGAAATCAAATCTTGACCTGATTTGAGCTGAGACAAGTGAAACAGTTGTGAGTAGAAAGATATCAAGAAAAAAAGAAATAGCAGAATATTATTACAGTTTGGATAACAGCAAATGAGAAAGAAACAAAGGCAAAAATGGAAATTGAGAAACTAGCAATAAGGGAATGGAAACAGTGTATGTGGCAAACAGGGGTAGCAGAGTAGGTATTAGAGGAAAGATCAATAACCTCAGAGATGTAGAAAGGTCCTCTCCAGAAGGGAAAAAGGAAAACCAGGGAGGGCAATGGCATGAAAGTCAGGAAAGAGCAGGGTATTGAGCTAAAAGTATTGATGGGCCCAGAAAGACTGGGAAGAGTGAAGGTAAGATAGAGGGTTAAAATCTGGCCAGAATCCACAGATCACTATAGATTTGAGTAAGATTCCTCTAAATGGAGGGAACAGCTAAGAAGGCATATTTGAAATAAAATAGGAGCAAGAAAATAATGCAGCTTGTTCATACATTATTATACATTAGGGCCTTCCAACTGGTTTCATACCATGAACTAACCGCTTCATACTAGAAGACATCATAGCAAAGAGTAGGAACTGGTGTTGCTGACTGTACCTCTTGCCACCATGCTGCTGATTATGTAGCACTACTGGGAGATATGTGGCTCAGCAAACTCTTTTTTAGACGGAGCTAACTATGAAGGAGGTCTGAGGTGGTATCTTCAAGGACATTAACACAAGCAGTAGTTCTTTGCACTGTGGGTACAAGAAATGACATGGTCCGTAGATAGTAGGTAAGGAGTGAGCTGAAAGCAAAAGCTTTCGCAAAGATATATAAACCCATGTCAGCAGTTCAGAAAGGCTGAGGGACTGAAAAATAACGATGTTCTTCTTTGTATGCCATTAATCACCCTTAAATTGCAAGGCCGCTTTTCCACAGATTTGAACCTTGCCTTTAATGCTTTCAAATACAGAGCACACAGCCTATGTTCAGGGAAGATAATAAGCAGAGCCAAATGCTTGTGCTTGGAATTTGTCTTAAGGTGATGTCTTAAGGCAGTGGTACAGGAGAGATTTCTGCAGGTCTAAGACCTCACTTATTTTTCTATGCTGGTGGATATACATTGTCCTCTCCTGCTTTCCCCTTCCCCCATCTCATTCTTTTGGTAACCGTCTCTATTTTTGCTTCTTTAGCCAGGGGAGCACTTTGGAACAACATCAGAGCTTGTAACAGATTTTTTCTGACAACTGCATTAGTACTAAATGGCCCAAGATCAGGCTGTCTAAAGGGACTGACAAACTCATCACTAGTCTTTTTGGCAAAAGGTCAGTAGACGATTTTACAACACTCAATAAAAATATACAAAAATAACAACCCTATCTAGAAAACAAAATAACCCCACATTTTGTTCTTTCAAACAAATCCTCTGTTCTGTATTACACAAAACTTTGAAGATCATCATCATCATTCTATCAATTAGCAACTGAAGTCGTCTGACTTTATTTACAAAACTGTCTTTGAGAAAATAAAAATGTGAGAATACTCATCACAATCCCAGCTCGATGCCTAAGGTAATTGGCAAATAAATTGTCATTCCTTACAAAGCAGGGTGGGGGAAAAGAATTCAGCACCTCATGCAATAAATGCTGCTTTTTTTCTATTTCAGAGAAGGGTTATTTGACATAGAAGTCAGGAAAAACAACCACTAGAAATCTGAATTTTTACTTTTCCAAGCTATATAGTGAAAACATCCACTGATATGTTCAGGGCATAATTCTGCATACTGCCAACAGACTCCCAGGGCCTTAATCTGACTCCTTAAGGATAAGTCCTTCTTTCTGTAGCACATAAATCACAATCCCTAGCACATTTCCATACTAACGTTGACAACAGGCAACAAGTTATGATATCTAGTTCACCAGTTAGGACTGAAGCACAGAAGTGACGCACGTTACTTTGAATTCACGTTGTATCCCATGAGTCTATGTGCGTCTACACCCTATATCCTGCCCCATGCTCTCATTGAAATCTGGAATGAATCAACTCATTTTCCAGCCAGAGAAACAGAGGCACCAAGGGGAGAGATTCACACCTGATTTTTGCTTTGGCAGTAGGTTTGGACATAACTTGCTTAAGGTATTTGAGTCTAAGAAATTGAACCAAAACAAGGTAGCTCAGACATGTAGCTATCTGACTTTATAGGTCAGTAATACAGCCAGGGGTACCTTCCTAGAATCCTTCTACAGAGAGTAGAGACAAATAGGCATTTTTAAGGTTCAATATGTCTAAACTATTTTAGATTTCTAAGTCATGATGAGATGAATCGTGTCCCACAAGTGGCTGTTTCTCTTCCCTGACTATAAAAAGTCACCATGCTGCCTAGCTCGGACAAATACATCCATATTAAGGAAGGATGTTTCAAGTTAGGTGAGATTAATCTCACACATGGAGGCTGAAGATTAGCTTTTAAAGTAAATAAGTGGTTTACAATGTAGACAGGGATCCTAGTGTGATTTTCCAATATATTTAGATGATTTGGCATTTTTGAAAACCTCACTAGATAGAAAACCTATCTGCAGTCTTCGGTTCTTACATACTTCTACCAAGTTTCCCTGTGGAAATTCCCCATGGAAATATTCTCACAGAAAAGCCAAATGAAGCTGATTATCTTTAAAACCAAAGCAAAGGAAAACAACCCCCACCATCACACATACACACACACAAAGACAAAGTAAAGGTCTTAAGAGCTGGGCTTCCAATCCTATCTATACCACAAGATGCTCAGCACAGTTAGGATGAAATATTTGTACAAAAATCTAAAATCTGTGTATTTCTTTCTGATTACAATCCTCTCCAAGGCAAACTAAGAAATGTGCTCTCTGAGCAAGAAGGCTTCCCTATAAAACCTGGGACAAGTGGGACAAAGGCAATATTATGTGTTTCATATGATAAAATACTTATCTTTTCTAGTCTAGCACAGAAATGCAAATAAACAAAAAGCTCATCTACTTCAGTTGAAAAATAGATTATCTCTTCCAAACAATACGTTTCAGATGATAAAAAAAAAACAGCTTGCAAGCACATATCAATACCTATTTGAATAGCAGCATATGAGTGCTACATAATTAGCCACAAACATGTTCTTCTAGCAATTACAATACTTTTTTGTATGGTTGGTTGGTTTGGTTTGTTTTTAAAGACAGAAACCTCTTGTCTTACCACGAAAATATCCAATACCACTAAACCCAGGAAAATAATTCTGCAGTATTCCAGCAAGACATTTTTTTCTTTACTACACCTAGCGAACAAACAAATAGATATGTCAAGTGGCTACCCCACATGCTTCCTAACACTGGATTATCTGGAAGTTCCTTAGATGCTGTAGACTTTCAGACTCCTTTACCGATGTTAATCAACCAATATGATGATTGGAAGACACAGTAAAGGGCTATTCTAGGTGTCTCGACTATAATACACAGTCATAATAATTTCACTCATAGTACAATGTTATTTTAAATATGTTTTGTACTACTTTAAGTTCAAAATAAATTTCTAAATGTGACATTGTTCTGCTCATTCTTCTACTGCAGTCATAGTAAATTAATCATACAGTGTGTAATGGAAAATATTAGCTAATGTCCAAACATTGACTGCTTGACATTACTGTCAGCTGTGTGTCATTAATATTCTTATTAAGTGCTATGAATGGTTGGTTGAATAAGCATTACTGGCCTTTAAAGATGCAGATGAAAAAATGGCTGCTTGTACACAGTCCTTCAGGTAGAAAACATGTATTCATACAGCTAAAAGATTGTAATTTATCTACAAGGGAGAGTAAGAGTTATCAAAAGTAACACACCACTGTTACATTGGGGGATATGACATGACATTTTCTATATTTTTAAATGGGAATTAACATCTATAAAACTTGTGATAGGAAGAAATGTCTTTACTGCAATTAGCACATGCATACATGCACACACACTCGGATCCTATAAATTCTTAAGATCAGAGTTTCAACATTTGACACCATTTTCTGTAACAGCTATTTCTGTCAGATTCTTCCAACACTTGTGGGCTTTGCAGGTTATGACTCTTGCACAGTGTTAAAAAGCTCCTCTGTCATAAAAAGAATAAAGGTTTTCATGATTAATTACCAGTAGTCACCTGCTGCATTACTATGTGGATGAGAACATTAACATGGCAATCATCACTGCAGTCTTCTGAATAAAATAACCATAAAATGCATGAAATCAGACATACACAGGGTGAATCACCAGTGGAAATGTATGTCTATTGGCTCTGTGAGGTTTATGATCAAAAGGATGATCTAGACAGAGCCACCAACTCAGCAAAGCATGAAAGCTGGAAAAGTAAAAAAGCCAGATGTGCGCAGAGCTAAGAATGACAAAGGAGCTAAACCTGCAAAGACAGAAGGCCAAATTATAACATTCTCATAAACGTGTAACCACCTGTCAATCAGAGTTTTGTCTGCTGAGACTGCTTCGAAGACTCTAAAGAAACAACCAACTAAAAATGGTCAAAATGAGCTAATGTGTTAATTGCTGTGGGGATCAGGGCTAAAGCTACACTAACTGCAAAGAAAGCTGAGAAACAACCTTTGTAGCTACAAGAAATCTGTGCAATGTTTTTGTTTTGTTCCAAGATGCCTAATAAGTGAATACTGAAATCTGGCCCTTAGGCTACAGACAAGGGTTCTCTTGGCTGATGCATTTCTCTCCAGCTGAGTTGCAAACTATTTAAACTTTGCCCTTTCTTTTGCGTCATTTTCAGCCATAGTTTGCACATGGGACAAAAGTAGCAGATACTCACAGCCACTCTGTTGAAAGGTGATTATGAGCAAAGTCCTGTGCTGTGACTGCCAGGAGATGACAACATGGGCAGAGCAAGAGGAGGGAGAGCCGAGCCCAAGGAGCTTCTGTTTGTAGGACCTGTTCATTTTACAGCTCTCCTTTGACTGGAGCGGGCAAAGCATTAACTTTCTTAGAGGGAAGTTTCACCATTGGGGTGGATGAATAGTGTTTAAAAGGCACATATTTTGCTACTTCACAGAACTAAGACAGTCATCACAGAAAACACCATTTTTTTATTTTGCAAGGCACTTTTTTTAGAATGAGCAAAGTGTATTTTTGCCTTTGTGCAAAAACAAGCTGGTGAAGTTGCTGGGGGTTTCTGTCCCCTTTTTCCACAAGACCTTGCTTCATTCAACAGATGGGATGGATAGGATATAGGGAATGACCAGCTGGTCACTTTTTCTTTATATACTTTTATGCTCATCACTCACGGTATGACCTTTACCTTACCATATGTCATCCAAGCCATGCACTGAACGCTGAATAAATACTTGCTTCCTAAGTCTTATACTTATACTACAGCCATGCGATTTCTGACTGTCTCAAAAGGATAGCAAGTTATCTTGTCTATCATTATGTCTCCCTTATTAGAAAAACCAACCTTTTTGATGATTATTTTATGCTTGGGGAGCCAGAGACAAGGAAGTTTGGCAAGAGTCACAAGAGGCAACTGTGTCAAGGCCAGAATTGAAAAGAAGGAACTGGAAATATTTTCCTTATTTTATGGAACGTCAAAAATGTTTTCAGTGGAATTTTTTTGGCACTTTCTCAAATTTAATCTAGGGGGTGGGTTGGGAAAAGACTCTGAGAGTCAGAGAGAGGAAGAGGAAATCAGAAATAATCAAAGCTTCATGACTTACCCCACTTTAGATAGAGGGGGGGCAAGTTTAACCCCTTGCATCTTCTAAGCCTCCAAATAAGAAACAGTTAAATGTATTAAGTAAAAATTAAGTATTCGTCTATGGTGTAGACGAACAAGTTAAAGACATTGTGTTTCCATGGTCTGCTATTTCCTTTCATGTCTCTTGTGGACATCCATCTTGCATCTGAGAAAACTCAAAAGCTGCACTGAAGCCTACTCATTCTTTTAAAACGTTGCATCCTAAGAAAACAATTTCACAAAAGGTTCCAAACTCTACTTCTGACAAGTACCTCGTGGAGCTGTTCGTTCATTCACCCAGCCCTGCCAGAGGTGTTGAGCAGAAGAGCTCGACTGGTAACAGAAGTATCTTGAACAAAGACACTTTGCATATGAAAGTAACAAAATATTCAACAGTGATTCAGTGATTCATGTGGAATAATTAGACTGCTTCGTGATTGCCTGTGAAGCTGTAATAATTGTGACTGGTGTGAATTAAGGAGGACACAACAGATCACAATTAGATACAGGCAGTAGCACCATGTGGGGGATGCCAAATATTGCTTCACCCCACATAATGGAAACCACGAAGCCAGAATTGTTCCTTTTTCCCTTTGTCCCAGCTACGTGTGGCTTCAATACCCAGCTAAGGATGCAGCTAATTTTCTTCTGCCTTTGAGGAAAACAGGTGCATTTTGATATCCTCATATATTCCTAATTGGTTAACAGACATTCCGAATCTTACTTGCAGCTTTTGTAAAGAGGGCACTTACAGTGTTCTTAACAAGAGTTTAAAATTAACAAAAAAGCAAGTTTTAAATCTGGTGTGCAGGGTATAAGAAAAAAATCTCACTGAACAGGGATCTAAATAGCAAGACGTATTCACAGTTTTGACAGCAAATCTGTGCTGATCACTGTCTGAGGAAAACAGGTTGGGTAGGTCTTGTTCAACTCTTCTTCTTATATCCAGATCCCCTTATGTCCAGAGTTTTCAGCAAAGTTTAACTGACATTTAATTGAATTCTTGAGAGGTTTGCATCTCCTAAGATTACGGAGTTCATCTATGAAGTACTAAGGCACATGCTTAATTTTTAAATCTAGCCGTCTTCATTAGAACAGTCCACTGACAACTGGATTTGAGCTCATGCCTAAAATTAAGATTATGCTGAAATAACCCATATAAGAATTATACTACAAAGCACTGTCTGAAAGCATGAAAAGCCATTACAAAGTAGTGGCTAATTCTTACACAACCATTTTCTTGGTTTCTGAGACATTAAGGGCAACAACCCTTTAAATCATAGTGGTATCATTAAAGAAAAAATTTAGTCAAAATTATTCATTCACCATGATAATCTAATATATTTTTGCAATTTAGACATATCTCTGCAAACAGATGTTTGTATATTGATTCCACAATCAATCACTTTTTAGCAGCAATCACTGTCAGTCCATAATATACACATACATTTATACATAAATATATAGACACACACACACACACACACACATATATATAAAATTCCATTTTAGCACATTAAAACAATATAGCATAAACAGACACTGCCCAAGCATCCATACATAGGGGCCATCCCGCCATTTTTCTTTCTCCATAGCAAAGTGTTAGTACCAGAAGCCAAGATATGTCTAAGCCACTGAAAGACGTAAGATAAATCCTCACTTTAGCAGAGGCAGAGGACAATCATTCCTTCTCTCAATGGAGACACCCAAGCAGAGAGCATGGTACTTTAGCCCCACAGAAGTTAATCAAGCTACATAGAAGCAGAAGGATCTAGAACAGTTTCCTAGATCCAGATTTACATTGTCTTTAGCCATTTTGTGACAGAAATTAAAAAAAATAGGTTTGGGAGGCTGAGGATGGAGACACAAATGCAAATTGTGATGCAGAGTGCATGCTCTCACCACTTTTATTCATGACTACTTTTTTCAAAAAACAGTGGAGTTTGGTTTTCTTTTGTTTTCTTCCCCTGCGGGGGGGGGGGGGGGGGGGGGGGGGGGGGGGGGGGGGGGGGGGGGGGGGGGGGGGGGGGGGGGGGGGGGG
>JAVJGI010000014.1:13613608-13668001 GCA_035590275.1 Ibycter americanus | reverse complement strand
TTGGTTTTCTTTTGTGTTGTTCCCCGGCCTCCCTCCCCCCCCCCCCGCCCATGTACAGTTTTGCTTCAGATACATGTGAAATGACCAGAAAGTTTGGGGATTTTCTGAATAAACTTGCCTTTACAAGAGAAAAATCCTTTTTTTTTTGCTAAACTAGCATATTTAAGCAACCACCCTCTTAGCCTCTCTGCTGACAGAGCCTGTATCTCTGAAGTCAAAGCTATTAGTGTCCCATCAGCATGTTCCACATAGATTATTCTGAATTTTACCTCATTCTTTTGAGCTTATTCTATATTACAGGGCAATAATTGTGCAACCTGATGGATGATCAGTTGACTGCGAGTTCCACTCCAACCTCAAAAGCATGTGGCAGTTGAAATACCAATTGTATAATCAATGTTTGAAATAGGGCATTGTGACATTAGTATAAGCCATGAAATGAAGGTGATGGCCAATTAAGAAGTAAATTAGGTTGAGAAGGAGAAGCAAACGGATTAAAAATAAGTCATCAATAAAGAGTTTAAAAAAAATCAAAAGACTCACTGACATCTCAAAAGTTATCCACCAAAGTACCAAACAATGCATAGTCAAACACTGGAATATCACATGAGAAGAATGATAGTATTAGAATAAACTTGCATTTAGCTGCCCTAAACTTCACATTGTTCACAGAACTAAGCTTAAATACTTACAGCTATAGTCACATTTCCATTTTATGTCAGTCTCTTGAAGCCAGTGTCTGGGATGTTATCACAATGGCAACTCCAAATTCAGACTGATAATTAAAACTGAGAGAATATGTGGAAAAAATTGAGTATATTTTAAAATGCATTTTGATTTTACTGGGTTCATACCCTTAGACTTCATGTTTTATAGCTATTCAGGCATTTGCTGTTTATATGGACAGAAGCTAGCAGAAAGACAGTGCTCATCTCCAAAGCTGAAGTACCGGATGAGAAAAATTTCACCTTGTGTAGTCAGTCATATGGCTGAAAGCTGACACTTTGTTAGCCTCCATATGTTATTGATTTTGCTCTCTTCTAACTAATTAATATATTTATCTAACTGATTTACAGAAACCTTTGACTGCAAGCATTTATTTATGCGCTTAGATAACAGCACATAAATAGTTCTGTCACAATAAATTTGACTGAACACAAACTTACAATTAAACATAAATTGTTCACAGAATCAAAATAGAATAATTTTCCTGACACTTATTTATGAGAAAAAATAGCAGAAATTGTAAATTAAGATTATTTTCATTGAAAATACTTGAACCAAAATAATGGTAGATTTTTTTGTCTGCAAACAATTCAACAGAGAACTTAAATTGTAATTTTTAATTATTTTGAAGACTTACTGATCTGTTTGCAGCTAGCATGGTACTAATAAAAATTCTACTTGTAAGGATAAATTATTGTGCAGAACTTATTTTTTAGTCTTATCAGAATACATCATGAAAACTTACACATACAAATATCTAGCACAAAATGTATTTAGTATTTTGGAAAGCAATTATGCATACACTTTTTCTTATTAGAGCTTTTAATTAAAACACCTCCATTTCTTCATAAATCTTTGGGGGGAAAAAAACCCAACAAAAACGGTCATAAACTTCTACAGTCAGGGCAAAGCTTTCAAAGCAAGTAAAAAACCGAAACCTGAATTCTAGAATTGTACCTTTTTTCTCAACATGGAAAACTATCATGGAGGGAAAATTCTGAAAAAGGTAAAAATTTCCAGAGCTGTGAAATGATGTAGGCTGATATGAACTGCAGAATTTTTTGTTTCCCAAATCAAATCCTGCAGGCGGGTTATTGATTCATTAGTTTTACCATGGGCAGTGCTTCTTATATCATTCTATTACAGGATAAAAATGAAGATAGTTAATTTCAGTCAAAAAAGCTACAGCTGTGAGTGAATATACATTTTTTCTAGCAATTCTGACTATCAGTTTTAGCAAAGGGAAGAAAGGAAGCAGAAGCTCATGCTCTACCAAATGCACAACTATAGCAAAGAAAAGAACATGTACAGGTATATATGTGCATATTTGGGTGGATGGGTCGCAGAGCTTTGGCTTTTACACAGCCAGTCTGAGGCACTTTAATGGAACATAACTTTCACTTCCTAAAGTTCAAGAGGCTTTAAGCGTTTCTTAAATTAGGCAGCCAAAATCATTAATCTCCTTAGAAAATTTTGGCAAAACACTGAATTCATATTGACACAAGGACTAGGAGGTAGCAGGCTCAATTAATGAAACCATTTCTCTTCTCTGATGGCCTTGCTCTTTCTCTCTGAAATCACCAGGGTAACACTGACTTTATCGCAAGTGCAGAGAAAGAGCTAATGTTTTAGGATGGGAACAAACAGGTATTGATAAAGTAAGTACTGAGGCAAGCCGGAATCCAAACATGAACTGAGGCTGCTTTCCAAGTTCAGGTAAGCTGAAGTCCTGCTCCCGAACTTAACGTTGATAGTCTGATGTTTACGGCTCAAGGCAGAGGTTAGCGCGGATTGCGGCACTCCGTGCATCACTGCAGACCCAGACCCAGCCGTGACATGACGAGGTTAACATCCTCACCTGCTCATAGCCATCCCTTTGCTAAGGCACGAGCGGTGTGCTAAAAGAAGCAAGTTCTTACAAGGGAGTGTGGTATCAATTAGCTGGGAGGAAACCGTGCGGCACTGCTCTGACTTTCTGTACCTTGAAGATACAGCAGACAGCTTGCTTATTAATGGTACTGTTAATTAGCTTACAGAGAAGAAAAGCAGTGATTATGACATAACTGCTATTTGTCGGTATTACAGAGGCTTGCACTAAAATGTCCCCGAATAAAGTAAGAGGACCTTTTCAGCACTTACTTTGTAACATATAAGAAATGATTGGACAGCATTAGTAGAATTCTGCTTGTACAGACACATTCAGGACATTTTTCCACTCACAATACAGCTGATTCTCACACTTGTCTGCTGAGAAACTGCACACTGCAAATAATCCCAGCAGGACAAGTAAGCTCCTATTTACTCAGCAAAAGCAAGAACGGCTGTATTTGACCATTTTCATTTCTTTACATCACCAGTTTTATGGTCTATAACCTTCACAGTATTTTGCTTTCACACTATACCTCTCTATTTGAACAAATGTTTAGGCCCTGAGATTCAGTAAGGTTTCTATCCTATTTGATACACTACATCATTAAAACATTAAATCAGATAGGCCATCACCTAATCAGTATATTCCCAAGACATATTTTCTTCACAAGTTCCATGTCTTCAGCTTTTAAGCCCTCGTAACGATTGAAGCATTTTTAAAGTAAACAAAGAGATGCAACATGTACATTGTCACAATGGGGCATATTTTGTACAGTGTACCTGTCTAATCCAATTACCTGGATGGCAGAATAAATAAATTTAATGGAAGAAGAAAATAAAATTTAAAATCTTGAAAAAAGGAAAAATATTGGAAAACATTGACCAGATAATCGAAACTTTTTCTTTGTTGCTAGAAAGATGTTTTATCTGCACGGCTGTCCTGAGCCAGACTTCCCTGGTTATTCTTTGTTTATCTGTTGCTTCAGTTTACCAAAGTATCCCTTCAAATGCTGAGAACCAAAAAAAAAACCATTGCCATTTTAAAAGCTGATTAAAATGTACAGCCAGTGAAAATCTGGTTAAGTTTGATTCTTGTACAGCCTTTCTCCTGGCTGTATCTATATAAACTAGGAGAGTAGTACTCAGTGAGCAGCAGCTCTGCCATGTTAAGCCTAAATATGACTGATTATGTTTTTCAGATGCAAAGGTTTTATAAGGGCTTAGCAATCTGGATGAGGGCTGTTCATTATCATTAAGCTAGGCATGGATTTTCTGGGTTGGTATATGGTTTTCCTCCCTCTCCCTAGCAGGTCCTGGAAAACACTGAGTGCTAGTGGGCAGCACAGCTATGAACTCCACCTCTTCTCTGCCTTCTGCTGGGAATGTCATACATCACTGTGTACCTGTATGAATTAACAGATGTTAAATTTGCTACTAGACAGTTTCCTTTAATGAAATAAAATAGGTCATATTTTAATGAACTAAATAAAAATCAAGATAAAGGGGACAGAAATCAAACATAGGCAGTGTCAAATTCTCATTGCAATCTATGTATAATCAAAAAGTACCTTAATCTACATCTCTAACACATAGAAAAAAACACAACCACAATATTTAAAGTGGTTTAATATTTGATTCAGTGTTTTGTTAAATTTTCTTGCACTTTTTTTACACATCTTCTCATGTTTTCAAAAACAAACTTGAATTTCTGATGTTGCTCAGATGTAATTTGTTCCTGATCTGTATTTAAGCTTCATGTCCATATTCATTGGATTGTGACATAAAAGATTTTCAGCACCTCAGAAAATTAAGCTATATGCTTAGGCACGGGTATAATACCAAATATTTGATCACCAATAGGCCTCTCTCTTCATGTATAACTGTATCTATACTGTCATGTATGTAACGTATTTGTGAACATGTGCAGGTATTTGTGTATGTATGCAGTCAGCTTCTCCACCTGCAAAGTGGGGATAATTATTCTTTCTTTACAAGTATCATGAGGTTTAGCTTAATAATTTCTGGCAATTGGTATGAGATACTCTTAATTAATAACTACATACGGTAAGTGGTAAGGTTAATTATTCCACTATGACAGAAATCAATCACTATTAAATCCTTTCTAGCTAGATAATGAGGCAATCTTAAATTTTTTTGATTTGGCTAAACTGACTTGACAGTCGCATTGCTACCATATGTTGGAAACCCAGGAGACTTTCGTGGAGATTACAGTGCAGCTCACAGAAGTCCCTGTGCAGGCTCCAAAGGACTGAAAGAGACTATAAAATAAACTATGCCAATTTTTAATATTTTTTTTTGTTATGCTTCCATCTGAATCAGTAATGTTAGTCTGGAAAATTATTTAATACCCTAACAATGGCATAGAATAAGCCCATGGTTTTCTTCATGAAGTGCTGTTGCAATATTAAAAATAATTATTGCAGTGCTAGCTTGAAATAACAAAAATCTTGTGATTTTATAAACCCAACCCTTATACTTGACTACAACAGTACTTCCATTGGAATGATTAAGATTCAGAACTTGTTGACTTTCTTTTAGTCCATTATTCATCACATTTGTCTTTGATATGTAAGTGGGCATTTAAGGAAGGATATTTAAGTTGATATGTGAGGAAGCCTAGCAAATGAAGAGTGATTTGTGGAGGCCAAAAAATCTGTATATACTTGAATGCTTACATTTCTCCTACACAGGCAATATACTAGTACTAGTCTTTTATTCAAAATTCAATTTACTGATTCTACCACTCTATTAACGACATGAAACATGCAACAGTATTGAGTGATATTCATGGATGGCTGGATAAGCAAGACTCTTCCAAGGATGGAACATAGACTTACATAAAATGGGAAGTTCAAGCTTTCACATCATTAGTGGAGTTTTAGACCATATGCTGCCAAGCTCAAAGTAGCCAGGCTGAGCGTTCTGTGTCAAACTCATTATCTCTCAAAACAAATGCAGTCTCATGCCTTCTGCAAACAGGAGATGAAAGTCTCGGCTTTCAGTCAAGGTCTGGTTTGTTCATAATTAGGATCTGTAACAGTGCAGAACATCGTCTTTTTAAAAAACAAACTTCTTTTCCCTGTTGAACCAAGGATCTTTCAAGTTTCTCTCTCATTCTTGACACTGTATTGCCAGCAGTTACATGTGTACAGCAGTTCCAACAGCAAGAGGAAACCTCACTGGAAGGTGGTTGGTTTTGTCTGATTTGCCATTGTGCAGTGTTTGAATTTCTCCCTGCACGCTCTCAGCATAAAATAGTTACAAATTTATGAAAAATTTAGGTGTGCACTGTTACTTGAATGTTTTTATAGGAAAATGCAATAGCCTAGGAAATGGAGAAAGATACCCTGCTTCCAAAACTGGGCATATCTTCCTCAGCAGCTCTTCTGTTGTCACTTGTTATTCTTGCTTATTGCCTCTGATCCTCCCTACCTTTCCTTCTATTTGTTTTCTCTCTTGTTTTACTAATTGCATTATATTAACTTCACAGCTAAGGCCAGTTCCATCTCAATAGGCCAGAGACAAACCTAATTCTGCAAACAGTGTTCCTCAAAGGAACCACAAGCAGTTTTCAAGCCTGTGAATGCTTGTGTACAGAACTGAACAGCAAAATATTTCTTGCTGACAAACTGAGAGTTTTCTTTTTTCTTAGTATGTTCGTCCTAGTTCAGGCTGCCATCCTTTGCACTGTAAGTCATCATTAATCAGCAGAAATAGGAAATTCCTCATACTATGACTAAGTGGACTAGCATAATCTTCTCAGGATTTTATGAGGTAATTTTACTGTTTTGATATTTAAGAAGCAATATCTTTAGCCCAAAAATTTTATAGAGCACTCTAAACTATATTAAAAAAAATGATTTAATGAGACATAAGCTCCTAAGTATCTAAGCCATCAAAGTCTTAGGAGCCTAAGTAGTTCAGTACTACAGGACTTGAATGATATGTAACTAACTTTATATTCTGGGTCTCATCCTTCTCTCACAGGAAGTCTGGGACAAAGAACTGAACTTTACCTTCACAGTCCCAGTCAAGGATCTGATGCCACTTGCTGGGCATCTTCTAATTAAACATTTCTTTAATCCAGTCCAGACCGTTCCCACTATTTGTGAAGATCCCCAAGTTCATGCATAAGCAAATTCTGTGCTAACCAAGTATGGGCCAACTCCTTATGCTTAGCACAGTCTGTGTAATTCAGTGTCACAAGAGGTTACAAAATGTGTTGGCATTTTTTTTAAAGGGGTGTCTGTGAATAATTTAATTTGTGAATATAAATACAGACGAGTGTTTGTAAAGGCTAAGTTTAGCCAAGGCTGGATAATCTCCTCAAGCTCTTATTGTAATCAGTCGAGAACAAAGCCCCTCCAGAGGATGTCAGAATAGGCACTTTTCTCTGTGCTAACTCCAGGAGGTGCAAGGGAAAATTAGGTTTGCAAGGACAGAATATATCTCATGAACAATTAAGACTGACTCTATGGTGTGCTCTAAAATGCCAACAAGACAGAGTTCTTGTGCATGTCTATTACTAACCAGTGTAGCATCAGAATGCCAAACAGGGCTGGATAGATACAGTTATAGTTACACTGCAAAACAAATTCCAGTGTCTAAAGCCAAATTTCAACTTGACATGAAGCATTCCAGGATACAGGATGCCTTCACATTTCTTAAATGCAGTCTCTCTGGAAGTCAGAGAGTAGTTTCTGCCTCAAAATCATGTATATTATATATAATGATGTTCTTATTTCAAGAAGGGTTGTGGTTTTTTTCTTGGAGAATTCAAGGCCCCAAAAAGTTAGTGTTATCTCAAGAAATTACTTTTCCCACCTCTTACTAGTCCTCAGCAATCACACCTCCTGACAGAAATCCATGCTGAGAAGTAAAAGAAAAGATTTTGTGCTGGTGCCTGCTGGATAAAAAAATCCTTCATTGCAAATGCAATATGTAAGGCAAAGTTAATGCTATTAGGCTGTTAGTATACTTCAAGTTTAATAACTGAAGCAGAACAAGATGCTTTTTAGAAAATAACCAGAAAAACTTAGCAGAGAAGGAGAAGGGCTGTGTGAGTAAGAATTCCATGAAGAAGAGAAAGAGAGGGATTGTCTGTGCAAAAAGAGGGAGAAATGATCTTCTGTGACTTCTGGAAACAGGACACTCACTGCTTACCTGGGCAGTGCTCTCCAGCGGAGGTGGAGTCGTAGCATGGCACTGGTGCAGTAAATAACGGTGACACATACCGCTTCCTGCCCAGATGTTCTCCAGCACCCCATCTCATGGCCCCACAACAGATGAGACACAGCCAGCAGAACACTCCCGGGGCTGATGTCAGGAGCCATGGTCAGAGGTGCCGTAAGCATGGCTGGCAGCGCCGATTTGAGTGTGATGGCAGTTTCCTCAGTTCCTGGTTCACAGTCAGGTTCCTTGGATGGAAAAAGCTGGCCTAAGCAGAGGTTGTCCTCAGTCCTAAGAGTCTGGATTCCTACACGCTGGGTTGCAAGGATGAGGAATCAGGTGTGGCTTCTTGGCTGAATCAGATAATAACAGTAAATCCTCTCTAGCAGTGAAAGGACTGGCAATCTGTCTGGTGAAAGTTGTGTCTGATACCCCAGATCTAATAATTTGGATTCATATAATAATTTTCACTGAAAGAGACCTCTGGAGGTCACTTGATCCAACCCTTCCACTCAGAGAAGGGCCAGCCTCCACGTTTGAGCAGGTTTCTCAGTGTTAGAATAATTTGAGTGTTGAGTGTCTCCAGTGGCAGAGATTCTGCAACTTCTCTAAGTAACCTATTCCAACGCTCAACCACCCACACTATGAACAGTATTTTCCTTTACATCTAATCAGAATTCCTCTGGTTGCAACATGCACTTGTTGTCTGTTGCCTTTCTGCTGTCATCTCCAAGAAGAGCTTCTGTCATGTCTGTAGCCACCATAAGGAGGCTGAAGACAGTGATCTCGTCACCTCCTCTTAGCCTTTTCTAAGCTGAACAAAACCCTGTTCTCTTATCTTTTCATCATATGCTGAATGTTGGCTTCCCAATGGAGAGGAAATAATTTATGTAGAGTCTTCCTAAACTTCATCTATAATTTGTTCCATATATGGATGAGCTCTAGCACTGATCTGTACGTAATCGCTTTCTTCAAGGGTCTCATTCCAGTCATCCATACTTTGTATATGAGAAGTATATCTGCTTCAAGAACTAGCTTTTCATTCAAGTTATAAAACAAACAACTCTCTTGCTTCTTAACCAAAAGTAACCTGAGAAGTTGCAAACTATAGTAATTACAACCCTTCCACTACATAAAGATTTTAGAGATTTTAGTTTATGTTGTAGAACTACTACACAAAACACCACTGTGTGAATAGTAAAACAAAGGTAAAATTAGCAAGGTTTTATGTAACGTGTAGTGATCCTTAATTTACTGTTTCCAAAAGTAGTTATTCTAGCTGTGTCTAGGTATAGCAGACAGGTTGATATATAGGATTTGGATATTTATGGAGGACAAATTAGTGAGGTGAGGAGGGTGACCATTCTGTCAGCATACTTAATTTTGTTTACATATTTTGCATCAACTTTAGAACTTCACAAGCTGATCTAATCAAGATAAAGTTAATCAGTTTTCTCCAAAAATTTCAGCTTTCTAGGATGTTGTACTGTGAGTGTCTTTAAATACAGAACATTAGGGAGATAGATTGTTCTCTGTTATCTGTCACAGTCTCTCTTAAGAGCTTTGATCTAAAAGGCCTTTGCTTTTATGGTTAAGGAAAAAAAAAAAAACCAGTTTGCAATGAAATGGTACCATTTGATGATCTCTGACACATAAATGTCGTTTCATAGAGGCTTTGTACAGAAAACAAAAATACTTTAAAATGCCACCTTTAACTGGCTTCTGAAAGAGCACATATTTCAGGTTTGAAGAACAAAATTGTTTTTCCACATAAACATTCATTTAGGTCCCACTCCCACACGGCACTGACTCCTCCAATAAAGAGTATGACTCACATCATTGCTGGTGAAGGATATTGACTTTTCTTTCCTGTACTAAACATCAGACAGGCATCAGAACTACAAAGTTATTAACTAAGATATATCACAAACGAGTATCCACTGACCCAGAATAGCTTCAGTTCAGTAGTTACTAAGCATTCCACATCCTTTCGGGGTGCAAGGCTAGTTTTTATTATTACAGTAAACCCACTAACGTCATTTTCTACCTCAAAAGACACATTTTAAGTCATTTATATTGCCTCATCTAAAACCTTTATTTATCATTTAAATGCAAATCAGGCAAAAAATACTGAATCTCGTCTTTCTCAGGTAACTTCCAGAAACTTTTATCTTATTTCTCTTCTCTTGCGTATTTTCTGAGACAAGAGTCTTTCTAGTGCTAATACTTTTCACTCTCTGAATCACAGATCTGTCCCTCCCTTGTTCACACTATTCTACTTACTGGCTTTTCAAGCAGATACCTAGTCTTCAGCCTACACTCAAAAGACCAGGATGCTGAGACACCTCTTTAATATTCCCATAACAGCTTGACTCATAACCTCTGATTTACTCTACTATCACGCTGTCACAAACACTTCTGTAATGATCTCACATGTAATCAATCAGGAAACAGTGTATATCAAAGTATTCTTTTGTTTGTAAGCTACCAAAACTGATGAATAAATAGTCAGTTGTAAGTTTTCAGGCAATCTTTCAGAGTGGGAAGATATGTAGTTACATATAGTGGCTTAACCATCTTTCCAAAACACTCCTAGAACACTGCATTTGTCCTCCAAAAACCTGAATTCATGCATCTGTCACTGCTACTACTCTCACAGGCAGCCAGATCTGTATTTATAGCGCTAAAAAGGAAAAAAACATGCAAAATCATTTGCAAGCATGTAGAAACCCAGTCACAGGTGCTTTGAGGACTAGGAGTGCCACAGCTGTTAATTTGTCAGGGGTAAGGTCTGTTAATGAAACTGAATTGCTGGCTTATGGCAAATGAGTGTTGCATGTGAATAAACTGACTGTGGTACATCAATGGCTGAAAACCAACAATGCGACAGGAAAAATGCTGGATATAAAACACTGACCTGGGGGACTCAGATGGAGAGTTACGCCTAATTAAAGTAAGTAGAGTCAAACACACAATTCAAACAACAGCTGTTAGGAAACAAAGCAACTGAAAAAGCATTTATTATTACACTGAGTTTTATGAATAATTCACTTCAAGCAGGTTAACTGTGTTTGTCATGTAACTCCCAGGCATTTTTCCATGATTTGATAATAGCACAGCATCTACGGTACACTTAAATACAAAATGCCCTGAAACAAAGGCATTTAAGCCCTTCCTGGAGAGCCAGCTGTGTTTATTCCTGTGTTTTTAGCACAGAAGCTCAAATCAAAATAGGAAAAAGTCCTGTTGCCTCTCTTCTTTCATTAAAAGTTGTTTCCTCTAAAATGGGAAAAGGACTACAGTAGCATGGTATACCCAACTGAGAGAAAAAGTTCCAGTCAATCTTTGCAAGACCCACATTGGGGGTAGGAAATTCACTGTTCAAGCTTTCATTCTCCTTTCTTTTACAGTCTGTTTTTTCCTTCTTCACAGGCACATGATGCAAACTCCTGCAAGTCGGACATCAGTCTCATAGCATGTAAGTAGCTGACTCACTGAGGCACAGCGGAGTCTCCAATGACTTCAACAAGTAGCTTCCGAACAAGTAAGAAACTTCCTCTTTGTGACAGTTTCCTCCTTTTAGGTATACAAAAACAATACAGAAGAGAGAGAAGAGAGGCAGGGAACATGTGATGGTTTCCATCTGGAATCTTCTCACTGCATTATTTCTATTCATTCTTAAAAATTAAATGAGAAATATTCCTCTCCTTCCCTTCTCTGTGATTGATGCTCAACAACATTGCAGAAGCATATTTAATAACACTGAGTTGTTAGATTTACTTACACAAATCTGGATGATAGTAAGTGCTTATATCCTAATTAACTCTTCATCCCTGGTTACGTAACTAGGAAGTACCAGGTAACTACACTTGCTTTGTTACAGGAAAGCTCAATAAAAATAATGTGGAGTTTTTAAAATGAATCGGTTTTAGATTAGCCTGAATAGAAGAACACATGCAAACAAACACCAACAAAAAGTGACAAAAGCTTAAGTAATCTTGAGCTAAGTGTCTAGTTTATGTTAATAGGACACTAACATGTTATATATGTAAAGCTTTTTGTGTGATCTTTGTAGCAGTTAATTTCCTTCCAAAGAAAGAGACTAGAACTTTTCTCTTATTTCTATTAATCAGGATGCTTTCTTTTCTCCCCGCCCCCCCCCGTGTTAGCCATGGAGTTAGTCACATATCTGTTCAATATTTCATGCATGAAAATAAAGAGAAGACACTCAAGAAGAAAATCTTTAAAGCAAAATTGTCTAAAGCTATCACTTACTGAACAAAGGAGAACAAAGGACTGAACTACTTATGAGTTTTTACTTTACGATAGAGTTTCTTTTGTTTATTTTTAATACAGTTTGAGGAGTTTCGGTCACATTTCTTTATCCTCTTTTACAAAATTGCAAAGTCTTTTTGATTGCCCAACAATAATCTTCTCATCTGGCATTATTAAAAGTGTTTCACACTACATTTTTCTCAGAAATCATTTCTCTCTTCTAGTTTGAAAAGAGATCTAGAGAGAAAGTTTGAATATCTTTGTATAATCCACTTTATAAATATCCTATGTCTCAGTATCATAGGACCTGGAGGAAATCTAGACTCTAGTGAAGTTACCACTTCAGGAATGGTTTTGGCTTATCATTTCTCTCTTTTGATTTAATGGACAAAAATATATGATGTGTTCTTTAATACTGAAAATCTTAAGACAACTGACTGAAACCTGACTAAAAACTGTGTCAAAATGTTAAATTACCTGGTTAATTATTGAAACAATATATTATCAAAATATATATATATATACACACACACACACACACAGCCCTTTTCAACACTTACCCCTTAAAACTAATGGCTAATTCTCAGAAGTTTAAAAACACGAGCTAAGGGTTTTTCAACTCTCATCTCTTAAAATTAATGGCTAATTCTCTGAAGTTTAAAAACATGAGTTAAGGGTTTGATTCAAAGCCTTGGATTTTTCCTTTATTTCATAGTCTTTGGACCAGAGATCAGTTGTATTAGCTGTTACCGTGTCTAATACACACAGGTATCATGTTAGCTTAAAGCAAAGCTAGACAAAACTCACGCATTTTGGTCTAGATCACTCTGGTAACTCTCAGAGATGAGAGGGCACAGAGCACACAGGGTGAGGTGGTGCAGGGTGCCAGCCAAAATGCCCAGCCTCGTGCCACGTATTTCAAGATCTCTGCATGACTCAGAGCCACAAGACACAGCCAGCACGCTACCCAAAGTCAAAGGCACAAGCAGCTGTGAAAAAGTTTCCACATGCAAGAAACAAGGAGTATGTGGAATTTATAGTTCAGTTATTCTGCATTACTTAAATAATTAACTCAATTAACTGAAATGTCACCAAATAAATACAAACCAGGAGTTAAGATACTACCTGAATATATCTAGAGATGGAGAAAATAGGAACCATGTTCCTACACAGCAGTTAACCCATGGCATGATTTCTTTCAGCCATGCCATCTCTTTTCTGCACTGGAAGATTCAGAGAATATTCAGGACAGGAGTTAATCTCTGTTGACTTTTCCTCTGAATAAAAAGTCGCTTGTAAGAGAGCCACAAACTCCTTGTAAGTTCTCCCTTTAGTTGTAAGTTATGAATCTTATGATGAGAGATTTGCAGAGGGTGAAAAAAGTCTGCTAAATTAGGCTGATATAACAAGAATGCAGTCAAATTCAGAGACTCTAAAACTTCAAGGTTAGTTTTCATCCCAACTCCCTGTATAATTCTAAATTTTTAATTATTTTTTACAGAAATTATAATTCTGAATAAATTTGCTTCAACTTATAAAGCACTTCATTAAGACACCTTTAATCATTTCGTAGTTCTCTGAATCAAAATAAATAAACTGTCCTGCTAGATTTCATTTGAAATCAGCTTTAGTATTAAACTACATTTTGAGTATCAAACTGCATTTTGAGTATCAAACTGCTAAGAGAAATGTCTCTACTGATGTTTCTGATATCCCTACTTTTCATCTTCTCTAATACATCCAGAGTTGTAGTTCTTATGAAATGGTATTGAAGTTGTATTTCTATCAGAGGGAGACCTCCAGCGTGCTCGAGAGCTACAGAATTTCTCTTGGACGTATGAGATATAAGAAAACAATAAAAAATTCTGAAAACACCTCAAAGCTGCAGGTGATTCACAGTTTTCATAAGGCAGGGCACTGATAAGAAAATTCAGTCATAAAATTTTTGATGTTACAAAATTAAACACTTTGCACCGGTTATAAAAAATGAAATGTTCTTGGGTTGAACTGATCAGCATATGACATTTGGATTTTTCTCAGACTTTTCCTCATCAACAATTTGATTTTGAAAAAACTGCAGCTTCCTTTGGGTAAATAAACAAGAAAAAAAAAATCTGTTTATGATATTTGATTCCTAGCTAGTTTACCTTGGTATCCTTTTACATGTTTTGTGCTAACTAACACAGGCTGGCAGATAAGTATATGTGAGTATGTAATAACCTAGCTCTATTAATACAAACATAAATTTTAGTAGGAATGCCAAGGAGCAAGCTTCATTTCTACAACAGGCTATTATGGAAATGTGCTTTCTAGCTGTTGTGCCTGTCTAGACTGCTATCAGCAGCTTGTATTTGTTATGAAAGCCTGCAGCTGGTCCATGCAAAGTTTGCTGTTTTGCAGCCCATCTGCTCAGAAGAAGAGATCTGTAACACTGCCCAGCCTGGAGTAACGCTCCCTTATCATTGTAGTTGCAGTGTCTAAACAGAACTCTGAAATAATGATGGTTACTGTCTATTTTTAGATCCCAGTAAATTAACTCCTGTCTGGGCAGATGGCTGTCCGGCTGGTGAAACCAGAGACAACTGAGAATCATGAAAACTGTGCTGTGGAGTAGCATCTTTTCATTTCTGTGGCTTGCTTGATCCCTGTAGTCCCACCATAACTGTGATGCTGAATGTTCTCAGGAGATGAGAAGGTGGCAATGAAGCTAAGTAAAGTGTGAACAAATGGACGTGGTAAATGCAGGAGACAAAAATAGAAGTCTGTGCTTGGAACTAGGTGCACTATGCACAGCTAACATGCTATGACATTTCCAAAATTTCCTGAGCAAGACCTGAACTTGATATTAACTTTGGGCAAAATTTTAGTAAACAAGTCCAACACACTTTTTAGCAGTAGTCAATAGCTGTGTCATTAGTAAAGCTTCAAGAAAAAAACACATCTACAGTTTCCTTACTTTTTATTGATAATATAGTAGAATTTTTTTCCATTATCTATTTACCATTTAATATTCTGAAAGGAAAAAAATTGGCTGCAGTTCATTTAGATTAACTCTTTTCTGATACAAAAATGGTTAAGGAGCCACTTTCTGAATGACCAAAACCAGCAAACTTATTTACATTTTTTTAGGTTTGGCTTGTTGTCTTGGGATCCCAACTTACCTCTTATTGATACCAGTTCCTACTGATTTAAAAAGGAACCAGAAAAGATTATCGAATTTATGTAAGAGATGTCAGTAATGAAAAGATCATCCTTTATAGGTACAGGTTCAGTAATGGGGCTCTGCATTGGATCACCTGTCTTTATTCAAACTCCTGCTGACCTGAAACATTAAGATGCTGACAGAGCCAGCAGAAATGGTGTGATATCGATCAGGGAGACCGACCAGTGTTCCTTAGCAGCATACATGAGCACCTTCCATGGATTATTCTTGGCTACCTTGTCTTCCACTTAGCTTTTCCTTTGTTCTGTCTCTTGCCTGCTTAGCTGTGATTTCTGGCACCTGCTCCAGCTTTCTTGTCCCTGTTATCATTTGTTTTCTGCTATAAACCTCTCTAGCTTCTGATTACATTCTCTACACAGATACTTAACCTGGGAAAACTCTTAAACTCCTTTGCCTCGTGCCTTGTGAATCTATGTCTCCATCTCTGGTTCTAGCCTCATTATAACCATCAGAACCAATTGTACAGGTTTCTAATATGATGAACCTCATACAACCAGGTTATGGTGTACAATGATAAATCAGGAGAAGAAACAAGATAAAGCAAGAGATTTCCAGTCCAGAAATATACTATGTACTAGTAATTGATTTTTGTATTTAATTTTTTTTATTATTATTTACTTTTAAACTCAAGATTACTGAAATGTTAAAATGGAAAAAAATTCATGGAATGTTACTATATCATGGTTAACATTGAACTTAAAGTAATGTATCATTAGATTCTCTCTTAAATTAATCCCATTTGCATGAAAAATACATGTATTACTCTTTTAAGGATTGTATCACAAGAACAGATGTTCTGTCTGCACGGCACAGAACCTGACCTGGGTAAACTCTGCTCCCACACATGGTATTCCTGGGGCCCGTTGATGTGACTGGTTTTTTTGTATGTGTGTTTTCAAAGTGTCTGAGGAACAGCAAAGGCTAAGTTGTCACCCACAAAAACATTGCATCTATAGCATGATGCTAAATATATGTTTCATGCCCAGGGATAATGTAGGAGGTTATGTAAAAATATATGAAAATATGAAGGCAGTGTGAGTAGCGTTGAATCATGTTGGAAGATCAATGCACAGAGCATGGCTAAGAACAGAAACATATGGAATAGTTCCTTAGAAAAGAATAAAGTGGTAGTCAGCAAACCATAGTAAAATCAAACAGGGAACACAGCTGGCCGCCTTTCTACCCCTTTGAATGATATGCATTAGAGGAAATTAGGAGAAAAGCAAACATTACTCTCTTCTAGTAAAGGAACTTGGGTTCTTTCTGGTCTTTGCTGTTCTGTGGAAAAGGAGGAAAGGAAGAGAAGGCATCTCAAAGACTTTCAAAGATTTACATGCTCTAGACAGGCAGGATCTGACCTTTAATTTGGCTAGATATGCATTGATTGGGACTGAATCTCATTAAGACACAATCTACTGGGGGTGGTGTTAGAGAAAATATAATATTGATTAAAAAATAAAATAATCCTCCTCTCTGTCTCTCTCCTGACTGCCTTTGTTCATAATTAGCCTTCCCATCTAGCTTTCCTCCTACATGTTATGTAGCTGTCAGTCTGACAGAAAGCAAGATCATAAGAATGCAATCAGAAATTTCAAATTAGCAGTCAAGCACAGACAAGGGGATGAGGGAACCTGCATCATGCCCAGTACGTGGTTTGAATGAAGCATGATTGCAGTAATGTGAGTTAAAGATTTTTAATTCAGCATAAAAATATGACTGCTGTTATGATTATGGTACAGTTTGGGAATTGCATCACATTTTTCTTATGCAGGGTGACCATGAGAACCAGCTGATATGCAGCAGCACAAATAGGGTAATTTTTCCCCTAAAATATAAGACTGAAAGGGCTACTTCTGTCCACTGTGGGAATACTTTACAGAGAAAGCCTTAAAAGGCAAACTTAGCCAACACTGGCTCTCTGTTAGAGCTGTGGAAAGGAATTGAATCAGAAGCTGTAACTTTCCCCTCCGTCTTCATGATCTTTTAGAAAGTGTGTTCAGTACCAGGATAACGGATCAGATGGTAATGAGACAATACCAGGATCTTCCCAAGCAAAGCTAGGCATTTTAAAAAGTGCCTGCAGCACTGACACACTGTCTGAATCAAAAGGATTTTTATTTATTTATTTTAACAACAGAGAAGCAGTTCAAATTCTACTTTATCAGCAAGTATTTGAAATTATTTACTTGATGGTACTGGGGAACAAGATACAAGGTGTCAGCAGTTTATTGAGTTTGGGTTAGCTTTGCTCAAATTTTATTTGAGAGTTATCAACATCTGTTTTAGGATTTACAAGATTGTAAAGTCCTAACTTAACAATTATCATTGTGTTTATTCTGGTTGCTACTTAATTGTAGCTAAATTTCATGGGAAGGGCTCTTTACAGGAAAAAAAAGTAGCAAAATTGGTGTATTAACAAGGTAATTTTCTTTCTGAGACAAAAATATATTTGAGCTGACCTATTAAAAACATGACTGATTTAGTGTTCGGGTTCTTCACAATGATCACTCACTGAGTAATGAGCACAAAAAGCCACAGTAAGCACCTTCAGCTGGCGTGTATCACCATAGCACCGTGAGTTCACTGAAGTGATGCTCTTCTGCTCTCTGCCAAGATCTGGGTCAAGCTGAAAGTTCAATGAGCTTTATTTCTAATGACCATTTAATAGATTGCTGTGTCTCCATGTTCATAACCCAGGGTTTCAAAAGAGTTGTTCAGTGTTATGTGGCCTTCCTAGAAGACTTAAAGCAAAGCCAACACCTCATCTTCAGCTCAGTAAAAGAGAAGTAACTCGCCTTTATCTGAGAGGGAATGGTACTGGAGGCAAACCAGATAGGAGAGAAAATGATAGAGTCTGGGAGAGGAAATATTAATTTCAGAGGTTCTGCTGGGGCTTACACATTGCTGGAGACTATATTTGGCCTTGTGAAAGCAGAAGAAAAACTCCCTCCTCATAAAGAGGTTTCAGACATGTAGTTTTTAATTTCCATCTTGGGAAGCAGAACACCAGAAGAAAAGAAGAAAAGAAAAAAAGAAAGAAAGAAGAAAATATATAAAAAAGAGAACAGAAAACTGAGCAGAAGAAAAAACAATCGATGTAGTGAAGTTAAAAAAAGCTCTTATTTGCATTTGGCAATGTTGTTTGCCATCCGACCATTCGTCCAAACGGCAATGGACAAAATCATGTAACAGCAGCTACACAACATGCTGAATGGCAATAGTGTGTGGGGTGTAGGGGTGCCACTATAACGGGCATCTGAACAAGTGAATCTACCCCAGAAACCCGAAGTTTGAATGAGTGGGAGCTCTTTCGCATCTGGTCAACATCTTGGTGAGGTTACCAGGGTTCTGAATTCAAAATATACCTGGGCTTAGAGTGAGGTGGTGCAGTCCCTGTTTGCAATCATGCATCAGAGCTCTGGAATCTTCTGAGCCAAACCCATCATCAGGAAAACATTCGGTACTTATATTGTCAATGCTTTTTAGCATGGTAGGGGCTTCTGGTGCCAGGAAAGTTAAAACCCAAATTAAAACAAAACAAAACAAAACAAAAAATAGGAAAAAAAGAAAGAAACCGTGGAAAAGCAAGTTTAATAGAATGTTGTGATACTGAGGCTGAGGAAAGAGTAGTAAATTTAAAGATCTTTAAAAGAACATGATGAATCTTAGATGTATTGTTTGGAGTTTCTTTTTAACTGCTCTGGTATTAAAAATTCCCTGTTCTACCCATATTTTACTGAAATTCTGTTCAGATATTTCCAGTTAATACTCTGTTTTAGGCCTGTTTTCATAAACATTTGAACTGATCTAAGGCATTCTTTCAATTTAAATCAAAGCTGGCATTTCCTCTTTTACGTTCTTCCCATTACTGCAGGGGTTCAAGAGTTACTTTAAAAAATGCAGTCTTCTGTCTTGCATTTTTGAGAAAAGCCTTCCTCCTAGGGTTCCTACTCCTGTCTTGTACTGCAGACCACTTCTTCAGACGTAGTAATTTAGAAGACTGTAATAATAATAGAAGACTGTAATAGCTCTGTATCTGAGGGTACTACTCCCAGCACTCTTCTGTTCCTTTACTCAGAATTGTTGGGTCTTCCTTAAAACCATAGTAAGAGAGACAACAGCGAGTATCTCCTTTGGGGGGCAGATAATAAAATCCACTGTCAAATTCACATGAAAAATTTCCTAAAGATTATTCTATGCTCCACTTAACAATGTTGTTAGCATGTCATTAGAAGATAATTTTTACCTTTGACGTTAGTGGATAATCTTCTTTATGGAAATTAGCAAAGAAGAAAAACAAAATACTGCCATTTTTTTTCTTCCTACCCTCACTTAGATCTTGAATAAATGGAACACCAACAACAGCAGGTAGGAACAGAGAGCAATACACAGCATTGCAACTACTTTCTGGAACAGTCCAACAGAAAAGTATGCATGTGTAAGATCTGAGCAAAGAAAAATGTAGGTGAAAGTGCTTTTACTGTTGAAGATATAATTAACAAAATATTTATGTGGATTGTGTGCAAACAGTGACACAAATCCTGAAAAAAGCATACAGAAAAACAAAAGTCAACTTCTGTATGTCAGAATTTAGTGTTGAGGATGAGAGTTAAAAAAAAGTAGAAGTTCTGTTTCTCTTGAGAAGAATAAGTGTTAAATTTAGTAGGAAGAAACATTACCCTAAGGAGGGACTGGAAACTTCAAAATAAGTTAAAAATCAAACACAAACCAATACTCTCTGTTAGATCGTTTTTAAAGCAGAAGCTGAAAAAACAAACCTCAGCATCAAAGACAGCAGAAAAATGCTGATCTTGATGTGATGAACACGTTTAGATACTTTTGAATGCTCATATTCACAATTTGCAGGAGCCATCAAAACAGGAGTCCTCCCTCTTTTGTCTTTTTTTTTTGTTTAGTTGGTTGGTTGGTTGGTTTTTGGTTTTTTACAAGGAGTTTACAAGGTTTAGACAGAGTTCATAATTTATTGCATGTAGTAATTTTGGATCAGATGTGTGTTTCCATGTTTGGAAATGCTTATGGGCTTGGAGCCATGCTCACATTTTACCAAATAGCTTCAGGGAAAGATGCCCAGTATGAGATTTAGATAGTTAAATTATTTCAAGACAATGTGTGTTAGTCAAATCATTTGATCTCTGGTGCACTCTACAGTTATAAATATAGACATATATCTATATCCATAGACAAATATGAATCAAGGTGGGAATTTGGTATTTCTGGCACTAGCCTGGGTTTACTCAGGAGATCTCCTTACAGACTTACTTATTATCTCTAGTGATTTGTCAGTTTTTCAGACCTTTTAATTTAAAGTTGTTCAGGTGCCAGCATCCTTAGCAGCTGAAGTAGCTCTATCACTGTCTGCAACAGCAACAGAAGCAGCTCTTCCTTTTGTAGGACTGATGCACTGCATCGCAGTGGTTCCTTGGACACATCTTCTTCTGACCAACAATATTTTCTGACTGCATTTCAGTATTGTCACCTTTGGCTGTTCACCTTATTATCTGGAGCAACAGCAACCAGAGAATGCAGTGAACAGGGATGGCGGGGTAGGACCAACTGCTGGAGCAGAAGAGAAGGTAAAATGCCCAGAGATCACATGGGACTGCCACAGTTGGTGTGACACTAGCAGCAGCACACCCGCAGCAACTTTGCAGGGCCAGTTTGAATGATGGCACATCCTCCGAGTCCCCGATGCCTGGCACAAAAAGCAAAAATGATGGGGCAAAAGCAGTCTCACCTGTGGGAGATACACTCTGGTCACACTGAGTCACTAGCTGAAGGAGCTGGAGGAGGAGGTGAGCAAACTGCACCCCGTCAAGAAGGGATCGACGTGCAATCAATGAACCCCACACTATGTGGCAGGAGGGGCAGGTAAAAGCTGCATCTGAACAAGTAGAGGATGCAGAATGCCAGGAAAGGGAAAGCCAGAAGCTTGCAAGTTTGGTGACAGCATGAAAGCTCCTTCCCCACTTTGCAGCTGTGCGCTTACAGAGTAGATTTAATACCCTGATAAAAGGTGGGGAGGAACAAGTTTTCTCACAGCATAATGAGGACGCATCCGAGCTTTGAGTTGGATTTAGAACAGATAATCTCTAAAAGTCTCTTCTAACCTAAATTGCTGTATGATTCTATTCAGCAATTCTATGATATTAGTATCTTTGAATTTCAGAACTGCAGTCACAAATCCATATCCAGGATCATTTGCAGGAAGGCTAGCATATCCTATGAGCTGGATCCAACTGACTGTGGCAGTGTCGACATCCCTGAAAGCAGCGGGCTTAATGTTTCCATACTGCATTGCCCACTTTTCCTCTACCACTTATCACATGCCATCACACTTAAAACTGAATTATCCAGTCTCATTTCCTGACGTTGCAGGATACATCTCACCACTCCAACAACTGTATTATGCCCTGCTCCCATTTTCTGTTTAAGAACTATAGACAATACCGCAAGTTTGGAGCACTCACAATGCTGCTTCTAATTTCCATTTTTAAATGTTTTGTATCCCACCAGTGATACTTGCAAACAATGCTCTGAACCTTCTTTCATTCTGTGCCTTAAAAGTAGTTAAATTATTGACATTATCTGTACATCTTAAAAATATCATAACTTCAGTCACTGCTCAGAATCATTCACCTCAGAATCCAAGAACATCTCATAAGGAGGAAACACTTCTACTTTTCATTTCACAGCTGCCTATGGAATGGGCTATTTTTAGAATAATTTAAAGCAATCAGTAACCACATCCCCATAATCCAAAGTGGGTTTTTGTTTATCCCCACACTCCACATTCTGTGAAAATTCCCTCCTAGGACATACAGTACCTCTGTTTTTTTCCCAATCTGATGTTACACATCAGATATCCCCAGAGAACTTCTTTGTATTAACAAAAAATGAGAAGGAAAATAAAGCCACCTGGTCTATAGGATCTGAGGTTCACCAGTTGGCCTGTGAATCATCTGTTCTGGGAATAGCATCAATCCATCTTGTTTGATACTCGAACAGTTTATACCTGTTCAAAACCACAGCCTTTGGAGAATTTAATCCTCGTTTAATATGACAAGAATTCAGAATATATGTCAAATCAATCAACTCGCTTTTAAGGAACTAAAACTGCTATTTTGACATTGTTCCTATTTAGTCCATTTTTCTATTTGCTATTAAATATATATTTTGTAACTACTAAAAGAAACACTCAGTATATTTTGAATACCCTTTTTTATGCCAGCAAAACAAGTGCGTACAAATGAACAACAAATGGAAACGAACAAGAATGTTGTAATGACTGAAATTATTTTTTTCATGTTGAATTTTCAGTTCATATGATACATTTGCACAAAATGTTTTCATTTCTCATAAGCTATATTTTCCAACAGAATACTATTTAATTGTAGAATTTCAATCAACTACAGTATTAAAATGTTGACGTTTTAAACATTTTTCATAATTTTTACCACAAATTGATATATTTAGGAACAATTTTGACCTGAAATAGACCCTTTATATACCTGCAGTGAATACACATCCCTGCCGCTGAAATCAGGCCATTTGATTCTAAGTAACATATTTGCATGGAAATTAACAGATTTTTACTCAAAGCAGCATATCTTTGCTAATTCAAACAGCTTTTATCCAAACCCATTATGTTTTAAAACCAATGAACTTTAATTTATATCAAGATGCTTTTTATCGCATTCTTTGTTTCACAGTTTGATGCATTCAACTAAATTAGCAGGTATTATCTGTAGAAACAAATGAATTTGCACTAAAACCACTGAAGGTTAATTTAAATCTATGTAAATTATTTTAGCAAATTATGTAAATTTAATAAGCTGAATTTTTATATGTCTTAGAATGGAGTTACATTAATGTCTTATTCTCAGAAGACATTAGGTCATTTTTAATGAATCCGTATTTACTAGCTGTAAGTCACATTCATAGTGCTTACAAGCACACACCTAGGAGTTGAGTGGGAAAAAACTATACTATTCCATGCAAAAAAAAGGGCATTAAAAAAAAAAAAAAAAGGATCATTTAGTTTTTGCTCTTTTCATTGTAGAATATTAAGCCATCTTGAAGTTGCCTATTATTTTAATATAAGCAGGTAATAAGCATGATTCACCTCACACTGAGGCAGAGAACGGACTTTTCCAAGCAAATACTTGGTTAGAGGGAGTAATGTGAGTGTGATTTTTTCCTAAATCATAGACTAATCATACAAGATAATTCAGGTCCAAATGGTCTTCAGAAGATCTCCAGATCTCCAGCCCAACTTTCTGCTCAGTGCCGGGTCTCCTGTGAGATCTGACCAGGTTGTTCTGGGTTTTGTCCCGTTGGGTTTCGAAAAACCTGCAAGAACAGAGCCTGCACAACCTCTCTGGGCAACCTGTGCCACTGTCTGACCACCTTCATGAAGAAAAGGTTCTCCTTACAGGTTCAGTACGCCTCTCCAATTTCTATTTATGTCCGTTGTCTCTCGTCCTCCTGCCCTGCGCAGCTGAGAAGAGCCCAGCTTCATCTCCTTGATGACCAGTGATGTCTGCTTAGGCACTGGTGGGCGCTGCTGCTGTCTCTCTCCTGAGGTGTCCCTGCTCCAGGCTGAACAAACCCAGCTCTCCCAGCCTATCCTCACGGGGCAAGTGCTCCAGCTCCTGCAATTTTGGCTTCATTTTCTGTTTTCACCCTCCCAGCTAAGCCTGCAAGGATCTCACCCACTTTCCGTATTGCACAGCTCCAGATGTAAAGCTGGAACACTAAATAGACGTGGCTTGTACAAGCAACAGTTTCAAATAAGCTGAAATTATAAAAAGAGCTTTCTGGGCAAGACATGAGGAAGATTTAGAACAAAGCCTGTATTTAGTGCCTAGAGAATCTAGAGAAATAAAAGCAATGCTTATACACACCTCATTCAGCTCATTTACTCAGGTTCTCTGGTTGACATACAGACTAACATTTGACCAAACATGGATAATTCATTGTTCAACACAATTAATTTTTTGATCTCTGCACTTGTTTTGGCATTGCTGGGTATATGTTTGTGTTTCTTCACCTTTAACGTGATGATCTGCTCTTCCTTCCCCTTTCTGACCTCCTCCTTGATCCTGTTTGATGTGTTCCCCTGACTATTTCTGTTCGCAGAGCACAGCAGGATCCCGCTCCTGTCCTCCCTCCCTGCAGGCCCATCTTCTCAGCTTTCGCAGATTTCATATCTACTCTGACAATATCTCCTAATCTTCAGATTTTTGACATTTGTGCTCCATCTGCAACACCTCTTTTGCAGTTATATTTGTTACACCTGGTCTGAACCCCTGCCATCTTTTTTGCCAGTGACATGTTTAATCTTCATATACTTCACTCTACTGCATTTAGCTCAAGACCAGGAAGATAATACAGAATCAGTCTCTACTCCTTTGCACACCTTAGTAATGTGTGCTGCCATTGTATTACTTTCTCCTTGTATTTCAAATTATACAGATGTATGCTTTGCATCCAAACATTGCAACCTTTCTAAGATTTAGATATTCTTTTTCCCAAAAAGTTATCTGTCCTTAGTCTTATTATTTACAGTTTCCCAATTTTTGGTCCTGCAAACAGCTGGACTAGTTGTTGTAGGTCTCTTCCAACAGAACAATTCAATTCAATTCTAACACCTTCTAGCTACCTCCTTCAGACTGTGAAAATGACAATTTGTTCCCATTTCTGACCAGTTATCATAACTATCTTTCCAACCTACTCTGATATCCTCCTTTTCCACCTCTGCATTTTAAGTTTATGTCAATAGTATGCTGTCAATATTACATTCCTGAAGCTCACTGCATACTTCCTTTTTTATGAAAACAGAACTCCTAAAAAGTAGTGGAAATATTAAAATGAAATTTTAAGCACATTCCACACTTGTGCACATTCACCTCATTTGGATATCACAATTAAAGTTGAAAAGATTATAGAGTTACTCGATTTCTGGAGATTTAAAAAATATTTTCATATCAGTCTACTTTTATTAACCAGTTTACCAAATGATAACTTAAATGTAGCATTCCAGGTTGTTATGACAATTCCCTATATGGATATTATAAAGGCAGTGATGATGAACAATATTTTAAACATGTATGGCTGCAGTGAAGACATTCTTTACAATTATACATGTCTTGATCCTGCAAAGACTTCAGCATGGCAGCTGCTTTCCCCATCTGAGTAATCCGATTGTACTCAAAGGAACTATTAATATGAGTGATGTTTTCAGGTTTCAGAGGCAGAAAGCAATTACAGCATTGCCTGACCTCTTGCTTTACACAGGTCAAAGAACTTTATCCAAAGATGTTCCTATCAAGCAGATGCTTTCTCGATGGGTGAGGAGGCTTAGAATGGTAGGTACCAATGTTACTTGGTTACTTTTACTCCATCTATCCCATTTTTCTCTCTAACCCCCAAAACTTGCAAATTAGATCAAATGCTTTGGAGATTATGTGGAACTTGGACTGCACCTACCTTAGCATCCTAGTTTGGATCAGAATGCAATTTTGAACAAATCTCTGGATTGTTCCAGTTTATCTGGATTTGGTTTGCATTGCATTGTGGCCTCAGAGCATACAAACTGGATTTTTAAAATTAAACTAAATCAGGAGATAAACACCAGGAGTGAACCTGAGGCACTGCAGCCACTAGCTGGTCCTCAGTTCACAGGACTGCACTACATCTAGTCCAAAGTAAAACTCTCCAGAATGGCTGCGGTGCAGACACCCCATCATCAGCACCTCAGTTTTACAGAGGCAGCAATAGCTGCTACTATTGAAATATGCTGCTTGCTATGGAAGAAAGTTTTGCCCTACTTATGTCAGGAAGACTCTAAAAATCACAGTACACAAAAATTGTGTATTTATTTCTTATTTACACCAGTTAAATTTCAGGTTTCAGCTATCAGGCTCTATTAGTTTTTTTAGGGTTGGGGTTTGGAGTTTTTTGCTAGGTAGAAAATCCTTCTCTTTAGCACCATTGTGTGACATTTAGCATACCCACATTTGTTGAAAAAACAATTACATTCTTCAGTTCACTTTTTATTGTCATTCCTACTTTAAAAAATATTTCTCAATTAGATTGATGCTTTCACCTACTGCAGAATGATTTCACTGCTATTATACAGTGTCCTTCCCTGATATACTGGAGATCAAGAGTGATTCCTGGAATTATTGTCATATATGGAGAAAAAGGCATTAATTGAGGGCAGATTTTCTGGAGTTAAAAGGAAGTTCAGTGATTCGCTGTGATATCTTATTCTCATTCCAGTTCTGTAACATAATCTCAAGCAGAGGCACTTTGTATTTTCAGGAAAACAGGGACGTAACTATTTTAAGATCAAATATTTCAAAGTTTAAGTAATCTGAAAAAGGAAACTAAAATGTAACGCAGATTGAGTTCCTTTAAGAATGCTTTTTTACCATTAAAGCTCACACAGATAAAACTCTTCTCTGCTTTCAGAGATAGCTGCATTTCTCTATCAATGAAACTGTTTTAATAAACAACAGCAGTTCAGGGAAGATGTCAGTTAATCAGACTTTGGTATACTGTCAAGAACCATAAGAGATAGATTAGTTGTCTGTGATAAAATTTACAAAAAATAAGAATTTTAATTCCTTGCAATTGCTAAAAGCATTTTTAATCCATGGAAGTGTAGGCAGATCTAAGATTTATAGTCATAAATGTGCCAAAAGCATGTAGTTCTGTCTGAATTACATTTTACAGGCACTTATCTGTGGATTTAAAACATATGTCAAAAGGACTGCCACATAAAAAGTGCCATTGTACAACAGTTTCATCTGTACTTCATTGTTGAAAATTCATAATAAATGTCAGTAGTGCTAAAGTCTAGAGTCACACAGCTTTAATATTCCAAATCATGGTCGTGAAGACATACTCATAAGAAAGGGGAAAAAGGGGGGAAAAAAAAGACCATGTTTAAAATTCCTTCAATGCAAGCTAAAATTTTAGAAATAAAAACTTGTCTGCTGGAAAATGCCATTAAACAATATAGACACAGAGTGTAATAAGGAAAGAGAAAAATATAATGAAGTGAGTCTTCACCAGAGTGAGAAGGAGCAATTTAATAACTAGGCTTTTACCACACTTGCTCAGAGATTTTCTCCCTCTTTTGTTTTCAATTCCATTCATGAAAACTTATAAGCGAAAATGTATAATAAAGGTTAAAGTTGATATAATCCATGACAGCAACATAATTTTACATAGTGAAGGGAATTGTGTTCACTGGTGAATGAGAGAAAATGGAGAGAACTGTAACATCTGACAAATTTTTACTGGAAACATTTTTGCTAAAGGGCAAGGATTCAAAAACTACTTGCACGGAGTTAAGAACATGTCCTTTCCTTTGTAATAGATATTCCTGATCAAAGAGAAGTATAACAACCACTGGATTATCTGTAAATGGTATCATATAAAGCACGCTGGTTTTTTAGAATATATCTTGAATTTGTACCTTATCTTCTACATTTCCTAACTGTCCTGCTCTTATTAGTAGAGTTTTCTGGTAGACAATTCAAGTTGTGTCAGACTATTTGGCCTCTCCTAAATGCTTTTTATTTTTTGAGCTTGGTTTTATTTTGACTAACTGGAAAAATAATGTGCCAGCTTACTGCAATTCACAGTCAAGTTCTGATTTTTCTCTGATTTCAAATATTCAAATGCTTTCCTTCTTAGTGCAGCATGACAAAACTCAGGTGATAGTGTATTCCAAGCCCAAAATATATTCAAGTGATGCTGGCTATATATGGTCTTCTTAGGGTGTACCAGAGGGAGTCAACAGATAGGGCTTCTTATGTATTACTTATATGAAAACTGATGATGATGGGGGTGACAATGATGATCCTGAATCAGACACATATACCTACATGGAAGCTGGAATAGATGGCCTCCTGTGGTCCCTTCTAGCTTTAAATATCCTAAGATCCTATAATTATTTGGTTTTTTAAAATATGGGAACATACGGAGATATTGTGCCACATTACCAACATCTGATTTCACTGAATGCTTTTTTTAATATATTTTTTTCTTTCCAGAAATGCCCAGTGCCTTACAGGACTGTGCCTTCCACCTCAAAATTGTAATAATAAAGCTCCTTCAAAACTCAGCACCTTTTCTTGATAACATTTTTGTCTCATTTATCAAGAAGAAGAGCAACATTTATTTAGGGAAATGTTCTCAGGTCTGTGCAGTGATTTTGTCACAAAATGTCACAGTGAACAAGAAGATGGAACCTGAGAAATCCTCTTTATTATAGCAGTCTCCGAGTTCTTCATTAATTGAATTAGGATTCCCTTCAGTTACACTGCTATGTTTATTGTTTCACAGTTAATTCTGAAGTGTTACGCTTCATAAGAGACACTAAAGGGGTGGAGAATATTACGGACAGCGGAGCAATTTATTTTATTGACAGGACAGCTTTATTTTTTTACTTCCTTTCAATACGAATAAGCATTAAAAAAAATATGTAGGTAGCAACATATTTTTTTCCATTTGTAATTCAGTCATTGGATAATTGCAGTTCATGGCATAAGATAGAATTCAGCGCTGTTTTCTGTCTATATACTTTTCTCTTATTCCACCTCTCCCTCCAGCATACACACACAATATCTTCAGTGTGTTTTCACAGTCACCAGGAAGAAGTGGTGGAGAGGAAAGCCAAATCACGTTCTCTTTGTGAACTTTTTCAAATATTCTTAATGCAGCAGCAATAGATACCATGAAATCCAGGTGGGGTGAAGCTTTGTACCACCTCCTCCTCTCCATCAAGCTCAAAGACTGCTTGCCTGAACTTTAGCTCCAGAAGAAGTTCAGTATCTTGGCCTTCAGTGGCAGGGTTAGACTCCAGGTAGTTCTCGGTATTGGTATTGCAACTTTTACTTCTTTGTGCGGCGGACCACTCTGTTTAGTAGCAATCTACTTCTGATTTTCCAGCACCCTGGAAAATCTGATATGTTGCAATTGCATGCACACATACTACTAGTCTAACACAGAGCATATTACACCTATTATTGAATCTACCAAGACTGATACCATGTGATACCAGAAGTAAAGTGTATCAGAAATGGATTCTCTCCTTTAAACAAAAAAAAAAAGGCAACCTTGTCTATGCAGTCAAAATGCACTTGTAGGACTCAAGATCCTCAAAAGAGGCTATTGTGTAAATTCCAACACATGCAGGAATTTATGCAGGATGATTGAAGCTTATTTCTTCAGACTGGCAACACAAAAGGAAGGTTTGGAAGTTTCAAAATCACAGTCTTTTATATAAATAAATAGATACTAACAAAAATATTTGCAGACATGGCACCAACAGCATATTTTCATTAACATGCAAAACACCTTGGCATCAAATGTATCGGCATTGCTATCTAAGTGCTTGTACGATTCTCCTGTTTGTGGGTGACTGATAAGACCAGTTCCAGTTTCCAGTGAAATCAATTACAAGTCTCCTACTAGCTTCAGAAGGATATGGATCACGTCCACAGTGCATCATGTCATGCAATTTTCATTATAATTGCATACCCTTTGTTATGTTAAAATATGTGACTTCTAAAAATGGAAGCTGCAGCAAAGTCTCCATCTTCATCTTTCTCAAAATGTTAACATATACCTTTAGGCACACCACAGATACTCTAAGCTAAGTAAAATCCTATCTCTTGGTTTCATATGATAAAAACTACTGATATTCATGCTGAGGTCTCCTGAGTGTGAAACAAAAGTAAGTTACAAGGAGCTCTGTAGCTGTCTAGGCAGCACTCAATTCTTACTTGTAACGTGTAAAAAAAAAAAAAAAAAAAAACATCATTAGGTCTGTGAAATGGAGGAAAATAAATAAAAGACATAACTCTCTCCTGAGAATGCAGAGAAAATACAACTACAAAATACACAGAAGACAAAGGTTTATAAGGGTAGGGAACTGTATTAGAAGATAAAAGACTTCCTGAGCTTCTAAAATGTATAGCTGGTTGCATTGCGACTGTGCATGTGGAACAGATCTTTGCTTTCATTTATAAGGTATCTGTGTTTCTATTGAGTAGCTGTGTAATTAAGATATGATAGCTAAATTAGTTCCAAAAAATAAGGATGAGGAAACTCTGCTCTTTTGTGTCTTTTATGAGCTCACCTACTCAGTGGATGTACCTTGTCATTTCATAATAATGTATAAAGTTATTACTGATGTGATCTGTAGCACCAAAAAACAGTCAAGGTAACAGACCCTGTAGGATTTCTACGGTTGTGGTATAAATGTAAGAACTGTTTAGGGGTAAATGAATTAATTCAAATCTATGTCATACACCACAAAAAACTTTCTCAGTGGTGTTAATGTTGCTTTCAAATACAGATGGTTGAAAAATTCTTGGTGGAACAGCTTTAATTCAAAATGTAGTTTTGTTAAAAATGAAATTGACTAATGTTGATTTTGATAAAATTTTAATCTGGAGAAAGCTTAAAAAGAATAATTTAAGTTTTTCTGATTTGTTCTTAAAATACTGCACAACTTCAGTATGTTAACAGTTAAATTTCATTTTTATTGTTTTGCTGCATTTCCATGTCTACAGTAATTATTACTTTTTTGGTTATTATATGTATACAATATTATACAGATTACATAAATACTAGAATATGCTCTCACACTAAACCAGAATAATTTACTTTAATGAAACACCAAAAAAAATCAGAAATTCCATATTTGAAAGAAACTGTGGACAAGTCTGCTTTTCATTTTGGTGAATAACTTGATCTCATATGAAGAAGTCCTATTTTCCCATGAAATTAAAATTCCAAATACCACTAATTTTGATGGAGCTTGCAGATCTTCCAGCTCAGTATATGACTGAGTTCACAGCATGACTTCTGTGATTCTTTTAAATGTAAAACAATGTAATGGATTTGACAAAGTGACACATTGTGGTGCTCTTGAACAAAGTGACATGCTCTTAAGATATTAGTAAGTGAGATTACATGCATACTGGAGAAAAGCATAAGCATATGAGGAAGGATGAGGACCCAAAGAAAACACCATCACCAGTGGCTTAAAATATCTGGCCAAGAGGATGCCTATTTTAAGCAATTCTTGGAGCTTTTCCTCTTCCTAGTGAAGACACATACATTGGCTTAGAAAACAGAACTGGACTAGTAGCTAGCAGCAGCGTAACTTATTAGTCAAGGTACTGCTTTTGCAGTGCCCTCTACACTGCAAATCAGAAAACCTCAGTCACAGTTCGAGAGAAATTTTAAAAGCCTCCTACAAATCAGGTTATATACAGGAGAAAATCCATATTCATGAATGCCTACCAGCTGTTACACTACATTAGGTGTGCTCCTGGAGCACAAGTTTAGTTCATCCAAGAGGAACCCAGCTAGTGTTCTCCAACCTCGCTCTGGGGTGTGAACGAGAGCAGAGTTAGGGGGGATGATAAGGAGATTCAGTTCAAAAGTGCACCCTTGGATCTGAATGAAAATGCAGGTGTAGACAAATCCTCCACCTCTGGGTCAAATACAATCCACACAGAGAAAGTTCAGCAATGATTTGGAAAGAAGTTAAAGCTACGGCCATGTCCTGTGTCAATCAGCGCAGACACGGGAAGAGTGCCCAGGGCTGCATAGCTCGTACAAAAGGTGAGTTAAGCTTAGATGCCACCAGAAGAAAAAACATCAGCTTTTCTGCATATGTAACACTGAGCTGTGAGCATATAAAAATCTTACAAAAATCTTTCCATACTTCTCTCTGCTTGCCGAATCATTTACTCCTGAAATTCGTTTCTCAGAGCAAAACAATGGAATTGAGCATGGTGAGATAAGACACCACAATGACAGAATATCTAGCAGTAATTGACAGCGCACTGAATTGGCTGAATTCCCACAATTCTGGGATTTTGGGAATAGCCATGAGATGTATCCGTCATATACGACATTGGAGATGACAGCATTTGCTCAGTTTCTTGTGGTACCTAAAAAAGACAGGTTTGGCATAAGGAAAAGTTTTACGTCTATATACAGCAGGTATACAAAATATTAACAAGCTTGGTTGTGTTAAATAAAAAGTAATTGGCAGTATCCATTTTCCTCATGGCAGATCTTATTCTTTTTTTGTTGTTATTATGCTGCCTTATTAGATTTATATATATATATCTCTATCTCGACTGATACATATATATCTCTAGAAAAAGAGACATACTGACTTATTAAGACTTCAATAGTCCAGATGATAACTTAACATATATTTTCCTTCCAGTTGCATTAATAGTGGAAAGCTGCTGATCATCCACTGAAAATTTTTATCACAGGAGATGGGTACTTAAATCTTGGTATTTTTCTGGTCTGTAAAGAATGCATATTAACATTTTAAAATATGTACATTAATTCAAGCATGTTGTACAAATATCTTTCTCCAAGGCTGCACCATCTGGTAAAGACAACCAAACCCTTCATTTTTTATTATAGATATATATGCATACATGTCAGTAACAAAAATATGTAACTATATACATATACATATTTCAGATGGCTCAATTGCCATAAAGAAGGAAAGATTTTCAAGAAAGTTTAGGAGAAACTTAAAACAAATCTTTTCAGTTTATTGATGTGCTACTGGAGATGCTGATCAGAATGTGAATTATTCATAACCCAGAACTGTCGAAAGTTAACTGTAAGTACCTGAGGGGATATCTACTCAAAGCACAAAGCACAGTTTTGGGGTGTTCGCATTTCAGCGTGACATTACCAAGAATCATACTTTTGAACAGTGAGTTGCCTATGTTGCTAAATTTGGTGTAGAAGAATATGGAACTGTTTTTCATAAAGAAAAAGTTTGACTAGAATAAGAGGGGAAAAGTAGTGCTTCTCTCACTTTCACAGATAAAAGGTCATGAAGACAGATATAGAAAGGGAATTTTGGGGTGAGACTTCATAGTTAGATAGGCAGGATGATATATCAAAAGGTCATTATGCTATTCTAACATTAATATCGATATACAGTGATATACAAATCCCAGATAATCCTACTATGGTCAACTATTTTATTACTCTTGGAATTGAAAATTTCATTTCATTTTTTCCTGAAAAATACTTATTAATTATGAAAAAACCAAACCAAAAGAAAACAACAGCCCTGTGTGATGAGGCGTTAATAAATTGCCTTGAAAAATGAATTTTAAAAAGCCTAACTGTCCAAGAAGCATATTTTTATGATTTTATTGATAATATTGTGTTTTCTTGTTTCAAAACTCGTATTTGGTAAAACGCATTCTAAAAGATTAAGCTACAATATTTTCTATCGAAGTTGACTAAAAAATAAAATGTATTGAAATTCTGATAATTTAACCCATTTTATTTTTCTTCATGTCTTTTGTTATGACTAATCATTTCAGGTTGGCACTCTAATCCTCAACATTTTCAGAGGATAAGTGTTATTTTTTCCTAGTTCAATACAGGTTTTAATTTTATAAGGACTACCACCTCAAAGGATAAATTACAATAGAGTGAGATTAACATACAGCAAAGCTCTTCTCCCAGTGGCATTACAACGTAAACTGCTGTGGTAGAAGGAGGTAAAAGACAAAAAGGATAGTCTGTTTTGCAGATGATGAAGGCATGGCAGGGGAAGGAAGTTTAGAAACTTTTGAAAAAGGAGAAGAGGATGCCTGGGGTATTTAACATGCAGTGTTGCAAGTCTGCCCTCTGAGGACGGCAGTATACGTTCAGCACAAAAGTGAGAGAATCAGCTCAAGGTAGTGGTGGATTAGAAAGGACACAATGGAAATCCTTGCCTCTCCTCCAAACTCTCCTGCTGAGGTCTAAAAGGGAACAATCTAGTCAGGAGCCTAGCTCAATGCCAGTTCATTCCTAATCTTAATATCCATGCTTGCACTTCCTAATCATTCCAATTTCTGTTTAAGAAGACTATATGGGAAAAAATATGTCATGCTATCCATGTCTTTGGGCTTATTTGTCCATGGTCATCCCAGGATTCTGAAAATTTCTGTCTTTTTGGTGAAAAGTCTTAGTTTCCCTTCCTTCTCAATTTGTATAACCAACAGCTTTGCTTTATTCTGCTCAGTAGAGTTATTCTAATTTACATGAATGAGTATTTATATCCAAAAATCTTTTAACAAGCACTTCACACAAGGCATGTGGATATTCATTCACCTAACTGCATACATCTAACCTTATTCATCTGTATCTATGCAGATCACCCTAGGCTCCCTTTATAGAGAACAGGAAAAAACAGTCACTTTTAGGACCCAACTCATCTAATTTCAATATCTACCTTAAGGTGAGATTGATGATGCTCTAGAAATATATGTAAGGGACATCTACGGTGACTAGATTAGATTAAGACATCCACCTTGTACATGTTTTATATAATTAGATATTTTTTTTCTCTAGATATATTACTATATAATAGAGATACTTGATATTCATATAGCAAGGAATGTGTTGGATCTTTGTAAAAAGACAAAAATACACAGTTTATCTCTTTCTTACAAGTGTTAGACAGAAGTGCTATGGGGAGAAATCAATGCCACTTTGAAACAAAGTAGACCATCCAGTTTTAAGTCTGTGTGTTTATCACTTGAGCTTTATACCCTGACCTCATGCAATAAAAGGCCAGAATTAAACGACCTTTGAATTCAAGACTTGTTATTCTCTCAGTTTTCTACTACTTTACTATCAAAGGCAGCATTTGTAAATGTAATGCACATGGATTCTGCTGTGCTAAACTTTATAAAGACTGCTGTTTTCTTATACGGTAGTGAGAAAATAATACATTCAATTTTTACACTGTTTACTTATTATGCAGAAGTTCACTCTCAGATCTTAGTGATTGTGCCAGGTGTAATCAGAATCTACTAATTTTACCTCCAGCTCCTTTTGCTAAAGTAGAGTCTATGCTTTGTTCCGGTACCTATTCCTTAACTGATGGCTTCTGTGAAAAATAAAATAGCTCTTTCTGCCTAGAAATGGTGCAGAAGTAAACTTACAATCCTGTTTCTGACAGGAATGCACCATGTTCTATTATCATTTACAACAGTGTAAAGCCTGAGCTATTTGAGAAGAATGGAGTGAAATGATACGGCATTCCAGAAAAGAGAAAAGAAGAAAAAAGGAAAGATTTCATCTTTATGAGGCACAGATGAAATATTCAGCTGTATCTGTACTACTTTGGGTAGCCATGCCTCTGCTTGGGCTCAAGTTCACCAAAGTGATCTGGGTCAGTCACATTCATGCCATAAGGATAAGCATTAGCATCTTTCCTTTATCAGTTGCATCATAGCTTGCTTCTAAAGCAATGACCACCAATTACCTAGCAGTAACACACAAATCCTTACTTCATCACAACAGGATTTTAACATATATCTTATCTAAATAATGTCTTCCATCATCCCACCTCTGGAACAGACATTTTCTGTCTCCTACAACCATGTAAACTCTGAAGTGGCCAAGCATGATGCTTTCTGTTGCTTTTGAGTCTAATGAAGGTCTGTGATTATAAGATCTGACATAGCTGCTAAGCAAATGACCAAGCCATTCCTTGGCCTTGGTATAGGGGAGCAAGGACTTGCTCCTTCTAACAGACCACGGTGGAAAGAAAGGTAGCCATGACCCTTCGTATTCAACATGAAGCTGCAAAGCAGAAAAGGTGTGTGTAACTAGAAAGGACTAGTACTTTAACATAACATTGGCCTGCAGGACCATCATGACTTCTCCCGTGGCTGCTGGTGTTTTTCTTGTCTCAAGGAATTACTGAAGCTGCAGATGTCATGTGTCTGCTCTGGACCAATGCTTGAGTGGGACTTATAGAATGGTTTGGGTTAGAAGGGTCCTTACAGATCACCTAGTTCCAACTGCCCTGCCATGGGGGAATTGGAACCATCGTAACTAGTTTTGCACACCAAAAAGCTTCCAGTCTAACCTTGTTCCTTAGGTTTCTTCTCTAATTAATGAAAAGGAAGAGGCAACATCTGAAAGTAAACTGTTACACCTCCCTCAGAACCTGAGGCCTTAAGGTAGCATGGGAGAAATAGTATTGAGATAGTTTAAGACCATTTTCCTTTTTTTACTGCCTGACTCGGTATCACACTGATGGTTCTCGCTCCAGTTTTGCTGCACTAACCACTCCTGTCGGCTCACTTGATACTCAAGCCACAGTGTGAGCCGCCACAGTGTGGACAGAGTGGAAGAGCTTTATTCTGAGCTAATACAAGATTTTAAAATCACTCCTTGGAGTTCTAAGAATCTGTTGCTTACTTATTCAAGCTTGAATCAGCCATTGCATTTTAAGAGATTAATATTATCAGTGAAAATATTTAGTAACCAGAACACATTCAAATGCAGTAATGGTGGTTTAAGCCACATCATTTAAGCCACAATCATTCTTGATTGATATATGACATCAGTTAATTAATTTTGAAATAACCATAGCATTGTGGTAAGAAGAATCTATGCTATCTGGTTCAAACCATGGATTATCAACTAAATATTAACCAAGGTAAAAGACATCCCTTTCTACTGTGTCCTAAATGCAGTCCATATTGTTGCTCCTGGTGCTATTATTTCTGAAATATTAGAAAAAAGTACAGGTAAAATGATGATTTTATTACAACAGTCAATTACAGTTCTGTTAGAAACTCTACTAGTGTCTCCTCCAAGACCTTTTTACCTATTACAGGCTAATGATCTTCAAATTACCTGCCTTATAGCTTCTTATTTCAATTTCACTCTCATTATTTATGCCCACTGGAACAATTATACTGGTTTTGTGTTGACCAGCTAAAAACAGATTTTCACTCTTAGTCTGGATTGGTGCTAGACAAAACTTATAAATATTTCCCCCAAGACGTATAACAAAGACTGTCACTTTATAATTCATCACTGAATGAATGAATTTACCAGTTTGATTCAAAGAAGTCTACAAAGGCAGCTTTTTCAGTCTTGTTCTACTTTATTGTAAGAATGAAATTAAATTATAAAAGCATCAAAAGGATCATTTTTCAGAAGTATAAAGTAACAGTAAATAATAGATTACAAAAGAGCACATCATTGCTATTGACTGGCTTTGATTGTCACCTTCGTAAGTTTATGCACCAAGAAAAGGATAATTTTGCAGAATTCTTACTGGAACAATAGTACGTTAAAAGCATAATTGAAGTCATACCATCATCTTATTGCTCCACAACACTGAATCCCATTCCATCCCATCACAGGGTACCCTTAAGTGTGCCATATCTAAACAGTGATAAAATATTAAAGATTGCATTACCATTGCAGTTCCTAGTATAAAAATAAATAAATAATAATTACATACCATAAATGAAATGTGATGGGTCAAAATCTGTATGTGTTACTTCCATACAAAGTAGTTTAATTTCTCTGCAGTTATATGCACGAATTTTAGCAGTGGATCTAGCAGTAGTAAGGGACTTTTTAACAAGAGCGGGTATTTCATTTGTTTTTCTTTTATTCAATTAATCAAATTTTGTATATATTATATTATAGATTTCTTCAGTAGTGCCTTTATCTAGCTGCTCTTTCTGATTCATTAAAGACACATGGATAATTTTGCTGACTAATTGTTGGCAAAATTTCTTTTAACTGTCTTCAGTAGAGCTTTGTTGGTTTTCATCAAATAAAGACCTGCCCATAAAATGAGACAGTTGCATTGTAACACAAAGAAGTACTTATCTTGAGCCCGTAACTTAAAACAATTTTTAAAGCAATCTGGTGTCCTAGCACTGTATTTCCCCAGATAAATGACAAGTAAAACCAAATCTGATCTTCCATGTAAATGGTAGTATTTTACATTAGAGTAACTTAGTCCATTCCATTGTATCTGTTCTGTGATAGATAAACCGAGGTTCACTAAGAATCCACATCAGATGGTCAAAATTTACCAGGAGTCCAAGACATCATTTGAAAAGAGTATTTTTTATTAGCATGGACTGGATATAAAACGTAAGTCAGTTGAGAGGAGTTTGAATTCAATAGGATGGATAGAAAGACAGACTAGAGATCATTAGGACAGACCTATCTGAGAAAGAGAAAATACCACAAATAAGCACAATGGTCTGAGGTTTCAATGAAAGGTCAAAGCCAGGAGGCATCAGATACTTAGATATTTTCAAAGAATATAATAAAAGAGTGGTCTGCAAAAATAGAACACAGTCTGACATGCATAAGCTTAAAAAATGTCCTGGTATGGGAAAAAAATTAATAAAGGTTAAACACACTGAATTCTCAAATCCCAGATCCTGAATAGGACAAAATAAAACTTTCAAATACCCATTAGCATTTCAGATGTATTATTCCTTTCTCAAACATCTTTTGTTAAATTAGCTTACCTGTGAAACACATCAACAACATCTTTTCACATTTATCTTTTCATATACCACTGACGTTATACTGCTGAATGCACACCAGCTGTTCTTTTAAAGGGGATTAATGATGGCTCAGAAGAGAAGTCTTATTTTAATTTGGAAGTGATTCATATGACCTTGTTGCACAAGATTTCTCACAGAACAAGTTTTTGGAAAAAAATGACTGTTGCATTTTGCTGTGTACTCAATCAGGAATATCACATCACATGCCTAATATATGTCAGCAAACGAACATATTCATTTATTTATTCTACGAATGCTTCAAGTTTGGTTGTTTGGTGTTGGGTTTTTTTTTTTTCCCCCATGTTCTTGTACCATTCACTTCTGTTGAAAAAGAGAATAAACAAGACCTTGGGATATATTTCCTTCTACACACATATGATTAGGAATAGAAATTCCATTTTCAAGAATGAAAAGAGACTTCTACAGATTACTGTAAGATAACAAATAACTGCATCTCAGCTATTTAGTGTTACTTTCCATGTGCCTTTCCTTGTCCTACAGCATCCCACACAATACATGATGTAATGTGATGTAGCTTACTTTAATAAAAGAACAAGAACACTGAGCTTTTAATGGCAATACAAATCATATTTCCCTAGAAAGTCACTGTGGAACACATGATGTATAGTGACTACTTACTGTCTGGTAACCACTGATTTGTCAAAACTCTTAGGTTCCTAAATGCCCATATCCCATGGCCTTTCTAAACTACCTACAGTAAAATTCATAAATGCAAGGCTAGATTTATTTATATTTTTTTAAAAACAGATCAGGAAGTTAAAAGCCTGGCTCCTCCTTACTTCAATGGAAGTATGACAAAGTGATTGCAACAAAAGGAAAACAAGCAACAGACTCCAATCATTCATTAGTACACCAAGGAGCTGTTGGGAGTGGTTTTAAATCCGTAAGAAACATAAGCATAGCTGTGAATGTAGTACTAGGTTTAAAGAGTTTGGGTTGTTGCTATGTCAAACAGGTGTAAGGAGGGACGGAACAAAATGCATTCTGGAGATGACTAAGTACATACTAGAGTTTGTCTGCTGCAGGAAGCTATCACTGGAGTTTAAAAAACCTAGGAGAAACAGTCCAAAAGGCCTTATGTGTTTGGTGCATACAATATGGATTTATCAATTCTGAATAATAAACACTCATGCTCTGGACTATGTTCTGCATCCTGATTCTCCTGTCTTGGCCCTGTACACTCCTTACAGCTACTGAACCTCAGCTTGAAGAAACAAAGGTACACAAGTGAATATTTCTACAAATCAGTTTAGGATCCTATTAACATCTTTACTGACTTGGTAAATGTTCTTCTTTTTTTTACCCAGACTGTCTAAGTTAGATACCCCGGTATCTAAATGTTTCTCGCCCTTAGAAACCTTTGTCCCCCCTGAAACTCATTTATCTGTTTCAGCGGGCTTCTTGTAATGGGGGTTGATAGTTACGACATACAGGGCCTGACTTAAATAGCCTCTGATGATATATATACCTGCATACTGAGCATAGTAGATGCAATGGACTGAAGTATCTGTGTTTTGAATATAGATAAATATGCCCAGTGAGAGGCAATGGGCACAAACTGAAGTACAACAAACTCCATTTAAGAGGAAATAACCGCCTTTTTTACTTTGATGGTGATCAAACACTGAAATACGTTCCTCAGAGGGGCTGTGGAGTCTTCATCCTTGGAGATATTCAAAATCTGACAGGACACAGCTTGGGCCACCTGCTGTGGGTGACCCTGCTCTGAGCAGGGAGTTGGACCAGGCGATCTCCGGAGCTGCCTTAGCCGCTCAGCTGCTCTGTGATTCTGTGGTTTGCGGAGTAGTCACACACAGTCTTACCTTAGCTTCTTCCTCCCCCGGTCCAGCAGCTTATAGTTTGGCCTTGGCAGGAGTAAAGCATGCATGAGGTTTTGAAGGACAAGGAGGTGGTGGAAGAAATTGTCTCTTTTTCTAGAAAATTTCCAGGGTTAAACCAGTCAAGCACACTGAAAGCAACATATGAGAAGTGAGCAGCGTGTGATGCAAGTGCATGTAAATTGTAAAGGCAACATCCAAAACATCTGCACTACGCTATTAACATTTGGCAATTTAGAGGTACCTTTAAATGTAATACTGTCATGGGAAGTTCAGTAATGAAGACTTCTCTTTTGGAACTGAAGACTCCAGTAAGCGCTAGAAGGTATTATTGCATAAAGAGATGGACAAATCCTATCAAGTTCGATGTGGCATTTAGAAATATGTAAAAAAAGCACTTGCATTTCTTCACAAAAGGGAGAGCATACTCTGTATCCATTACAGTTTTCATGTTCAAATACAAGAGGGGCTTGCAAGTGATTTCAACAAATTCCTAAATAAATAATCAGTGAGTATTCTTACCATGTTGTGACACAAATTGAGAGCAGGAGTGGAAACAATAAGAAAATCCTGAACAAACCAACTCAGTGAATATTGAGAAATGTAAAAAGGGAGGCATCATCAATGAGAGCAATGCAACTGTGTCTAACTGAAGCATGACAGAAGAAAATATTAAAATGGAAAGTCTTTAGACAGTGGGTCTTCAAACCCGAATACTGAAACTGAAAGGTGAAAATCTGAGGGCAGCAAGAGCTTCAACTCTGAAATTGAAACTGAAAAGAGACAACCCAGAGGCAACATTCATTCAAACCCTGATGATCAGTCTGAAAGAATAGAGCCCGAGGGCAAAAAAACATTCAGACCCTGGCAGTAAATTTGAAAGGAGGGTGCTTTAGGGCAGGAATTGCTCAGGCCTTAACAATGAGCTGGGATGGACAGATCTTCAAGACAGCCCCCACTCAGAACTGGGACCAGAAATGTAAGGAGTTAGCAGGGGACTGTGCCCGTCATACAGTCTCTGATAATGAGCCTCATTAAACCTCTGTTATATTCTAGCCATTACCAAATACTGAATTTAAATGAATGCACTGCACTACATGCTAAAGGATCGGGAATTAGAATGGAGTCAAGAGAAAAACAGGAGAGGCAACACAGCTAGTCCAAGAGTGATGTTACAGCCTTCAGTGCGCAAATCCAGGCTATCACTTTGCATTAAAAAGACTGACTGGTCAAGGAACTTGCCTAATGTGAGATATGTCTAATCAAATGGCATTATCTTTTCTCAAGATATTCAAACTCTGCAGTAAACAACAAAATTTACTTTCTCTACACAGTACATAGGCTATATAACTGCATTTGTTTTGCTTTGTCTTACTAGTATATATCATGTAGTGATTGATGGCCTTTAATTTTAAGGAAAAAAATGGAATAAAATATTTCCCAGCAAAAGGGAAAGACGGAAAATAGTTTTGTAAAGCTGTAGTTTTGCAAAGGGAAAAATTCTTAGTAAATCTTTGCAAGTGCTCTTCCTTTCTAAAAACCAATGCACTTCAAAACCTATAAATGAAGCCTTCAGGACCATACCCAGACTGTCTTAAGTTAGATACCCTGGTATCTAAAAGAGAGATGTTTCTTCCCCATTGTGCAATCCTGACTTCCTCAATCAGGATTCTAAAGTTCATACCTAAGGCAGTTGAGCGAATGAAGAACCATGGAGGTTTCCAGAGGGCAGCTCAGAACCCTGACAGTGGTCAACTGCTCTGAAGACTCAGTTTAAGAAAGGAGATTTTGGAGTTGTGCCCCCTGGAAGTCCTCTCTGCTCACCCTGTTAGCATCTAATGTTGTGAACACCCACTGACAGCTACTGATAACCAAAGCATAAGCTCCCGAATAAACCTAAGAACTGCAAAACAGAACGTTATCTCTTTAAATGCATAATTACTTTCACTGCATGTATCCTTCTATTACATACTGAATCAGGTTTCATTTTTTGTAAGGTTTTTTTTCCCTTTCTTAAAAAATACCTTCAATTAAAAGTACGTCCACTCTTCAGAGGCCAACTGCAACTGCTTTTAAGCTATACAGGGGTTTGTCATAATATTTCAACCATTTCAAACATACGCCGAGTGTGCTATTTCTTCATAGGAAGTAATAAGCTTTCAAACCTTTATCTTTATTCTCATTATCCTTGAACTATTTTAGGTTTTAATTTAGAAATGGAATGACTTGTAGATTCTTCCCACGCCTACAGATTCTTTCTTCCTTTAATGAGGTAGTAGTTGATGCCTCTTACTGGGAATGTCTGACTGTTCCGCTTCACAGCAATTCTTATATATTCAAGAATTATGGAAGTAATCACGCTCTGTAGGAATATGTCCCACTACAGCTAGTGATATGGTTCTCAGATTTCCTATTTACATCTTTTAAATTAATGACTGTTTGCGGTATGATAAAAAGGGTAGTTATCACTGGAGCGAATTCATTACACAGTACTTTATTTCTGAGATTCAGTCTTTCCATGTACAGGACACAAAGTAAGCAATTACAATAAGCATGTATCTGTTAAGATATAAGGGAAGTTTTAGGTTACCTAAAGCAGTCTTTGAAAAGACACCATGCCATTTAAAAGACTTTAAAAGAATTTAGGTCATCTGAAAATAATTAGGAAAAAAAGTAAATTGGGAGAAACTGAGGAAAGGAGCTTTAAGCACCAACAGTCCAATTGTTAATATAATGTGGATTTTATTCACTAGTAGTTTCATTTCTACCATTTGTTCAGCACTGCCTTCAGCATTTAAGGGAAGATCAGACTGAATGATGTTGCCTGCTCTTCAACACGGCACTCAATAAATATTCCTGAACATACATTTCATCAGTTTTACTTCTTAGTATATGAAAGATTTGAGTATCTTTATCCTTCAGAAAAGTTAAGATCTGGTATTTCATCTCTGGAGTTGCAGGTTAGTTGTAAACAGAAGAGTCAATGCAAATAACCTACCAGAGGAAGAAAATCCATCTAGAAAGCGAACTAGCATATGCCTGATGTTTTTCCAGCTTGCAGCGCTGTCTCAGATTTAAGGGGAGGGGGATAACAGGGACTGTTCAGAAACACTGAGCTAATCTGAAATAGAAGAAGATTCCCAGTTGTAAATAGCTATAATTGCCTAGCAGATACACAGATACTACTTTAAATGACAAAACTTAAATATGGGCAAAGAATAGACTTCCCTCAAATGTTACCTGTTTTTCTGTTTTATCATCATTTGCAATCATTAAAAATATGTAGATACTACAGCTAGGGTATAGGATGAGGTATTAGAGCTTTTAAAGGCAAACTACTATTAGGTATGTGTACACGGCTGCAATGCTTAAAGAGCAACACAAGTGGAAAGCGCTGTCCCCAGGTGAAGAGCTGTGAATTACAAAACTGTTGGTCTTCTTCAAAATTGTTGGTAGCATTAAAATTTACAGTATTTAGGTCCTTAGTTGAAGTCAGAGGAGTTGGACTTCGCTGCACAGTTCGCAATGGAAGAACAAGAAAGGTTTTAATATTGTTAGGAGGCTTTTTGAAGGGTACGTATGTATTTTCATGTGGATTTCCTTAATTACATGTCTTAATTACTATTCTCAATTTAAATTAAATTATACTCCAGAACTCACAGTTTTTTATAAGGAAAAAAAATTTAATTCATTCCTAAGTGTATTGGTATTTCTCTCTTAAAGGATTGTGTACTGCTGAACTCATAGAAATATTTATCTACTAAGTTAAGTTCTGTATATATTTGAAGTATGATCACTTTTACATTTTTGGTGTAAGTTACATGATCATCTCTTTTCCTCTTCTTAAAGGAAAATAATGAACATGCTACATAAAGGGAACATTTTGAAAGGCAGATTATGCTGCAGTCTTAAAACTCTCAGTAACTAAAAAGCTACTGGTGCATTACGGAAGTATTGAAAATAGCTGATGATTATATAACAAAGAAAAAGAAGTTTCTGAGCATAAGCAACTTCATGGTCTCTCTTTCATAAAAGAAGTTGAGCTAATAAAAGACTTCAAAGCTTTAGTATTACTGTTTGAGAAATGTTATGCTTACTTCTTTAGTTAACAGAACAAAATAATAAAAGAATGCTCAAATCCTTTACTGTGATGCAAAATATTTTCAAGACACAGGAACTTATTTTTCAGTTCAAAGTCTGAAGAAAATGTAACTGAAATTGTGATTTATTAAGGTCTTTGAGGAAATAAGAGATGGTCCAAAGCTGCACAAATAATGTCCAGTGGCCAATACCATGACAGATGCAACATCAGTATTAAATTCTGAATCAAAGAATCGCATTAGTGGGAGACTTACTCAGGATGATGTCTCAGACATTGAACTAGGGTTTTGGGCAAATACAAGATCCATAGTCATGATTCTAAAATTCAGCGTGTTTAGCTAAATATATTTGACTTTAATAGAAATTATATATATGGAACTCATTTCAGCATCTGGTCCTGCTTGTAGTTTAGGTCATCTTCCAGTCTGTGAACCAGCATAAACAGTCTGACATCTTAGGATTGCCTGTAAAATCCTTTGGGCAAAATGAAAGACATGAAGGGAATTATTCTGAAAATGACCTTACATGCATGATTTTATTATGCTTCTGAATTATAGATATAGCAGCTCATTCCTGTGTCATTTGGGAGCCTGCCATTGTAAGCAAAAACAAAGAGTACGTTTTTACATGTATATGTATATTAAAACACCATGTATATTTATACACACACTATTACTCAAATCTGTACAGAACTTCTTCATAAATACATTTTAAAAATCTAAATCTAAAATTTTAAAAACAATGCTGGTTTAGTTCTATTGCATATGACAAGTAAATTGGGAACCAAGAGATGCTAATTGAAGACTTCCAGGTGAGATTTTCTTTTCCTTAACCTTTTATTTACATTTAAGTAATAAGTCCCTGGGTAGTTACTAATGAAACCTAAGGAAAATATTTTTAAAGCAAAAAAAAATAAAATAAAATTTAGTAAGATGTGAAATCTTTCATTTTCCTTTTGTTTTTGCTTACGGGGTTATCTTCCCAGCAAGCCTCTCAGAACACATGAGATTTGTTAGGAAGATTTACAGTGTTGAAGTATTCCCTTGAAAATTTAAAACACAAAATCAAATGCAATAGGACAGGGAAAAAAAAAAGTTATACATTTTTTTGAACAGGGCATTTTTCAAATAGTGAATTCAACCCTTTGGAGTCAACACAGAAATCCACATAATAAAATTTTAAAAGAAATGTAGCGCACAACATATTGAAAAAGGTTTACCACCTTTAACAAGAACATTCTCTCTTTTGTCAAACACTCCTCTGCTGCTTTTGAGAAAATAGATCTGTACACAAAACACTGCATTGCCTTGACAAACAAAGCGACGCAACATGAATTCATGAATAGAAAGCAGCATTAGTGCCAACGTTCACAACGTAGCACATGCTAACACTCAGCATTAATATCTTGAATTAAACACTAATGAACTCATTGGGAGTGCTTCCACTGAGTTCAGTGAGCTGCAGATCAAGCCCATGGTATCCATCTTGGTGTGCTTCTCTCTAGGTTTTTCATCAGGCATGTGACTCTACCTGCATCTGAACATCACCAGCTTGGGCTTAATAATGCAAACATGAGTATGATTTTCCTCTAGCTGTAGCCCCTGGAGATTTTAAAGATGGATAACTATCATAGCTGTTTCACGAGCAGCGAGTCTAAGGCTCACAGGCTCTCCAAACTCCCACAGCAAGTGCCTTGTAGATTTCATCTCTCCTTGGTCTGCATAGGGTGTTTCTCCTTCCCCTGTTACAGAGTTTCCACTGTAACACTGGAAAATTAACAAATTAATCAGCAAATAAAAAAATCCTCTAAGGATACATGGAAAGGCCACTGTTGTGACCTTAGAGCAAAGCATCTAATGTATTTTTCTTTGTCAGCAAAACCTCCTTGGAAATCAGGATAAAGAGCCTGAAGAGTCTTTGCAATCACTTTCCACACGTATGATGCTGTACAAGTGTAAATTCCACTAGTTATTGTTTAATAACAAACATAAACTATGAGGTCTTTCTGAAGGTGGGATCAAACAAGTGGGTTGATGGAGATGGCTATGAAGTACATACAGACATGGGGTTTACCATGGGTACTTAAAGTGTTAACGGGAAGCACCAAAAGAAAAAGACATCTAGAATGGACTGCAAAATATGATAGCTGTCATGGTGAAATATCAAAATTGACATGGTAATCGCCTACATTTGGTTAAGTAAATATCTCCCAGATCCTTACCAGCTTAACTGACCATAAGCTTTCCTTCAGTATATTCCCATCTGTACTTTTAGAAATAAAATTTAGATCAAGGACACATGCTGGGACACAGCATCCTCTTTCATCCTGTTAAGTTAAATAGTGTAATAAAGATGTAATAAATTAGGATTTCCAGAAATGTGTTGTTTTATGCTGGATCAGCTAATCCTATTTAAAACATAAAGCGGAAAGACATCATCTGCCACTGAAGGAAGACAAAGGGAGCCGCTGGTAGCTTAGCCTTTCTGAAAGCCAGTCCACTTATATTCGGTATCTGAATTTGGTTTTTTGGAACCTAGCTAAACATTCTCATCAAATACCCTTACATCTTCCAGAATTCTCATTGTCTTTGATAAAGGAATACCAAGTAAAATCAATCAATAAATACATGCCTCTCAACTCCTCCAACAATTTATATGATTTACCTTAATGTTACCGTATGATTTATAACAAATGGATATTATGACCTTGTTTGCTGTCCTTTCCTTATCACAATAATTGCACAAAGTGTTGTACCATGTCCCATGGACTACCTAGAGACCTGGGTGATAGATCTCAATGCTGAAGCTACAACTCAGAAACCACCTACCTAACACAAGGGCATATGCAAAGAAGCCTTCTGTAGCTCCTCAGGCCTCTTGCCTTTTCCCACAGCTCTCTGACAGCATCTTTATTAAAGAGTATCACCACCCACCTTCCTTCCCTGTCCGAGTTCCTCCTCCCCGCTGCCCCAACATTTCACTATGCACATGCAGATTAAAGAAGACCTTTAACCTTGGATTCAAGGGCAGGGCTGTTACAAATTTTCCTCCTTCTTCCATGTAAGATAACATCAGCTATTTCTGAGCAAAAGTCCAATGGGAAAGTTCTCACACCGCTGCAAAGAAAGACTAGAATACCTAAATCAAATAGTGTTACTTAGGGAGTAACACAGTGAGCATACCTCATAATTTAAGAATCATTTATTGCTGTTACTCCTGTTGAGTATTTTTCTCCTTAATCCAAAACTGGAAGTTTTTTATTTACAGTCCAACTCAGTTACTGTGGAATTGGTGCATGGTGAATGTACCCAGCACCTCATAAAAATAATATAGCATCCAGCAAGATGTGGTGTTTTATGCCAGTCCAACTTCTGACAGTGTTTCCACTGACTTACATAATTTTTTCTAGCATTCAGCAATGGCAGAGAGAGTGCTAAAGTAAAGTGTTTTCAAATTAAATGGAAAAACCTAAGGAACACTCATCTTCTCTTGAAACACTCTTGTGTGTGTGGAAATGAAGATTTGCATGCATTCGTATTCAGTAGAAATGACTGGGCAGAGGATAATATCCTATCTGAATTTTAAAGCTTTCAGACACCCACATCTCTGTTTTAGCACAATTGCTTTGTAGATAATGCACTATGTTTAACTCTTACTAGAACACCTGCTACATAATGTTCAATCTTGACATTAGAAAATTAATTAAAATATATTAAATTCATAATAGTCCATCATTCTGTGTAATGTAACATTTAGTGCTGAAGAGCAGCTATTGAATGACACTTCTGGTGAATGGAGCCAGAATGTCTGGTCATTAGATGATAGCAGCAATATTTTAGGTAGCAAACAGATGTCAAATGAATTCATCAATACAAATAAAAATCTGCTTAACAGGATCTAAACTCAATCTTTTAAAGCATCAGTAATTTAATTATGCTTTCCATACAAAGAACAAACTTACATTTTTTACTTGGTATGACCTTTGTTTAGAGTGCTACAACAACAAAACAAGGAAGGGAGGAAAACAAACATTCAGAAAAGGCTCCAAAACCAGCACAGTTTCTCCTTCCCTTGTGATGGGCGGCAGAACCATCCTGTAACACGTTGTCCATCATCTTCTGGACCAGCAGTACACAGAAAGCAGTATCACTACAATGACATCCAGTACAAACACACACAACCTATTTCCCTGTTGATAGTGCTCATAAATGAGAAGATTGGATGGAATGAACTACGTATCTATAACTGAAGGAACATAATGTAATTGGGCTACTCTGTCGCCTTCTCCATGTTGTTGCTTTTTTCACTCTCATCCTTTCCATTTAAATAATGTCTTTCCAGAAATGGAAATAAAATGAAAGCTCATGGGCTTGTTTGAATCTGCAGAGTATCATTCCATGTGCCTTATCTTTGGCACTCAGTAATAATTAGGGAAAACAGAGACCCGAATTTGGAAGCCCAATTTTCTACCAAGAATACAGAGTCCTGGATTACACAGAACAGGATTCAACAGAAATATCATATACACTTCCCTTGTACTTCTGTTGTAAAAAAAAAGTCATCTAATCTTTTTGTCTTCTCACAATGATTCTCCTAACATATTTTACGATCAGTTTGGGTTTTTGAGTACGGTGAGGGCTTTCCTCAACATGCTTTCAGATGCAGAATCCTACAAAAGGAACAAATGTAACATCTCTGTATAAATTAAATCTATAAATGCTGTAAAAGACCCAGTACTCACGTAATTTTCTCTGAGTTATCCTAGAGATACCCTTCTTTTCCATACAGTACATATGATTTAATTTTTAGGGGCACACAAATTCTGCAGTTCTTTATTAAGCACACTTCCTCTTCAGCCATCTCCCATCACCCAGTTCTTCACTATTTTCTATGACAGATCAGAAGGAATACTGACTGAAAAATACTTGTTGGTAGCAAATGTTGGTTCGGGGAAAAAAAAAGTTTTTTGCAGGAAAACTTGTAATTTGATTAATTTATATCCTTAAAAAAGTGGAAGTTTATTTTTTAAATTTTTCTTTCTTTCTTCAAAGTTGCATTAAAAAAAAAAAAAAATTTAAACCCAAACCAGTCTGTCTTGACTGCCTTGAGACATATGAATTTTTAGTTTTAGAACACTAGTGACTATTCAAAGTGCAGCCTTTTATAGATAAAAGGTCAAGAATGCTCAAGGATACAAATGTAGTTTTGATACTTCAGGTTTGTGGAGAAATGGAGGAAGATTTCCGTTTCACCTCTACTAATTATTTCCTGCTGGTCTTTTCACAGCTACTCAGAGGTGGCAGCTTGGGAACAGATAAACCACACCATCCCAGTGAAGGGGGGCCAAAGATGACCTCACCATCTTGGTCAGCTAGGTTAAAAAGTTTGTACTCGGACAGCATGGAGCTCTGGCTGTATTTTCTTCTCCACATGCTCTTTGAGGTGATCTGTACTCTTCAAGGGAAACTATCTACATAGTGACCGATTCTGCCTTATCCTTTCACAGAACACAGGAGGGCTTTTCCCTCGACCCCTCAATACTCTCAATGTGACTAATCAGAAACTTGCCCAGAGAAAATTATACAGATTTTCCTCCCTCTTTTTCCTCTTCTCTCTGGATTCACTTGGTATTCTCTTGCTGTATAATAGGCTGACCTACTTCTTCCCATTTAACATACTTTTAATAGTTTCATCATGTTTAGTCAAATAATTCTTGATGTCAAGTCTATCAGTGCTGCTTTTCATCAATGTAAAATTCTCTTTAACTCTTCCATAATTATACTTCTTCTGCTTTCTTCTTGTCTACAACTCTTCAGACTATTTAAATACCACCTGCATGATCCAGTTTATAATTTATATTTGCTTTAATATTGTTAAGCAAGATAATGTCTACTTTATCAGTTTGAACTTCCTGGTGTTGTCAGTGTTTACCATGTAATTCTGAACAAACTGCCCACTGTGTAAGGGGGACAGACTGTCACTAAAAGGAGATGCTTCTAGCTGTAGTATTCCATTTATGACTGTGCTACCTACAATCATGCTTTAAAGCAGAGCGTCGCAGGCTGTCTAGGGACGAGGCAATCTGCAAGAGGCTAATTTGTTAGAGGACAAAACTACAGTTTTCACATCTTTCCTTATTAGCTCTAAAGTGAATGGAGCAGGGGTTGCAGTTAAATTGAATGAAACAGGGTGAGACTCTAGAGGCTTCAGGTTCAGGATGGAGTGCTTGGATCCGCTGCTGCTGTTTCATTATTTTCTATTTAGCAGATGCGGTCCTGGCAGCAGAACTGAGGACTCCTTCTCAGTGATTCAGTTATTAGCAGCAACGAAGCTTCCTCTAGCATGTGCTCTGTCTCTGTCCAGCAGCGAGCGTCTAATTCCTTTCTGCACAATCAGGGACCACTAACCATGCTACACCAATGTACCTGTGTGTTTCCTTCCCCCCTGACTCCTCATGAAACTGAACCCACGACCCAGACTTGGGGAATGGCTCTAAACATGGAGACAGTCCACTAATGAAATTAATCCTCTTGCATTGTAACAGAATGAGTGCTTTGCTTCAATTTTAAAAACACAACTCTCTAAAGAAGTGGTTGTGATACACATTGTGAATGCCCAGGTCAAATTCTGGTGCCCTCAGTGGCATACAGGGCTTCTCCCCGTCACCACTGTTTGCCTTTGGCATGCTCCAGGCATCTGCATGCTGAACATACAGGTTTTAATTGGCTTCTTGCTGGTGCCTAACTCTCCTCCTACTCCACACAGTGAGTCTAAGTGCTAGAAAAGGTTTCTAGATCCTGTTCTGGTAGTTGAAAGTGCTGATGGTGATACATGATACCTTTAATAAACTTATTAATTGGTCCTTTCTTACACAAGTTCATGTTCCAATGTAGATAACATGCAGCATGCTAGTAAAAATAATAAAATAAAGAGAGGCCCGGTGTGCTACTTCATCATACTCATAGCTTAGACTTTCTCTGCAGTAATTAGCCTTTGAATTTTCAAACAAATTTTTAATTTTCATCTATATTTTCACTAAAAACAAATACTTAAGAAAATAACAACCATGCTATGGTCTCCTATTTTTTATTCCTGTTGTTCTGAAATGACCATGATGGGAGGGTGAAGGATGTGTTAACTAAACTAGCAATCGCGTTTTAGTGACTGTGTCTACGGCCAACATCTGGCACTCTGGTACCGACTGAGGCTTGCGTAGCTTTTCATATTCCCAGAAGCCTTTTGAATATTAAGAGCTGATGTTTTGACAGATCTTATTCCTCCTGCAGCTGTGTCCAGACTTGCTGACATTCGCAAAATGGGCAAAGAACCCACAGTTTTCACAAGTCCCACATGCACTGTAATTACTACAGTTACTCTGCATGGCTCTTGTTGATGTGTAGATGTTGGCCTTAACTATTCAGAACCAGTGGCTTATGCACAACGATTCAAAAAAATGCCCTATACGCATCACCAAAAATTCATTGCTGCGTGCAGGAGGGGTGCGCATGGGTGTGAACATGTGAACATACGCATCAATAAATCCCTTCCCAGCCCCTGTAGTGATGTAGTGGCCCTGTAGCTGATGCTGTGAAGCAGGAAATCCAATTATATCTCACTTAGTATGCATAACTAAAAACGTTATTGGTCGTAAAATTATCCAGCCCTTTTAAAAATCACATCTATGAACTATGTGGCTGTATTCCTCAGGCTGACTTCATGCTGTGTGAGGAAGCGCTCCCTTTAATTTGTTTTAACTTTCCCTACATTATGTAGGCCTCATTTCAGTGTGAGAGAAGGCTGAGGCAAAGTGGCTAATTTCCATTGTAAAGTGTCCAGGAATTCGAGCTCAGGCAAACTTCTGCCACTCCTGTGACTGTGCAGAGCTTTCTCATACACTATGTGGCATTTCCCAAGTCAAAGCACCACAACAACAACAATATCTTTTTTCCAAATGTGTCCAAAAATGAAATGTCACTGCTTTGATGAACAGCTTCTGTAGCAAAAGAGTGTGTGTGTGTGACCAAATGGCAACAGACCACTGTTTACACAAAAAATGAGCATAATAAAGTAAAATGACGCTGAACAGCAAAATTCCATGTTATTAAAAAAAAATAAAAATCCCCATTACAGCCAATAGCAAACCATATTATCTTTTAAAACCTTGAGCATATACAGATTCATCATCTTGACAAACAAGGTAGATGATCATCATTATTTACTGTGCCGTGAATTCCTCTCATAAAACTTCAATTCCAAGGGGAAAACTCACTCACAGCCGCAGAGCGGACAGGCTGCAAACCATGGAGGTTCGTGTCAATGGCAAGGCATGCGGATTCAGCCCAACCTGCAGGGGTATCTTCTTTCTCTGGCTGGAGGGATATTTCGTATCCACTAAAATCAATTCTTTCACCCCAAATTCAGCACCCCGGCAATATAAGCCCTGACATGACTTACTTCAATTTTCCCAGAAATATCCCCTGAACATTAACTTCCATAAATGCATTTCAGGACGCAAGTCCTTGAGGATGCCTGCACAAACTAGTTTATTTGTATTTGGAGAGTGGAAAAAAATGTTATACTTTTGCATTTCCCCATGCTGCTAGTAAACTAGACAAGCTTAATGGTGCAGTAAAAAACATATTAATCAAAAGTTCAAGGCAGATTTTTATACACTGGTAGCACAGGTTACAAATAACACAAACAAAATCCCAATTGAGATTGAGTGCTTGCAAGCCGACTGCTTCCTTACCTGGTCAGCCTTCCCTACTGAGGACCATAAGACTTATCGCAGAAATCACAGGCAACCATCACAGTTCAAAAATCTTTTGGATTTTACTTACAATTCTGCAAAGAACATCAGCTTTCCCTGTGCACTCACACATACATTTAAAATTAATGTTTGGGATACAAATCCATTAGGCTTGGCCATCTTGGGTACTTAAAGATCATTTTCTCCCATCCTTAGTTCACACCTCATCTACTACAGGCCCTACAAATTGTCCAAATGTTGTGAATTGCTATTCCAAAAAATAGGCACCTCATCTGCTACAAAAAGCTGTTACCTTTTTTTCTTAGTCAGCCACGAACATTAAATATCAGACAAGAAATCTGCTTATTCTGAAAGCTCATGGATTTTATTACCTTGGCAACAAAGTGATCTGTTCAAACTGCTTTTTGCTGCCAGTTTTAGAGGTTTCTGTGTCACAGAAAAAGCTATGAAGAGCGGATGAATAGGTAACTGACCCCTTCCCTTATGCTTGCATCGGTTTCTACAGATGGGAGAATGGACATACTGTGAAAATGAGGTCCCTGGTTGCTCAGAACCAGTGGTAGTTAATAGATGAACTGGATTAAAAATAGATTTTTCAGGTTTGTGACAATCACTAATAAAATCCCAGGTGGGAATGGAATTTTATTTTCAATATATCAAGAGAATAGTTTGAATTTGAAGAAGAAAAACAATGGGAAAGAAACAACATATTTGAACAAAAGGGGAAAAAAATTCACATCCATCTTTGGATTTTCATTAACAAACAAGCATCCAAATTCTGTCATCAAAGCTTGTTATAAATCAAAAAATATCAAACCACTTCATATGGAATTTCCTTTAAGTCTCCTTTTTTCTCAGATGATTGTGGTGTTCTATTGATTGTTTCCAAAGGAGGAAAAAAAAAAAAAATAGCCACAGTGACACCTAAATTTGATGTTTCAGTGA
>JAVJGI010000014.1:13601056-13613598 GCA_035590275.1 Ibycter americanus | reverse complement strand
TCTGAAGTAGGTGTATACATTTGCAATAGTGCTCCTGCTTTGATGTTGTATTGGTGTGTGTCACTGACAGGTGAAAAACCTCCCACCCCAGCAGGAGGATGAGATGGAGCCAGTTCCCCACATGTCAGAGCCCCCATCTGTGCCCAGACAAAGCCTCCCATCACTCAAAAGCACACTTCCAGGAAACTTCTACCGAAATGGCAAGGGATTTGCAGTACGGTCTTTAAAATGTTGAAGGCAACCGGCTCTACTGAAAAACACGACTGAAGCTTTACTTTTCTCTGGAAAACATCCCAACAGTGGGGATCCATATTAATCACTGCCCAGTGGCTTCTGTACCAAACACAACAGGTTAGCAAATATTTTTGTGGGTTTTCTGTCAACCCTGCAAATTTGGTATAAAATATGAAAATCTGGCAAGGCTCTCTCCAAACTGTGATCACAATTAATAGAAGAGTTGGAGGGGAAAACTGCCCTGAGTTACAGCTCAGGAACCTCATCATGGACTGCAGTAATAGAGCTAATTCATCAAAGTGGGCACAGCAAGAGAACCTTGTGGACCACCTTTTTCGGCCGTGCAGCAGCCAGAAAATTACATTATCCACCAGCTTCACATAGCACTGGTTGCATCTTCATCTAGTCTCTGGGGCAGGGGGGAAGGGAAGGTGATTTTCTGAATATTTTATGCTGTTTGAAGTGAACTACATTTGACTAAATGAAACAGCTTGTTTAAATTATGGTTATAATGCATTTATCATATAGTATTTTTGTGATTTTGAAAATAAGAAAGAAACAAACTGATAGAAAAGAAGTATTGAGGTTTATAAGACATAGTACACAAAAGCGAAGAGATATTTAAGGTTGAGAAGTATGGGTTTTGAATGTTTCAGATAGAAATACAAAAAGACTAGAATACCAAAAGTACTCTTCCATGCCATGAAGTAAAGGTTAGGTGTAATTAGCATCCTCTTCTTAAAGGTGCTTGTCCAGGACTTCACCTAAGATTAACTAACTTGCAGTCAAGTTTGTTTAAGTGTATGTTCAGTTTAAGATTGTGTATGAAGTTGCTCAGAACATGCATACATGGTTCCTGAAGTCAAAACTGCAATCACTGCTGGTTTGCAGCATCCTCAACACACAAGCTTTGTCTGCTCTGCGGGCAAGGTCTGGGCTTTCTCTTCTCCAGACTATTAATATTTATGAGAAAAAGCCAGTAAATTTGACTAAGAGGGATATCTTTTAGGGTTGGGGTTTTTTTTTCCTCCCTGAATATACAAAGGAATGAGAATAAGTCACCACCTGAGACTTAAATGTGTGTGAGACATTTGTCTCCTATAGGACCTCATATGGAGATCTAACTAATCAGCTAGTCATTGAGCTGCATTAAACTGCTTTCTACCAGCTCCCCCTCCTGTCTGGTTTTTTTTTTTTACCATTTCTTTTCCGACAGCTTCTTCATTTTCGTACTTCACGTTTTTAACATTCGTTTTAGGTCATCTTCCATCTCCTACAGCCCTTGCTGGTCAGAGGCAGCTATGGGAGCCTACCTTTGCTCACAGCTCAGCTTTCTTGCCCTGATGGTAGCTGTAACCTGGCACCCTTCAAGAATTGATTGGTCACTCAGATCAAAACATTAAATATTTAAAGTGGCACCACACCATTCATAAAATGAAACATAAAGTGTTTGTTTACTCTCTGCTAATTATTTTAGTCCAAGCAGGCAGACTCAACTGTCTGCATTATTAATTAAACCTCTAAAAACGAAGTGAGGACAGAAAATGTTCTTCTCTTCTGCTAACAGTGCTAAAGAATAAGCCATAGCTCTCATTAGCTATATTATAACATGAAAACTTTTTTCTCCAAACTGTGCCAATACAAAGCTAAACAAATCATATCAGTCCATATTTCCAAATCGTTTGGATAAAAGCTTACCGATTGTGAAATCTCATGTTAACCATCTTTAGGAGGCATAACGAGCATTACTAATTTACTGTTGTTTGTGGTTATCTGTGGACTTCAGTAGCAAAGACTCGTGGTCTCTAAAATAACATGCTTTAAAACAGATTAGTTTGAAGGTTATCTTAAAGGAAAATGGAAGGCTTCCCCATGGGCCACGTAATAGCAATATATAATAATCCACGTACAACTTCTACCAGTGATTTATTTCTTTACAACTATATATTCGCTATAGGAACATCATAGAAATACTCATCACTGGGCTTTGTGATCAGGAACACTGTACAGTGACGGAAACCACAACAATTTCACAATCATGCTGAAAAGAACTGTGAAAACCCTTAAGAGTTACATGTTTTGATATAAGGTTTGATAGTTTCATTGCACAACTTGAAGCAATGCAAGAATCCTGAGTTCAGATTTTCAATGATGACCTGAAACTCTGTTCTGTTCTGTCAAAACTTTCACACAGTGGTCGAGTGCCGATTTGCAGTTTAGGACCAGAAACACTCAAAATTCTCATTTTTGTTAGACACAGGGGGACAGATCCAAAGGGAATGGAAGAGACTCGTTACAGCATGCAAAGAGGTGGGGTAGATATAAGCACACACATCTGTGAACTGCAACTTTTCAGTGTTGCAGAACATAAAGCCTACCACTCTGCTGTGTGTCTCCACAGGACTCTGGAGCCTAATTATAGAGCTATATGAAAAAGTTCTGCTTGTCAGCAGAACCAGCGGGGGAGGAAAAAAAATCCACATTTTTGCACATTCACAGAAGAATAAAATATTTAGGCAGAAAATCATCATCGCTGCAGATGGACACTTACAGAACAAAAATGGGTAATTTTTGTGCAGTTCTGCTTGTTGCTAGTATAGCCAGAATGCATTTGGTAGCAGATTTAAAATCCAGCCCAGAATTCCTCAGTCACTGTCAGTGGCAAAAAGGGTAGCAGGAGTTGAGGGCTGCAGGTAAATTCAAGGTAGGGGAGCCATCCTAAAATGAGCAGGCAGGACTCCACTGAATTTAGTGTTGCTGCACTTTCTTATGCCAGCACAGAATTTGGCTGTGGGTGGTTTTGAGTCCTTCTGAGTAAGGATTAGCCACAAAAGCCTGATCACAATTAACACAAGGATAAATGTGAGAATATGTCCGTATCGCAATGAGGAAAGAGAACTAGAAGCGTAAGAGATACGCACAAACTGTTAAAACAGCAGTCAGCAGTTGCTAGCGGCCAATGGACTTTCACTGCCCGCTTTCATTAAAGGACACACTCTTTAAATGCACCCTTTGGGTGAGAAGAAATATGCCTATAGAAGAGCTACTCCATGCCCAGAACATGTATGTCACACAGATCACTGAGGTTTTTTTAGGAGAAATATAACTTGACAGAATGGTAGGCACAATACCTGTGATTCCCAGTGGTGTTCATGTGACAGCCTCTGCCCAGTATATCAAAAAACCTCAATAACCCCGATCAGTGTTCTCTGTGTGTTGTGTGATGCTCCCATATTTCCAACAGAGAGATTGTCCATTTGCAAGTGCAGGTCTGTGACACAGAAGAGGAATAATTTATGTGGACTTTCCCCTTCTTCTCCCCACTAGTACTGAGCACAGAAAGGGGGAATTCAGCACGCACAGTCCCCAGCATTTCTATACTGCCCAACCAGTGCTTACAGCCTCTCAGTGGAAAGCCTGGCTCTTAAACTCGAGCTGTAGTGACCTGTGCTTTCAGCTTTAGATAAGTTTTTCTCTCTTAAGATTGTTAAATGCGGTGTGATTTTTATGCGAAAGTGCTTTTTTCGTCTTTTTTCTTTCTTTTCGCTCAGCATCATGTAATTTGGCAGTCCTTGGAGTGCTAGGGAGTCTTTTTAATGTATCTCAAGCCACATGGACTCTGACTTTACTGCATTAACAAAATTCATTTATTTTCTGCCTTATTCACGTGGCGATGTGAGTGATGAAATGTTGTGTTCTCAATACTTCCCTCATCTCCTTCTTCTTTGTCTGACAGCGGCAATAAAATCCAAATACAGAAAAGGCAAATCAAACATAGAAATTAAGAAAACTAATATCATGCCAGTCAACATGTCAGAAAATCTCAGGTGATGAGGAAATCAAAAGAAAATGGCAATAAAATAGATTACACTAGAAAAAAAAATAACTAAAGTCACAAAATCCAGTCATGTTTTTATAGACTAGTAACTAAAAAATTCAAAATAAAAATTAGTAGAAAACAATAAAAATCTCCTGTGGTAGGACCTTCTGTCCGTAAACTGCCCAAAGTTTCTATTGACTGAACTGTTGGACTGTTTTCTCAAACAAGGAAAAAGGATTTCTTCCTATGTTTCTGAGGTGTTTTAAGATGTGGCATACAGTATAAAGAAGTAAAATAACACTGTGTCCAGTGTGCTTGATCCTGGAAGTTAGTTTTGTTTGGTTTAATTTTTATTTTCAAGTTAAGGAGTGGAGTTTTTCTCAGTCACTTCAATAGAAGATTAGGCCCAATAAAAAGTAAACCTTTGTATTTGCTTTGCTCTGTTACCTTCTCACAATACTATAATAAAACCAGAAATAATAACAAGAAGTCCAAAATCACTGCCTTGCGTATAGCTGTTTACAGTCTGTTTCTCCCACTGACAAAAAATTCCAGATCTTATTATACCACCTACAGGTAGTTTTTAGAGAAATACTTGGGATCCCCTAAGCTGCTTAGTTACACTCACGTAGGTTGCAAAAAGCAAGCGTGTCCATTACAGTTTTTGGAGAGCTTTCTCATAACACACATTCTTTTGACTTTAAACCAGCCCCCACAAAACAATCTGCTATCTTTTCTGAAAACTTAGATAACACAAGAAACTAGCATGCAGTTGTTGAAATAGACAATATTTTTAGTAAACAATGAAAGTGGTCAACTGACCATACTTTCTTATACGCCAGCTTTTATTTGGTGCAGCATATCACATATGAAACTATGACAGGTTCCTTTTTCTCTCATACATTATTCTCATTTACAGATCCTATAATCCTATATAATCATGCACACATTGTTTATAATGTCAACATATTTTGTAAGCTCTGAAATAAATCCTTAGCAAATTCCTTTACATTCCTTTACAACTGAAATCATGCTGTTTCAAAAGAACTATTTTGGAAAGACTGACAGAGAAGGAATTATGATAGTCACTGGATATTTAATGAAAACTTACAGAGAAAACAGAAACTTTGAACAAGTAACTTCTGGTGGTAAAATGACCCTTAGTACTCCTGTATGCTCAATGCTTCTCAACTTGCTCAACCTTTTATGTATTTTCTAGAAAAGGGGTTTGCTTTTTGCAGGGCTTGATCAATCAGTATGTCTTGTTTCTACTTTGCAGAAAACATGCAAGAATTTAATCCAAAATCAATGGAATTATGCTACTTTGATACCGCATATTTTCTCCTATTGTTGATTAATATACCCCTTGTGCAAACATCCTCCTCCTACCTGATGCCTTCAAGTAACATCTCAATTCGTTGCTGATGACATTCAAATTTCCTCCAGAGATGCCTTGTGAAGTCACAAACACAGGATTATGCCCATCAGTGAATGACTCGGGCACAAAGTGACTGATAAAGCAAATAAATACTTAGACGTTAGCAATCAGTCAGTTGTGATATGCAAGGGGGGAAAACTGCAAGACCGCAGACATTTCAGCTATATATCATGTTTTCTGAATTATCTCTTTGTGTGCCAATGGTCCTCTTTATCCTCCCTTGTTATCTGATCTGTTCTACATTTTCAATTACGCCTCTTCTCAAAACCATGTAACAGTCACGTCTTTCTCATCCTGAAGCTATTTCAGTCCAGTGTGCATCCCCGAAGTCCAGCCAGAGGAAATAACACACAACTGGTTTTGAGTTGAGAAGCTGTGCACACACACATCAAAGAGGTGTTATGACATCAGAGAAGTCATAGCTTTACTCCAGTTCCCTGAGCTGAGTTTTATGTAAGCAATAATACATGACACTGCATATGTTACAGTGGAGAAAGAACATTTTGAGCACCTTGAATAGCATGAGACTGAGGAATCAAGAGCTTGCATCACCTCAGATGTGCAGAAGTCAAAAACCAAACAAAGAATAACGCCATGGCACAAAAGTGAGTAGATTATTTGATCTCTTTAACTCATGATTTTTGGATTGACAAAAACAAATAAGTTTTAATAAGGAGAACTTATCTTCTAATAGAATCTCATGTGAAAGTCCATCTATTTGTTTTTAATAAGATTTGATCTGCATGAGATTTTGGAAAGGTGAAGAATGAAGTAATGTATAAAAGCGGTCTAAAAAGTACCCATTTCAGAAGTAAATGTGGACTGCTGGTACAGTCTTCAGATAAATTTGCAACACACTTTATAGCCCATATGTATGACCATTACACATCATAGTGCTGCAGATCATATCTTGGGGTTTTTTTCTGGTGTGGGAGGTAATCTTGAAGAAATCTGTACATGATCATGGTATCGTGACTGTGAAACAGAGGTGTCTTCCCTGAGATGTAAGCATTTCAAAGGTCACAAATACAGCAAAAAGGGAAGAGCTCTTGAGTTAAGCCATACGTTCTTTGACTTAGGGACCATTTTGCATTTACAGCTCTTAGTACAATGCAAACTTGATTTATGATTATAGTCCCTAGTTGCTACAATGATGATAATAATTAGAAGGTTTATAATGGAGTCAGAGGGCCTTTCTAACAAAAGAACAAATCTTCTGTGGCAATCAGAATTCTAATATAAATACTATTCAGTATGGACTTGTGATGTGAATTAGTTGGGGCAAATGCATTGTAAAGTGGCATTGGCATTTTGTAAATAGATGTACCTACAAGTTATGTCATAATAGAAAAATCAGCAATTTATATATGCAATTGGTGAATTGTACATCAAAGTAACTTAAATATTAGATACAGAACTGTACCTGATTTTTTTCCAGCGTTAAAAGTGTACATGTGTAACTTTAGATAGGAAGTTTAATATCATTAATTTGGTCCAGAAAGTGGGCTGTATAATATTCCAGGCAGTGAATGCCTGTGGAAAAGAAATTAGTAAGCACAGAAAAAATAAACTGGATGGAATTTTTATTTGTCCCTATGTTGAGAAATTCAAATGCTTATTTGGAATACAACCATGTTTTTGTGTGCTAGGCATACTGAAATTCCTACATAAGAGCAAGACAGCTCCTGAAATGTTCAGTATTTTCCAACCATTTCAGACTCTGTCCATCTTGTCCCCCATCCAAGCCATTAGAAGAATAAATGTAAAGATAAATTAATAATCTGGATTACATCAGAGTAATATAAAGCTGAATGACTCTGCCAGACCAACCGTGCTGAATGTCAAAAAAGTGCTCCAGCACATCCAGAGTAATTTTTTTGAGTGACTATGCTACTTAACTTCTGGAAAATGTTCTCTGTGAGAATCACCTCAGAAGAGGTAAAGTATATACTGTGACTTTGTTGACTCATTTTCATGCGGTTTTGCTCATTACTTTCCAGGTCTATGTGGAGACCTGCAAATAACAGAGTAAATAGCATATGAAAGTCTAAAGAGTAAGCTAATGGGGATAACTGGTCATCTTTCAGAAAAGATAATGCATGTGTACTTAAACAGGCAATAATTAATCACCTTTTCAAAAGTAAATTTCTGTTAAGCTCCTTGCCAATTACTACTTAGTTTTGAGAGCACATTTTGGGGGAAGTTATTGCAACAAACACATCTTCTGAACACATCTTTTTATGGCTAAGCAAAAATGACAACTTTTCAATTTTAGTGCCTGAATGTCTTCTCAAAATAGTATTATGAGGAGGTTATGCTGTTAGATTAGCTTCTTCTGATACTATGACCACAAAGTCTTTTTCATTTACATGCCCATCTGTGTAGCTACTACTCTTGGTTGAATGCACTGCTATAGCAGGTTGGTTACAACCTATCGCAAGAATGTTACAGCCACAAGGCAATGTCCCTCATATACTCAATGAAAACTATAAGAACAATAAATATAAAATGGGGTTCATGAACTCTTGCAAAATGATGCTATTTGGTAAGGGAAGACACCCAAAAGACTGAGCTGGTACTATGTCTATATAAATTACAAAGCCATACATTTAGTCTTGATCAAAATGATTTGCAGGCTAGGAATCCCATTGGACATATAGCAAATCTTAAACTTCTGGCTATAAAAATGTGAGCATTTCTTGCTCACAAGGAGGCTGATGCCACACTCCCCGTATGTTGAATGGGAAGTTGTCATCCTTCACCCCTCTCAGTAACTGCAATGAATTACCTTCAATGTTTGGCTGGTTTTAGTTTCAGCAGCAGAAGGTTCTTCAAAGATATCATGTTTTAACACCATTTACAATAAAACCTTTAAGAGCATACTGAAAAAAGAAACTCCCAAAAGAGGTTTCAGATGGATGGAAAAAGTTTGATGCATTTTCTATTTCTAGGTATGGGAATGGAGAAGAGTTATCAATTCTTCCCAAGACTGACATGTAAGTTTGGTCCTGAAGGAGGTGTAAAGAGGTGAACTATGATGTTGGTAACTACTGCATGACAGAATGAATTACTCTGTGATTCTGACATAACCTCATGGCTCTGGTAAGCTTAGGAGCTAGTCTGAGTGGATGACTACACTGAATAAGTATGGGCATGTGTGATCAAGAACATCAGCCGTAACATGGATGGTAATTCTAACATTTTACCATATTCACAGCATATAGAATCTGACATCACAATCCCCTGTTATACATCCACTTGCAACACATAAAACTCGATTGGTGGCCTTTATGAGGTACAGTGAGAAAACTTCCTGAACTCCCTTTTAGAAAGCGGCATATAAGCAAAGATCACATTTTCTTATGATTCATACACTTTGGGACATTTTCATAAATCAGCCAAGAAATTAATTATAAAAACAAAGAGATTACATTTCCTTCCACTAACCAGAAAATGTTTTTGTTGCTTCCATTCCAGCTTGCAAAGACACAGAATCATCACTCATACCCAGTGCATGTGTGGGTATAAACACAGATATACGTATGTATACATACATTATGAGGCTTTGAAATCTTAAATCTAAATAAAATCAGAAAGTATTTCTTTTACCAAGTTCTAACAATTTTGTGATTTTTTTAAAAGGCACCAGCCCATAATGTAGTGCTATTGATCAGAACTGCTCAGAAGATAAAACTCTGTAGGGACTCCATTACGTCCAGACAGAGTAGTTTTAACTTGTAAAGCGCAAAGTTGATAATACAGGGTGTAACAGACCCTGAAAAAAGCATCAGAGAGGCTATGCACAGAAAGAGGAAAATAAATTCTGTGAAACACCTACCAATATATTAGCAAGCAAATGTCTATTTGACATTAATTCTTAGGCATTAAGAACACTGTATAAACTGTGGTGAATTTCAGTTTAGTATTTTAGAGTATGAGAAATTGTTCAAATGACTGAGGTGGTTCTGAAACTGAGAGAAAGTGCAATGCAGAAACTGTTAGCAGGAGCATATGGAGGGAGCAGACCAACAGTGGCAAATTATGCAGTGAATTCAGAGAAACCAAGATCTGTTTTGCAGGCTATATGCAGAAAGACAAAATAATTCAGAACAGTTTTTTTTTCGATGCCACTGAAGCAATCACCTCAAATGGCTCAATGCCAGCCCCTTGGCATGTATATTCTTAACGTGTAGTTTTCTGTGATGCCTTTAGTAAAGACTTGCATTAGTTACTTAAAATAAATATTCCTATCATTACCCTAATCAGAAAACTTTCAGTGTGCTAAATCTGTTCAGTGGAACAGATTTTTCTGTATTGCTAGCAAATCAGATTTACTCTTTTTGAACATGCCAGCTTTATAACAAGCAAGAAAGAAAACTGGATCTCCGACTGTCACTTAAAGCGTCATACTTTTAACCTCCTCCTTTCATCCAGAGCTCTTTACCTTTACTGACACCCTCTGGTCCCTATCTCTAAGTCAGGTTGAATTCATTCCAGCAGTGCTTCCAAAATTTACTTTGCAAATCAATATTTTGTGGAGCACAGAACCGGACATTTTCTGAAGCCCCCATAAATCATATCACCGATTCCCCAATAGTTTACCATGTCAGCAACTTATTCAGGGGACTCAAGCAAATTTGCCAGTCATGACCTTCCTGTATTGAATCTGTGCTGACAGTCCTCTAAGTTATGCATTTCTTAAAGTTGTCCTTTATTATTTCCTAACAGCAGAGTTTTTAATCATACCTTTTTGTCTTAGCTGCTAGGATATTTTTCCTGCAGATCAGTTTTCAAAGCTGCTTTCTTTCAAATTTTCAGCTCTAATTCGGCCAGATTTTTTGTATTTTCTGTTTTCATTCTTAGTACATCTGCCCTCATTATAAAACGAAGCTCCCTTCCCCTCACATTTTAACCTAGAACTCAGAGTATGCCCTTCAGCTTCATATTGACCAACAAAACTAACATCTACACTCTCACTCCAGATGTAGCTATCTTCACACTTTTATATCACACTCTGCTAGTTCTGACTTTTTGCATGGGCACTTGCTTTGTAAGTATATGAAACAGAAAAACTGCATGTTGCATGGTACACTTAAAACTGTTCAGCTGTTAGCACCTTCAAGAATGCTTAACACTTCATCCTCCTTCCTTTATATATTTGTTGCCTTCCAAGCCTTAGTCTTCTTAACCACATGTTTTAATCATTCCCATAGTTAAAAGTATATTGCCACAGAGGGCCACTATACATGAAATATTCCTCAGTTACTGTAGTTCATGTCTCAGTTTTCTGTCTTCCTTTTAGTACACCTCACACAACAAGCACCTTCCCTCCCGACAAGATATATATTGAATGGGGTTTGGGTTTTTTGGCTTTTTTTTACTTGAAACTTTGCATATAAATGCTATAGTAATTAAAGTCAATTTATGAAAATATATTTTTACAAATTCTAATAGATATTTTGATAGCACTTTAAAGTAATGGCCCAATTATTGCTAATTCTTTTGATACCCGCTGTAATAATATTAATCACAATGAACTGATCTTGCATTAATATTGATTGCCATAAAGTACTTCTGAAGGAGTTCTACTATAACTCAGCACGAATTGATTGCATTTTTATTAATTAGAAAATGTCATCCAGATTTTAATTATCAGGAATCCCCCCTTAGCTTTTGGCTAACAGTGAACATGTAATTTATCTGTAGTTTCAAACTTCAGGGTGTCATCCAAAGCTCACCGAAGACTAGGGTAATGCTGTAACTCCTTAGAAAAATTTGGCATCAGGTCCTTCATTTAAAAATATTACTGAAAATGTGTCATTCAAGGAAAGTATTACTTTTTAAATTAAAAAAAAAATAACAAACTTTGCAAAAGCTTTATGTTAAATTTTTGAAATATTGCAATACAGAAAACTTTAGTCCTAAGTGGTCACATTACACTATCTTGTGTAACTTCTGTTTTATGAAGTTTCTGCTCAACCCGAATGAAACTAAACGTCTGAAGAAGCACAGACATAGTAATGGATGCAGATTTTTTTTCTGAGATAAAAATCTTTTAAAACACAGCTTCATGCTCTGCGTTACAGAAATAACTCTCATTTCATCTTCTAGCCAGATCATAGCCATTCCACATAAGTCTTATCCACTGTCCTCACATCACAGAGGAAAAATCGGTGCATCTTCATGTAATTTCATCTCCACTGCCTGTCAGCAAAGGGGAACAGTCCAGACACCACACTTTTCTAATTCAGGAGGTAATTGTTTATCCCAAAGCCAAGTACCATTCTGAACTTCATAGCAACACAACTTTTAGTGCATCATTATAAACTAAATACGCTAGGTCATTTTCTGTTTCACCCTCAAGCATTAAGCACGGTAGCTCTCCCAAACATAAAAATTAGCACATTAAAACAGGCATTCTTTCTCCGGAGTACGTATTTGTTCTAAAAGCCTCGCATCACTCTTCACAACTCATTCACTGCAGTAGTTTGCTAGCAAGTTAAACGACAGCAAGCATATAGTAGATCACAGTAATTTCTGCTTCAACTTTTCCGCTCAATTATGACAACAATTTCAACGCAAGATTCAAAACAAAAAAGCAAATCACATAAACCTGCTGCAGGAGCCCAAAAATGGGATCTCTCACCATTGCTGGCTTCACAGCAGACTGCTCACAGAGATGCCGCGATGGATATTACAACAAATAATCTGCACGCACTCCAAAGTCTAACCAGGGAAACCAGTGCCTGGCTGGGGGAATGGCAAAGGCACTTACCGCTGCTGTGGCACCGTCTCTCTCTCGCCCTGACTCTCAGTCTCTCTCTCCCATCCTCCTGACAGCCTCAAATATAGCAGTCCCTTATGGTGCCGAGCCTGTGGGGAGCAGAGGATTGCAGAGTTGGGTTTTTTTCCCTTTTTTTTTTTTTTTTTTTTTTTTTTTTAAACCATCCAGAGGTAGTTCTCCAGACCCGACCGCCTCTCCTCCTCGCCTCTCACGGATGAAGAGACCCAGGTGAAGTCATCCGCGCCGGCAGCTCCCGCGAGCCCCTC
>JAVJGI010000014.1:13583375-13600218 GCA_035590275.1 Ibycter americanus | reverse complement strand
AGCGCTCCCGCCGCCGGCACCGCTCCTGCCACTTCGCCTGTTTCGTGTTCCTCGGCTGCTTCGTACTCATCCATACGTCTAGTGCGCGCTCCCACTCAGTGCCTTTAATGGCTACCCTCAGGATCTAGGCTGATTTTAATCCTTCTTTTCTTCTCTTTTTTATTTTTTTTCTTTCCTGCAGCAATGAAAACTTTCAGCTTTAACATTTAATACTTCTTTGCCCTTCTATACTTTTCTTTCCTTGCCTTTTTTTTTTTTTTTTGCCTTCCTCAAGTAATTAGGTCTCTATTTACCTTATGCATCAGCTGAGTGACTGTTGTCTAGTTCCTTTTCTCCAAGATTTTTCTCTGCTTCAGTGACTCCATTTCAATGATTTATGCTTTCTGAACCTGTGTGATGTACAAATATATGTGTGTGCATTTTTCTTTACGATTCGCCTTTGTATTTATTTTTTTTCCTATCCCAGGTATTTTCTGATTCATTTTTAGAAAGTGTCCTTTATTTGTTTTAAATTCACAAGGAAGAGGAAATGTTTAATTTTGGAATTTGCTGAGGGTTCTTACACAACTCTTAGTCTAGTCTTATATGAGGTTTTTTTCTCTGTGTCTTTTGCTTGTCTTTTATATTGAAGCGTCTAGCATGATATGTTATCAGTGATGAGTGATACAGCTGTATACACTTTTGTGGTCTTGTATACTATATGGAAGTCTGTCAGAGGATTTACAGCTCAATGTCACGTTGGATGAATTCTGTCCACTAATATCAGTGAGAATGAGCTGCAAAACCACCTTACTCTCAATTCCTTTTTTCATTATTCTAAGACTAAATTTCTGCTCCTTCATCACCATCTACCACTGTCTTAACTATCATAGTGAAAGAGAGAATGAATCCATCATTAGAAATGGACTTTGCACACGCTATCCCATACAACACAGAAGAAAATTATCTCCACAGCTGTGAATGGGTCTCTAGGTGTTTCGCTGTTGGGCAAGTAATGTTGCAACTTGACATACCAAAGCTTCTCTTCATTGACTCAATTCACAGAAAATTATCATCCGGTCATTATTTTCAGTGTTACTAGGTTACAAGACAGCATTTAATCAGAAGCCAGGAATAGTGACTGCATTAATTCTGATCTTATGAATAACTTATGAGGCTCCATTTCTTGATATTTCCAAAGTGAATGTTAAAGCCAGAAGCATTTTTGCTAATAAATGTATTTTTTGCATACTGTAGTTATTTATGACAACAGTGAGGAATTACTTCTGAAGACGTGACTTTCATTGGTTAATTGTTTTTACAGGTAGAGATGTAATTAAAAGAAATGCAGACGTTTTTTAAGTCATAAAGACTGGACATTATGGCCTTTATCTTCCCTTCTTAAATTTATAGATCAGGGTTATTGGTAAAGACTACTATAAGGCATACATGCCATATCTGTTGGGCTACATTATTTTTGCTTTTAGCTCACTTTTACTTAGAGTTCTTGACAAGGTACACATTTATTTTGAATGGGAACATTTTATGTTTGCTTCCTTCTTTTTGACTTCACATCAACAATATTTCTACAAGGACATATTTTTACCTTTTCCTTTAAGATAATCAGGAGTGGACTGTGTATGTATGAGTACCAGTTTCTTTGGAAACAAAATGGCACACAGCTTTTAAACAGGTTAAAATTTCTTTTGATTTTGTGTATCCTTCGCAAGGTCTGTTCTGGTTTTACTGCATCACTGTAAGATCATGAGCTGGTTTATGGCATATATTTTCAATGTTTAATGCATAGACAGTGAATTACATTCACCCCTTTGTTACAGTATTATCGCTATTGTAGACTTCAAGTCAACCTAGCTGCCTTTTGTGTATATGATCTAGTTATCTAACCACCTCCATAGAAATGCCTTAATCTCTCTCAGTGTCCCCAGTGGGCAAGCAAACAGATGCAGCACATCTGCAGTCTGAGTTGTTTCTGAGCTCTTACTTGGTTTGTACATCTTTCCTTTTCATTCAGTCTCTCTTCTCTTCTTCTGTTAAGCAGAGCATAGTGTATTCTTTCTCTTTGCCACATAGAAAGCTATCTGAGCAATACCATTATTATTGGGATATTTCACTGTTCTTTCTCAACCAGTTGTGGAATATAAGTAAAAGACAGGGAGTGAATTTTGAAGAAAATAACTGGCTGCGCAAATTTCTCCCTCACATCTGTGTCTGCCACAGCACTGGGGGTATAGCTTCAGCGTAGCAAGAGAGCTTCTTTCTCTTCCCCTCCCCATTTATAATGAGAAGTTCCTTCAGGTACCTGGAGGACAGTATTTGACAAATCCTAGTTTTTGAAAGATAGGCATTGGCCCTGTTGTAGTACATAACTGTATAATTTTAATGGCAGCCACTATATTTTGTCCTCCCCTAGAACATCTGGATAGACTCATTCAGTTCCTCATGGCTGCATAATTAGAATTACGAGAAAATTTTGTAGGGGGATAAGCAGAATTATGTGTAAATGTGACACATAATTCTTCAGGCCTTCGGCAAACAGCAGAAGATTCAGAGCCTACCATGCAAGCTTTCAGTTATAGCAGCTAATTAACAAAATGGAGACATTAGCAATGGGAAGAAGTTGCTGCATAAAATAAACCAGAAAGACCAACCTCTGGGGACCTGAGTCTCCTAAATTTTCAGAAGTGCAGACAGATGACAGCTGGTCCAACACAGAGACTGGGAGGAAGTTAATCTACTTGAAAAAGTTTAAAAGCAGCAGAATTAAGCATGTTCCATATCACAGCTTTATGTCATGCCACAATTGTCTTTTTGATTCTGCAAGAGAAACTTGTAAACTGAAGGTATTGTTTCATTGAAGCATGGTCTAAGTAAGAGAGGATGACAGAGCTGTACTGCAGTTAATCAAGCACCTCAAGGATGTTACAGAATGTTACTATCAAAACAATGGTCATCAAAGAGCAAACTTTGCGGGGGACAGGCTGGGAGTTCCCTTGTCTCTGCAGAAGCCCCAGGGATGCGACAGATGTGAATATCTTAGCCTTACACCAAACCCATTTGTATGCTTTTCCTCGACTGTGTGTACTGCCTTTGTGAGGAACTGGTCCAAAGGAAACCAGAGGAACAGGTTCTTAAAAGTCAGTCTCCTGGCTACTGACAGAAGCAGGATAAACTGACCATCAGAGAGGGTTCCTCTTACTTTTCTGTGCATGCTTTGTGCAAGTGCAATATGGTTTTGAAGTTTCAGAGGCAGAATAAATATCAGAAGGGATGTGCAGATTCATATTCTCTCCTGGCTTTCCTAACCTTGCAAGAGATATACCTGGAACATCTGTTATGAGATTCAATGCATTGCTTTTGATGCTGTGATACAACTGTACTAGTTAGTATGCTGGGAAAAGCAAAACCATAATTTTCCTCGTTCCTTCCAGCTTGATCTTCACCATATGCACAGGAAGGGTCTAGTGTCCCCTGGAGACTGATTTTACCTTCTACAAATATGGAGCAAAGCTTCTACTGCACATGGGAGCAAAATGCACAGAGGGGTAAATAGTGGAGAAAGAACAGATCTGTTTACCACTGCAGCCATCCCATGGTAATATGAACTGTTTCAGATAGCGAACTAGTTAGGGGATGTGGTGAATCATAACCCTCAAAGTGGAGAAAAACAAAAGGAAATGAGAGGTTCTCTGAGCACCACAGAATTGTAGAACAACCTATAATTATATCTTAATGTTTCAGCAGCAAAGAGAACTGGATAGTAACAAAGATAAATTCCCATACCTTCCTAACCCACATCTCAAAAGAGCCAAGAGCATGAAGGATGAAGACTGCCCTCCATTCAATTAGGGGATGGTCAGAATCCATGACTTTTGAATGCAGATAGGGGTAGATACTAAATTTAGGTTCTTAACTCGTATTTCAATACCTAAATGTAAGTGGCCTGATTTTTTCAAAAATGTTGAACAATTTCACATTCCTCTCATTTTTGTTTGTACTTAAGAAAAAGAAGAGACTCTTTTGCTTAAGTATCTAACAATGGTACACAGAATTCTGTCCTTTTAGACCAAGGCATTACAGTCTACTTTAAAAAATATTTGAACATACCATTGTGCCTCGCAAAGATGGAGGATGCTGCAAAAGAAAGTAATTTCCCTGTGTCTTTCTGGTAATGAAGCAAAGGAGAAGCAGAATTCCAGGGCCCTAAGTGTGCAGTAACAAATGCTCTTTTCCCACCCCCAACCCCGAAGTCAACAGAGATACATTGAAAGAGGAGGCTTGATAAGGGAAGCATCCTTGTCAATGAAAACCTTCATAGGAGTATAGTACACCTGTAACTACACTAGAAGGCTTTTCATTACTTTTAATTAATGAGCCTTCAGTCCTAGGTGATTTTCCTGTTGAGAAAAATAAAAATCTGGAACTTATGACATAAGCAATTTATGTATCCCACAGTATATGCCATTATCTTTTGTTCCAGAGGATTTGTGACTCTGTGAAGGAAGTACTAGGAAGACAAAGCTGCTGTAGTTTTCAGACCCCCACTGCCTTCTGGAATAGTCACTTGAGCATTTTAGGGTCACACTAAAAAAAAAGGGAATTCTGGAATATAACACAGTGCACAAGACAATGCAATTAATAATGTAATGAGTAAGTAAAGCTGGATAAAGTTATCCCCAAGAAACCTAAGTGACAGTACTAGAAAGTCCTTATTTGGTGGTGTATAACTGAATTTGATCACTCTCATTTGAAAACAAAAAAACCAAACAAACCAAACAACCCCTTTTCTAAATGCCATGAGGAAAACAGAAAAAGGGAGGAAGGAGGGAAGCAGGATGAATATATAAATCACTTCCTTGAGTCTGAGAAAATCTCAGATTATTCTGTTAATCTCAGTGTCCCAGAAGAGCTGACAATTCTACTTTGCTGAGTTCCCTATCATCATGTTGTGCCATAGAAGAAAGCATTTGACTGAGACTGTGTGAAACCGAGGGAGTTTGCAGTAGCTGCAATTAAAATAGCACAAATCAACATCCCCTAGTTTACTTACCTGCCTGCCCAAGGGGATTAGATTCAACATTTGACTTTCCCTTTGATGTTTTATCCTTTATATGACAGTTTCCTAGGAATGGCAAATTTGGAACACCCTATATGAAAATAATACAAAAGAAAGCTAGAATGAGGTTATTTCTTCAAGTACAACTGGAACAGCCTGCTTGGCTCCAGTATTAACATGCTGAGTACCTGATAAATCTAGATATCTAAAGATGGCATTAATTTAATCAATTAAATTGATTTAATAATAAATTTTATTGATGGTGACTTAGCAGGTGAAAGCACAAATGAAAATGACTTTGAAACCTTTTCTGAAGAAAGTACAATTATCTGATGATCTTTCATCTTAAGAACCAAAAACTAAATAAATTGAACTGAGGTTATAACATATCATTTCTAAAATATATACATAGATTTCAGTGTAACCCACAGAACATTAATTATAGCACTTATTTCACAGCTGTTCTATGAAAGCTCAAATAAAATGTGTCTACAATTAAAACTGAATATATACTGACTTCATTAACTTAACAGCTGCACCAATAACCAATACCAAGGAACATACCCTACTTTGTTAATGTCTTGATACCATCTGCAACAATCAAAACTATTGGGTTTTAAAGCGGATGATGTCTTACTAGTATTGTGATCACAGCTACCACAATATGCTTACACACGCTACTAAAGTGAATTGATCTATTTCAAGGGAACTTCAAGGGTTATGTGCTGCAAGATAATTTCCTGAACAGAAGTGTGTTTATCCAGGAAGTCAGAAACAGAAATTCTTGGTGGCTTCTTCCCAATTCTCATGTGCTCAGACATGAATTTCTCGTGTCCAGATAAACTGAAAGTTAACTTTGGAGGAAAAATGAGGGAGGAGACTGAAGTAGCATAGGAAACTTTTATGCTAACAGTTAGCTTTTAATGTTCTGACATTGCAGCTCTATCATTTTAACCCATATTTCAAAGTGTAACTTCCAGCTTTAAAAAGAAAAAAAACAACACCAAAACCCACACAAAAAACTCAGACATCCCATCATAGAGAATCATAAAGACATTCAAGCAAATGTACTAGATTTTTAAATCTACTTCACAAACTCTCCTAACATCAAAGCAGTAACAGGTAACAAGAGGTATAAAATCGTACCCCAGCAAGACATGATTCCATTACATTTCTACAGCAGTGTGTCTTCAGTGGCAGGTGCTCCTCCAGGCCATGGTTTGGCGTGTGAACTTAATCCATTCTATCTGCTCCTCTGAGTTTTGACTAGCCATGTCCTAAGTATTGCAGTCTGTCTGTCACTGCAAATGTTTAAGTTGCATACTTACACAGTTGGGCCCCCTCTCTGTAATTCTTCCGAATTTCCAGCACAAGTCCTACTTTTCTGCTATTACCTTTCCTGCCTCGTTTCCTTATTTCTGTTCTTCCACACTCTTCTTGTCTTTGGTCACAATTCACGACTTGTGTAGCTTTCACAGATCTAATTCCCATGTTCCTTATGTCCTTCTTCCCAGAGTCCATTTCCTTGCTTATTCATTACAGGCCCTTCCCGATCTTTGGCCTTCTTACACCTCCTCTCTCAGGTTCCTTCTCTTAATCTGCTCCTTCCATCAACATGTCTCTTGCCATGACCTCTGAAGGTCATCTAGTCCAACCCCCTGCTAAAGCAGGTTGCACAGGATCACATCCGGGTAGGTTCTGAACGTCTCCAGAGAAGGAGACTCCACAACCTCTCCAGGCAGCCTGTTCCAGTCAGAGCACCCTCCTTCAAGGTAAAGAAGTTCTTCCTCGTATTCAGGTGGAAATTTTTGTGTTTTGCAGTTTGTGAGTCTTGCCCCTTGTCCTGTCGCTGGGCATCACTGAAAAGAGCCTGGCCCTGTTGTCCTGACACTCACCCTTAAAACATTTGTAGACATTGATAAGATCCCCTGTCAGTCTTCTGCAGGCTAAACAGGCCCAGATCTCTCAGCCTTCTCTCATAGGGGAGATACTTCACTCCAAAAATAATCTTTGTAGCTGTCTACTGGCCCCTCTCCAGTGGTTCCCTGTCTCTCTTGAACTGGGAAGCTCAGAACTGGACACAAGACTCCAGAGGCAGGCTCACCAGGGTAGAGCAGAGGGTGAGGATCACCTCCCTTGACCTGCTGGCCACACTCCTGCTAATGGCCCCCAGGATCCCGTTGGCCTTCTTGGCCACACAGACACTGCTGGCCCATGGGCAACTTGCTGTCCACCAGAACTCCCAGGTCCTTCTCTGCAGAGCTGCCTTCCAGCAGGTCACCCCCTCATCTGTGCTGGTGCATGGGGTTGTTCCTCCCCAGGTGCAGGACCCTATACTTGCCTTTGTTGATCTTCATTAGGTTCCTCTCCACCCAGCTCTCCAGCCTGTCCATTTTTCAGGGGTTTCCAGCACAGAAAAATGTGGTTTTATTACTGGGATGGAAAGAGACACACCTGTAGTTTGAAAACAAATTCTGCTAAAAAGTCAAGCTCCTGTTGTAAAGTGTTCTTTAAGTAACTGATGAATTTGTTATACTTCATAACCAGTGAAAGAGTATTTTTCCATTAGCTTTTGTTCAGAAATGGCTGAATCATTTTTGCTAAATTAAAAAAAAAAAAAAAAATTAATAATCTTCCTGACAGACATCCAGTGGAGAAAATTGCAATCCCAATGTAAAATTTTGGCAATGTTAAAAGAAGCTTCAGTCAGAATCTTCTAATGAGAAGTATCATGCAAGAATAACTCCAAAGACACTACCAGCTCCATCTATAATAAAATCTTTTTGTATTAAATTATCAGCTAGGTTATTAGTAATGAAAGTGAATATTAAGCATCTGTCTATTTTCCTTTCAAAGTCTTAACATAAAGGATATACGGGCTTTTAAAAAGTTGTCTTGTCTTAGTCCTTTTGTAAAAGATGTGACAGCTGGATAATGGTTTTAATTTTTTTCATGCACAGCTGTATATATTCCTTTAACCAGGAATGGCCACCCAGCTGGATGGATAGCTGCTGTGCTGCTTGTCCCTGGAGGCTAGTGGCTGGCAGGTGGCATCCTCTGAAGAGAACTGCAAGTCTCCAGGGGCAATAGAAATGCCCGGGGAGAGAAGATTGCGGAAAGTTTCATTTCTCTCTCCAAGTCAAATGGGGAGGGAGGGACAGAGGGAGACCGAGACAGCTAGCGTGGAAACTGCAGCGAGAGAGCAAGCGCACGCAGGGGCCTCAGGGACGGAGAAATCCGCTTTTGCAGCCAGCGGGGGATTTGTTGTCCAAAGGCAGCACTCTGTACGGACAAAACAAGAAATGGGGAGGTGGTGGTGATTGTTGTTTAATTTTGTTCTCAGTTTTCATTATTTTGAAAAGGCTGTTTTCTAGTTTACTTTTCCATAAAAAACCGCTTTTGATCTTCCGAGTCCGTTGGCAGTTTTGGAGGGCGGCCCTTGGTTTAAGGAACTGAGGAGACTGATTCACCTCAGAGCTCTTATCTTAAAAGTTCCACCTCAGATGATTTATTAAAAAAAAAAAAAAAAGATACTTTAAGATACTTGTACTCCGTACTGAACTGCCACCAAAATGCGGGACAGCCCGAAGCGGCGGGCGCTACTCCCTGCGGCGCCGGGCGCAGGGGCCGCCGTTGCACCTACCGCGCATGCCCAGCCGGTTCGCGGGTCCCAGTTACGTTACCCAGCGATACACCGGCAGTACATTCCTCGGAGTCTTTTGCATACGCGTGAGTCTTCACGCCTGGGCAGTGATGCCTGCGGGTGGTCGTCCCGACGACCTGACGATGGTCGTTAGCCCCTCTTCACTCCTCTTCATCCCGTTGTTTGCCCCATGACTCCCCCCAGGTTCTGGCACGCAGCCCCTGCCCGGCGCTCCTTCCCGAGCCCCCGCACCGGCTCGCCCTGCTCTTCCTGCTGCGGGCCCTCCCTGGCCATTATCTGTTCTTTGTTTCCCGAGACTGACTGCTTTGATTAGAAGTCCTTTCAGCCATCAGTTTTGACGGCTGGAGATGGCGGGTACTTGACCTAAACTTCGCGCACATTCTTGTTTAACTAAATCAGAGTTTGGTAACTGGGGGCTTCAGGCAACAGAATCGCTTCGGAACGAGCAGGCAAAGAATGCGTTAATGCGTTAAGTATTTAATAGGATTTCAGTTTACTGTTCTGAAACATCAGTCAATTACTGTAAAGCACCTTTACCGCAGGAAAGATTGGAAATAGTGTTATAAAACCACTTAAAATCTGTTCTGTAGAACTTGTATTAGCATAGAATTAAAGTTTTGACAAATACATTGCTGATTTTAATTGAACAGACTGAAAGCAAAACTGTTTACATGTGAAAGACATTTTGGCAGATGTATAGCCAAATTAGTGAAATTTAAAGTGTGATGACAAAATGCGAGACTTTTTTTTAGCATACTAATAGCATAATTTAAAAGCAGAAGCAATTTGTTAAGAATTAAATTGCATGCTCTGCACGTGCAGTAAAAATGTTTTGTGCCCCTCAAAAGGTTTTATTTTCTTAGGGAGAGTATACGTGCTAATTGAATAATAAACTTAGAAGTAGCATTTTCCAAAGCATTCTCGTCTGTTGTCTGCATAACAGTTCCAGAACACTGATAGACTAATTCTGCTCATATTAGGTACATAATGCATGTTACATAAACAGCATAATTATGTTTTTACTGTACTTCATCGATTTTAACATGCGCTTTAAATGTCATGATACTATGAGAAGCAGCTGTAAAAAATGCCATCTTGCTGCTTGGTATTTGTGCTACGACTTCCATAGCAGTTTTGAAAGTCTGAAGGAGTGTTAACTGCCACTGTTGCCATCTCAGGATGGTGTGTGAATATCTTTCTACCTGACGCATCCTCCTCCTCCACCAGTGCCAATTATAAGAGAGATGGTCTCCAGGGATTACTGACAATTTCCTTGATGATGCGTGAGAGCTGCCGTTGCCTACTTAGAATGACTCTGCAACACTGACAGTAGGAAAAAGGTGTGTGTCTTGGCTGTTAAATGTACTTAATAATGGCATGCCATTTTCTGTCATTTCTTCTACCTTGAGAACAGCCATATTTTCACCATATGTCCATTCACGACAACTTTCTGAGTGTCAGTGTGACTGAAGGTTCATGGTTCCAACAGCAGGTCCACATTGTCCCTTTATATCCGCCTGTGTGTAACAGCAGCAGTGAAACGTATAGGATTGCTAATTGTGTTTGCTGTGTGCATGCCAGGAATTAAATGACATTGATCAGGATTACTAAGGTGTCAATAAAAAGCAAACCTGCGGTAGACAGTGAGGAATTAGTCACACCTAATACTTTTAGTTCTTCTTTAAATAGCTGTGCTGAATCTAGTTTGATTATGTTGTGAAATCAATCATAATAAATGCAGTCTAGAATACGTATAATATCACTAGTGATTCAAATGGGGAAAGGGTTGATTTTAGGCATATACATTCGGTTTTGCACAGTACCTAAAACTGTTACGGATAATTTCCTCTAGAACCTGCAAAGAATATTAATAGTTCTGAAATTAGGGAAGGTATGGTAGAAATCACCCGAGTACATAGCCATGGATGAGGCACCGATCAAGGACCTTCTCAGAATTTCCTTAGTGTCAAAGGTGACTCACATTCATTTTATTAGCTTTTAAACAAGGCCTCTAATCCTCTTACAAATAATTTGGTAAAATTCAGGTATATTGTCAAACACTTGCTGTATGGGAAAAGGAATACTTATTTGTGTATTGATACCCTTATACCAGTATTGATCACGACAACATGGCCTTAGGAGGATTAAAACAAGTAAAAGGAACTGCAGGTTTCTGGGATAGCTTTAATTCCCCAAATTCCATGAACCACCTCCTCCCGTTTCTGTGGTTTTATGCAGGGAGGAAGCTGAAATTACACTCTGAAACTGCTGCACATTTCAGGTCTCTATAAAATCTCAATGACTGATCAGTCGTATCTCTAATGTCTGGTAGTTAAAGCACTGAACCAGTTTTCATGAGATCTGGATTAGATTTCTTGCCCTGCTATAAGCCCCTTGGATGGCCCCAGACCAGTGATTCGGTTTTTCAGTTCTTCACACTTACTTTTCCTAACTTTACCAGAATATAGAGTAAATTTTCTGAGCTGGAGGACTATGAGTAATAATTCCTATTATGTATTCATAGGAGTGTTTAATGTAATGGTCTGATTTTGAGTATTAGTTAGGGATAGGGTGTCTAGATGTCTGTTTCATGTATGGGGTATTTTTAACTTACTTTCATGGTGATGCACAGATTTCTTTGTTAATTGATACCTAGGAATAATGCTTTAGCTCTGGAAATAACTATGCAATTAATTTAATAAAATAAACAGATCAGAATATGTTTGTTTTGAATTCTATTTCTATTTAATTAACATGAATGTTAATTAAAATTCATTGCTGCTGATAATAACATTATTAACATGTATACAGTGTACAGTTAACAGAAACAGAAGTAGAGGCAATTAGTGGAATTAGATAGTTTTTTCTACTGAGAAAGAATATCACGAATGGTAATTGCTTATATTCATACATTCTCTGCAGATATTACTAATAGCATCATTAAATCAATATAACACTACTTTAGAAACACTAAATACATTTAGTGATTGGGGACTTGACAGGGACTCCACTAATTTTTTTAAATTGTATATGACTGTCAATAGTGTTGGGCATTTTGGGGTGGCAGTCACGACCTGACTTTGTGTTTTGCATCACAGAAAGTAAATTAATGTATGTGGAAGTCTGTTGCTGCCAGGTTATTGCTTCTCAGGCGCTTTTGAAGCATTTGTTGTCTGTTAAGTGACAACTCTGTAAGTATGCATCTTCATTAAACGTTCTCACCTATTTTCTCAGAAATTTAATTTTGGCACCACTTGAATTATTGTGCACATTTATTTTACCATGTTTGGTATCTTGAGTGGGTGCGAGAAATTCTGGCAAGAATAGGTAAGTGAGGGTAGAAAACTTTCTGTTTCCCAGAAGATCCAGTGAAGCCAGCAATAAATGAAATTAATTTTGTAGCTCTTCTCTGCCCCTTCTGTATTGGAGAAGGAGTGAGGGACTTTGGCAGCTGTGAATGCTCCTAAGGTGCTGTGTTTTCACCTGGTTGTGTACGCTGGGGGACTGTGTAACCCATAGTCCTGTCCATCCAGAGTACAGTGCAATCACACCAAAACCCCTGGAAATCCCAGTCTTTCTCGTCTTTCTTGGTGGTATCCTGACTACAATTTTACAAGGATTAATTCTCCTGACACTTGTGTGAGAGAGATATAGCAAGTAAGTTTACAGAGGGAAATGTCATGACAGGAGAGTTAAAAGGTTTCCCCAGAGGTGCTACACTCAGTGTGAGACAATTTACAATTTCGCGAGCCTGACTGCCAAACCCTGCACTCAGACCACAAGTCCAAAAGGCTCCTTGAAATTCAGCTGCTTATTTTTAATAATGTAAATAGTGTGTTATTATTGCAACGAAGTTGAATTATCTTTGTTATCATCTCTTGGGCAGAAAGATGTAGGATATGTGTGCTGTATAAACCCTTCTATGGATAATCTGGAGTAAAAATCAATGCTGGAGAAATTAGGTGTATGTGATTAGGGAAGCTAAACATGGCATTGTATCATATGAATTGTTACCTTGTACTGATAAAGCAAGTTGACTCATTAAAGGCGTTGTTAGGCAGGGACTATGCTAACACAAAGACAAAACTAGAATTAACATTGAAATTAATGAAATTTATATATTATCAATATACCTTTATATGCCTAAGTGTTGTAGTCCTGGAAGGACAAGGAAAGATGCTGACAAGTGTTTACATTTAAATTTAAAAGGTGATACTTACCGGGCCAGCATGCATTTAGGACAGTTAAGTGTTATGGTGGTTGGAGAAGTGTCTGCCAACATTGTGGCTTTCAGAAGATGCTGTTCTGTATGTATGCTATAAAACAGTTTTGCAAGGGCATCCAGCTATCATCAGTAAAATAAGATTAAAAAACAACAAAACATGTAGGGAATGGAAGAGAGCATGATACATAAACAACATGAAGTGAACTGAAACAGAGTTTAAACTGCAGACAGTCAGTGTAGTACCAGATGGAAAAAAGTGGAAAATGATGGTAAAAAAACCTCTAAATTTTGTAGGCAATGTAGAGCCTATCAGCTCTTTCCCTTTTTCTCCCCTCAGATTCCCTCTCAATGACTTACTGTCAATAGATGCCATGGAAATCCTGTCAATGTCATTTCAAATACCTGCTAGTGGGGGAATTATGACTTAGGCCTATGCTTCCTTTCAGGAGCCAATAATCCCCTTCCCAGAGGTCAGTGCATGGCTTAAGTGTTGGAAAATCCTCACCTCTACAACCAGGAAAGCAAAAACTAACCTGAGGATTTGAACAGGAATGCTGAGCTTTGACTGAGACACAAGGCTTGCCACAGAGTGTCTGAGAACGTGAGAAAATACAGCAGAAATGGTCCTTTGTACATGACCCACAGAGAGTATATTGCACAGAGCATCATGAGGAACAATAAATGTACTAACTGAGTCTGGAAGATTAAATCTTTCTCTGTATAGAATATTCTTTTGGGGAATCTGAATATACTTTGCCCAAGGCTTCCTTTCCCCAATTCCTTTGTGAGGAGTAAGAGGGTTAGTCATGATACAGCCTATAATTCTCAGATTTGTGGTAGTGCTACCGGTGTGCAGTGGCTTGCAGACAAACTATGTTGAGGGATACCTGCTGTTGCTCATTCATATTGACCTATAGTTTATTTTGTTACTGCTCCCATGGATTAAGAACACAAACTACATGGTGCAGTGGGCATTTCTAGAAGACATTTAAATTAAATCACATTAACCTACTACTGAATATACAAATATTATGAAATCATAAGGCAATATGTACTCTCATTTTTAACCTACAAGAAAGTGTAAACAGTGTATTTAAAGTCACCTTGGAGTTAATTTAAAAATTACATAAACATACTGGATTAAAGAACATATACTCGCTAATCTATCACTACTGTATCTTTTGGAGACCAGGGCTGAAAATCATTACTGCCTGTCTAAAATATGTCTTCTAATGAAAGAATACAATATTTAAAATGAAAAAATGTTATTCTTACAAGTGGAACCTGCAGAAAAAAATGTAGGGTACCGAAATATTTTTACTACTTTTAAAGGATAATTATATAATTGTATAATTAATGACACATTTCTAACAGGCAAGGTAGTGGCTTTACATGGAAAAGTCTAAAATATATTGCTTTTATGTTCTGCATAGCTGTAGCCTGTTCTGATATCTGAAAACATTATGGTGTAATAAAATGTGACATTTTACAATATCTTTTGTTATTTTTTCAAATATACAAATAATATTAAAGAATACAGACATAAAACACATTGAATAATAAATCTAATTTGTTATATCTATGCCTACTTTCTTTCTGTTTTTAATACACTGTGAATAAAGAAGTAAGAACTCTTTACCATCAATATTGTCTGATAAATATATTAATATATTTAAAGACAATATTTGGATGACAATGCAACTCTGTTCTCATCAGTCTCATTCCTACCACCATAGGTCTGTCACGTAACGGGTGACATATGGGCAAGCAGCTGAATTGTAACTGGGTGCATCGGACTGCCCCAGGGCTGCCAGTTGCGGGATGGGGACGGTGGTTGGTATCAGTTCAGTAAGTTGGGAGTGTATACAGCGTGCTGGCGCTAAGCCTGCTTCTGTGGCAAGTGTGATCCAAGCACCCTGCCATGTATAGAGTGTTCTGGGAATATCCTGTCAGTACTGTCATATTTCTCAATCACAGGGAAATATCCGTATTCTTCAAAATGCACAACTATGTTTGGAAGTTAACACTTTTACAAGAATGTTTCTGATGCCAGTGAATTACTAGATAGCAAGCCATGTATGCATTATTTATGGTACAAACAAAGATAAATGAGTGGGGAAAAAATAGACTAAAAACATGGAAGCTGAATACCAGGGAAAGTACATGATTAAAAATGAAGAATCTGTATTCTCCTAGTCCTCCAAAGGCAGAGAGTACACAGGCACAGTGCTAATCTCTTGTCTGGTTATACAGGCATTGGGTGTCTAACTGTCTCTTAAAAATTATTTACCGTGTAAACAATTAAAAAAAAAATCATGCGTTGTTTCCAGCATTTTGTGTTTACTTGATTTTCCACAGTTTAGTTCTCTAATCTGCTTCTTGCCACTGCTTTGATCTTCTGTATTGTTTCCCTTCTCTGTGAAAACAGTTTTCTAAAACTGGCATTCCTTTCCCTTGCTTTCATTCCCAAAGAATACGAATCCTTCTTCCATCTACTGTCACATCATCGAACAGCCCTTGTATGCTATGGTATGATCAAAACTGCATGGGAGTTGGCTTTCCCAGGCCAGCCTCTGTTCTTGTCCCTTTCTTCTGTGTGTTGGTGCCATCTGCCTGGCACCTGGAGCTCAGCACTGGGGACAGCTCCTGAATCACATCCATGTCCCTGACACTGACTTGTTTTGTGATCTTCAGAGATGACAGAACAATGCAAAAATTGTTCTTTCAATAAATAATTCAAGCATTCAGACTGGAATTCAAGCACTCATGGACCTGTTGAAAAATACCACATACTATTCCACCAAAAAATGGGAAAGTGCTGTGTTTAATTTAGTTAACAGAGCCATCTTTTATATTAGTGTCTTGGTAAGTGTTGGCAGTCTCAGTTCTCATCCTCCAGCCACTGTGAGTAGGAAGCTGCCTCTGTTCCTAGGACAGTCCTTTTAATATATTTGTTTATGCCTATGTTTTTCTGTCTGCAAAATAAATTTACCTATCCTGCAGGGCTATGAAATTTAATTACTACATAAAAATAGTAGATGTAAGTTTTTATACAAGGAGGAAACATTCTTATCCTCATCCCCATCCCTGTGCCGAACCCCATTATTGTGTTCATCCTCATTCATATGATTATTATTCATCTCTTCTTTCTGTTGTACTGTGCAAGGATATTACTTTTCCCCTCCTTTGAATTTACATCCTTTTTTTCCCCTAGCCCTGTCCGTTTCTGTGCACAGATTCCTTCCTTTGCTGTCTGTGTGGAAGTTGCAATAACCTCTTCTGTAACAAGTTATCTTGTCATTTTATCTCTTGCTATAAAGCGTTTTGAGAGGCTTTGTATGAAAGATGCTGTATGAAAATGAATTGAATTTTACTGTTTTAGCCTGAAGCAGATGTAGCCCTATGAGTTGATTCCTTCCCTCTCTCCCTTCCAGACTCAGCTTGTCATCTTTTTAAACAGATTTTACATTTGTGTTGTTTTTTGAATGTTATGTATCAGTTCACCACACAAAACAACTTGGATTTATCAGTTTTCAAAAGCATCCTTTTTAATAAGGTCCTACTCTCATGAAATCAAATAAAACCTAAACCAAAGCAGAACCCTGAGAATAATGAACTTGCAGAATCCAGTTGCCTCAACAAAGATTTCACAATGAGCCTCTGAGTCACAACACAATTGAAAAACACATATGAAAAAGACCAGATTAGGGAAAGTCCCTAAGTGGAGCCATTCACTTTGGTACATTGATCTCTACAGATTGTTTTAGAAATTTTCAGCTCTGAGACTTTAGGTCACCAGTGTCAAATTCTGTCATGTATTAATTATAGAATCATTTAGGTTGGAAGAGACCTTTGAGATCATCAAGTCCAACCATTAACCCAGGATTGCCAAATCCATCAT
>JAVJGI010000014.1:13482033-13566778 GCA_035590275.1 Ibycter americanus | reverse complement strand
ATGATGGATTTGGCAATCCTGGGTTAATGGTTGGACTTGATGATCTCAAAGGTCTCTTCCAACCTAAATGATTCTATGGTAGGTTTCCTATTGAGTTGTGTTTTGAAAACATGAGATAATAATCCATAGAATGAAGCTGTGCAATAAATATATATTAAAAAAAATCAGATCCTGTTTTAGAATAATACTGCAATTCTTTTTTGGCAGAAGCTAGGAGATTGTTCTGATCAGACATACCTGATCCCACAAAACGTGTTTCCCTCTTTGTTTTGTTTCTCAAGAATGTAGAATGGTACAGAGGTATGAAAGCTGTTGCAATATAAGCATCGGTAAGTTGAAATCTAAAGTCTTTTCATATCTAGTCTTCTAAGGGACTACTCCACTGAGCCTGAGCAGATACTCTGAGTTGTGCTATTGTGACAAAAAGAAACATCTTTCATGTAGACTAGTCTTTTTTTTTTTTTTAAATGTCATTCTCATATTACAATAATGTCTTTATTTTTCAAAATTCTCTGTGACAAAGTCCCAGATCCAGAAACAGTGGAAACCCAGTCTCTGTATTACAAGCAAAACAGTGCTTTCCGTGGGCTGCTGAGGAAGTAGGCAGGAAATAAAACCTGAATTCTACTGGTACTTTGCCTGAAGAGAACTGTTACTGTGAAATATTTCAGATTTTAAGAACCACTGGCTGGTTAAAAAATGTTTCATTATAATTTTTCCAACCAACCCTTCTACTTAAAGATTTTTATGGCAAAATAAATGAAAACTAAATGAAAGCTTCTTTCCTTGAAGGAACTAATGAAACAAAGAAATGTCCAGAAGAAGTAATAGCCATTTTTCTAACACCCTGATACAACACTCTCGCAAAACTTGTATGTATATTATTTGTTCTACTTTTAGCATGATTATAGAAAGTATGTTTAAAGAGTTACAAGCAGACATGTTTTGAAGGATTTTTTAGTAATCAACCGCAACATACAGATTTCCATATTAAACCAGACTTTCAGCTATGTATTAAAAGATTCTGCCTCTGGCAAAATTTATCTTTTATTCCAGAAAGTTTAGAGCAAGTGAGACACAAGATCCATAGAGCAAGAGTTTTGGATATGTTTCCTTTAAAAAATGTGTTAAGACATGTAAGTGAGACAAATATGTGATGTAGTAATTTGTTAAAGAAATGAAAAGTGCCCCATACTGCAGTGCAGAAATGAGGAAATGTACACAAAATGGAAAAAATTCAAAATGAAACAAATTAGTTTCCTCGCCTAAAACATGACTGTGGAGCTCATTACCACAGGATATCAAGAGGACAAGAGATTAGTGGGATTCAAAAGAAGGCAAGGAATGTACATTAACTAGAAGAAGAATAATTGTATCAGTATTTAACATTTTTGAAAGGAGCAGAAACCTAATTCTTCAGGAGTTAAAATTGAACTCAAGTTAGAAAGGAGACCTTTCCTGGTGGCAATTAGCCTCTAATTGTCTATTACAGGGTTTTTCTGAAATTGCTCAGTGACTTAGCAAGCTAATACACAACGTAAAACCACAGATCTTATCCAGAATGCTGCCTGGTGTTATCATATCTGGAAGACTAATTTTTCTCGATTCTTGTCAGTTACCACTATGTGGTTGAAATTGTGATGTGTAAATAATTTATAGGCATTAAGATTTTGTTTTTTATTGCTACAGAGCTCTTTGGATTGCAGAAATTGTTCTCCCTGGTAATTATTGTCTGCATTAAAAAAGGGGGAAAAATAAGAGGTAGCTGTACTAAGTGCAGTGCTTCTTTCTTCCTCATCATCACAAAGAATAAATAGAAACCTCTGTACCACTTTTGCTAGCCTACCTGCAGTTTTTTATACCTACATCATGTCCTCTTTTATCTTTTGTCTTCCTTGAATAAATAGCCTAAGACTCTTCAATCTCTCCCTGCAGAAGCTGTAATTCCTCTCTCACATTCCTCTGTTTGCAGTAGAATGGTATAACTGAAAATGCTAGACATCACACATCATTCTTTCTTGTAATTGGAATGTAATATTTTTTGCACTATTTCCCATCCCTGTTCCTTTCTAATTGTAGTGTTTTGTTTGTCTTTCAGCTGCTACTGAAAGCTAGGTTTGCAAAATGGCAAAAACCATAGTCAGTTGGATGAGTTGTGAAAAAGGATGCTGAGTAAGATCTGGATTTTAAAAAAAGATTTTAATGGAACAGATAAAAAGTTCTTTGTTACATGCCAACACGAAGAGTTTACACATGTGTTTAAGGTTATATATGAGCATATCTATGCCTTCAGTGGTATAAATTAAGGACAAATGCCAGATTCTGCACCTGGGATGGTGTAATCCTGGATGCACATACAGTCTGAGGGACAAGAGGCTGGAGTGCAACCCTGCAGAAGGAAAACTGGGGATTTGGGTTGATGGTAAGCTCAATACAAGTCAACGATGTGCTGTGGTCGCCAAAAGGGCCAGCTGTACCCTGGGGTGCCTTAAGCTCAGTATAGCTAACCAGCAGAAAGAAGTGACTGTCTCACTATAGTCAGCATTGGTGTGGCCTGAAATCAAGTACTTTGTGCAGTTTTGAGCTCCACAATATAAGGATATAAAAATACTAGGATGTGTTCAAAAAAGGGCAAGGAAGATGGTGAAAGGACTACAGGGCATGACTTATAAGGAGTAGCTGTGGATACAAGGTTTGTTCAGCTTAGAGAACAGGGGACTGAGGAGTCACCTCATTACTGTCTACAATTTCCTGATGAGGGGGAGCAGAGAGGGAGGGGCTGATCCCTTCTCTCTGGTGTCCGGCGATAAGATGTGGTGGGATGGCTTAAAGCTGTGTTGGGGAAGTCCAGATTGGATATTGGGAAAAGTTCTTTACTGAAAACGTGATCTAGCATTGGAACAAGCTCCCCAGGGAAATGGTCCATGGCCCCATGCTTGTTGATGTTCAAGAAGTGTTTGGACAACTGTTGCGCTTTAACCCCAGCTGGTGACTAAGCCCCACACAGCCACTTGCTCACTCCCCCCACAGTGGGATGGAGGAGAGGATCAGAAGAGTAAAAGTTAGAAAACTCATGGGTTGAGATAAAGACAGTTTAATAGGTAAAGCAAAAGCCACGCACACAAGCAAAGCAAACCAAGGAATTCATTCACTGCTTCCCATGGGCAGGCAGGTGCTCAGCCATCCTCAGGAAAGCAGGGCTCCATCATACTTAATGGTTACTTGAGAAGACGAACTCCGTAATGCCCAATGTCCCCACCTCCTTCTTCTTCACCCAGCTTATAGACTCAGCATGACATCTATCCCTTGATCTAGTTTGGGTCAGCTGTCCCAGCTGTGCCTCCTCCCAGTTTTCCATGCCCCTCCAGCCCTCCCGCTGGCAGGGCCCATCCTTGACTCAGTACAAACCCTACCCAGCAACAACCAACATCAGTGCGCTATCAACTTTGTTCTAGCACCAAATCCAAACCACAGCACTGCACTAGCTACTCAAGAAAATTTTATCCCAGCTGAAACCAGGACAACAATGCTCTTAGGTACTTTTAGGTTGCCTGTGTGGAGTCAAGAACTAAACTCAATGATCCTGGTGAGTCCATTCTGACTCAGGATATTCTGTGGTTCTATAATTCTGTGATATGATTGTTTTCTGAACTAAATTCACTAGAGTGAAATGTGAATGGAAAAAAGGCTGGAAAGATTGGAGCCTAAATAGATAACTTACCTGAGTAACATATTTACAACATTTATCAAACCCTTTCCATTCATGATAAAGAAGAGGGAGACTTAAAATGTATGTATTTGAACCCCAATGAAGAGTTCATGGAGAGTAATTAGCATTCTTGTACCAAACTTCACCTCCTGTTCCCTGTTCCAAACAACATGTTATTCATAATGTAAGCTTTATAAAAGTCATTGCTTTCAGATAGCAGCATAAATTTGTTATGTTCTTTTTCAGGCTCCATTTCATGCTTTGCTTTACTTAATAAGAATAACACAGCATTTTTTTCCCCCTGAATTCCCACATAATTCTTTCTTCTGCAGCAAAGATCAATCAATTGGCATTGCGTTACTCTTGATACTGATACCATATCATTCTGTAAAAAAAAATAATCAACTTTGAACGAGACCAGAAGTCCTCTGGTCCATAGTTCCATAGAGATAATGGCTAATGAGATCAGGAAATGCTTGTGCAAAGGAATAGCTCCAGGGAGCTATTAATTTAAATAGAGTAAGGGGCATATCTAGGGTTATTGCATACTCCTTTCAAGGCCACCTCTTCTTTCTTTTTGAAGATGGAAACATGCTTTGCTTTGAAATCTGTTAAGACAAATGTCTGTCAGAGACTGTGGACTTGATCAAGAAAGGCATGAAATCCCTACATATTTTATTTCTATATTGTTGCATGAAGTGCAGTTATTACTGGCCCTGACTGATTTAATTTACTCTATTTTTCCTACACTTCAGTCTACTCTATACATTAAAAAGATATCTGTGTGCTCAGTAGGCTCATAGTGAAATTCAGACTGGAAGGGATCTTGGGAGGTCTGTGGTCCAATCACCTGCTCACAGCAGGGTCTGTTATGAGGTTGGACTAATTTGCATCCAGTCATGTCTTGAACACCTTGAAGGGTGTAGATTGCACTTCCTCTCTTAGCCATCTGTGCCATGGCTTCAGACTCCTCATGGGGAACAAACTTCTCTGTATAACCAGTCTGAACCTCTCATATTTCACAGAATCATGGAATCATGGAATGGTTTGGGTTGGAAGGGACCTTTAAAGACCATTTAGTTCCAACCCCCTGCCATGGGCAGGGACACCTGCCACTAGACCAGGTTACTCAAAGCCCCATCCAGCCTGGCCTTGAACACTTCCAGGGGTGGGGCATCCACAACTTCTCTGGGCAACCTGTTCCAGTGTCTCACAACCCCCACAGTAAAGAATTTCTTCCTAATACCTAACCTAAATCTTCCCTGTTTGTAGTTGGGTCCATTGTCTTTTGTGATGAGCATGAATTCAACTTGATTACTCATTGTAGGTACTGGAGGCTGCTGTTAGGTCTCCTGAAGCCATCCTGCTCCTGGCTGACCAAGGCCAGCTCCCCCAGCCTCTTCTCATAGAAAAAGTGCTCCAGCCCTCTGATCTCAGTGGTCTCCCCTGAACTCCCTCCAGTTTATCAATGTCTTTGCTACACTGAGGACCCAAAGCTGGGCACAGTATGCAGCTGTGGTCTAACACATACTAAGTTAAGGGTTTATTACCACACAGAAGGGACTAGCAGTTTGATTTCAGTAACAATGCAACAGCGCTACCTGCCACCTTACTCAGATGCTTGCATATCTGAGGATTACCTTGGTTTATAGACAGTCATAGCTGCATCATCACATGGCCTGCTCTGCTGGTCTGTTTTCCATCCTGAATATACTGGTACCTGGCCTTCACAGCCTTTAATGGAAAAACTCAAACTTGTGGATTAAGGTTTTCTGTTTGGTATTTTTTAAAGAAAAAATATTAAACTTTGACATATTTAATTTCTGTCTCTGCCATAATCCACCTGATACTCATCGAAGGTGCTTTAAAAATTATGTTCTACATAAGTAAGTGGAGACACAGGAATGCAGTAATGGCTAGTATTTTCCAGAGAGCCTAGCATAATTAAATATTTACCTTCAGCAGGACCAGGGCTCTAAAGTCCTTGTCTAATCCTGAAAATTTTCCAACATGTTTATTCACTCTCTCCCCCGCCCACCCCGCCCCTCAATCCGCCCTTTTTTTGGGATATCAGAGACCAGGTATTTGGTAATTAATCATAATTTTCAAAAGGAATATCTATTTGCCACCACCCTTAAAGTTCATGAAACCGAAATTTAAAGAAAGGGAGTATTCTCTTCTTAAGGGAAGACATATACACTATGAGCTGAATTTTAGTTTCCATTGGATCCTTATGTTGTAATTATGTAGATACTGAAAGTTATCATGAATTGAGGGCAGTTATTGTCTCCACAGAATATGGTTTTATCTGTAGAAATGTTCAAAGAAAAATATAGTTTAAATTATCTAGTTTTTCCTGAAGTTATCTCGTCCTCACTGTTGAATTTCATGCTTACTTGAAGGCATCCCACAAAACAAATCAACGAGATTGACATAAACCAAATGCAAGTTCATGAAAGGCACCTGAATGTCAACATTCACAATATTTTGTAATTTTTGTTATTGTTCAGAGATACTAATTTTAAATCTCTGGTATAAAAGTGTTTAAATTTTATTTTATTTTATTTTTAGCAAACTAGGAGAAATAATTTGCAGATATGGTAAAAACAGGGAAGATTTTTTTTGGATGTAGGAATGTGTGAAATGTACATGATTGGATTGTGGGTTCAGTTTCTCTTTGCATCATTTTTACATTAACATTAATCTAGTGATTTGCTTTTGATTTAGCATTTAGTGTGGAGATTGCTACCACGGTCAGAAGAACTCTGTGAGGGTATTATTTAAATTCTGAAAAAGATAATTTGCAGTAAAGGAAACAAATGGCAATTATAATAATTTGGCAAACAATATGTATACACTTTTTTTCTTCTTCAAAACAAATATATTTAATATATTTTTTGTTTATTAAATAATCTACAGAACACATTCCACTTTTTTGAAATAAACACTAACAAACCTGTATGTTTACTGTTTAGTAGCTTCACAAATAAGCCAACAAGTTTGTTTTTTGAGACAATGACTTTTGTCCATGTTTTTAAATACTTGCCAAAACTACACTTCTCTTTAGGAAAAAAAAAACCCCAACCATATAATCCAAATGGCCAATAAATTTATATTGAATGCAGCATTTTAGAATCAGCATTTTTACATGGTGTTTATTTTTTTAAATACCTACACAGCACCTAAAATCAGTACTTTGAATCTTTGCCCATAATAAAAGATAATAAAGAGAACCTGAGCCTCCACTTGCTTTGTCATGTTTTGCAGCGTACTCAAGTCAGACTAATGCAAGACTAATGCAAACATTCATTTCAGCTCTGCTGTGCTCCCTGTCCAGGCAGGCAGAATACAAAGCAGTTGGGAAGTGTTTGAACTGATCTTATCATGACAGCTGTTTAGGAGTACAAGATACAGTGGTGACATTAGTTATAATACACGCAGAATAATCACAAAAACTGTTGCAAAGCATTTACCAAACATGCACAGCAAATGTTAGTCCCTTTAAAACATGAAAATTTAAACCAATAGTAGCCTATTAGTTGATAGCCATAAATATAATTCCATGCTTCCAAAATAATTTGTGTCTTATTCTTTACGCAGGAAGCAGCAGTCTGCAAATCGTTATCAGGAACGTTGTGTTTTTTAAAACCTTTGACATCCAAAAATAAATATTGCTATTTTAAAACCCAAGTTGGACATTAGGACTCTGATAACTATTTGTAAAGCCAGCATAAATGCTTTACGCTCAGCTTAAATGGTGAACCTTGCAACTCCTGAACTTTTGTAACCATATACTGTTACAACTTTAAAGAGGACTAAACAGCCTAAGATCTTGCGGGCTTGTTGCTGTTAAAAAATGAACAATACACTTCTCTTACTGAAATTTGCATCTTAATATTGTTTTTGTTAATTAAGTACTAAAAAAGAATTGCATCTAATTTAGAGGGGGGTTCATCACAAAGATTTTTCCACTTATATAATGAAGACGTTCAGAACATGTGTGATGGCTTTCCCTTCATTAACGAAAAAGAAAACTTTGAAATACCTCCTACCTGTGCCAGTTTATAACTGTTTTCATGACTGCTCTGCTAGCCACAATTGTTCCAGAATAGGAACTATTGCAGAGATTTTTCCCTAATTAACTACTTGCAATTAGATATTTTGCTGTTTTTATTCAGAAGGACAGTAGTTATGGTTTTGATTAGAAGGGTGTTAAAGATAGTTCACTCCTTTGAAAGTTATACAATGATGCAAGTTATTCATATGTTATAATTTCTTCAACATCTCCACAGATTGCCCCAAATAATTATATTTTATTTTATTTCTATATTGCCATTAAAACCGAACTTTCAGATTTCACAAATTATAATGCATTCTAATGCAGTGACAACAGCTACATTTTTCATGAGTTTTTGCTGTTTTTTAACAGCCTCCATACCTCCTGGTCTCCGTTGGCAGAATTTGTGTTCAGTTTAAAACCAATGCATTTCAAAATTGGTTATCATATTTCAATTGTGATATATTTCAGTGAAACATGTTTTCTTAAGAGGCAACCCCCTCCCACTTTTCCAATGTAGTCAATTTTGATAGGACTTTAAGGAATCTGATTTTGTGTTACTAACTAATGTCCTATTCCTAAATTCTTAAGTCCCAAATACTGAAAGAAAACAGAATGAAAGAAAGATGACTGGAAAGAAAAAAGTCATCCTCCATCATTTACTGCAAATATTGTTACTGAACAATACCCCTTTGTGATAGCTCAAGTGGATCAGATTTTTGGAATTCCCAACCTTGTAAATATCTTGTCTTTTTTTGGCATGGGAAAATTCGTATCATCTTCAGTCAAAAGCTTTGGATGACAGACCAGTCGTTTTCGAGACCAAGCTTACTGAAGACCCTCCCAAGTCTGTGCTCAAACTTTCATTAATTGCCTCCCAGAATCCCAGATGGCTGTAGAGAGTATGATTCATAGTTCAATTATTTGAGCACCATGAGGCAAGAAAAAGTGAAAAAATTCAGGAGTTTGTAAGGGAATTATAAAATCATTGCTGTGAGTACAGAGAACTACAGATTTACACAAAGCAATAAACAACTTTCCGTTATTAAATATCACTCAGAACTGAAGAGGCTGGCAGATTTTCTTTGTCCAGCTTCTCTTGATTTTAAGTGATCTTTGTAAGATGAGCTTCTATATGAAGCAGCTATTGTAAAAATTTTTATCAGTGCAGTTCTTCACAAGCTGGAATAATGCTGTCACTGTGCATGATGGCCTGACCCCACACTTTCAGTCAGGTCCTATGCATATCTCTTTTTGGTTGGATGCTCCCATATAAGCACCACAGCTAACCCAGCTTGTGCTGGCTGTGCAATGTCTTTCCTACACAGAACATTTTCTGCTTTTCTTTACTGAGAATCTTAGTTTGAGAATTTGGGTTCCAGTCATAGCAAGCTCGTATGTATTACAGCGTTACTTCACAGGTAACATTCTATACCAGAACAAGCAGTTCTTGGTTTTTTGTGGGAAGGTTTTCCCAGTTGAAAAGCACCCCTCTTTCTCTTTGTGATATATCATAACACAGAACAAATACAGCAAGTCAAAATTCTTGAATCACACAATGCAAAGTATATTCAGATATTAAATGGGAGTTGTAAGCAATGGAAGCATTTACAATAATTTTTTTTGGTACACAATCAGAATGAAATTCTTTAACTGAAATAAACATATTCCAAAATTATTATAACCTGCTTAGTGTAAAGAGCAAATGCTTATCTGAAATCAGGCTGGCTGGTTATTTATATGCTTATATCCCCCTGGCTAGACCATCATTTTATGCCACAATATTCTGATAGTTATCACTGAATCGTATCTCACCATATGTAAATTGTGAAATGTGCTAAAAATGAAGACTTAATGCAGAATTTCTGACACTGGATATGGGCATTTTACCAAAAGTGGTATCTTTTTATAACAAACAGAGTTGGAAACCCTTTCTGGGAATAGAAAATACCTGCCCTCTGGATTTAGGAGAGTTCCATATTCTATAAAGGTCTTTCATAAAGGAGACTATCTTTAGATAATTACTGCATCTCTTTGGATGCTTAAGACCTTTATGATATGGAAAATGATGCATAGAGTTACTACCGAGTAAAAACTGGAATGTATGTTGGAACTTTATGTGTTCCAATACTGAAAGGAAAAGTGTCAAGTAAAAAGAAAAACAGAGCTAATATAAAGCAGACAAAAGAGACAGTGCCTGTAATTATTTGAAAAAATTTAGAGGCTTAGTTCACAGTTTTACAGGTTCACTAAATACATCTTTATGTGTCAACTGACAGATTGACACACTGAACAAAATCTTAAGATTGAAAAGAAGATACAAAAATGAAACAGAAATGCAGCAACGGAACATCAAAACTTCTTAATACTGTGGAAAATCAAATGCCATGCTGAGACAGGGGTAGATTTCATGCATAATGTTGCCATGTATTGAAACACAAGATTATAAACATTATGTGTATACATAGAGTTCAGGTATTTGCTTTAAAAAAAGATTTCCAGTGTGCAAGTGTATCAGTTTAATGTGTATGATTTACAATGCTAGAGTGGGAGCATGTGCCATGAATTAATCTGGAGTATGTTTCTACAACTGGATAGCCCTAAATTTGAAATTTAGTCCATACCCAGTTATAGAAAGTCACTGCCAGTGCCACTCAGCAATTACCAGGAAAGCCGTGTGTAAAAAATGGCTTGAGGTATTCCTTTATCACAGTCATTTCTGTCACTTCACTTGCTTTGAAGGTTCCAGAAATGCACCAAAGCAATCATTATCAATTGAGATCACAAACACTCATGGCGGTGGACACAGCAATTTCAGGAAGTGAGAGAGATGGAAAAAGATGCTAATACAGTAATTCATATAGTAAAGTTAAATAGCAGTAGATCTTTTCCCATAGATCTCAGCAATAGAACTACTGGCAGAAAAAAAATCACAAAAAAATTGGTGAAAGAAATCCTATTTTTTCATCAATCATAAACCAGCGTTTTTTAGTGGGTACAGCAGAGGAAAAATACATAGGAGACATAAGGCTTGAAGGCCCTGAGAGCAAAAATATGACCAAACTGAACTGTAAGCATACTGAGGTCTATGTGATACTTCTATAGGTGAGTAGGTTCAATGAGTGAATGCAACACTCATTACTCATTGTGACTTTTCATCTGGTTCTAGGGAGGTGTGTGAAAAGTGGAAAACATTCAGCAGGCAAAGTGGAAGACTAACGACAAGTCCATCTGCCTCATCCAGAATCTCACATCTTCCTTCCATCGCCTTTTTAAAACAAGTGTTTTAACACCTAGAATCTCCTGCATAATAAATGTTAGTTTCTCACTAGCGTAACAAAAAGGCTGATAGCTGAGGCATTCAGCTCAAGAGTTGGAAGAACATCCCTTCAGGAAGGGAAGGAGCATGCAACTGGACTGCAGACCTCTAGGGAAACAGTGAAGGTGATGTGTCCCGTGGTGTTGTTTTGGAGTGTGTGGAGATAGAAGAGGAAGAAGACCCAGTGTGGCCACGATTATTATTAGTGGTTATACACATGAAGGCCAGCTGGGCAACAGTTTTGAAAATCTGCCAAGACATGCAGAAGTTGTTTTAAGGATTTAGGCAACTTTATACGTATCCAGTAAGAGAAAAGTGGATACTGTGAGTTTCATATGCAGATTCCATATCTTTTGGTATCTAAATATGCCTGTCTCAGGAATCTAATCCTTATATTTAATCTGATGAAGCAGAAAGCCTGTGACTGAACACAGAACTCACATCAGATATATCAAGCTTAGTGCTTTCCCCATTGAATCATTCTTCTTTTTCTTTTCCAGGTGCATACAAGTTTGAAAGTTTTCCTCTACAGCGTCTCTGGGGCATGCTTTGTTTTGCAATTCACAACTCTGCTTGTGAAGTAAATACCAATAAGTCTCACACCGAGCATATAAAACCTTTGCCTGGCAGCACGTACAACAGCTTTGTTGCTCTCCTGCACTGCTCTGCCTACATTTTCTAACCTTCACCCACCACTTCTAGAGATGTGAGGCTGGTTTGATCTTCATCTGCATTCAATCTGTTCTCATTCTCACCAAAGCAGGAATCACCAAGGGATGCAAGCTATTGTGTACCTTTTGTGAAAGGGACACATGCCTACAAAACCTGTTTAAAATGATTAAACACTTTTTCATATTGTCCTGTGATTAAATCTGAGCATAGGACTTTGCATACGTATCTCAAAGAGTTGGAACTTTTTTTTTTTTTTTTTTTTTTTTTTTTTTTACCAGGGAAGAGTGAATCTGTTTAACATTTTATAATTACTGTAATTTACTTTGAGACTTTGTGTCATTTTACCCTTTGGTTGCTTAATGATTCATTTAAACTTTTAAGTGAAATTATTTCTTTTTTCTGTTTCATATAGAGACCAAAAAAAAAAAAGGATGAAGAGCTGGCCCCTCTTTATCAAGCTCTTTCTCCTTTGTACCTTTTTTTCTAGTGATTGATCTTTCTTTTGCCATCAGACACTACGCTGATTAATTGCTTTCGTCTGTCTCTTCCTACTATGTATAATGTTTGCATAAAAAAGAAGAAAAATTAAAATCACAATTAAGAAAAAGAACAGGTTTCTAAGGCTATCTTGTTTTTCTTACACATGTGCAAGGTAAAATAAAATGATGACTTGCTTTGTGTTAGTGTGTCATAATAGTCTGAAACTTTTGTTGTTATTTTAAAATAAATTCTTTAAATAATCATTCACGTGAGGAAACACACAATGAGAAAAATAGTATGTAGATGCTAAGACAGGGTAGCACATTAAAGAAGTGAAAAACTTATTGTATAACCTGCCCATTCCATACTCTGCAGTTATTCTCTGGAGAGAATTCTCCCTTACTGTTTTCTATTTTACCGTAATAAGATTATACAGGGATCCAGGATACAGACTTCTTCAGTCTCTTTGTTATTTTCCCTCTGGGGTTGTCATTCATGTGCGTATTTTTAAATCATTGCAGACATGACATTTGTTTATAAGTATATTTGGATATGTATGCATGGATATGTGTTTATATGCAGAGAGACAATGTGGAGAAGTACAGATATTAGAGACTGAAGAAAACATAAAAGTTAAAATTATGTGTTCTTCCTGATTTAATCTCACAAAGACATTCTTAAATGATGAATGGTTACAATTCTTCCTGAAAGTCATCCTACTTACAGTTACCTCCTTGCTGACTGCAGGAAGTCACATCCTCAGCAGGCTAAATTGGCATCTCTCCGTCAGTAGCCATAGAGCTACACCAGAGGACAATCTGTCCCTGTACAAGCATAAATCATACTAGCACTAATTTTCCATTGCCTTGAACCCAGGATAGTACATATATAGCATGTAGGGGAGCAACAATAAAGAACAAGTGAAACTCTCATTGAAATCCTAATCGCCAATGTTTGCAGATAGAAATGACTAGTCCCAGCACATGGTTCTGCAGAATTAGGTTAAAATTAGACAGAAACAAAGAAAAGTCAAAATAGATAGAACTGTAAAATAAAATCAATAACCACCCACCACCACCACCCCGCCACTCCACCCATAATAGCAAGATTTTGTCTCGAGGGATTTGTTTGTAGACAATGATTTAGACAGAATTACCAGGAAAAGTTAGTAGCTGCTTGCTTTCCTACCATACATTTAGAGCTCACTTTAGTGCCTGAAAAAAGCTTTAACCTCATTGATATGGACTCTGCTAAAAAGCCTTATGTGTTATGAATAGAATGTGTGAGTTCATGGGGTTACAGTAGTCAGAAATGTTTCAAAGAAATGGTGATTTTATTATGAATCTCTGTATCCAGTTAGGTATTTATATTACTAACTACCTTGGTTTCCAGAAGAGTCTCGTCTGAAAGAAGGCTAAGCTCATAAGCTTAAGATTGATTTGAACTGAAACCAGGAGTTTTAGTTTCAAGTGGCTTTTGACTCCACACCAAATGCCGAATGTACATCTTGGTTGAGTTTCCTATTGAAGCAAACAAAAAAAACCACCAGTCCACCAATGTTGATGACCAGAAACAAATCTGAATCAGTCTATGAGTTAAGTTTTGCACAAAGCTGAACACGTAAAGCTTTATTTGAACCTCTGGAATAGAATTATAATTAAGACTTCAAAACATCTTTTTCATTAAATTCAGACCTTGAATTGTGTAACTTATTTGCATTTGAGATAAAAAGAGATGCACATTTTATATGTTGAAATTAGATTTGGAGAAGCATAAGCTCATTCCCAATGGCAAATATTACTAACTCCAATTCCAGTTATGAAACGCTAAATTGTTTTTTAAGTGGGAGCCAACTCTCTTAATAGGCTTTCAATATTAATCCTCTAATGCTTATTGTTGCTTTACTTTCTAAAGGTTATGTTAGAATGAATGAACCAGGAAAGTCTGAATTAGATTTAAATTATAATTTAGGGTTAAGAATTAGAGATACCTGACATGAGATTTGCAGTTTAGATTTAGTACTGTTAAAATTGTGGCTGTAATTTTAGCCATGTTTCTCCAAAATTGCTATAGTTTAGATGAGCTTGCAAGTCTTAGACTATCCTTGATATTAGACTTCTCAATATCTAACTATTTCTGAAGGTTTTCAGTGTGTTACTATTCAGAAGATACCTGTGCTCACACATTGTTGCTAAATTGAATAAGAGGATCGTGTTGCATAGAACAAGAACATTTTGTATTTTGGAATCTTACCTTTGACAGGGCAACCAAAATTATAAATAAACATCAGAAACATAAATTCTGGCCTTCATTTACACTGCAATGGCAGACACAAGAATGTCTGAATGCAACCATATGATGTAATGCGCTAGTGCTATGCTGCATGATGTAAATGGTAAAGAGGCAAGAAAAAAATTCCCTTTACTTCACAAATCTTGCAGACCTGGACTGATATTAACCAGATGCTTTTAGGGATGTGAATAACCAATTTTAAGAAAGTAAACTAAATACTGTTAAACTCAAGAAAGGAGAGATCTTTAGGTCTGAAACCACCCTACTTTTTAATAATTAAAAAAAAAATTTGCACACGTGAATTTGATTGCTTGTTTTCCTGAAGGTGTATATGGCCCAGCAGGATGTGGATATATTTTTTTCTGAGAGAGAAATCTTTGAAATTGCTTAGCTTTCTAGCTTCTTCAGGATACTAGCAATCTTTCTCTGATGCAGCAGAACTTCTCCTTACACAGCTCTTGACTCATGGATAGGGTTAAAATTATAGTGTTTAAAATCAAGCATGTATATAAACGCTTTGCTGCACCAGGCTTCCGTAAAAACAAGCTCTTTGTCTCTGGCATCTCTGTTGATAAATTGTGCCAACAATGACACTAATTAGGATTATGGCTGCTTCAAAAGAAGTAGAAAAGTGTATTGAAAGCCTTCAGAATTTAGTACAACTTGAACAACTTTATTCACTCAATATTAACAAGTACTTGTCAGTGAAATTATATGAAAAAGGTCAATAAAAATGCAACTCCCAGATGTAATCATTTCCTTTGTGATACCGTGTATTCTGCTTTTTCAAAGGGCCACATACAATATGCCTACAGCAGATAGGCCTGCTCCACTCTGAGATACTCCAACATTTCCAGGGGCACCTCGAGAAGCATTCCTATGATGAACCTCCATGAGTGTGGAATGACCTTTCCATATGTTTCTGCTATTGTGGCCATGTACTTACCCTAAAACTTTTCCACCTTTCGCAAAATACTGTTGGGACTTCAGTTACTCATTTTTCATAGATCTCCACCTACTAGCTCTGTGCAGAGCAAAGCAATGAATAAACCTTCTTCACTGATTTCCATTTCCATATTCCATCATCAAATTTTATGGAAGTGCTGATACGTGAGCAAGGCAGCGAACCTTTGCTTTGTCTTTTTTGCTTCCAAGTCTAGTTGTGTGTGACTGTTTTGGATGCTGTTCCATGTTTAGAGGACACATAAGATAATATAGATTGAAACAGGAGCTGGATCCAGGTTTCACAAATGCAGCCTACTACACAACCCATAGTGTCTACACCACACTAAAATGGCTGTTCTGATCCTCCATCCTCACCTGACTGTCTTTGCTAGGAAAGAGATAGCTTAGAAAGAGCTTTCCACCTCTAGGAGTACTCCTGATTTTTAAGGTTATATTGTGTAAATGCCAATTTCACTGCTAGTTCACATTTTATTTCTTCTAGACTCTCCAGTAAATATCATCCAGTTCTGCTGGTTTATTGCAGCTGAATTTCCAAATTGCTCTATAATTTCTTCTTTATGGACTTCAGTGTCTGTAAAGGCCACTTATGAGAAAGGCCATTGGAAATTGAATTCTCCTGCCATCCAGGTTAATAAATGCCAATACCAAAAGAAGTGTTATTCAGCTGCCCTTGTACCTAAACATCTTGCTGAAATATCAATTCAATTGCTGTTTATCTTTACATCTCTGAACAATTAAAACAAGATAGAATCTACAACAGTCCATATTTCATAGTCTTGTAATTTCACCTTTTCATGAGGGTAAAAAGAGAAGCATGCATACAGGCTACATGATTTTGGCACTCTTGAACCACAACAATATATAATAATTCTTATTCTTACAATAATAAATTCAAATCCTTTTTCTTTTTGTTGTAATTTTCACAGCTTCAGTTTCAACTGACTCAAACATTAAATACTATACATATGTGATTTAAAACAGGGTAAAGGACAACGAATTCACCAGAGAGCTTTACAGGAGCATAAGACTAGAAAGTCAGATGCAGCCATTGAAAGATTAGAGTAATCTGTGTTGCTTCTTGGAATCATTTGAAACCTGCTTTGATCTACTGTTGCTGCAGAAGCTCCTTGCTGTCAGGACACAAGCTAGCTAGTTTCAAACTGTATTGAATATATTAAAAATGCTATAGTAATGCATGTATATATCTGCAAGAGATTATACTCAATCGCTTTTTTGCACCTTGTTTCCTCCATGGTAAAAATCTCTTGCCATTTTTCTAAAGCAGCACAAGATTCATAACTTCTATGGATCAGGCACCAAGGGTATCATGAGGCTGACACACAATACACAAAAAAGGTACAGTAAATGTCTGCAAATGTGAATGGTTAAGCATAAATATACTTAGGAAAGACACCACAGTGAACTGGAGGTTAAGTAGTAACTCTTTGCTACTCTTGAAAAAGGGATATTTATTTGAAGCTTGACTGTGTCTTTGGAAGGGGAGTTGAGAACACGTGTGTAGAGTTTAAAGTATATTTGTGTTTTTTTAGGGAAAAGGCATCTGGTTTATCTGAAGAACAGGAATCTGCCCTATAGGGAAGTCTTTCAGAAGTCCATGACACTTTTAAGACTACCATCCCTACAATGAAAAAGCTAAGACTGGACTTGTCTAGATGAAGACGACTGGGATTTTACTTTAATTACCAGCTCTGTCTTTCTCTATATATCTTTCGTAGAAAAGTTTCTTCCAAGAATATCAGTATTTAGTTTGGCAGGGGCCCCAGGATGAATACTTTGATATAGCGCTCTGAGAAAGCACAGAAAAATGCTATCAGTCCTTTGTCTTTTCTTTTCTTTCCTGCCTGTCCACCTCCTTTTGTCTTCTCTCTCTGACAATAATGTGGAGAGCATAACATTTTTTGCGGAAGTGAAAGGCTGTTTTTCCACCCGGTTCGTGCTTCACCCACATGTTTGGGAGTGACATGCTTCTTGTCTTCTCGCTTGAGTCCTACACTGTAAAAAGATGTATAGAGCTAATACAGAAGTATGTAGGGAAACAGCTGTAACAACAGCGTTTTCTTTCCCTGGGGGAGCCTAAGCTCACTTTCTGTGGCAAGGCAGGCTCATAAAATTTAGGTGGCAGGTAATTTTCCTGACAGTTCTTTGCACGCATGGGAGAGAGGAGGAAAATGGTCAGAACAGTGATGGGAAGGTCCTGGAAATCAGTAGAGAAAAGAAGGGAGGGAGAGACTGAAATGTTTGAGAATGTCTGTGCTAGAATGTTTTATTATCCCCTTCTGCTCATCTTTTGCTATATTTTTAAAAGAATGATTACATGTATACTTTAGATAGCAATAGATACTGACCAGCATGCCATTAGACAAAGACATTCAAAGAGTATTTCATGCATTGTCAATTAGAATCAGTGAACACTGAACTAAGTATCAAAGACTGTTTGCTTTGTAAATCTGAACTGTACAAAGTGGTCTTTAGGGGAGTGAGTGAAATTCACTTGACAATTCACTTGACATAGAGACAGCTGAAAAGGTGATAAGACCTTTTAGTATTTCTAACAAATATAATTCACTGATACACAGAAATCACTCCACACTAAAGTGAAATAACAAATAGTATCAAGAAAAATACAAAAAAAATCCTAAAATCAGTATAACTGAGTTGATGAATATCTTTTTTTAATTCCTTGATGATTAGTACAAGATATAAATAGCATTTGAAATCTTACTTTTGAAGAAAGCAAGTAATTGAAAGTGACACTTGATTAGGAAAAAAAGAAACCTAAGACCTAGAGCCTTCCAAGGATCTAGTTTAAAGACCATTCATCTGAGTTTTAGATATGTGAAAAATATTGGAAGGATTTATTATTGCAAAAATAGCTGATAAATAGCTTCCTGTTGGAAAGGGTGACAAAGTCAATGTAGCAGACAGATGCAGCTGTTCTATACATCATGTCAAGCTAACATTTGGTGTTGTTTAGTATGTTTTGTGTGTTCATTTGTATGACATAGGAAGGTTTTTTTCAATGTTAAAATACTGTTTTCAATACCTTCCCTTCTTAGCTGGCCTGTGGGCTGCTTATTACGATACAATGATTCTACATGGTTTTACTGCCTTTAGCAAAATCTATGATGATTTTCCTACAGTTTTGAAAAACTTTTTAGGTGGTAGCTGCTACTGAAATAGCATGACAAAGTGATATACAATGAAAAGCAGACTCAAGTACTAAACAAAAAGGTCTGTTATCAACTAATGAAGCCTTGAATCCTATGGATCTGTATCTCAAAATTGACTGCCTTTATAAATTAATTAAATTAAAGCTGCCACTGGAATCCACATGTTCTTCGGCATCAGAGAACGGTGGGGCAGCAGGGAGGCGGTGGTTTTATAAATGTCAGCAGTATTGAAGGGTAGGAGTCCATATCTTTTTTGACAGTAGAAATTGCACATGACAGAAGAACCTCGATCGAAGAATAGATTATCTAATTTCTAATATGGTGTGAGGTCTACCTGAATCTTTTTCCAAAGCTAGGTCATTTGTAATAGAGCTTTCCTGTATTGATTCTTTTGTGTCTTATGTATTGTGCTCATGCCAGACCTTTCTTTCCATGGAGACATTCTTAATTGGGTTCCCATTTTCAAGAGCTGTATAGGCACACAACACATTTGAACATTGACTGAGCTGAAATTGGCAATGGGTTAAAAATTTGCTAAGGACTTACAGATGTACATCGGAAATAGCATGATCATATGACCCTTATTCTCACAAGAATCAGAATTACAAAATAATTGTGTTTGTAAATAACAACTATCTATGAAGAAACTTAGAAATGAATATGCGCGCAGATTGTGGAAGTATCTATTAACTAGTTTTGTTAAAATAGAGATTATATGATTCTGCTTTTACATGGGCCATTCATGCTATTCATGTATAACAATACATGTATTTTGGCAACCACCCTAATACACAGTATGTTGCAAAACAATAAATGTACTTAAGTTTACATATCCAACATCTCAAATTAACTGTTTTAACAGAAGTCTGAAAAATGATATAAAAATATATGACAAGTAAACATATTCTTTGGTGGATTTGCAAAAATTTCCTAGGCACTTTAATTTCTTAATTAGGACTGAACAGAGAAAATCCCTTGGTGAAGCTGCATTAACACATCTTTGCACTTTAATGCCGATTATTTTCACACAGAGTTTGAAATCCCCCAGTATGGAGGAAGATCTAGGTTGTCCTGAGTCAGCTATATAACTTGTGCCTTTTGGCCTTTCTCTATTAATAAAAGAGCTCTGACATATTTTCTGTGCTGAAGAATATAAGAAAGAGAAAATAAATACAGTGAGAGTAAAGGACAAGCACTTGTTTTGTTCTTTGCAGAATCATTGTATTTCTAAAACTAAAAGTTATTTTCTTACAAGGTCTTTGCAGTCTCCATTAATCATTTCTTTAGCTAAATCTGCCTGTTAGCGTATTTCTAGCTGCCATTGCATGCTCCTAGGAGTTTCTTTAAGCAGCCCATGCATTTGTTTTTGACAGAGGTTGGCCTTAAGACAAAATCATCCATTCAAATCGATAACCATCATGCAACAATTGTTGACTAAGCCAACGTCTTCTCCTTCAGAACAAAAATCCAGCAGGAATACTGTACAATTTCAAATTTACTTTTATATTAGGACTCATCTATGTAAACCTGCTCCGTCTCTCTCCACCTTGTGGTTGTTTTGTATCATTGCAGTCAATTATTTCAGAACTGAAGCTGATCATCATTGCTCTCCAGTGCATAAATCAAATATTTAGGGACCTTATCCTTTTCCATTCAGTTATCTGTCTGCTAACTGATATAGTTGAAATTTATATCTGCAATCTTACTTTTAATGGATTAACTTTTTCTGTCTTGCTCAGGAAAAGGCAAGCTGTTGATTATGACATGCTTTGAGCTTTCTAAATCATGTCACATATACTTTCTTTGTGATGCTTTGTCTTGAGACCTCAGCTAAGAGCACCTTAAAAACACGTTGGATGATCATAAAGCAGCCTTCAGTGGATTTTCTGTATATTAAATTGTTTAATATTTAAAGAGAGAGGAAAAATCTGATTCTGCGATCAAATCCAAAAGACTAATCCCTCTCCCCTTCTTCCAAAGTTCAAATTGGAATAGATCAACAAAAGGCCAGTTCTGATTATGGCTATGCTTAATTTTAAAGCTAAGTGCCTAGTGACAGCATAGATTTAGGTGTTTTGGCTACCTCTGTAGCTCACAGGTAACTCATACTCTGAGATAGTCATCTGAATGCTAGGGAAGCCTACAGGTTCATCAACTAGATCACAGCTAGCACTGAAAACAGCCATATGCCCTTAATCCCACCTGCAAGTGCAACTGCTACATCTGCAGCTGGAATCAGGACTTTGTCTTCAATTGGGATTCACACTTCTTTCTGGACTCTCTCTTGTGTTTAAATCACAAATGCTCCGCTCCCCCCCGCCCCTCCCCCCCCCCAAAAATAAAAATTTCAAGACTGCTCATTTTATTCAGTTGATGAGTAATTAGTTGAAAAGAGTTGGAAGCCCAGCATCTGTCATTCATGAGGCTCGAGTTCTGAGGGATGAAGCAGAAATAATCTCATTCCATGTGGTTAAAATATTTTCTTGTTTTTACTTATAAACTGGAAACTTGAACCTCACTCTAGAGCCTAGTAGTTAAAGCCTTTAGGAAGGAAAAGAAAGACTTGGAGGCCCTTCATTAATCTAATCAATACCGAATGTTAAAGTATTCACAAAGTGGAGCACCTGGTCATTTTTGTCTCCCAAATGAATGCATCAACCATTATAATCACACTCATTCTGTCTTCTGTGCCAAATGAACGTTCATCGATCCCATGTAAAGTGGAATGATTTTAACTTAAGAAAAAAAAATGCAAAAGCACTTCCTTTCTCTAGACTCCACCTCAGTGTGGCAATTAGGGCACCCCCATAGGAAGCATATATCCCAGGACCAGAACAGCTAACCCCCATGTGTTCCTAAATAAAAGCAGATCAAGGAAGGGATAGGGGATGTTCACAGCTTTGCTTTTTGTGCATCCAAACTATGTTAAGCCAACAGGAATTAGCCCTGTCAGTGACGTAGGTAGAGATTTAGGTTATGAACCAGGACACGACTAAAGCATGAATTAGACCTGGAGCTGCTACCATGATTCAGCCTAGGTGGGTGGCTAGTTTTTAGAGGTAAACATACTCTGAGCATCTGCAGTAACAAATAGCCAAATATTTTAACATTTTTTTGTATGCTGTCTATTGTGCAAGATTCTTACTTAATACATTGTTTTTTTTCCTTGATTAGAATTTTCCGTACTTATTCCTATGCCTGTAATCTGGGACTGTTTTTCTTCCTTAATAAGAGCTATACAAAGCTATCAGTGGTGCAAGGTTTCTAGCAGGTGAGTCATTAATTATTCATTTTGATGAGTGTGACCACTGCTGTGAGGCAGCCCCAGGAGGATTTCCAAAGGACCATTTGGTAATAAATATTCAACAATTTTTAATGTTTAGTTCTGATTCATGTCCCAGTACCTGTCAATGGCTGGACATGTCCATTGCCCATACATAATATCTCCTTTCACCATCATTTAATGACATCAAAATCATGCATTGCACCATCTTGAAACAGAAAATTAACAGATTTTTAAAGTCACCTTGTCAACTCTAAGACTACACTTCACCCTTGTAGGTCCATAAACTCTCTTTAAATGCTTATTAAAGCTTATAAATGATGCTTCTACTTCAGTGGAGCCGCTCTCATTTACAGTGTAAGATGATTTGGTTCATTATTTGCAAGTGGAAGTGAGGCAGAATGGAACAATGTGTGGAAAAATTACAGTGGCAGCAGGCAGCATACTCTTAAAAGGATAAGAATAATAGTTGGGAGGTATTTCCAACCCTAACCACATAGTGAATAATCAGATAAGATGGATTTAGAATCTAGTGATGTGTTTTTTGTTTCTTTTCAGGCAAATTCATATAATTCTTGTCAAGCTGATTTTACATATTTTTTCTAAGTAATCAGAAAGATGAAAATAATACTTGTACCAAATATATGTGAGGATATGAATCATCAAAACTTTTTAACAAGTGTTTTGATCTGTCATTTTTAAGGGTTCAAATCACCCTGTGATTCCTGAGAAAGAGTTGAAAACTGGATGAACATTGACAATGCCTTTCTCATTTTAAACAAGCCCACACAGACAGAGGAATGAAACTTTTGACTGTCAGGTGCTTCTTCAATAAATGCCAATGCTGATGACATGGTAACATTAAAGTGCCAGGTTGAACCAAGCTTAGCATCAGGTAGGTCATGGAGAAGAATATGAAACTTACTATGAGTTGGTAGTTACAAATGAGTAAATCTTGGTAGAAATCAGTGAACTTATTTTTTTCCTTCAACCTTCTTTATTTCTCCTTTTTATGATGTGATAGAAAAAAATGCAAGTCTCTTCAAATAAGATTGACAAACATGAAAAGCAGGAAAGGGTGAGGATAAGGAAATATGTGTCAAAGTTAACCATATAAGAAGCAATTACCTTGGATGTCTCTAGTACTGAAATTACAAATAGTTATGGTCTCATTTACGCTTTCTTTAACACCACTAATATTAACAGAATGATGCACCCAACTGTGAAAACAGCAAAAACTGGTAAAAGAGATCTCTTAGATTAAGCATTTAAATTTGTCAAATTTGAAAAGTAATTATTAGATCTCCAAAATATGAACTGGATAAAGCATTCATATTTATGGATTAAAAAAATTAATTTGCTTGACTACTTACAATTTTTGAAAATGAGCCTCTCTGCTACCTAATATTTCACAATGACTGGTGTAATCCAGAAAATAGAAAATATTGGATTGTTAGTCACAGGGACTGAATCGATTTTACTTTAACCTTCTGAAAGTTAAGCATCTTGTCTAGGCTAGTTGACAAGACTCCATCTATAACCCATGCAGGGAGACACACACACCCAGAAAGTTATCAGCTGCTAAGATTCTGAGTTAGATAGGATAAGATGTCCTTTCCATCCTTGTCTCTTTCCATCAGCAAGTGAGAAAGCCTGCGCAAATCTCTTAAGTGTGATACCTAATGTTAGGTAGTCTGAATCCTGCCCTACGTTGCCCAGGTTGTTTTGAGTTATAAGGGACTGCAAGGTTCTCATACTAAGTGTAAACAGAGAATTCTGTTGGATTGAAAGGATGAATCACTCACTATGGATATGTAAAAATAATTAGTACAAATTCAGAAAGACTAGTGTCATGGTTTAACCCTGGCCGGCAACTAAGCACCACACAGCCGCTTGCTCACTCCCCTTCACCCAGAGGGATGGGGAGGAGGATCGGAAAAGAATGTAAAACTCAAGGGTTGAGATAAGAACAATTCAATAGTTAAAGCAAAAGCCACACAAGCAAGCAAAGCAAAGTAAGGAACTTGTTCGCTACTTTCCATGGGCAGGCAGGTGTTCGGCCATCCCCAGGACAGCAGGGCTCCATCACGCATAGCGGTTACTTGGGAAGACAAACACCATAATGCCAAATGTCCCCGCCTTCCTTCTTCTTCCCCCAGTATATATACTCAGCATGACGTCATATGGTATGGAATACCTCTTTGGCTAGCTTGTGCCACCTGTCCTGGCTGTGTCCCCTCCCAATTTCCTGTGCCCCCCTCAGCCCTCTGGCTGGCAGGGCCCAAGGAACCGAAAAGTCCTTGATTTAGTATAAACATCACCCAGCAACAACTAAAAACATCAATGTGCTATCAGCATTGTTCTCACATCACAGCCAAAACACAGCACTGTACCAGCTACTAAGAAGAAAATTAACTCTATCCCAGCTGAAACCAGGACAACTAGTTATCAGTAACATGACATGAAAACTTACAAATATTCCTATATTTATAAGGCTCCCTTTTCAGGTCCTCTCACACTTCCTATATATAATGAATCAGAGCAGTTGTAGAGTGTGGACTCCAGAAATCACAAATCTGTTACTACTTTCTTCGTAGCAAATCCTCATCGCCTATAGGCTTTTGACAGAAAAAAATCTTTTTCATCTAGGAACAAGCTACTATATTCTGAAAAGGTTTAATGATTGGAAGAATAGAATCATAGAATCATTTAGGTTAGAAAAGACCCTTAAGATCATCGATTTCAACTGTTAACCTTACACTACCAGGTCCACCACTAAACCATGTCCCTAAGCACCACCTCTACATGTCTTTTAAATATCTCCAGAGGTGGTGACTCAAACACGCCTAATGAGTTGTTAAAGATCACGCCTAAGAAGGCATTATCGTCTTCCATGGCACCTCATTAACTCTGTCCAGTGTGGGCTGCACCTCAACTGTATGAGCCAGTCAGTGTATCAGCAGGGAGCTGTGCTAAACTCTCTTATACCCATTCTCCCTTCTATACAGGGCTTCACATGACCCTAAAATTTCTTCATAAAATGTTTTTATTACCCCCCAAAATATGCAGCAAATAGAACTAAAATAATGGAAGTACATTTTGGCAAGTCTTAGACGACACAGTGCTGAAGACACATGCACAGTCTGTTAGTTGACTGTGATGGCTGAAGTTACGTACTTTAGATCTGTTCATTAGTGTGCCTTTGGTCTGAGAAACAGTATCATAATGATAAATAGTATTTCTCAGCTCTGCTCTGACATGCTGCTATCTCTATTTATTCTGTTCATTTCATGTACTTGAAATCTTTCCATTTATCTAGCAGAGTTACTCAAAATGGAGATCTGATACCTCTTGAAGCAATATGACTCTTAGCATGAAATAAAAAAGAAGGGAATGAAAAGGCCATCCACATCAAGTTCTTCAAGGTATTTTAAAGGTCTTAAAGGTGCTAGGTAACCATGTAGCTGTGGCAGCCTAGAGATTTATTCAAATAACAGAAGAAGCTGTAAATAAATAAAGAAAACCAGGTAGATAGTCAGGTAATTTTAATAAAAAAAGACAAGTTATCTTGGATCAAATCTTCCAAATATAGTTTTAGATTTATTTCAGATCTTTAATATGTAATAACATCACATTAAAGTTATAAGAAGTCTTGCTTGCTAGAACTAATTATGTCCTTGTAGAAAGTAAGTTGGATCATGCAACCATCACAGAGCCAGGCATCAAAAAGAAAGACACTGAAGAATTAGTATCTCTGGCATTACATTAATACAAAGATATAAGGTAAAAGATTTGTGGATGCCTGGAATTGAAGGACATCTGGCTTAAGAGAATCTGTCATTAACAACTATTTAACATAAACAACCAAACCAAACCCCCACAAGAGAGAGGAACAATAATAAAGGAAATACCTAGATATGGAAACTTTAAGAAATGGGAGATAACAGAGAAAATACCAAAGGTGAGAGCTCATAGATCACTTAAGGGACCACTGGAGCTTAGCCTCAGAGAACTTAGAAACTGATAACAGGGAGGAAACAAGATCATCATGGGGCTCACAGGAACTATAAAAACTGTGGGATATTCAAAAGGAATTATGGAAATGTGAAGCTTTTCATAGAAATATTAAATGGTCTGGGTTGGAAGGGACCTTAAAGATAATCTAGTTCCAACCCCCCTGCCATGGGCAGGGACACCTCCCACTACACCAGGTTGCTCAAAGCCCCATCCAGCCTGGCCTTGAACACTGCCAGGAATGGGGCATCCACAGCTTCTCTGGGCAACCTGTTCCCGTGCCTCACCACCCTCACAGTAAAGAATTTGTTCCTAATATCTAATCTAAATCTATCCTCTTTCAGTTTAAAACCATTATCCCTTGTCCTATCACTACATCCTCTTGTAAAAAGTCCCTCTTCAGCTTTATTGTAGCCCCCCTTTAGGTACTGACAGGCTGCTATAAGGTCTCCCCAGAGCCTTCTCTTCTCCAGGCCTCGCAATGCCAATTCTCTCAGCCTGTCTTCATAGGAGAGGTGCTCCAGCTCTCTGATCATCTTTGTGGCTCTCCTTTGGACTCGCTTCAACAAGTCCATGTCCTTCTTATGTTGGGGGTCCCAGAGCTGGATGCAGAACTCCAGGTGAGGTCTCACAAGAGCAGAGTAGAGGGGCAGAATCACTTCCCTCAACTTTCTGGTCATGCTTCTTTTGAAGCAGCCCATGGTTGGCTTTCTGGGCTGCAAACACACATGCCAGGTCATGTTGAGCTTCTTGTCCACCAGCACCTCAAAGCCATTCTCTGCAAGGCTGTTCTCGATCCATTCTCCATCCAGCCTGTGTCTGTGTTTGGGATTGCCCCAAGCAAGTTCAGGATCTTACACCTAGCCTTGTTGAACTGCATAAGGTTCACACAGGCCCACGTCTCAAGCCTGTCATTGTCCCCCTGGATGGCATCCATTCCCTCCAGTGTGTCAGCTGCATCACACAGCTTGGTGTCATCGGCAAACTTGCTGAGGGTGCACTCAATCCCGCTGTCCATGTCACTGGCAAAGATGTTAGACAGTGCTGGTCCCAATACCAACCCCTGAGGAATACCACTTGTCACAGGTCTCCACTTGGACATTGAGCCATTGACAGGAACTCTTTGAGTGCTAACATCCAGCCAGTTCCTTATCCACTGAGTGGTCTACCTGTCAAACCATATATCTCTCCAGTTTAGAGACAAGGATGTCACGTGGGACAGTGTCAAAAGCATTGCACAGGTCAGGCACTCTTCCCTGATCCATCAAGATTGTAACCCCATCATAGAAGGCCACCACATTTGTCAGGCACAGCTTGCCCTTAGTGCAGCCGTGTTGGCTTATTTTCCATGTGCTTTAGCATGATTTCTAGAACGATCTGCTCCATGATCTTGCCAGGCACAGAGGTGAAATTGATTGGCCTGTAGTTGCCTGGATCTTCCTTATTTCCCTTTTTAAAAATGTGGGTTGTGTTTCCCAGTTTCCTTTACTGGCAGCTGCTGGTACATTTACTGCTGCCAGTAAAGGCACTACTTTCTCACTTCATTGATCTGTATGGCCAGATGCATGTCTGTGTGTGTATTATATAGGTGTTTGTGCATTGTGTGTGTATCTGTGTTTTACAATAAATGCTTAGCCTTAACAGCATGTATGCTTAGAAATAGGAGCAAACAGACCAGAGAGGAGAAATCCCCTCGGTCAAGTGCTCCACATTTGACTTCCCTTAACAATTAGAAAACTGAATGTCATCCATATGCAATGTTCAGGACATTCAATGATTTGTGAAAGATGTTATGTGCTCTGGCTGCTAAATTTACACAAAAATTTACATGTGGATTTTAAAATCTAAAGTCAGATTTATTTAAAAATCTTGCTTTGACAATATTAATTATATACATATACTTAAACCAGTTAGTATTAAGCTAAGCTAGTTGTATTCATATTATATACTCAAAGAAGCAGACAAAAATCTAGGAGATGCTGGTGATTAAAAACTACATGGAAAATAGGTGAATTCCCTAAAGAATGAGGGAGGACAGACATTGTACCTATTTTTAAAGGGGTAAGAGGGAAGACCTAGGTCCATCAGCTTAGCCTCTATACCAGAAACATTCTGGAACAGCTTGTTAATTAGTTTGAATGCACCCTGTGGATAAGGTGCTAGGGAACAGCTGACATGGATTTGTCAAGGAAAAAGAAAAAAAAGTCATATCAAATCAATCCAAGTTCTTTCTGTGGCAGGGTAATTGCCTAGTGGACAAGGGAGAAGCTAAAGATCTGATATATCTTGACATTAGTAAACATTTTCACACAGTCCCATTTGGCACTGTCATAAACAAACTACAGAGGAACACAGTCATGCAGTAATTGTCACATGGAGGATGCACAATGGTTTGAAAAGGTGAACTTTGTCACTAACCAATGGTGACCATCAAATCTGGAGGATTTCCCAGTAAAATTAACCAAAAAAATTAACAGCAGTACAATACCAACTACTAAATGAGATGCAAAAGCCAGTACCGGTATAATTAATGGAGTGACTAATTAATTACTTGGTAGCACAAGGAAGGCTTTCTAGGGAATCTGTTGAATTCTTGTCCGTGGAGGCATTTAAGAGTGAGTTAGGCAATTATATGTTAGGGGTAGGTTTTTGTAAGTCTGATGGACAGGTGTGACTAGACTGATGTTTGATGCTCCTTGTGCCTCTGATCTCTTCACTACTTTCTCCTTGGCTCTGTTACAGCTTCTCACATTACTTGGAGGTGGTTGCTTGCTTTTTACCTCAAGTCTTACTGCATCTTAGAAAATCCTTAACAACTTTCACAGTATCTAAAATAGAGGCACTGCCTGGCACAGTTTAGAAAGGTTTTGGAATGAAAGCACTGTATAAGCACAAAGTTTTCTCATTATGTGTCAAATAAGAAGTTATTTGTGCTGTAATTTTCCAGCGATAGCTAGAAGTTAAAGAGTTATCAGGCTGCCTATTGTGTGTGTGCATATATAGATGCGTTAAACAGAAAGATTGTATATAATTTCCTTTAATTATATCTTTGCCTATTAAAAGCCAACTGAATGCATTTTATACCACGTGATCAATGGTGTTAAATCACTTGCATTTCATTGCTGAAAATTTATTTTTGAGATTCAGTACTTGAGGCTATAATAGATTCCCTAATTGTAAATCTCAAAATTATGTTCTGCCTAAATTACAGTGTAACTTGCAGCAGAACATGCTTTGTATCCAAATATAGGGTTTCATGTTTTGTGTGAACTGGAAAAGCATTATGTTAAAGATGGTTTTGCATAAGCTTGCATTTGTTTCTCTGTATTCAATGTGTTTATAGAATAATCTATATTTATGTAACATCTTTCTTTCCCACTACACACACACACACGAACACGCCGAAGGCGCTTTGAAGTTGTAAAGTCAAATACTTCAATTCAGGAAACCAGATTGTTGAAATTCTGTAGGTTTGGTGGGTTTTTTGGTTTTTTTTTTTAAGCTATCTGCTAGGTGAACATCATCAGGCAGTGTTTGATTACACAGTCTCATAATATTTGTTGTGTTTATAGGCTCTGCTTTTGAGTGTGGTCTTGGAGCAGCTCTTAGCTGACACATAAATAGACTTGGCAAGCCACATGCGAACTGCAGAGAAAGATTTGTTTCCTTGTAATGAAAAGGAAAGCAAATCATGTCTGTAGCTAATGGCAGCCAAAATTCTCTCAAAAAAACTTTCATTTTCTCCCTTTATCAACAGACACTAACTTCAAAAAAGAAAACCACAGTGTGAGAGCTCAGAGAAACCTGCTAGGAAGCTTTGAGTATAGCACCTATTCAGACACATTCCTCATGTTACACGTAGTGAGATGATTGCTTCTAACCAGCTTTCCACCAGTGTGCAGAATCATCTTTCACCTAACTTAAGTGCTGAAGTTCTCCCTATAGTTAAGGGAGGCTCTCAATGTAACCTCTCAAAAGAGCTATGTAGAGGCTTTCAGAGGCACGCTGCTTCTTCTGGCCTACTTCTGGGCTACCCCATGGTTTTGGGTTTTCTTCCACTGACCAAGGTAGAAGACGGAAGGGATGCGAGATAAAGATATCCTGGATCTTATCCCAGCATTGAGTTAAAAATAAGGCATTTTGCCATAATGTGTAGTTAGCTCATAAAGCAACATAGTACTGTAACTCAGAATGAGTCACTTCTCAAAGTTCTTACTAGTGTTGATGGATCAGGGTGAACCTGATGAAAAAGATGAAAATATGCTTTTCAAGGAAGCAATTTCCAGCCATTTAAAAATCCTGTCATTTGTCCTATTCGAACTTCTAGAGCCATGAAGTCATTTTCATGTCATTCAATGAAACCTGTCCTCAAAGTGCTCAAATGGCCTTAAAATTGAAGTGTTTAAGTATCATAAGTCTGTAATTAAGTGAAAGCAGTTTTATAGGCAGGAGCATAAACACTTGCCTCTTTGGACCATAAGCCATCTTAGCACAATTACTCCATTTATGAGTCTAATACGCGTGAGCATAGCATAGGGAATCCAGTTTAGTAGAACAGCTAGCATATAACCAATATTATATGACATATTTGTCCTTCAAATAGCTTCAGTCTTCCCACTCACCTGGAAACTTTGTTCCCTTTTCTTTGAATTTCCTCCCTTGCCTTCCTAATTAACAGGATTCCTATTTGCCCCCAGACAGTATGGTCTTCAGTTGGCTTCTTTATCAGGCTGTACCTTGGTTCATACTCTTCATGAAAGACAGTCTCTGCCTGGGTCAGCCACTGTTAACACCTGAGCTTCTGGTGCCTGATACAGCCTTTGGTTCAAATCCTGTCTGATTTCCTAAACCAAAGCTAATGCTTATGCAGATGTTTCTGCCTTGCACATAAATGCTGAGGTCTGAAGATCTGCATAAGAGTGGAGATGTGAGACTCATTCCTGTTTGTGTTTTCCTGGTCGGAGTAGCCAAAGAACTGACCTATATAACAAAAATAATTCTAATGGATGGACATTCTCTGACAATCCCCCCGCCAAAAACAAATGACAACAACAAAACTTTGTTCAAAAATCTGTGTCTAGCTGAAGACTCAGTTTTGCTGAAATACCTAGAAAGCCAGTCTCACAAATGGTTAAATTGAACTCAGTGAGAACACCCTGAGGAGGCCATTGGGAAATTTGTATCTCAGATAGACATCATCACTAGATCCAGGATCAGCTATACATCAAACAGAAACTATAGTCATAGCTGTTATTCTTGCTTTACACAATTATTTCCATTCATCACTTCTGCTTAAGCCCTGATTCATCTCACCTGTGTTTATGTACCTAACAGAGGTACTTAAGTTGGAAGCATAAGCATACTTACCAGTTAAAGAGAGAGAAGGGCAGCTCCACGGGATAATTCAGAATTAAGATGGTCTCAACCCACAACAGAGATGCTTGTCTCTGTCTCTGTCCTCTGAAAACAGCCAGTGCTTACAGCAATCATGCTCCCAAATTAGGTCCTTCAGTTAATTGGGTCAATCAGGATCCGTCTGGGGCATTGTCTTAAATTAGAATAAGCATTGCTGCTCTCTTTCTTTATGCTTTTTTCAGAGTACCTGAATAATAAAGTCTTATACTTGATTAGTTTTTGCTCCATGCTACAATCTAATATAATAACACAGGGTAAGCAAATAGCTGGTTGATATTATAGTGTGATCCTGGCAGACTTTCTAAGCCAATTAAGGTCAATGTAGATCAGTTTTATGCCTGCAGGGAGTAGTTGTAGCCCTACACTGAATGATTCAGAGAAGCAGCAGAGAGTATGGTAGCAGGAGCAATAGGACTGCCTTGGGTCTTTGTATGAATTTAAAAAATACAGTGGAAAAAATGCATGAAAGAGTTTGTAAGACTAGCTTCCTGGACTGTATGGAAATGCTGATTCCCACTTGTAATATGCCTAGTGGCAACAGCTACATAGAGGGTGTCATCTTACCTGCTGGACAGTTGTACATCTGCAAATGCTGGCTGTACTTAGTATATTGGCAAAGGCTGTGGGGATGGAGGCCAAACTTATGCATGTGTTTGTTAAATTCCTAAGCTGAACCCTTCAATGAATATTATAAATGTATCTTCAACACAGCAGGAACAATTCTACTAGAGCATTATGGTTTTTTTCCAGGAGGAATGTTGACAATAATTCTTATAAAAAAGGAATGAGCACAGGGAGGCTGTTGACTACAGTGTAGCTGGAATGGGTAAATGAATGAGTTCCTATTGCCATGGGAAGAAGTCAGACAGTAATGATGTGACAGTAAGCACCAATCGCAAGATATCTGGGAAGACAAAGAACAAGGGTTAAATCACAGATTTGGCAGTTCAGCTTCCTTTCTTACACAGTACATGTCAGGTGTCATGCTCAAGTACCAGCGAGATGAAAAGCTGTACAAGGAGGCATGCAGGTGACCTCTATACACCCAAACACTGTATATATGTATTTTTAAAGGGTGAACTGAAGTTCTGTTACATAGCAGAAAACAAAATTGAATTTTTTGGACTCAAATAAAATATCTGTAGTGCATTGCCTCCTTAGTCTTTTTTCCTCATCTGTAAAATAGGAATAATAATCTCACCCTTCTGCCCACTGTCTATGCAATGAGAGTCCCATTCAGAGATTTTAAGGACAGAGGCTCAAATAGTTCATCACATCTGATTTACTTGACTGCGTACAATTTCATTCATCATCACTGTATTTAGCCTAATAATTGGCATTTGAATAAACAGTAGCTTCTCTTTTAAAGGGTCAGAGCTTTTTTGGAAGAATATAGAACATGTAGTCTATCTTCCCTGATAGCTTTCTATTAAAAATATATGTCTTGTTTCCAGTTTAAATCGATCTAGCTTCAGCCGCTGTTTCTTGAGCTGCGTTTCTTTCCTGGTCTGTAAATCTCACAGGGATAGCACAGTGGGCCTCGAACTCAGTACCACTAGATATCCACGTAATAAGAGCAAGAATAGTTCTTTATTTTACTCAGCTGCAGTAATAATATTTGATATGGGGGAACGTGGGGGACGGGTTTGATCTAAAGGCAATTGAGTTACCAGCAGTTCTCCTCAGCCTGCCTTAAATGTATTAACATTCCCACTTTCAGCTGGTAAAGGGGGAAATAATGATAAGTGTCACGTTACACAGCAATTTGAGCCTGTTCATTATAAGCTTACAGGAGACATTTTCTCAGCAGTGCTAGCACCAGAACACAATGCAAGTCTAAGAGCAACAAATCACTGCAATAACCCAATGGTCAAAGAAATTAATTCAGATAAAGAGTAAGAAAGCCCAACAGTTTTAATTTCTTTTTATCCTTTCAGTCACAAAAACGACTTTTAAAGTCAGAGTCGTTACACTGTGCTTTTCACCTGATAAAGACCCAAATCTCTGCTAACATGTTTTAACTCTTCGTTCGCTGTAGTTGAGCCGCTTTATGTTCATTCTGCTTCCTGACAGTTTGTTGAGAATCAAATGATAGAGCAGACTTAGAGCTCCAGCCCTGTGTATTGGAATATGGGTATGTTGACAAAGGTGGATTAATACCCGTGTTTTGCACAATACCTCTATGACATGTGAAGACAGGTGCTCTAAAAGCAAAAAGAACCCCTAAAAAAGCTGCAGCTTTTAAAGCATGCTCTTCTGTCAGTTCTGCTAGGCTATTTTGTGAAAGAAGGAACAGAACTGGAATATGGGATTATTTACATGAATAAATATCCCTGCAAGAGTAGGAAAACCTGAAATTTATTGACCTCCAGCTTGATCTCTCTAGTCCTATATTGCTGGATGGTAGCCGCTGGAAGGAAAGGAGAGGAACTTTTGTACTTCCTTACATGGAAGAACAGAGATAAGTAATGCACCTACAAGGCTAGGTCACATCTTCCCTTGCTATGGAATATATTTCACGTTTTGGAGTAGTGACAGGTTTGTGGACAGTCAGGAAGAAACCCAAACAAACCAAAAATGCTCTCTAAAGATTTTGCTTTTAGGTTGTCACAAAAGAAAAATATTGTTGATTATCACCACGGTCATACACAATTGAATTAGGAAGGCTTATCTCCTGCTTCTGTCAATTTATACCACAAAGTACAGTATGATAGCATTGTACCTGAAAGGTAATATGTACTGCAGCACACCACACTATCCTGCTTTATATATTTCTGTCTTGGGCAACAAATGCATCCCTGATGAGGACTGACTCATGTCATATGACTGCAGAAGACAGAGTCCACAGAGCTGAGCTTTTCCAATAATTCCAAGAAGTATGTGAGAATTAGAGAACAGTGAGTCATTTTAGCAACAGAAAGATTTTAATTGACACTTGGTTTTGGAAGCAGGTTATTGATATTGAGCATTTTGTCTGTTGTCACAAACAATAGGCATACTATTTTACATTTTCTATTTCCCCTTTCACATGTTTTTGGCATTTCTATGTATTTTCTTTTCTTCTGCTGTACAAATCTTTTCACAAAAGCTAAAAATTAGCAAAGGTATAAGGATGTTTATAGACAACTGAATTTGGAGTAATTGCTGTTTTTCAGAAAAGGTTGGTATTATCTTTCTGTATTATTTCAAGTTTTAGTATTTTTAAAAAAGTCATTGCAAGACTGATTAGTATGTATTTACTGTTTGCAGTTTTTAAAAATGTGGAAATTAAAAGCTAGGGTTTTAGAAAACAAGAGCTCTCAGCAAACTGCATAGCAACAGCTCAGCAGCTTGTACAACATGCTTGCTGACATGTCTAAAATACCAAGGAACTACTTTTTTATAAAAATGAAACAATTCAACAGCCTCTTGGAAAACGAAAGAAATGTCTAAAAAGTAAAAAGTTAATTTGAAATCACTTAAAGGCCTGCTCAATTTAACGTATGGCTTTTAATAATCCAGATATTTTCTTGTTGACTAGTAAAATTCAACTGTTTTAATAGCATTTCATTTAAGTGTTTACTGCTTTGTAACTGTAATGATAACCTTTTTTCTTTCTACTTGTCATTCTTGCAGGTGCAGTGATAAAGCATTATCTAAGCGTGTGGCTACTCTACTTTCACGGCCACTTGTGGTGGCAGACTTGCATTCCAGAGAGGTACAAGAGGTACAAGAGTGCAAATGGTTTAGATCTAGTAGTTCATTTACATTACACTTTGCAGTAAAGAGTTTCCGTGCATTTCATAAATTATGGGTCTATTCCCCGTAAGGTCAAAACTGTCCCCTTTGAACTTATCAAAAACCTCTCTTTCTTGAGATTTAATCACCAAGGATTTATTTTGTGAGCTGCTGGAGTGGAGTACTCTCACACTCTGTATATTGTCTGTCAGTTGTCTGCATGATCTCTCTTTATAAAAATGAAGTTACGTTTTATGAAGCCCGTTATTTAGAACTATAGTTGGGATTTTTAGATCTGTGTTTAATAGTGAAACAGATCTGCAGGATTAACATACCATTAAGTCTTTTCCAGGTGTAGGCAATAATGTGATAATAACATCTCACAGAGTCTCTTCCTCATTTGACAGTCCATTAAATGTATCAGTATCATTATTAGTAGTATTAAAATTGTGATTTTGATCACAGTCTTTATTCACTGTACTATGAACTGTATAGATATACATTAAAAAATCCTATACTACAGTTAGATTGTAAATTAAGGTAATATCTATTTGGTAATCAGTATCAGTAAGTTAATATCCATCAGTTTAGTAGTTAAACAGTGAATTGCACATATCATAAACCTGACATATTCACAGACAAAGCTGTGCTAAGTATTGGTAGGATTATTACCCCAAACTGAAACATTTTCATCATTTCTAGAGTTGCCTCTTTGCTTCACCTCAGCTCCCTTTTCTTTCCTTAAAACACACTCCAAAGTTGCATCTTTTTAAACTGCTTGATTTTCAACAGTTAAATTAGGGTGAACCTTTTAAAGGGGAGTCTGACAAACTGTCATATGCAAGGCTCCCCCAGGAGAAAGAGGCTGGAACATCAATATGGGAGAGGCAAAATTGTTCTTTAACTCCCTCTTCTGTGTCATAATTCATTGCTCTGAAAACTCATGTTTGGAATAAAGAAGATGTTAAGGATCTGACATTGCTCAAAGTGTGAGAATGTGGCAGACTGACAGAGCACAGAGTGGTCATGGCCAAAACATGATGTGCTGCACTGAATGGAACTTGCCAGGGACATATGTCCATGCAAAATGTTGTGTTTGCTGGGTTTTTCACGTTTAGAATCTTTAAGGAATTAGTAAGTCATCTTTGCAGCATGTCGTGGTAAACCTCTGCTGCCACAAAAACTGAATCAAGGACCAAAACTGAGATAGGTGTATACCATTAAAATGGTTGGAAAGATTTTTTTTTTTTTTTTTTTTTTTCTGGCTGTATCAATATAAGATTGATTGGGCCTTGAGACTACACTCAGAGAAATCCAAGAAGTGAGTTCTGTCATTGAAAGGTTCACTTCAGAAGTGCTAAATTAGAAACTGTGATGACACTAATTGTGTAGTGGTCATGTAACAACACAAGACTGGAGTGAACATTTGGAAATTATAAAGTCCAGTCCCTTGTTGCCACACATAACCCATATAATATTTTGCACCGGTCACAAAGTCAGAAGGTCTGACTCTCTGGCTCTATATTCTATTCTAAGAAAGCAGAATTAGCCTTGAACTCCTCACTTACAGACTGTCGAACAAGGGAAAATAAAATATCCAGGGAAAGGAGAAATACTTATCCAATAACTGCCTTCTCCATAAATCCTGGTACAAATGACATGAAGGAAAAGATGTATTAGAAATGATGGGGAAGAATATTCATAAAATAATTTTTCTCATAGTCATTGATTGTAGAAAGGGCATTTTCATCCAATATACATTAGACTCCAAGGTTTGCCTAAAGTAGGATTGAAATAAGACTCAGAAATCTAATTAGTGACTTTGCAAGTCATTGTCTCTTCCTAAATACTGACTCATGTGCATAAGAGTTCTCATTTTCCCCACTAGACAATGTTCCAGTTCTCCATTTTGTATGATAATATAAATGCTTATGGCCCTCTTGGAATTGTTTCAACTGCATTTTACCTGTGAGTTGAAATGAGATTGTGGAGAAAGATCTTGCAATTTTTCTAGTCTCAGGAAATCTTATGCACCTAGTGATGTCACCCCCATGAAGAAGAAAAGGTTACATTTATTCTACTGTCTTTTGAAGCATGTGGGGAAAAGAATCACTGGAATAAAAGCGAAACCACGTTTTTGGGGATTAATAAATAATGCAAGCTACAAGGAATCTGCAGCTGCTGTTAAAGTGGGTGATTTTTTGCAGTAATTCCCTATGTTCTCTTTTACATACAAAATTGAGATAAAACCCTGAAATTCAGTAGGCATATAGTAAAGATGATACATTGAACTCTGATTTTGTTTCTATTCATATTATTCCCTATTCACGGTCTTTTCAAGGTTTAATCTACTTTACATTATTGGACTTTCAATCATCTATGATTCTGCCCCTTAATTTATTTTCTCTTTGTTCTTCAATTTATTTCTTCCCATGAGTATTTCCAAGACGTTTTGTCAATTAAAACAGAATAAGAAAGGAAGTCCTGCCTAACTTACATAGATTTATATAAATGCCCTATGCCATGGGTTTAGAAATTGGACAAGCAGTTGTCCTACATTTAAAGTAGAATTGCATTTACTGTACTGTTTACCTCATTAAAGGAATCATAGTATTGTAGTATTGCTGTATAGAATTCTTGATTCTATACCATCTTCTGATTTATTTTATGTTTCTTCTGGTTTGCATTCCACGGAGTAATACTAAGTAATTGCTAGTTAAATGCAAAGGTGCCTTTCAAGGAACAATGATACTCAGTTATGTGTTGTCTTCTAAAATGTATTACACTTTAATCATACACAGTTCAATACACATAACATTATGACAAATAATCTATACAAACAATCACTCCAGGGTTGGTTTTTCTGGGTTTTGTTTAGTTTTTCTTTTTAATATTTACTGCAAAATTCCCAGTAATTTTGGAGACTTTGTAACTAGGTGATAGGTGATGGTAATGGCAGGTGAGGAGGCAGACTCCTGAGGACTGCAAGTAAGAAAATATCACTGCTGTATTCAAGAAGGGTAGGAAGGAGGATCTAGGGAACTACCGGCTGGTCAGCTTCACGTCACAGGAATGTGGCTGGGAGAAGCCAGCATGGATTCTTGAATGGGAAATCATAACCCACAAGCCTGGAATGCTTCTACAATGGGATGACTTTCTCAGTGAAAAGCAGTAGATGTTGTTTGTGTTGCCTTTTGTAAGGGTTTCACACTGTCTCACGTCATATCCACATGGAAAAAATAACGACAAATGGACTAGGTAAGACAACAGTGAGGTGGATTGAAAACTGGCTGAATTGTTGACTCAGAGGTTGTGATCAGAGACATAAAGTCCAGCTGGAGGCCAATTACTAGTGGTTTGTCCCAAGGGTTTAATACTGTGGCCAGTACCATTTAACATCTTCACTGATCACCCTCAGCACATTTGCAGATGGTAAACCTTGGAGGAGTGGTTGATGTACCAGAGGGTTGTGTTGATATTCACAGGGACCTTAACAGGTTGGAGAAATGGGCAGACAGGAACCTCATGAAGTTCAGCAAAGGGAAATGCCAAGTGCTTCCCCTGGGAAGGAGTAACCCAAGGCACCGGAACAGGCTGGTGACAATCATTTGAAAAGCAGCTTGGCAAGAAAGGGCCTGGAGGTCCTGGTGAACACCAAGCTGACCATAAGCCAGCAATGTGCTCCTGCAGAAATAAAGGTGAACAGGCTCCTGGGCTGCATTTGACAGAGTGCTGCCAGCAGGCTGAGGGATGTGACCCTTCCCCTCTGCTCAGCCCTGGTGAGACACATCTGATGTGCTCCATCCAGTGCTGGGCTGTCCAGTACAAAAGAGACATGGACATCCTGGAGAGAGTCCAACCAAGGGCCGTGAAGATGGTTAAGAGCTTGAAGCGTCTGTCATATGAAGAGAGGCTGAGAGAGCTGGTACTATTTAGCTGGAGAAGAGAAAGCTTGAGGGGGGTCTTATCAACATGTTTAAATAATTTGTGAGAGGACTAAAGGAGATGGAGCCAGACTCTTCTCAGGGGTGCCCTGTGACAGGACAAGAGGTGATGGACAAATTGAAAAATAGGAAATTCAATTTAAATACAAGGAAACTTTCTCCTGTGAGGTTAGTCATACACTGGAATAGGTTTCTCAGAGTGGCTGTGGAGTCTCCAGTCTTATGGAGAAATTTAAAACCTGATTGGATATGACCCTGAACAACCTTGTGTTGGTGACCCTGCTTGAGCACGGTGATTGGGCTGGATGATCTCCAGAGGTGCCTGTCAACCTCGGCCATTCTGCGATAGTGTAACAAACCGATTAAGGCTGAGAAATTCCCATCAAATCAGTTACTGTTTACTTGTTTTTACCAAGTGTTGAAATTTTCCTCTGAAAAACATGATCATCTCTAATGTTGACCCCAGCCCAGTAAAAGATGTGATTAAGGCACTGTTCCTTGATCTAAAAGGTACATGTTTAGCTTTCCTTCAGAATGTGACTCATTTAAAATACCTAAGACATATTTAGATCTCAGGTTGCCTGTTAAGCTTGTTCTTTGAAATCAGTGTCAAGTTCTGAATTGTAACTGTAACTATATATGTAACAAACTACCACAGAGAAAAATTTCTTCAAAATGCCTGATATGGTGTATCTGGTGGTCAGAGATTTAGTAAAAACTCCCAGATTAAATCTGCAGCTTTTTTCCTGCTTATGATTTTGGGAAACCTTCCTCCTCTGTTTTTTTTCATTTAAAAAAATGAATGAATACCTGCTTTATTCACTAGGCTATTGTCAGGCTTAATAACTATGTGTTAAAGGCTTTGTTTGGAAGAGCTATGTAAAACCAGATCTGTTTGTACAAACTTGTTTTATAAGAATACAGAGATTTGTATCCTGTGGAAGCATCCTTGGTAGACACCATTACAATGAGCTTCTGTTTTAGAGTCCTAAAACAGTAAAAAAACACCCTAAACTAAAACATCTTCACCCCTTCCCCCAAGAAAAAACCTTTACTCAATTAGGAAAAAACCTGAAGGACAGCTTCATTATGTAGGTCATGGGATTATTGTTTATATGCTTCAAATATAAGGGTAGCCTTTCATAAAACTGTTGCTTTTGTTTTGTATTTTCAGTTACCCTGCATAAGCATACACATACACGTGTCAGCATACAAAAGATCAGTTTGTAAACCCCTGCTTTTACTTCAGTTTGATAAAAAATGTTTTAGTAAAAATTGCCTTTTCAATTAAGAGGCTAATTTCCCTTTGAGATGAGAAGCTTCAAAAGGGTTGCATATAGACTCAGAGTAGTTTGCCTTTAAACTGCAACATTATGAGTACCATAGAAGGCTTTGGATTCTTGCTGGGCTTTAAAACTTGTAGTATATCATCATTTATTTAGCACTGCTTGAAAAGAGCAGGGGTTGTAGAAAAAGATATTAATTGTTCCTCCTTTCTTTTAGGTTCTGTATTTCAACTAGACCTAAGTTTAACAATGAAAAAACAAAAAAAGGCACCAATGAAAGCTCTCTTGTAAATAAGCGCAGTATAATAAACAGTAATTTTTTTGAAAAGGTGAGGATGAACACTACCAACTTTGAAGTGTAAAGGAACTGCTAGTGTTAACTGGTAGTGGTATGGATTTGTATGCTGGAAGAGAGTTAAAAAAAAAGATTAGCCCTGACTGGCACACTCATTCCTTATTCCATAAATAGAAATGTATTTTATAATATAAATATAATAGAAAAACAATTCATATAATGGTTATAAAAAATTGGTTTATTATTACCAAAATGGTCATGCCAGGAAAACCTCAATCTGAATGTAACCAATTATACATATGAGCTTAGTGTCAACAACTGTATATGTGAGAAGACTGTATCACTTTGCCTGAACCATTATATTCACAAACTTCTCAGACAGAGATTTCTGTAAACCACAGTATTTTCCATATAACTCCAAAAGCTGGTCAGGGACTATGAAATTCTGCAATAAGAAAGTCACACGTGAAAGTTCTGGGTAGATAGCTTAGTAGGACTTTCTGCTTAACTCCTTTTTAAGAGCCATCCCAAAACCATAGACTTCTGATGATTGTTTGGTACAGTGCAGCTACTAAGAGATTTAAAAAACAATAAAAATTTGTTAATTACTTTTCCCTTTCTTAGTTATCTTTTGCTTTCAAATTCCAGACCTTATCTACTTTTGTTATACAATGACTTATCTCCAGTATATTTTAACCAAACCTTCCATCTTGCTCTCTTTCCTATAATTAATCTATCCATGTGTCTATGTAATTTAAATAAATAATAACAATGGGTTTTTGCTCTTCCCCCCGTACAGAAACTTATTTTGCCAGCACGTTCTCTTATTATGACCCATCAATCATTGATATTTTGTTTGTTTCCTCAGCAGTTTCCCCTGGATTATTGGCCTTTTCTTGTATTCTTGTCATGGCTGATGGACACCTGAAAACCGTGCTGCAATCCATTCCATCTATTTGTACTACAGAAGTCTCTTCTTGATGCTTCGTAACTGGGCTGGCAGTAATTTAATAGAAGCAAACAGATTTTGGGGTAATTAAAAAGAAAAGTTATTTGTAGTACATCAGTTCACCTCAAGGGTAATTAATGAATTTTCGGTAAATATAATCAATTTAGTCATGAACTTCCAGTTCACTTCTGATTACATTCCACACTACTGCACATTCACATTGTTGCAAATTTGGAAATCACTAATTAAATTGATGGTGCTATTGCAGCAAAACTGTTGACAGAGGAAAAGCAACACAGTACTTGAAATCGAGGTCTGTGTAGTAGAAAGGGCATCCAACGTCTTCAGTTTTTCTCCAACCAGCTGTCATTTTGCACGTGATGCTGTTTATAGGCTAACATACCTTCTTAATCAAGACCAAACAGTAGATATTACATTGATAACTGACTTTCAAATACTCTGCGTACTGCAAATGTCAGACAAATTGACATTTAGTTCAGGTGGGGATAGTTTTCTCAGTACATTTGCTAAGTGGAACCTCCAGGTCAGTGGAGAAAACGAGTGATAGATCAGTGGGCTAAGAAATTATTATTCATCCACTCCTGTAGTTACAATCGCACTCCTGGTTTCCCCCTCTCAATTTTTGGTTTCATTTTTGCTAAGACATAATTTTTGGAATCTTACTTTGGTCTGTGTTGCCATTTGGCTGGTTGTTGCATTCAATAAAACTAATCTTTTATTAATTTAAGCATAAATTAATCATATACTATTTTTCTCTAATTCCTCTGCTGATTTTATTTAGTCCTCTAGGAAAAATAATAATATATGTATTGACAGATCTCTGAAGTTTTTAACTTGAGAAGATAAAATATATCAATATATAACTAAAAAGAATAGATATGATTATGTAAAAATTATTTTTACTGGTAAAACCAACCCCATTTTTCCTACAGTCTTGAGACACTAAATAAAAACTAAAAGGATGTCATATGAAACATCAGCACTGATTTGCAAACCATACGTTAATGACACTCATTACAATCTGAAGAGCATGTTGGATTGGGTAAGCTAAAGCAATACTGAAATTCATGACTTTTAAAGAGGCATTGGTATAACAGTATAAACAAGAGCATACTGACAAGCAATAGAAAATTAAAATATAGAGCCTTTAGCCTCAACAAGCATTTCACTTCTCTTCTCGAGAGGTACTACTAATCTCTGTTAGTAATGAAATAGTACAGAGCCTTCTATTCATAGGTACAGAACAGCTGTCCGTTTTTTAAGGATGGGGAAAGAATGGCACAGAGAGAAAAAAGGACAACAATTTTTCATCCAGGAGGTTGAGTAGTTTAAGAGAGCTCAGAATTTGTAGTGCTCAGTTCAGATTGCAAACTACTAGAAATAGATTACACTGGCTGTGTTCATGCACTTGAGTATTTTGAACATTAGCAGCTGGGCAAGAGCTGTCTTCTTTCACGATCATGTTGAATATATCATCAACCCAGAAGCATACACACTTCAGCAAAGTTAATTATCTTTCAGTGACTAAAGTAGCATGACTGTTACTTGTTTATCTAGTTACATATGAGGCACCCAAACTAGGTCCAACCTGAAAAACATGCAGTTTTGAATTCTTTTGATTCCTGTTCATGTTTTCAGACAGTAAAAACTTCATATAGAATGTACCGCTTTTTTTTTTAAGTGAAAGGATTTCAGTCTTGTCCATACAAATCACCTTGTAAATATTCATCTCAAACTTCTACACCAAAATGAAATCCAGAATTCAGAGCTATGCAAGTTCTATGAAGCATTGTTGTTCTCACAGAATGATTAATTCACCACAGTGTGTGTGATTTAAGCAGAGGGTAAACTATTTCTCTTCTCCTATAGCACCTTTTCATTATTGGCAGCATGTTCTTACATCTTGACCCATCATACATTTACATGCTATTTTCTTCTCATCTGCTTCACATCTGCCTCCTCTGTATTCATAGCTTTAATCCCAGCAGTTCCTTTCTAGTGCTCCTGTGATTGCCAAAGTGCACATGTAAATCCTGCTGTAAAACTCCATGTTCTAGTAGATGCTGGCTGCCCTCTGTGGAAGGATGGCAGTTATTCACAAACTGAAGGACTGACTTTTTTTCTGTGTGAAGTAGAAAGCTATGTCTTTAAAGGCTGGAAGAAACAAATGCAGTTTATTACTCTAGACAGAATGATTTGCGAATGCTGCCAGCCTGATGTTCTGTTGCCTTATGTGCCTGTATCCTCTTGGCATTGCATTTAAATAAATGAATACAACCATTAATGGATCACCTGCTTCAGTCAGGTGAGGCTACAAGTGTATTACAAAGAAAAATAGGTGAAAAGAAAGCATAGGTGAAGCTAATGAAAAAATGCAAACACCTAAGTCTTTTATCAACTTTACCTGGCTCTGGAAAGATTCTCTAGTCTCTTCAGATACTTTCCTGTGCAAAAAAAGTGAAAGAGCTAGGTCTTGGAAAAATACAGAGGTAGTACCTGGAGTCATATCCTGAAGCTGTTCTCTTTCTGCTGCTGGAGCATTTGGTACGTCTTAGGCATTGGAACAGGATGTTCTGTAAGAGACAGCAATCTGGCTGGAGAAATGTGGAGAGGGGAGTAATTGTCTGTACCGTTAAGGAGCCTTATGCTCTGGAGTTTAGCCCATCAAATCACAGCGGGCAAGTTGCCTGTCAGACCTTCCAAGCCTTGCTTACCTGTGCCTGCAATGACCCTGTTGGTATTCAAGCCCTAGTGCTAGAATACAGGGAAGCCAATTGGCCTCCTTAATGTCACACGGAAAAAAGACGTCTCAGAAAAGGGTCTCTAATTCAGTATTCAGTTCCTGCCAGTGCAGGAGACTTGGCTGGCCCATATCGTGGTTCACTTCTATGTCTGTAACAGCGGCCAGAGCTGCTGAGTGATCACGTCCATTGGACACAACTGTTTTGCTGTAGCATTGCTCTTCATAGTGCAGGAAGAGGTGTGCAGACCTTTGCAAAAGAAGGCCCTCTAGTCATTGCTGAAACATCTAAGGACATGGCATGCAAAGATGTTTAATAAACAGATTCATCCGATGAAACCTCCAGAATTTATGAAACAGAATAATTAACATGGAATCATATTATTTCCAAATTTGTAATGATAAGCAGTGCTCCAGAACTTCTGCATGAGCTGATATGTCCATATGAGCTTTTTTTCTTGGACTCCTGTGCCTCCAACATGACTGAGAAGCCAGCACACATGTGGGAGGGGGTTATGCTGGAAATGAGCCACCTCTCATTGTCACAGATACGTGCTAATCACAATGATGTTGGAAAATCAACTGTCTGCTTGACAGTGCTGGAGCACTGTCATGCTTTGCTGAGAATTGTTTGCCTGCCATTTGTGGGCACGAAGAATGTGCCAGGAATAATATTTTTGTCAGGGAGAAGGGAGGGCCAGTGACTGCCTGTGGGCTTGGGGCTCCCTGGAAGCATCGGCAGGAATGGCAGCCAGGATCTGTCCCAGCACTCCAGCAAGGGAGCAGGGCAGCCAGGGGCCACCGGGGCAGCCACAGCCCTTGGGCACTGGGGACCTCTGCGAGGACAGGGATAGGCTGAGTCTGGGCTGGGACGTTGGCCTGTGCGTGGGCCCAGCTCAGTGGGGCCTGTGTGTGGGCCCAGCTCAGTGGGGCCTTTGCATGGGCCTAGCTCAGTGGGGGCTAGGTGGGCCCAGCTCAGTGAGGCCCATGCCTGGGCAGGGCAGGGCTGTGGGGAGCTGGAGACCAACATCCCACGGTGTGTCTGGGGCGGGAACTGGGCTGAAGTGGGGTCCTGGGCCATGGGTAGTGTAGGGGGAGGCCCAGGGGAGGACAGGCAGGGCTGTTGGTGACCTCAGAGTGCTGACAATTTTGTCTTGCAGAGAGTGAGATTTCCAAGCTGGGCTAGGCCCTTTGGTGTTGACCATTGGCTGTCAGCACAAAGTATTTTAATGCAACTGTTCAGTTAGAAAATGCTAGCTTTTTATATCAAATATATATCCTTCAAAACATTTTGTGTTTCAAGAGCTTTCCCAAAGCCCACAACAGGACAACTCAGCCTAAAATCCTGACAACCAGATGGAACTGTGCATCTGGGGACCCTGAAGTCATTTGGGGAAATTCACATTCATAAGCAGGATTTCTAGAGATACAGAACTCATGGAAAAAACTTGAATTAAAAATTCAATCCTATGTAACAGCGACTGTATTTTTGGTCAGGTCTATATGTAAATAGAATATATGTGACTGTGATCTTTAGTACTCTATAAAGGTGAAGTATGTGATCCACCAGTGTGTCTTACACAGTCATGGACTTCTTTACCAATTCATACAGCTGGAAAGTGTTCCCCAAAATCACGTGAATCTATGATCAAGGGAGGCCTGGAAAGCAGGAAGTGCTTGAATATGTAACACATATAGTACTTTCAATGAGTGACTGATTACTAGTGCACACAGTTTATTGGATTGTGAAATACCAAGGAATATCTTTCAGTGATAGCTTGTAGAGTGGTAAAGCAGCTTTCCACATGCTTTTTAATACACCTGGGGTGAAGGGACTGCTAATCCATATGGAGTATATTGTACCTGATTAGTTTTATGGAGTGTGTTGTGTAAGGGTTGATTTATTTGCTGAATAAAATATCAACTTACATGTAACTGTGTGCTTTCTACTTTGGGGACATGCAGTGCCATTTAATTGGCTTGTGTAGATAGCTTGCTGTTTTTTTGATACTTTAATAAAACCTTCTGGTATAGCTGTCTCTTCACATTTCCTTACAATTAAGTAGATGGAATATGGTCAACAAGTGCTTAAGAAACACAGAACTTCATTAAATGTACATTTATAATAAAAGGAAAAAATTAGGATCAATGAAGTCAGACTGTTCAATGCTAAAAAGAAGTAAATAAGCCTTTAAACTAAATTTTGAGGTTTAACTTGCAGAAGTGAAGTGAAAAAAGGAAAAAACAGACAACTTAATTAATCATAGAATCATTTAGGTTGGAAAAGGCTTTTGAGATCAACAAGTCCAATTGTTAACCTGCAATATGTGTGGCCATGAGCATCCCTTGCGTTTTGTTTTCCATTTTCACCTTCTCTTAAACATTGCTAATCATGAATGCTGCACTGTGGCTTGTCCTCCAAAGCTTGTTTATTTAATTCTATAAAAGTTCTGTAGCTATCACTTGTACAAGTAAAACATTTCTCCACTCCCCACTGTAGAGAAATTGTAGAGGGTTAATTAACATTGATTATATACAGTTGTGGGCTTGCTTCAGGGGCGGTGGGTTGGCTGATGTGGATAATGTACAGCTGTGGCTTGTTTGGGCTGGGAGGAGAAACCAGGAACCCAGATACAGCAGAGGCAAGAAGCAGGGTGGACTGGCCTGAAGAGGATGAAGAAACAGCATGAACAGTAAATGAACTTTTGGAACCTTGTGTGTAAAAGCCTTGTTGCAGCCAGCTAGTTTTATAGTGCTGCAACACCTTGCCACCTCCCTGGCCCCCGCAGCCCTTTCAGAACCTCATGTCACTAACTCTAGGCTGTTACAGCAACATAAGTAGCAATGCACGCAATTAGTCTGGAAATGGCCCTGTTATAGCATCTCAGTGTGTTTGATCTTACTGGCTACACCAGTAGAAGATAAATGCTGAATCCCTAGATCATCATCCAAGGAGTAAGTTTTACTGTTATACAATATTTAAATATATTCTTACTTAAAAGCAAATCCAGTGTTTACAAAAACCCCCACTTTTCCAGCACTGGGACTAAGTTACAAAAGAGAGAAACCAATGAAATACATAGTTAAGATTAAGCCCAGAACCACAGCCATTTGTATTTTTGTTGTAGGTACTTCAGTCTTAACTTAAAATAAACTCTCCCTTGTTGTTACTTTTTTTCTAGTGGGCATTTTCTTCTTTCTCCATCTTCTGGTGCTGCATAAGAGACTGAGTAAAAGCTATGATCTTTGCTATACCAGAACATCCCTCCCTTGTCTTTTAGTAGGTGTTTCTTTGCAATAGGACATTGCATAGTCCTCCAGGGGTGTACCATGGTACTTCTGAGGCTTATATAGCTTTTTCCTATCTCTTTTTTCGAGCTCTTTGATTAATTTAGTTCTACTATAAATATAATTAGCACCTTCCTTGCTCCTGGTTTCTTCTCTTTATTATAGACTTCTGAAGACATAAGAAGATAAGAATGGTTGTGACAGGTCAGATTAAAAGTTCACTTAGCCCAATAGTTGCTTTTCATAACTGGCCAATAAGACATAACACATGCCCTAGAGAAAAGTATGAAAAGGATAAGCAAACAGCAGTGCTCCCTTCGTTTTCTTCCCTTTCCCCCCAGTCACCAGGTAATATGCTACTTATGGACTATCTGAACCAGTAATGACATCTGTATTCTTAATTGCTTTTGATGAATGTTGCTTCCAGGAAGCTCATAATGCCTTCTTCATCTTATTCTGAGATCAGTAAATGCATAGCCTTCATATCAGATGCCTCTCATGTTTTTCTCTTGGAACATTATATATAGGCTAACTACTTCAGAAACATAATACGATGTAATATCACAACTAATTAAAATAGGAATGGGTTGGTTAGATTTAGCAAAAATCCCTTCTCTCTCTCTCACTGCATTTCATATTTTTAATTTTATGAGGATACTATGTACCTGTGTAGGTCCACTTTTCTCACACAGTAGTAGATATCTAACTGCATTAAGAGCAGAGTTATCAGTCCCTGTGAGCTTTGTCAATGGAGTACTGAAACAGCAACAGTGAAGTGAGATATATATTGTACTTGAGGCATGCTCAATCCACTCAAAATTTGAGTTGTCCTCTAAATTTTGCTGTATTTTCTTCTGGAGCTATATGCAGCCAGAATGACTGTGTGACTCAGTAAGATCGCTAAACTTACTTATTCTCCAAACCTGTATCCGAAAAAGGTTTGAATGTTTCCATCTTGCCATCTATTTTATGAATGTAGCTTTAGTTGTTTCTTGCTGAAGCAGTTTTCTTGTTAACTTAAAAAAATCAGGAAATTAGTCTTAATTTAGCTTTAATTTATATTCATGTGTCAGTTGATACGTGGTTACAGAGTTCTGAAACAAAATAGACTTACCATTCTTAAACTCCCTTCAGTCATGAATGTTGAGCAGATATGTTTGAACAAGCACTTGAAAATAATTTCCAATTAGAATCTGACAAGATATTAAAATAAATATTATTTCCCAGTTATGTAGTCTTGGTTGCAAAATAATCATTAATTTTAGGCCATGAAAAAATCATTTTACAAAAATCTGTTACTCTGTGGGTTCCCTTTTGTGCTCCTGTGTGTGCTTTTGGAGAGTTTTAAGAACAAAATACATGAAGGATAGTGAACAGATTCTTCAGCTGAAGATAAAGGGGGGTTTTCTAGCTACAGAAAGGCAGAAGAGAATGAAGGCTTGTCTATAACCCATTTTCTTAATTTGACTGAGAATCTCAAGATTAAAAAAGAAATTAAAAAATCATAGTTGTCCAAAATTTGAATCATTAGGACATGTTATCATCCTTTCTCTTCCAGACTCAAGGTTGAGGAGAGGAGGAACCAATAAACATATCTCACTTCCATTTCTACTCTTCTCTTAGCTCTTATCCCATGAGACACTAGATGTAGCCTTTTAGGAAAATGTTTTATTTCCATTTTTTTTGTTCCTGTTGAGAATATTATAATGACATCAGTGAGATGATGACATAAAATACATGTACATTACATGAAACATTACAGCCCCAGGAGAATATTAGTTTTCTTGAGTTTTACAGAAAAAAATATATACATATTTAACTAAAGTTTTGCTTTAGATATATTTTAGTAGGACAAACACTTTTGCTCACTATACTTTTTTATACTTCCCTTTTAAATCAAAAGAAATTGTGGGGTTTTTCCCTCTTTCTAATACAAACCTGATTTTTCATTTAGAAATGCAGAAACTTAGTAAAAGATAATGGTTTTTTATTGCTTGAAGTCCTTGTCATGAAAGGAGTGGTTAGGTGACATCACTTAAAGAATTACCACCAAAGAGTTTGAGTGGAGTGCTTTAACATGAATTTGCAGAAATGCAAGTACACAAGATTCGATGACAAGGTTCACTCTATTACTTATTACATGGAGTAAATGCAGAGAGATAAACATGTTGAAATCAGGTCAGAATAGAGTTGGAAACAGTTTATAAAGATGAAAGGCGTAAGAGGTGAAAGGAGATCCTCCAGCAGAGTGACCACGTTTATAGTGGACCCCTTTGCTTTCTAAACTCTCACAGAGTTTAAGTGCAGCTAGATCCAGTCTTAGTCTCAGACTTGGTAAATGGTTTATGTCTGATGGGAGAGATATAGAAAGTGGAGAAAAGAATAAGGGAGATCCTTCTGCTGGGTCACGAGGCTTGGAATAGACCCTCTTGCCTTCTAAACTCTCATCGAGTTTAGGTGCAGCTGAATCTATTCCTAGTCTCAGACTTGGACAACAGATCAGGTGTAAAGGGGTAGGGGGTGGGGATCAGGGGGTGTGCTGGGGGAGTAGGGAGGGAGAGTGTTCACAGTTCAAGATTATCCATAAGATTTTAGCACCAAATCAATAAAATTTGGTTTAAGTAACAAAAATTTCATAATTAACCTAACTACTTCAATCTTGCAATATATATTACAGCAAATGCATACTTACTGAAAGTTTGTCCTGGAGTTCAGTGAAGTACTCACATCTTATGCCTTTGCATCCCTCAGTGGGTGAAGGGTTGAGCCTTGAGGAGCAGGGGTATTAGCCCAGGCCCTGTCATCAACTTTCTGTGATGATCCCCCAAGTATCGCAAACTTAGTGGTTTGAGAGCACTGAGTGCCATCCCACTCAGAGGGAGATGCTGTTTGCAGTCTGCTGTGGTCCAGGAGAGCTCAAAAAGGTCTCACTTTAGGACTGCTGTTTATAAGGCTGTAAGATGACTGGCTGTAGTCATCAGCAAATTTCCATTCTGACCACAAAACGAGCTGGTAATTTTCTCAAAAATTCCAGGAACTTTAAAAAAAATATTCCAGGAATTAAAAAAAAGAAATCCAGAAATATTGTTTCACTTAGTTACCACTCAGACTATGATCCAGCAGGAGCATTTTGGGGTTGTCAGGGGATAACTCAGTGTTTCCATTCTTCTTCCTTGCTTTGACCCATCAACAGGAGTGCCAGTACAGACAGTGCCTTCGCCGAGCAAGAGCTACTGGTACAATCAAGAGGTGCTTAACCACTCAACTCATTACTCAAGGCACCGAGCCCGAGCCAGCAGCTCTTGAGGTCATAGAACAACCCAGGGAAGGAGGAGAAGTGCACCACCACAGTGCCCTATGAGCTAGATTTTCTTTTTTTATTTAGCAGCCTTGCTGTGACAGTAGATTCTGTAAATCAAAGGGTTACAGAAGCTGTTAAATAATTGTCAACTTTTCTTACTTTGCAAGTCCTGGCCTAATCTTCCACACACAGGTCCAGAGTCTGCAAAGACTTTATATTATGCACCCTGCACCTCTGAGTGAGATGGCATGCTCCCTTGCCACCCCCAACCTGACTTCTATTTCCTGTAACCCTGCTCAAGTGATAACTCGTAGTGGGGGTCATAATGGATGCACCTGGTTGTGATGACTGTATCCAGCTCAAAGTGGATTCAAGTGAGACAGATAACAGAATAGCCAAGGGCTGATTTGAAATACGGCTGGTATGGAAATATGACTGTAAGTCAATCATCTTACTGCTTAAAAAGTGGACAGCACAGGGTCCATTGAGCCCTCCTTCACAGCAGTAGGTTGCATGCCAGGATCTCCCCTTGAGTAGGGGTGCCTCTCAAAGTCATTTCTCAAGGCTGAGAGAATCCTTATCGCATCAGGTACTCAGTAAGTGAATGATCAATAAGAGCACTGAAACTGAAATCTTAGCTAAGTGATATAAAGGATTGATTGTGCATATATAATCCTTTAGCCATAAACTGTTGACCAAGTCTGGGACTAAGAGCAGATCCAGCTGCACCTAGACTCCTCTCTGAGAAAGAGTTTAGAACACAGGGGAGTCCTTTCTGAACTTCATAACTCAATTGGAAGGTCTCCCTGACAATTTTGTCTGACACTGTCCTCTATGCAGTAAATACACAAGTGCAGCTTGCCATCAAATCTTGTTAAACCACTGTCACATTTACCATTGAACTTTGTTATATCAATAAATTGCTGCTTCTCTTGTGAATGAAGTGCATGACTCCAGCTGCGACACTGAGAAAACACTACTTGAATGTCTCTCCAAAAGCACCATATAATCTGAGTTCTCTCTGCTCTCCTCTCCTCTCCTCTTTTCTGTGGATCACTCTTCTTAGCTTGAAACTAAGCTGGAACCTGGTAAGGATATTACAGCCTATAGTATCTGGGGTTTTGTTTCTGCATAGAATAGCTAATTTAAAATAATACAAGAGTGATGAGACAAGGACTACTATAAATAAGCTAATCCAAATTTCGCGCATTTTTGGATACAATCTTACTGTTAAGAATAATACAGCCATGTAGAGTGAACCAAAAGTAATCAAAGATTTGAACTCAATGTAAAAGACAACTGAATTTTTAAATGCATTAAAGCTGAAACAATCTTGTTCCTCAGGAAAAGTCAAACAAATATGAGGAAAATCGACTTCTAAAAAGAAGAAAAAGGACAATGAATGCTGGCTAAAGTTCTTATGTAAAAATGAATCAGGAAAAGGTGCAATGTATTTTTAATAATGGGTGGATCAGGAGTGAGATTCAGTTACAGAGAAAATTTTTAATGTAGTTTAGAAAGATTTTCTATTGTACAAAGTAGACTAAGAAGTGAGACTGTCACAACAAAGCAAAATTTCATTATATAATTTAAATTATATTTAAATTGTAATAATTTTTAATTTTACCTTAAATTTAAGGCCACACTTTCATAAGTTCCCATCCAGAATTGCAGATCAAGACTTGAAAGAGAAAGCTGAGTGGGGCAAATCACAGTCTGGTTTCAAAACCCATATTCTGAAATCCTTATCCAAATCCTCTACCTTTCTCAAAGAGGAAGTAGTAATAGCTGTCATTTTTTGAAAAGCAACAGTGATGAACCTTCTCTGTCATGATATTTTTTTAAAATATGAAAAACGTGGATTGAATTTTTTGGCAGAAGCCAAAGTGTGCAATGTGCAGAACTAACAAGGAAAATAAATTCAATTGCTTTTATTGTAGCTATACTAAATTCTATATTTAATTTGACATCGAGTTAGCCACCAATCTAAAAAACTTGTATTCTTAGGAATATTCATAGCAACCTAAAGTGTGTTTTGCTAGATCATAAAAATAGTCACATCAAGGACATCAGGACTTTTTGAAGAGAAGTCCCAAAGTTCAGCAAATTTGTTTGTTTGAGGGTCAGAGAAATTTAAAACTTCTCAATTCATCTTGGCAAAAATAATACCCCAGATTATAATAAACTGTGGCTCCCCAATCATTGAACCTGTCAGAAACAAATACCTCATTTACTGAAAAACGTGTTTCTGATTATCCCAAATTTTTCACAGATTCAACACAAATCCGTTGAAAAATTTTCATAAGTAGGAGAATAGATCACAAAAATTTAATTTCCCAGATGACTGCTCTAATCACTAGAATTGGGATAAATTTTAGTTGGATTACTTGGGATAGTCTTTTCCTCTTTTTCTCCTTTACAAGAATGGTCTCCTCCCTACCCCACAGACATTTAGAATTTTATTTTTTTTTTAAATTACATTCCCCCCTTTAAGATTTTATGCAGTTACATTCCTATCAACAATATCTCAACATTTTGATCAATATTTCAATATTTAAGCATATTTTTGGTGGTAAAGTGGATCAGTGTCTACAGCAATGGAAAACTATCACCTTTATCAGCATACCCCCACTGCAACAGTCAAGACTCTTACTAAAAATGCTCTTTAACTTTCCTTCTGGAAAGGCACTGAATATGTGTCTCTTAAACCTAATAAAGTGCCTGAATAGCAATAATTTATTCTATTCTCTAGCACATCTCACACTTTTCTATTTGATTTCAAAGAATATTTGTTTGACTGGACTTCTTTGTGTGTGTGTATTATTTGTGGAGAGTTCAGCTTCCACAGAAAAACAAATACACAAAAAATCACTCTTAGAGTCCTATTCAGGGTATTTCTGTTCTGTGTGTGTGTGTGTGTGTGTTTGTGTGCATGTGCACAAATATGAAAACAGATTAAAAAATCGCACCTATTTTTTATAAATACCAGGAACTCAAAGATATTTGAGTTGCAGGACATTGGATTATTAGGTTAGAAGTAGCTAGACTATTTTAGGCAGACAGTTAGACTATTGAAGTACAGAAAAAGAAATCAAAATAAATTCTAGTTCAATTATGCATTAAAAGATAGGAATTTGGCTCTTAAATTATTTGTTTCTTGTAGAGAGACGTGTGTGCTCTTGTACCCATACACATCATTAACAAGAAAAGACAGATTATGACAAAAAGACTGTGTGTAAATAAAAAAAAGCTGCACATTTTTTAAAGACATAGAAGCAGAAAGATGTGTGAAACTTTTTATTAGGCTTGAAAGTGTTTTAATTAATGAAGTTATTTTTTAAAGATACAGTATCTCTTCACAGCGTATCTCTAATAGGTTATTCTCAGTCTGTTTCTCATCTTTGAATAAAACTCCATGTTCTCTTTCCTGATAACTTGCTCTGAAGCAGGCAATGTGATAATACCCACTGCTTAGAGCATCTTCCTGAATTAGAGGAGAGAAAAGATTTCCCTTTCTTAGGCTGGTGTCCATGGTTATAAAATCAAATTCATAACTTTTCTTAAAATTGGAAATATCCACCATCCTAAAATTCAAGATGTAATCATTTGTGTAAAACATGAAAGCTATGAAACGTGGGATTTCAATAAATCTTGAGCACTCATCTGGAGTTTTAGGTTTGTATACAGACTTCATGCATGGGTTTGTATGATCAGTGTGAACCATCTTCCCCATTTAGCTAAAAAATATTTTAGTCTCAACTGTCCTGCCTTCATGCAGTGGCAATAAAGTAATCTCAGGTAAAGGATACATTAAATGAAATCAAGCACATGGGAAGGATTCATTTGATCCCATTCATACCTCCTTTTCTAGTTTGGTCAGTGGTGAGAAATAAGCACTTCCAGCTCATGATTCATCTCATCCTAAAGTAGACAGCTAAAATAGGTCAGATGAATCATACTCTGAAAAATGCTGCTATTTTTCCATTTATTATAAAGGGAGCCTAGAGGCAAAATCATAGATAAGGATGCTACTGTGGTAGATTTCTAATGTTACATGAGATGAATCCAACTCATGATGTATCTCCTATCAAGCAGCACTGACAGCAAACATGACTGCAAAAGCTTGTGATGTTTTCAAAGGAAGGGACATGGAAAACTGACTTTGAAAGAAAATTACTGATCAGTTGATTGTAATAAAGATGTAAAGTACCCGTATTTGTCATGGATCAGTTTCAGCATAAGTCAAGGATAAAGTTATACCTCGTTAACTGAATTACTTGGAAATAAAAAGCAGGAGAAGCCAAAATGCTATCTGAGTATTCAGCAGTTCAAATCCATATGTTTGATTTTGATTCACATTCCTTCTCTAGCCCCTAGGCATCATGACATCCCTTGTGAGCTATGGTGCAGTACCGATCGGCCCAAATTCTATCAGTTTGTATGAATAAACACAAGTGCTGCTTCTCTCAACTCTAGCACTTTGATTTTCATAGTTAAAAAAGGAAGAAAATGAATGTCACTCCAGTAGTTTTTAAATAGAACATTATGGAACTTCAGTAAATCACTTCTATTGAAATTGCACACAGAACAGTGTAACAGATGCAAAGTGACTGATACTTGCAAATGTAAAGCTATTGCTAAACATCTGAAATAGTTTCACCAAGCCAATGTAGAGGAACTAGTACATTAAACTCCAATAAAATTCTGTAGTGGAGCATTACTAATTTGCTGCTTCTGTGCAAATGATTTGAACAAGTAGCTATACTTGAAAGATGAATAAGAATCAACATCTGCAACATTAGGGTGAAGATATATAGCCTGAAGTAGTTGGGAGAAATTAGTAATAACAAGGAGCTAGGAAGAATATCAATAAAAGTGTTGGATCCTTGTAGAAGAAATTGACCTCAGCTGTGGCCTGTTGTTCAATCAGTTAGTTTGTTAAGTGGGGAGCTTAGCAAGAGAATAAACCAAAATCAGAAATCCAAAGCTGGTTTTTTTTTTCCTAGCTAAGATTGTCCTTGCCACTGAAAACTGTCATTTCTTTTTTTGTCTTCCATCTTATTTGCCTATGAGTGGTTCTTCTATTACAGCAACAGCCTCCAGAGTATAAAGGCTTACACCAGAATTTAGTGAAAAGATACAGGTCTTTGTGCATTTTTGCTAACAAAAGAATCAAGCAAGTTACAGCAAAATACTGGTAGATAAATGAGTCTTCTGAGCTACGCACTGATCTGTAAGGCAGGCTGGTTTACAACAGTACAAAGAAAAGAGTCCTACTGTATCAAAGACATTAGAAACTATCACTTTTGTAAGCAAACAGGAAATGCCCACCAATCACAGTGTTTTCAATACCCTGAATATTAGACAACTATAAATATTGGCAAGTAGAATCACAGAGTGGCTGAGGCTGGCAGGCATTGCTAGAGATTGTCTAGTCCAACCTCCCTGCTCAAACAGGATCACCTACAGCAGGTTGCCTGGGGCCATGTCCAATCCGGTTTTCATTTTCTCCAAGGATGGAGACACCACAGCCTCTCTGGGAAACCTGCTCCAGTGCTCAATCACCCTCAGAGGGAAAAAAGCTTTTCTTTATGTTTAAATGCAATTTCCCATGTTTCAGGTTGTGCCCATTGCCTCTGGTCCTGTGCACCACTGAGACGTGTCTGATTCTGTCTTCTTTGCTCCCCACTGCCATCAAGTATTTACACACAATGCTAAGATTCCCCTGAGCCTTCTCTTCTCCAGGCTGAACGTCCCACCTCTCTTAGCCTCTCCTTCTGTGACAGATGTTCCAAGCCCTTAGTCATCTTTGTGGCACCATGCTAGACTTCCTTCAGTAAGTCCATTTCTCCCTGGTACTGGTCAGCCCAGCACCGGACACAGCACTAAGTAAAGCACTGGAGCAGGGAATTTCACTTCCCTCGACCTCCTGGCAACACTGCCTAATGCAGTCCTGGAGACTGTGAGCCACTTTTTGCTGCAAGAGCACATTGCTGGCTCGTGGTAAATTTGCTGGCAGCCCTGACCTCCAGGTCCTTCCCTGCCAAGCGGCTTTTCAGCTGATTGATTCCAGCCTATCCTGGTGTTTTTCTTCCTCAGATGCATTTCCCTTTGTTCAATTTAATGAGATTCTTTGCCCATTTCTATAACCTGTGGAGGTTCCTGTGAATGTCAGCACCTGCTTTGATATACCGTTTTGTATTATCTGCCAGTGTGCTGAGGGTACACTCTGTCCCATCATCCAGGTCATCAATGAAGATGTTAAACAGCACTGACCACAATATTGACCCTTGGGACAAACCACTAGTCACTGGCCTCCAGTTGGACTTTGTGTCTCTGGTCACAACCCTCTGAGCCAACAGTTCAGCCAGTTTTCAACCCCTAGTTGCCAAACCTACTGTCAATCCTTTCCTGTCCAATCAATTACTCTCCATTTATCTAGGCTGTACTGCATCATTTTGTGTATGAAAATGTTGTGGAAGACTAACTAAAGTCATTGGTCTGCACTGAGCTGGTTATTTCATCACAGAAGGCTGTCAGGTTAGTTGAATATCATTTCTGCTTTATAGATCCATGCCAGCTATTCCTAGTCACTTTCTTGTCCTTAGTATGCTTGTAAATGATATCCAAGATCATTTGCTTTGTCATCTTCCCAATATAACATTATATAGAGCTTTATATATAAATTTTTTTTTAAAAAAAGGCTGTATTGGAAAGATGGTAAACCTTGCTATATGAAAAGTCTGCCTTTTTATATTGTACCCACATCAAATATTTAAGTTGTGCACAAATTTTTTCAAGCTAGAAACTTAAAGTTAAAACAATACCTGGATCAACCAAGAAAAGAACCTGCATTGAGCCAAATAGTTTAGGAACAAATCAAAACAAAAACACGCAGGACTTGGAGGTAAATAATAGTAATGTGGCATCCCAATGAAAGCAAAACTGAAGAAACTAGTAGGCTTTTCACAAAATCATGAATGTCATACTACTTGAGGCTCCACAACAACAGGGTAGAAGAAAGCCAATTGCAGGTCAATTTTTTTTTCTTAGCACATAAACTGGAGCTTAAAGAGTAAAAGAGTAAAATCTATCTGACCTAAAGCATAGGTATTGTGCATAAATTTTGATAGCAGCTGAAATCAGATGGGGAAAATATCATTATAAATACTTAAATATATCCAGAAACAGGCCAGAAACCAGGAAACTGTTTGTGCTGCTCAGGTAAATAGGATTCCTGCTTTTACAGTGCACAATATCTGCACATTTAAGAAAATCCTCTTGTATTGGGTTTACATGGCCAAGGTTTTCGTATCCAGAGGGCTGCAGGGGTGGTTTCTGTGAGAAGAGACCAGAGACTGCCCCATGCCAGACATGGCTGCTTTCAGATGGCTCCAAAACAGACCCACTGCTGCCCAAAGTTGAGCCCATCTGCAGTGCTGCTGGCCCCTCTGTGTTAACATATTTAAGAAAGGGTAAAAAAATGCTTTGCAGCAGCTGAGAAAAGAATAAGAAAAAATGTGAGAAACAACATTTCAGATCCCAAAGTTGGTGAAGAAGGAAGGGAGAAGTTGCCTCAGTTGCTAGAGCACAGATTCCCCTGCAGCCTGTGGAGAAGACCATGATGATGGGCTTGTCCTCCCTCAGTCCATGGAGGACCCCACAACAGAGCAGGTGGACATCTCCTCCATATTCTCAGTAGCCTTAACTAAATGAGCAAATAGAAGCAGAATGCAGTAATAGTGGAGAATCGTAGAGTCACAGCATCACTGAATGTTTGAGTCTAGAAAGGATCTGTGGAGGTCCTTTAGTCCAACCCCCATGCTCAAGCAGAGTAACCTACAGCAGATTGCCCGGGACTGTGTCCAGACAGCTTTTGAATACTTTCAAGCATGGAAACTTCACCACCTCTTTGGGAAACCTGTTCCAGTGCTCAGTCACTGTCACAATAAAAAACCCCAGGCTTATTGATGAAGGAAGACAAAGACAGCAAAGGGAGAAAATTCTAAGACTTGTGAGTCATACCAAGCTTTTGCTGCATAAAAAACTATGTCTGGTACCAGATATACTCAGAGAACTTGGACTGTTCTGATGCTATACAAATCACACTTGTTTCCAATGTATTCAACATTGGAAAAAGCCATCTGAGCCAATATGGGAGCTACCTTGCAAATGTTCAAGTGCGGAATCACAATACAGAGGCATAACATGCTTCTTAGACTGTACCACAAGTACAGAACATTGTTAATTATCTTATCCTGAGGGACACGATCTGACCTCTTTATGCCCCTTGTAATTTAGACATGCATAATTTAAAATGGGAATCAGTATTCTCTGCAGTTGAAAATAGATAATTGTGCCTTCAAAGAAATATGTTCTCAGGGAACTTTCTCAGGTCTAGATATGCAGGGTCAAGAGATGTGTATTTTCTGCAGATATAAAATAGAAAAAAGAAACACATTTAGTTCAGGTGCCCTTGTGCTTTTTAACTTGTAAAGTGCCTTCAGCCAGGGGAATCAAAGCACTTAGATTGTACAAATTGTACCCATGTTTAAATTGAAACAATAATTCAGGTATTCCATAGAAAAAGCTTTATACAGCTCTTTATTTACTTTTGCAGTCAACATCCCATTATTGTTTACTTAAAAATTATAGAACTTTTTTTTCCAGAAGCTATTCACTTAATTTTGAATATGTCCCTTGGTGGGAAGTTCTGCAGCTTGTTTCTTTTCCAGTATGTGTCCCTGAGAATAGTCCTTAAAATAGAACTGCAATGTCCTTAAGTTTTGTGTTAAGATCAGTCACTTCCCTGCTCTTGTTACAGATAAAAATGGACTATGTTTAAGAACTCAAAGACAAATGTGTTTGCTGTTGTGTTTTTTTTTTCTTTGTGTTTGTTGGGTTTTTAACCCCTGACTCTTTATCAGTGCTTTAGGACTCTGCCTCAAAGGCTTAAAGAACAGAACAAACAGAAATGTACTTCTTCTGCAATGTAGGAGAGGAGAAAATCTTCATGTATGTATTTTGCATACTTAATCAGCTGTATGTATTCTTGCACAAATTGTTCCTAGAGATTGTCTAGAGAGGCTGTTAGACTAATCTCCTGTGGTAGATGCCATCCAAACTCCAAATCGCACAGGGCCAGCATACAAAAAATTTAGTTAAGCAAAAGATACAGAAAGAAATTTCAAAATGGAATTTAATTCCACAAGAGATCCCACAATTTGTGAGTAGGTGTAGTTCAATTTGAACAAAATTGTCTCACTACATCACAAATCTCAGCTTTCTGTAACTTGCACACTTACTTATGATAGTGCCAAATGGTAATAGCATGTTTTTCTTTTTCTTACGGGAGTGATCACATTCACCTTTCATGATTGTAAGGGTCTTCCCAAGACTCAAGGCCATCTTCTTTCATCCAGAACAGAATCCACGGCAGAGTGTAGGCTACAGAGGCAGTAAAACTTTAATCCCACGTGACTATTTTGTGTGCTAAAGAAACACAGACTGAACATTAAGATTAAGCACAAGAAATTTCTCCTTCTTTGAGTCTCCTGAAATTTGAACTTAGACCCACAGGAAACTTTAAAAAAACGAGTCTCTTGAAAAATGTCAGCTCTAACTTTCTGGGTTTTGTCACTTGAACAGTTAGACAACCATTTGAACATATTCTGCAGCTTGTTTTCATTGGGGGTGAGGGGTGGGCAACAAACAAAATACCCTGAGATAATTATTTCATTTTCATGCTAAATTTTTCCCTGAGGAAAAAAAAAATCAATCAGAAAACTTTTCTAGTCCCACTCTTTTAAGAACACGGTCTCCTTACCACTATGTAGTTTTCTCTGTATTCATTATATAATAATCCTTTGCTAACATCATTTTATAGTCCATATTCAATTAAATCAAGACATCAAGTGTGACGTTAAGTTTCATTACCAGGTTCCATATAAATAGACTGAGATTTTCTGCACCCGTTCGCTAGAAAGCCATGATTTTATAGTAAACTCTTCACTGTAAAATGTGAAGTAGAATTGAAGGTCTTTCTGATATCCAGGAGGGGAATGCGCAACAATAAATATGAAAACTTTGCATTGTTTTTTCATCTTCAAATGTGAAGTTCACAGCTAATACCTAGGGTTTGGAATTTGGAATAACAAAGACTGAAGTACAATCTGGCATAGTAAGATACTTGTTTAATTTATTTAAGTATTCATTAAACAAAAAATGAAAGAAAAATGTTTGTCCCCAGAAATGGATATTCTTAAAATTGGGTATCAGCATGAACTCTGAGCTAACTTTTATTTTCTTTGAAAACTGTTTAGATTTCAACACATTAGGTGCTTGACAGTGGTCCAAATATACTAAAATACAAACTGGGGATATAACAGAATAGTAAAATTCTGAGGAAGTCATAGATGTTTATGGGAAGCTCCATCCAGAAAGCATGGGTCAATCTATACTGCATCAGGGAGAAAAAAGATCTAGCTGGAAAGAAAAGATAAAAGAAAACAAAATTTATTTTTAAGAAACCAAGCTACAGATTTAGGTGAGACACTGCTTCTCTGATAACTGTGGAGTTTTTAATACAATTTCTTAAGATCATCACATAGAAAAGGATCAAAGGGAAAAGGAGTATATGTTTCTAGGTAATGATCAAAGAAATTTTTTAAACTTGTACACTGCCACGCAGGATGAGGCTTCATGTATTCAGGCACAGCAGCAACCCAAAATAAAGGTATCTTCTTTCCTTTGTACTGGCTGTCTGGAAGCATTCGTTTAAAAAATCTTTTCAGGAATTTCTTTACCTGCTTGGATTGTTTGATCCATTGTGTGACATATGGCATGGAACCCTTGATTTACAGATCTTTAAGGACACTTATGTTAAATATTCAGTGACAGGATAAGAGGCAATAGGTACAAACTGAAATCCAAGAAATTCCATTTAAGCATAAGAAGAAAAAAAAAAAAAATTACTGTGAGGGTGGTTAAACACTGGAACAGGTTGTGGAGCCTCCAGACTTGGAAAGACTCAAAACCTGAGTTTCGAGTAATCTGCTCTAGGTGACTGCTTTGAGCACTGAGTTGGACTAGACACTCTTCAGAGGTGCTTTCAAACCTCAACTATTCTGTGTCTGTGTGGTTAAGTGATTCTGTGAAAGAGCATGGTCTTTATAAGACTTCTGGTAAAATCTCAAAGAAGCAAATTTTAACATTAAAAGACGTACAGATGTGTTTCTACATAATTTGCTCCTTTTCTCAGTGAGTAAGACACATTTTTGTTTTTAAATCTTAGATGAGTTGGAACAGAACAGTTATTTAAATTTGGATCTAAAATCTTCATGAATCCATAGGGAAAATATCCCCCATAGTTCACAGTATTATGAATGAGATCATGAAATCTTGTAGATAATACTTGTTTGTGTGATATGTACCATCTTTTTCAAACTTTCATTTTAAGTCTATTGTCAAGACATACCAGGGAACCAGAAATATACTTGCTTTTCCAAATAATTCAACCAAAAATATTGCCAAAAGGCAAATTATCACAGTGGTATGAAAGGCTGGAAAAGTTGAAAAGGCCAAAAAACCCCACCAAAATCCACCACTCACACACATACCTGTGATCCACCTCCAAGCCATTAAAAAGCAGACAGATGGATGACAATTAGAAGGGTAACGACAGGACAAGAAGATGAAAATTTTCTCCATATTAATCGGAATTTGGCTTGCTTTTAAGTTTAAAGTTATGCAGCTAAATTTAATCTGATTTTCAGATGTAGTAAGTGCTGCAGCTTCATTAACTTCAATATGGATGCTCAGCCTCCTATGAGAGTAAGGTCACCTTTCGTTAGGTGCTTAAGTATGCGTTTCATGGCCTGACTTATAGAAGTACTACACCCATAACATCCACTGAACTCTGAGGAATTTCAACACCTGTGAAAAATAGGATGTTAATATCTACTTCTAAGCATGGAACTTTGTGATTGATTCTCATTAAAGAAATTGCTAACACAGTTGTGGAAGAACAGAGTTGATTGCATGCAAGAGCAGCACTTCTAGAAAATTTTGTATTCTCATTATACTGTGAAAACAAGAAACAATAATGTTTAAGATCATTCTTCATTTCAAATGACATTAAATTTCTCTGATTAGTCACACTTTTTCCAAGAAAATTTGTGAAGATTTTATTTTTCTTATATTTTCAACCTAGCATAACATACTGAAGAAACAGTGAAATAAAGTGTTACTCAGTTTAGACTTAAAAGAGGACTATTCATACCTGCACCAGTTACCAAAGTTCATAAACTGCACTAAAGAGTTGACAAAGAAGTTTCTATCTCTCAGTAAAGCTGATAGCAGATATTGGTGATGTTATATATATATAAATATTATACATTAATATACTGATATTACTGGCTTCTTCATAGATAGTAGTGATAGCTTAAAAAATACATTACAAATTTTGAAGATTATTCTGTTTTGAATAGCTTTCAACTTAAGACTTAAAACTTTCTCTAATGGGAAGGACTTTATCTGAACTGGAGGAGTTTTGTCTTAGTAACCTTGAGTGGGAAATAAACTGGTAACAAAAGGAGAGAGAGTAATTATGGAGAACCATTTTACCATTTGTGACCGTGTATTGCCATACCGGGGCTTGGAATAAGTTACTCGTTTGGATAGGACTGTCTCCTTCATGGTTCTGTGTATTTCATGTGGACCATTAAAAATACATGTACCTAAGCTGGCAGAAAAAAATCATAACATAAAAAGTTGAAAACTGATACCAGTCTTATTTATGGACTGTTATAAGAGTTCGTTGAGTTTTGAGTATGCATCATAAAGAACTTATTATACCTATAATATTGTAAATTATCACAGAATAGATACTGTTCAGGGTAAAAATAGCAGATCAGTTTTAAATTTCATTTTATTGTTGTAGTGGGACTCACTTCCAGACTAAGAAACTAATATATCAGTGTCAACATATATAAGTAGGAGTGGAAGTTCCCATTAGGTAGGCAGTGGAGACGTAGCTAATTCTGAGCTGGAAGCTAGAATGGAGCCATGGAGTGATTAGACTCATACTAAAGTGCATATTTAGGAATCAATCCATGTGTTAACATATGTGCCCAGTGCCATTTGAAAGGCTGTAGGGGATTCAAGAAATCTGCAAAGGAATGGTAAATATGACACAAACATTTGAAAGGCCTGTGCAATTCCAGACCACAAACCGAAGGCCAGATAGGATACCCCACAGAAACTAAAATGGCTCTAGATGTCATTTTTAGGCAACTGAATAAAGATTTTTTTCCAGGAGAGCATTCAGTTACCTAACCGTAGGTGTCTAACATATAAAGAATGATTTCTTCACCACATCTACTAGTCCTAAGCAGGTGTTTCAGATACCGTTCAGATACTCCATGGGACCACTCAACCTGTTCACAGGTAACTAACTTTTCTCCCCAGTACATGGTCAGTTGAATAGCCAAGAAGGCACCAGTGACTATATTGACTAAATCTTTTTTGGCTGTAGACAATTTTATTCTATTCTAAATTTTATTCTCTTCATCTGAAAATGGTCCATGCCTCCTTTTCTGGAAATTGTTCAAATTCACTGACATAGGTGAAAACCAACAGAGACTTTAAAGAAAATGTTAAACAGAGAATAATCTTTGTAAGAAGATTTGTGATGTACCAGTATAAACACACACCTGATTATTAAAAGGCTCTTCTTATTGCTTACAGGTAATATAAATACAATTCCTAATACAAGTTCTGCCAAATTGAGAGACACTGGAATAGGTTGCCCAGAGAAGTTGTGGATGCCCCATCCCTGGAAGGGTTCAAGGCCAGGCTGGACGGGGCTTTCAGCAACCTGGTCTAGTGGAGGGTGTCCCTGCCCGAGCAAAGGGGTCTGAACTACACAATCTTTAAGGTCCCTTCCGACCCAAACCATTTAATGATTCTATAAGTTCTAATAATTTTACATTAATTATCTGTTCTTGTTATATAAAGATGTACACTCTGCCAGTATTGTGTTAAACGCAATATTATGTTCAATACACTTTTTTCCCCCAAGTGAGACCATTTTTTCCCCATGTGACCTTTGCCATAGAAATCGATTTCCAAGACTGTTCAGCAATAGTCTTGAAAAGTGTAGTTTGTATTACTTTGCAATGGTCAGAAGCTACACCAGCGTTTTGCCCTCAAGCCTGCAATGCTGTCTTACTCAGTTATTGACTATTTGTGCATTTAGCATTTGTCATTGATGCCTACTTTTAAAGAAACAGAATTGTTTTTAGAGAAAAGCTATTCAAGACATTGAAGATCTGCAGTGATCAATGCTCAGGACACTTAGCTTTCCTAAGCACAGCAATAAATATATTGTCATAAGCAGAGAGCTTGCATGCAATAGCATTTATTTCATTAGATATGCAGTACTTATTGCATGCACTTTTACAAATACATTTTAGCATTGGCGTAATTCTGCAGTTATTTATGTGTGACTCTTAGCAAGACTACTTCTTTATGATAGAGTTTCCAAGAAAATACTCTAATGTTTTCTTGTAATTCCTGAAATGGCTTATGGCTTCCTATTCCAGTAGAGTATAGAATTGGGAATCTTTATTTAGACAACTTATTTATCTTTCTTTAATGGCCTTTATAGGAAATGGATTCTAGAAAGCAAATGACTTTAAGAAAGCAATATTCTTGATATATATCATAGCAGATAGACAAAGAACAGAAATCCACCAAAAGTTCTTTTTTAATGCAGTCTCTCCCCTAATTATGTTTGGTTTTGTAGCACTTCAGGACATGGTTTAATGGTGGACTTGGCAATGCTAGGTTAACAGCTGGACTCGATAATCTTAAAGGTCTTTTCCAACCTAAACAATTCTATGATTCTATGATCTTTTATTCATTTATTTATTTTTTAAAATTATGTATAGACATTAGGCTAAAGCAGAAACTTAAAAAGAAGAGATTTGGAACAGATTGACTTATCAAAATCTAATAGTTGCCAAGGGGGTCTATAGTTTTGTAGTAAAAATAACTTAGTGTAGATATACAAACACCATAGTTCCCAGGATCCACAGACAATTAGAGGAAGGTTAAATACTGCCACCTCTTCTAAAAATAGGTAACCTTTAACACTTGTAAACAGCTAGAGTAACAGCTCCATTAGATACCAACTGAAAAGATTTTGTGTACCAGCTGTTTTCAGAAGGGAACTGCAAATACCCTCATGATATACAAGGAAATTGTGAACATACACAAAACCCTTTAATTTACATGGTACTAAGCACCACTGAGATTGTTCATATCTGTCAGCCTCTTACAGACAAAAATGGATTCCAGTCTTGAATGGTCCGTGGTTGCTTATGTTGCAACCTTACAACAGGCCAGTTCTTATTTCTGCAAACTAACACACTATGAATACAAAAATAATAAAATGAAACAAATAAATGCAAAGCAGTGAATGTGGATGCATGTGTGGTCAGGGAAAACAGCATAAATGGTAACAAAATAAATACTAACACTATTTGTTCATAAACTGAGAGAAATAGGCATAGTTTATGAAAAGAAGTAGAGGAATGTTTTTTTAACAAGCTTATTTCTGTAGTGTTTGTTTACAGCATCTCTTGGGAAGTATCTCCAAAATCCACTGAGTAGGAAAGGAGGAGGTGTTAAAGAAGAGTGCTGGGCTCATCAGTGGTAGATTCTGCCTCCAAGGGCGCATGCTGAGTGATAACTGTTGACAGAAAGCACAGCCCAGTAAAGGAAGTCTGTATCTGGTGAATGCTTGGTGCAGTGTAAATTCACAGCCAATGTTGGATAAAAGGTAGGATACTTGCTAGAAAGATGCTGTTTGTATCATTAATAGTAGGGTTGCTAAATGATGGGCTTTTAACCACCTCATATCCAAATCATCACAGTTGTTAAGCACCTCAACACTGATCTTCACGTACATCATCTTCGTGTCCAAGGTGACTTGTTTTCTTACATTTCCAATTAAAAAGTTTATTTGCTAGAGCTAAATTTACAGGCTGTGTGCTGTGGCAGTCTCAAATTTTCCTGTTCTACTTCTTGTTTCAGATAGGAAAAAGACATGCAAATTTCTTATGTTAATACTACCTCTTTGTGTTTTCTTCTTATAGAAAGGGATGAAAGACAACTTTCTAGCTTTTGTAGAACTCTACATTTCCATTGAAATCACATTACTTTCTCCAGCAAATTATCTGGGAAAAACCCAAAAATATAAGCAATGTTGATTTTAGAAGAGCTTGATCTAAATCTAAACTTTCGACCTTTACTTCCTGTACAGTCTACACGTTCCCAGATATTTAAGATCTAAGTGGCCTTGACTGGAAAAAGATTCAGAGAATAAACCCTCTGGCTGGTGCCTGAGGTGGTCTATCCGAAATTTTAGATCCAAGAGCGAGGCATGCTACTTGCATTCAACTAAAAACTGATCTGAGCGAGAAGATATTGTTGTGGTTTAATTAAAGGGAAAAAACCCACCCAAACCTTAAAAAATTAATCTATGAATCATGCTCATATGTAAAATTATTTTTAAGATGACAAAGTTTATTCATTATATACCTGTCACATTAGAATCTTTTATCCAATATTTCTGTTGCTTGCGCTATTCTATTAAGAACATAATATCTCAGAATACTGCTTTGACGTTGACAAGACTGAAGAATTTTATGGCTACTTTTTAATGATCAATAGGAACATTTAATCATGTTTGCCATATCTAGAACATGTTGTATTTAAAATTTACAACATGCTGTCTTAGTCAAGCTTGCTAGTCTTATAGACTAGACTTGCTTAGAGTAGGGTAGGAAGTTATTTTTCCTGTCCAAAAAGGGAAGAAGCTGTAAAATTCTTCATTGAAAATGTTGACATCACTTACTTTTCAAGGTAGGCAGCCTAAATTAATTGTCCAAATCTGATTATTAGAGCAAAAACTGTGTGTCTTAGTGCAATTCCATACAGTTTATTGTGAAGTATATTCCATTACTTGTGAGATATATTTTAAAGAATCATGGTTTATTTTCAATTACTTTAATAAATAAATTGTTTACCTTTAAGAAAGTATGTATATCTGGATATTTTCCAGAAATCCCAGACCTTAAAGAACCCAAACTTTAGTCTGCTTATTTTGGACAGCCGTTTCATTTCCTTGAATGACAGTTCCATCCATAAAAGAGAAATTGCAATGCCTTCTGAAATTTCAAACATATCCACTCATAAACAGCCAGAGTGTCCCACTCAGAACTTTTGGCAAACAGTCCTGTGATGAATTTCAGTCCTTGGTTTATAAGAAACAGACAGAATTAGGATTAAGTCTACTTTGGAGATATGTTTTGTATATACCAATACCATAGTATAGTCTCCTTAATAACAGAAGACAAATATTTCACACTGTAGCTATTTTTAGTGTACCATTGCTCATTTCTGACAGAAGTCCTCAGAAAAAGTTTTGTGTAAATGTTTCACTCCTCTCCATTGAGGAAACTCAGAACCAAGCGTCAGTTTTTATATGACTTCTCAGGGCTTCTGTTCAATAACAGCAATCACAAAGTGAAAAAAATAAAAGGAAGAGAAGAAAAAAAGACCAGGTTGGGAAACGCTATTGGTTGAGCAATTTACTTTGTTCATGAATTAGAATGAAAAATGAGAATGTGTTTTCTTTGTTTGTCTTATGAACTTTGAACTTTTGTAGAACATTTGATTCCCATTTTAAAATGGTTATCAAGATTGATTTATGGAAAGGTGAGGCTATGCACACAGTATCTAAAGCTAAAAAACCTGTGTCAAAAGGGCACATGAAATATTTTTATTTAATTCAAGTTCATCATTCTTGAAAATATCCTACTACTGAATAATCTGCTCCAGTGAATGATTTAAACTTGAATGATATTTGTAGAAAATTCTTGCATTTAGGTTACCACCATTCAGGTCTACTTATTTTGCTTCCACAGGGTATAATGGATTTGTGCTATAGGTGAAGGAAAGTCAAAATAAAAGTTTGATGTCAGGTTTGAAATAATTCTTAGTTTCTACATGACAGAGAACAAGAGAAGACGTTTCCACACAGAAAATTCACTATTTGCCTAAATTCTGGCATCATCAGGTCAAATGCAATAGATTTTTTTTTCCTGTTGTTTTTTAATTGTTGAAAGAAAATTCAAAATCTGGTTAGTGCTATATATACATGAATACCAGGAACAACAACTCCTAGAGGTTTTGTTTTTCCAGCCTTCCTTTTTCCTGCATAAACATTCTCTATGTACTTAGTGTAATGTGACTACAGATCATTAAGTACATGGCATAAGAAAAAACCCCTCTTCTACAATCTGGTCCAAAATCTTACTTGTATTCTATGCTTTTCTAAGTTCAGTATATTGTTAGAAACACCACCTTTCTCTAATATCATTGTTCATGCTGACTGAATCTTAGTTTGAATCTTAAGTGGCAACAGTGGTAAATTTTTTTTCTATTTAAATATGTGGAAGACCTCAGAATCTACAAAAATGTCTTTAAAATATTGTAAAGTTAAAGGCCCAGACTAAGTTTTTACAGTTGGCATTATTTTTTTCTTGGTAAGGTTTTCATGATTTCATTATAAGTCAAGAGACATCACCTGTGACACTAAAAAATGTCTAACAAAGTCTGGATGTTTGTAAACACACATATGCTTAGTATCTTCAGTGTTTTTTTCTGTATGTACTAGTTTCACTGTATAAGAAAATGCAGCAGGACAACATCTGTGAGGGAGGAGTTGTCAGAAATGCCTAAATTCTTTCCGATTTAATGAAGTCCCAGGCTTCGTTTAGGAGTATTTATGATAATGCAAACCCAAAAGTTTGAAGTTATGAAGACATGAATCTGTGATTGGGTGACTCTGACTCTTCCATTCAGAAAGAGCACTAAATACACAATGGGAAGTCCAAAAACTGAGTGTACCACCTTATGGAGTTACTCTGTAGCTGTCTAAATCTAACTTTTAAAATATAGGTAATATTTCAAAATTTTTCCTTTTAATAGAAAGATCTTTAAAATATTCCCAAACAAAATACTTCATGCAATTTTAGATGAAAAAGATATCTGGTTATGGAATTCTAACCTTCCTAAGGAAGCCCTAACAATAATATGAACAGAAAACAAATAGATTTGATTTTTCACGCAGTTGAACCATTAGGTGAGCACAGAAATGGAGAACATAGATTTTGAGAATGCTGTTGTTGCCTAAGAGAAGTACTTCAGCCACAGGGGAGCTAGAGAAAGCAGAGTCATTTGTAAATGCTATGACAGTGACAGAGAGCATGAATCCTTGATGAACTGTTTAAAAACAGAATCAGTACAAAAGGTAAAGATTATTTCCAAATAGACTTGTAAGTAAATAACCTGGTTATCAGAAATGTTTAATATCCAGAAATCTTATTGATCTTAATAGTTCCTTTCAGAATCCACGTGAGGAAGTGGATATTTTAAAAAAATCTCTGTGACTATATGGACTTTTATTTATTGTGCATTCTTGTATCTCTCTTTCCGTCATTTTCTTAATTCAGCTCCCTGTAAGACTCTGCCTTCATTAGGAATATTTGTATGGTCATCTACAAAAACTCTGTAAGATTTATTTGTAATGGCTATATTGTACTGATATAATTATTTGCACTGTATATGTGTTTCTATTTGGCACCTACAAAACTGCTGCTTTAAATCAGAGGTAGACAATTTTAGGGTTTTCTCTTTTTTCTTTTTTCTTTCCTTTTCTTTTCTTTCCTTTTCTTTTCTTTTCTTTTCTTTTCTTTTCTTTTCTTTTCTTTTCTTTTCTTTTCTTTTCTTTTCTTTTCTTTTCTTTCTTTCCCTTGAAAAGACAGAATATCTAATAAAATCAGGTAGAAGAAAAGATTGGCAAACGTAACGTAAGCTATTAACTGCAAAGAAGTGGAGTATTGCCATTTTCCCAGGAGACTGGAGCTCTCATCAGGGACCTCATGGCAGTGCCAAGTTTTGAGAAGACAATCTGTGAAATTTGTCTCATCTAACTATAGACACTGAAATAAAATAAACCATATCCAGAAAGTGCTTACTTTACTTATATGTTATTTATTCATTTTAAGGGAATCTAAGATGAAGGATTCCAACACATATGCCTGCATGAATCATACCAGTTTTGTATATATTGTTTTATTTCAGCATTTCTTTCCAGTTGTTTATGCTAGTAATGAAATAAATAGTTTAGAAAAAAAATAATAGTTAAATAATCATCATAGTTATCGCTTTTCATACTCTTCGCAGTTTCCAGGAGCTCCAAGCACAATTTAAATGGTTGAACAAACTTTGTTTTTAGTGAAATGCTATAAATATAAAACACTTCCTACAAGTGGAATGGAACATGTGATACTATTCAAAGACATGCAGGTGCTAGACATGTTACTTGGAAGGATACTCACAAAGACACAGACAGAAGCTGAAGATATTGCTAGTCCTGGAACTATGCCATTTTCTTTGAGAATGCTTCTTGTGTTTCCTTGCCACTCAGATTACACTTTTTTCCTTCAATAGGAAATATGATTATTGGCCGCCTTCCCAAGTTCCCTCAGTGCCCTTCCTAGTAATTTTAATGTTAGCAAGTGCTATTCTTAATAATATGTTCTCTTTGTCAGGAATGAATCAGCTTAATTTCTCTCCTGAAGTCCCTCTGCATATTCCACTGAGGTTAAGCATCACCTGACCATGAGATTTTACATATTTATATTGCATGAAGTCACTGAAATTCCAAAGACTAGTGAACAGTATTATTTCCAGGCAGTAGTAAATAAAATTTAAGCATGATTATCTCTGTTTTATCTTTGTCATATTCTGTTTTAAACACAACATTTGCATTTGCAAAGCCTACTTTGAAGATACTCTCATGTGAGGGTAAAACTTTGCCTGATGTAAGTTTTAATGAAGACACTAAGATGTACTTTTTTTATCCATCTGGTCTGTGACATCAAAAGGATCCTTCCTAAGTGTTTGCACAGCTTTAACCACTGAAGTCTTGAAATGCCTTACAATCAGTAGTATATTTTTAAATTTTCACATATCCTCTAAGATAGAAATTTTTTTTTTCTATAATTCACATTTATTCAGAAGGTTGTCAAAACGGAGCATAAATAGGTTACAAAATTTGCATTAGATCTGTAAACTCAGTTTGAATTAAGAACTGACTCCCAGGGTAATGTTCAGTTGTTTAAATTTAAACATTTATTGCCATTTGAAGTATCTGAGTACAGCAGAGATATCTGCAAGGGCCCAGGAGACACGACAGAAGATCTGCTGGAGACCTGTAACCTTTTGAACTGGCTTCAGAAAGTAAAGGAGATGTCAAAACACATCTGAAAAACCACTAAGCTGCTCAGGTTTAAGCAACTAAGTCAATTGGGAATCTATTCTTTTTACTTAGGCTTGAAGTTTCTGTGTTTAGACAACTAAATCAAGCATATACACAGCACTTTAAGTTACCGATGAGGACTGTACTCCTTGGACAATCTTTCCAACTCTAACTCTTCAGTGGTACAAAGAAGGGAAAAAATATGTTCCAAAATTATGCAGCACTAGAATTTCTCATACCACACTAAGATGCACAATCAGTGACTTTGAAAAGGAAAAATTAATTAATGCAACAAGGAAGACTGGGCAGCCTTGGACGTTAGATACTGCCACAATATGTCTGGAGACAATAAACAAGCTGAGAAAGAATTTTTCTTTTTCTTTTTTTTTCCCCAAAACTTGAAAATTATCACTAGCTAAGCTGTAGTGCCAGAGGAAGATTATGAAGAAAGAGTAGCTTTTTGTCATGAGGAAAACTCAAGAAGTCAGTCAGTTTGGGCTGTGTAAAAATGACAAGCCTGACAAAGTCACAAAACAAACTGTTGAAAACAGATGTGATTCACTGAAATTATTGGCACCCTAAATTAACTAAGGTTTCTAAGAATCAGTTGAAGGAAACGCTAATAATTAGATCTCTTAGTTTTTAAGAACTTTAACAATGTTAGAGAGATGCAAACATGACAGCTGTTTTCTCATCGAGTTTTGGTGTTAGAGGTCCCAGAAAGCTGAAAACAACCCATACTGGAAGCAGTTTTCTTCTAATGAAAAATGGTTGAAGAGACAAGTTTTACAGGACTAATCGAAACTGAAATTACAGAAGTTTTTATACTTTGTTGTTTTGGTGGTTTAAATACTTTAAAACTGTATGCAATTGATCTTATTCTTACGCTGAAGAAGTGGTCTCATAGCAATACTTATGGTTTCCTGGTTGCCTACTGGGAACAATAAGGCCAAAAGACTCTAGATTTTGTTTCTTTTCTCCAAGTGTTTGAACGTGTGAAGCCAGTTTAGAGTAAGATATTGTAAGTATGATTACAACAGCTTTTAGTCACTGCAGATAATCGGTAAACCCTAAAATTGCATCATGTAAGCACACCTGATTTGTGATGCAGTGTTTTTATTTCCCTGGAGTGAAAAATACTGGAATCTAACTGCAACAGGAGAAAAAGCTTTGCACTGCGAAAAAGACCGTGAGCAAAAATGGTGGTTATTCTTACAAACATAACAGGCTTACCATTTTTAAGGTTAAACGTTGCCTTCTCTCAATTTTATATTTTGTTTCTTCCTTTTCTTCCTTTTTTTTTTTTTTCTTTGCAACCCCATGTTTAGGAAGCTTGCTGTTTTAGAAAGCATGCCAGACCCCATGACAGGGATGAAAAAAGCTATCAAATATGAGGCTGAGGTCCTCAAACAAATAAAACTCATCAAATGAAGCAAAATGACCTAATTCAAGTGACCTTTCTTTTAAGTGTAGACTTTATGAAAGCAATCCCCTTCTTTGGAGATGTCAGAGTGTGTTACTGAAATACAATACACGTCAAAGAACATATCATATTTTTCTGCTGGTGCACAATACAGCTTTGTGCTAGCTTAGTGGAATTTAAGGATGAAGTGTAGATTTCACCCATGATCTGGTTACATGGTAGGCTTCCATTTTGTTTTCTGCTGCAAATCCAGGTGCTGATTTTACTATTAAATGCTCCATGTTCTAATATAAGTATTTGTCTGGTTTTATCCTTGTACTTTAACAAAGGACTTAGCTGAGATGTTAAGACTGTCAGTCCCTAAATTTTCATGAGGAGATTTGTTTAGGTTGAGGTGGTGGCAAAAATAAGACCATCTCATTAAGTGGCATAAACTTTAGGTTTTTAAGTACTAAACAACGTGAGTATAGCAGGTGGATATCCTGCTGTTTTAAGGTTTCTATACTGTGACATGCTCATTCTCTCTGTACAGAATACACTCACGCTGGTCGAGGTTCCTGCCTGTGTGGTCCAGCTGTGATCAGCACCTTAGACTCAAGAGTATAAGATACTTTATTTAAACTGGTCAATGTGCCTCAGTCTTGGAAGACATACACACATGGTGTTTCCATGTGTGTGAACCAAGGGTTCAGCCTTTCGCATGGTGTTGATTGCCCATGAATTCGTTCCCATGGAGGAGCTAATATTTTCACTATTTATTGTTTTCTGACTTGGTTGGTAAAAGTTGACAATGGTCTCATTAGCCACACCACCCAAGCCAATTGCTTTGCCTTTCTCCATAACTAAATCCAGGTAGTCATTTTCACCCAGTTTACTATCATGGTTTGGTCTCCTGTCCCAAATGTGTTATAAGTTAAAGCCATGTAGAGTTCTCTTGTGCTTGTGCATAAACCTAAAAAATTAACAGGGCAGATGCAGACTGAGCATTTGGAAAAACTTCCTTCGCAGCCATTATCTGTGCTTAGTTTGTTTTTCTAGCACTGCTAGAGGTAGAGGTAGAGTTGGGCAGATGTGGTTAGTCTCACTCACCTGAGCAATACTTTAGTCAGGCAGTACTCCATGGCATGGTAACATATAGAGGAAAACATGGCTGAAGCTAGATTTTTCCCTCCAGATCATCCAAGAGGGAACTCCATACCAGCTCAGTATTTATTAGATCAGAACATCTGAGTGTATTTGGATATCTAACTTCAGATTTTTTAGTTGAAATATCAAACTTGCTTTTCAGGCACTAAGAGCAAATCACAAGAATCACATCCCACATGAAAAACCCACCACCATTTCAATGAAGGGTGATGATTTCTGACTAGCCAACCAGAAGCCTTCCAAAAGGAAATGACACCTTGAGAATGTAGTATAAAAGATTTGACAGGTGGTCAATAGTTTTGTATTTTCACACGTCTAACATCCATTCCTAGGGACTGCTAAAACCAAAACAAAACAAAACAAAAGGCAACCCTGTCAGCATGGCATCACTAATGGGGTAATCTCCAGTAATATGCAGAACCATCTTTTGTTCTTGGAATACCTTTATCTTTGCTCTTTCCACAACAAAGCTCTTAATCATTTGCCAGTGCAAGAGGAATTCTGTATTTTAATTATACCCTGTTTTCCCTGTGCTATTTTTAGCATTATATGGCTGACTACATTGCTTTCATATGTTATTTCACTTTGTCACTAATGCTAGGGAAAAGCAGTAACAAAGCACATGAAAAGAACAAAGCATGTACTAAGAACAGAAAACAGTCACTGAAAGGGAACTGAAATGTGACTCCCTTACAATCTTGTGACCAATGTACTAGTTGGACTACTGAAACTAAGAGTCACAGCACATGTATCAGTATTATTAAAGTTAATATTGAAATGCACCTGAAAATATTTCATAAAATGTAATAATGACCTAGTGTTTTCTCAAAACCTCTATGTATTCAAAGGTTACCTTTACGTACATAATAGATTTTATATGTTCTAGAAACATCCTTATGCATGCAAAGAGAGTAATTATAAACAATATACAAGTATGTGTGTGATGATCACATTTTTTCTTGGAGTCATGGATTATGCTTGCCTTTATGACATTCAGGATTCATAAACAGAAGTTGTACTCAACCTGGTAATTCACTGATGACAGTGCTAGGGTAGCAGATTGTTGGAAAAGGCAGAACTGAAAATCTTTGCTTATAGTTTCCTGAAAAACATCAGATGTCATGCTGTGTGTAATCATATGCTAACTATTAAGATAGAACAACTATTTAATAACAACTGTCCCATCACTTCCATTGCTGTTTCTTTGAGTGCAGTTCTTAATATACTGCTTTTAATGAGTCAGGCTTGATGCAGATGTTTTTGAAAATCCAGATGTTTCTATACTCATCAGGGAAGGTTAAGAGATATATAAATATATACATTCTTTCTTTTTTTTTAAACAGAGATATGATTATGCTTATTAGTGTTCCCTCACTTTCTAAATAAATTCGGATTAACATCCAGTTCATCCAGTGGGTCAATATCTTCTAATCAGTTTTTCCATAAAATGTTATTGTAATGTGAGCTTTCTGTATTGCCATCATCATAAACATCATCAGTATTGAGTCATTTCCTTGTTTACACATGAACAAAATATTGCATTGAGCTCTCTTAAGAGCTACTGATTACTGGTATTACATTTGGTGATGATTTGCAATAAAGAAATGATTAAAAGGGTGTTCATGTGAGCACCTTGCTAATATGTTATTCCCTCTTCAGTCCTATAAGAGTACCTCTGAAGTACTCCAGGATCAATCAAGTACTTGAGAACAGGCCTTCAAACCTGTTTGTAAATATGCTCTTCAAAATATTGCCTTCTGTAAATAAACTGAGAGGAGTATGCAGCTTGATTCTAGCTTTGCAACAAGAACTTGGGTAAGAGGGAAAATATGATAGGGACCATATACAAAACTACTTACTTATTTTGTGGCATGTTCCAGATAATTCGTTTAACTAAATGGCTTGAAAGATGCCCTGTTTCTTTTGATTTTTGTGTTAGAATAAATTTATTTTATGCAGTAGAAGGTACTAATGCCCTACATATTAAGAGAAAAGAATCATTGTGGTTGGAAGGGACCCTGATAACCTCTAGTTCATCCTGCCTGCCCAAAACTGCATCAGGTCAAGCTGTTTCCTCAGGGCCATATTCAGCAAGGTTTTGAATATCACTTGAAGGATTAAGACTTCACAACACCTCTGGGCAAGCTGTTCTATTGTTTGACTACTTTCACAATCAAAACGTTTATCTTATGTTTAAGCGCAATTTCCAATGTTAATATATTATACTATATTAGTATACCTATTCTTTTATACATTTATTTTATTGCTATTTTACTATACATATTATTATAACTATGGTGATATGCAACACTTAACCACTATGGAAAAAAGTAATGAGATGTTGTTCTGGCAGTTTCAGTGATGAGATTTTAAGCCTGATGAAAGCATAAGATCTACACTGATAATATTACATTTTTGCAATTTTTTTTGTGCAACTATTATTGCAATTAAATAAGATAAAACAATTGCAATTAAATAAGATAAACCCTGTGAGTGCTTTCTCTCTGTTTACACAATAAGCCCTTAGGTGGAAACATCCAAAATAACTTATTTCAATGCCTGAATCAGTAGTAAAAACTCCAGCTGAGTGTCTGCCCAGTACTACCAATAGTAAAACCTCCTAACGGAAACCAAAACACACATCAAAATTGGTTTTGATTTCTTAATAATGCTGATTGCCCAACAAATTCCTCCCAAAAAACTGGACGGAGTCCTCCATCTCTTTAGTAGAGGTAGGCACAGATTTTATTCTTCCAAAATGTAGCTGAAGTTTAACGTTTTATTTCTATTAAGTAATACTTTACAGATGCTAAATTACAATTGTATGCCGGTGTCATGGTTTAACCACAGCCTACAACTAAACCCCACACAGCTGCTTGCTCACTCCTCTTTGGTGGGATGGGGGAGAGCATCAGAAAAGTAAAAGTTAGAAAACTTATAGGTTGAGATAAAGGCAGTTTAATAGGTAAAGCAAAAGCCACACATACAAGCAAAGCAAAGCAAGAAATTCATTCACCACTTCCCACGGGCAGGCAGGTGCTCAGCCATCCGCAGGAAAGCAGGGCTCCGTCACGTGTAATGGAGACTTGGGAAGACAAACACCATCGCTCCAAATGTCCCCCCTTTCCTCCTTCTTCCCCCAGCTCTATATGCTGAACATGATGCCATATTGTAAGGAATATCCCTTTGGTCAGCTGGGGTCAGCTGTGTTCCCTCCCAACTTCTTGTGCACCCCCAGCTCAGTCGCTGGTAGGGTGGGGTGTGAAGCAGAAAAAACCTTGACTCTGTGCAAGCGCTGCTCAGCAATAACAAAAACATCTCTGAATTATCAACACCGTTTCCAGCACAAATCCAAAACAAAGCCCCATACCGGCTAAAATGAAGAAAATTAACTCTATCCTGGCCAAAATCATCACAGGTGAGAAAATACCTGTAATGTCCTCATAAACATCAAATGAATTCTTTATGATCAGTGCTATTATAAGGAATACCAAACAATTCAATTATGGTTAGTGCTATTACAATGAATACCAAAGGAATTAATGATAATTAGCTGCAGTAGGCTGAATAAGAAATGAGCTCAGCATGAGGGATTGGAAAAGTCTCTTGAAAAGAAGCTTCAAACTTCTAGTGATTTGGTATTATGTTATTTAATATTGAAAGGACAACAACATGGAAAATGTATTATGGTTATTTAATATTGAAAGGACAACAACATGGAAAATGCTGTCTTCAAAGCAGTAAGGTCTGTTTCATCCAGGCAACCTCAATAGATGTGACTTCGCATTGGACAAATTTTGGTGATTCTTTTGGGAGAGGACATAGATGACAAGAGGGATTCTTCAGGTGCCTTCATGGCTTCACTCTGCCCCACACTATACTCAAGTGGAAAGGGAACTAGTATGTGTGTGTGTTAAAATCTCTATAGCTGCTTGGAGGAATAGGGAGACAAGGCAATATGTGTTAGAGTTCTCTGTTTAAAGCATGTTGCCTTTAGGTAGTGTGAAATATGAATCATTTAATTAGACTTGCATAAGATGGTAACATCTAACACTCAGAGGTACTAAAGTAAATGTGTTGTCAATCCTATATAATGCAACACTTCCCATGCAATTCCTTAAAAACTAAAGTAATGGCTGCCAATCTGACCAAGTAAATGCAGCTTTCATTTGCATGCAGTTTTCATCTGTAATCTGGTAACCGTAGGAGGATCTGTCATGTAAAATTCAGTGTCTTAGTGTTTTAAGTTATTTTAATGGTAACATAAATGAATTTACTTAACTAAAACTCTCCCATGGTTTGGATAATGATGCATTTTTTTTCTAAGGGATAAAAGATGTGTAGGATCACTGACAAGGTTATCAGTGTTTGACAAAGAAACTTATTAGGACTTCTAAAAGAATTCCCTTCCACAGTGTTCTATCTTTCTGTTTCAATAATGCTTGATGTTCCGCTTTGTTTTTGTGGGTTTCATTTTCCTGAAGAGAACTGAAAATACTTTCCATGTTGTCTTTAGTTTAGCTACAGCAGAGAAAATAGCTGTCTGATTGTTCTGTATAGTTATAGCTGCTCCTCATAAGCTGTGATTATTATTATTTTATAAAATGATTGATTTCCATGGTACCTGTTTCTAAAATGACAGGTTCTGGTAGATCCTGGAGATAAACTCCCATACAAACTAGTGCTTGTTCATCCAACCCTTGTTTGTTCCACATTTTCCTATTACAACTCTTCAGAGTCTATGCAACTGTTATGCTTTGCCCAACCAACAGTAACAAAAGTTATTAAAAAATCAAATTAATGTGTCTTTCATTTTATAAAATGACAGGATATTTCAGAAACCAGGATGGAGAACACAAAGACAAATGAATTACAGTTGGATTGTGTTTTTAAAGAAAACCCATGCATCTGCATGTATGTGTATCTTCGTTATCCCAGCTGGGTTTTCTGAGAACTGCTGTACAAATTAAACTTAGAAAATGTATCAGAATTTTCCTTCCTCACAATTTCATTTGAAATCTGTCATTCTTAAAGGAATTCAGTTAAATAAAAAACCTCACAAAACATTTATAAAATGTAATTTACGTGCTTACATAAGCCCTATAAATGGCCCTTTGATTAAGATCTTAATTGAGGTAACGTAACACTCTGCTCCTGGCAGTATAAAATAAGGGAAAACATCATGTGCAAAATGAACTGAACAGGCAAGACCTTTAGACTGACTTTTATCAAACAGAAGGCTTAATCTGCACTGCGACATGTCTTAACAATTCCCACGAGTTGTATCACACGAGTCCAAATGCCTAATTTTTGCTCTGAAGGAGAATATGTCATCTCTGCCAAAAGAGAAATACAAAAGACATTGAAATATTGGTAGGACAAGAAATCATCTTAGTGTAAAGGTAAGTTACCACAGCCTTTGTACTTTTAGTTCGTGCCAAAGTAGGCACAGAGCAGAGTCTAACTGCTGAAAAAACAAACAAAAAAACACACAAAAACCTTCAACCTAAAAAGCAAAACAAGAGCTACGGGGCATTTGACTAACCTGAGGTGTAGATACATAATTTTGGAAGGAAATAAAGGATTGGTAATGGCTTTTGATAAAATTGGTAAGACTGAAATTGTACCCTAAGCTTATTCGGAGTTTTTAAGAAGATCTCAGTATTTTTGGGAGCTAGAATTAAAGCTGGAATTAAATACTGCTTCATGATTGCCTCTTTGTAAGGTAACTCACAGGAAAATTTGAATTCAATGTTGAAGGGAGCTGAAGTAACTTACACATTTTGGCGTAGAAGTATTTTGCTGCACAGGGAGGAGAACATATTGCAAATTTTTGACTAATGGGATAGGAGTAGCTGTATGTGGGAGGTGAAATATTCTAAAATAAAAACTATTGGAAATGTTATTATATCTTGGGAAAATTATGTTTTTTAAATGTACATAATAACAAAATTGCTAAATGCCAATAGCTCTGAAGCAAGGGAATGGCTTCAATAGTAGACCTGCACCTCATGTGTTCTGGTTAACTTCTGTATTTCTGTTGCTCTTGCCAAATTTAAAAATATGCTACATGGCTGTTTTGTTCCAACCATTTTCCATGATAAGTGAAAAGGGGCTTAGAGGTACACAGTGTTTCCTTTCTCTTTCCTCAGTCAATGAATTTTCTCTCTCTATCCAGACAATCATAATTATCAAAACACATGGGATCTGTATGGGTCTAGGATCCCAGGAAGGGATTGGTTAATGATTAGTTTATCCTACTTTGTGCTTCTTTCTACTGAAACTTCCACTGTGACGTAGCAGCTACCTGGGGCAGGCTCAGTCTGAGGAAGAAAAAATTGCCTGCCCTCATAGACCCCCTGAAACTGTACCATAGTTCATGAATTTTTTTTTTTGTTATAGTACCATGAATTACTCAAATGATAATGCCCAGGCATTGTAATCTCTACCAGCCACTCTCTGCCATCCCAGTAGAAATAACATGGTTTTACATCTCCAAGTACTGCTTAGAAAAAACAAAACCAAACCAGAAAATTCATACTGGCCTCTTATTGGATCATGAATTAGCTGGTTCAAACTTTCAATATAAATAATATCTTGATCAAGAAGTATCCTGATATTGTACTGTTCCGTACTCTGAGCTCTGTGGGGATCACAGACTGTACACTGTACACAATTCCACCTTGCCTTATTTTGAATATATTTTTACATTCTCTAGTAAGTATTTTGATGGTCAAAAAGTTGTCTTCTCCTCAGTAGGACATTTATTTTCTGAAGGGAATTCCTGTCTGAGGTGACAATTGTTAGTTATTTATTAAGACAACTCCCACATAAAAAACCAAACAAAAACCCAAACAGCTTTACAGCAACAGAAACAATGAAAATGTCCATCAACACTAAAGCCCAGTAAGCTTAACCTTCACAAAAAATAAATTCCTCCTTCAAATTTTCGAGAATGGTTGAGTTGAGAACAAACTATTTATTTTTCCTCTTGGATCAAATCACATTTATAAAAGTGATGACTTAAGCACAGATCTCAGAATCTGCGCTTTTAAGTGTGTCAAAAGCCTGGTAGATTCCTCTTTTATCCATGTGTAGACAGCTCACAACAAAAAGACTGGAAATAGTTTACCCAGTAATTGCAATTCTCATTTGCACAAAATCTTCACTCTGACAGGGATATTTCCGAATTCCAATGTGGTGGGTTGATTATCTACTGTTTACTCAAAAAGTTTTTCACTTCGGTGAATAGTTTCAGCTAGAAAGGAAAAATAAAAAAGGAGTTGAAGGGAATTTTTAAAATTATTTTTGTTAAGTAAACAGAGCTTTGAGAAAAGTTGAATGAAACATTCATCTAGGCCAATGCAAGTGTGAGGTTCTGAAGTATATGCTTCATATGCATCCAAACTGTGGTAGGTCTGTTGGAATACTTTTAAAGGTTTCAAGAACAGAGAGAAATAAGAAAAAAAAGCCATCAAGGAGGTGCATCATAATCTATGTTAATTTGTGTGGTTTTAGGCTGTCAGACCTAGAGCGTGCACCAGAGAATATGGCTGTCTTTGCAGAAGTCTCAGTACAACAAAACACTCAAAATAAAAAGTAATATTGTGTTTAAGTAAAGTTTCAAGTTTTAAAAAGATGTTAATCCTCCTATTTTCTTGTGTACCATAAGGTACCCACGTCTCCTTGCTTTCCACTAGAGTTTCAGAGTCTTTTTTATCCATGTTATAGATAAATTAATTTGATTCTGGGCTCCAAATAAGTTAACTTAGAGAAGCCCCAACTAAAGCACAGAAAGGAAATGAATTTGCTTCAGGTCTGTGCAAACTGAACAGAACTGATCTGGTTTAACACAGAAATATAGCTGAGGTGCAGTTCCCTACAGAGGGCAGGATACCTCAGGAGTTCAAAGTCTGGAGCAGAGATACACATAGGGGAGACACAGCTGTCTACCCAGGGAGATACACCATTCAAAGTAAGATAACCTGGTTCACTGCAATATGAGAGATAAAGGTTAAAGTTTTATATCTTGACTGCAAGGCAGGAGAGGGAAAGACTTGTTTGTTGTTCTGTCTTGTATAGACAGAATATACCCTTTATTTTGACAGTATGTGTAATACTTGTAAGCACTCATTGAGAGATGCGTTTCTGCCCATATAAACTTAAATGTACTTTATTTTTATTTTTTTCCTCAGTAGGATAGGTACTACTCTTAAAGTCCACGTATGTATAGCATCACAGGAATCCTAGGACTGGCTGAGATTCCCACATAATTCTTGGTTGTTCATGGAATGACAGCAATAACCCCAAGCAAACTGAGAAGGAAAAATACCCTACCATGAATACCATAGGTCTCAGCAAAGGACTGAGAATGCTGGTGACTGTTTATAACCCCAGTCCCTATTCTTCTTGAAGAAAACTTTCCATTGACTTTAGGAGCTAAAAAATATTAGGAGGCATAAAACACCAGAGAAAAAGGGTAGATAGTAAGACAATTTATGTGTAACAGTTTTAACTGTATTATAAATGAAGCTTTTTCATAATAATTGAATAATTTTGAATAGGACTGATAGTATCACTGTAATTGGGCTGATGATAATCGATTGTTGCATTTTGATTAGACTGTAAAGACCTTTGCTAGATTAACAATAAATTCTTGTCTTCATAGAATCACAGAAACATATTGGTTAGAAAGGACCTCTGGAGATCATCTAGCCCAGCCTATGTGAACATGAGATTTTTTCCAGTTGTCTGAAGACGTCATTTAGTTCTTCTTCCTGATCGTGTGAGCTGTAGCAGAAATCCACCATGATGTTGCCATGTTATGCTGACCTTAACCTATAAAATCACTTTTGGCTCCACATCCATCCCTAGGCAGAGCTCCATGCATTCCATGCATGCAAATATCTAATTCATCCTGATTGTCCCCATGCTCTGTGTTTAGCACATAGACACTTCAGAGAGGTACTCAGTCATGCACATATCCCAGAAAAAAAGTATGAGAGCCAGCACCATCATGCTGTTCTTTTGGCCTTTCCATATTTGTGTGTGCACTTGAGTGGGTTACTTTCTGCCTTGTTTCATTGATGAGTTCTCTCATGTCCACATTACCCAACATCCTTTGCTTTCCAACTCAGGTCACCACTTGCTCACTTGATTGTGGATCATAATCTCCCTCCTCCGCTGTCCCTGGTTTAAAGCTGTCTTCACCAGTTTATCCTCCCTGTTTGCAAAGAAGCTTTTGCCCCACCTGATCAAGCAGATCTTGTCACTACTTAACAGTCCTCAAAGAAGGTGCTATGATTGTAAGAATGAAATCCTTGTTTTTGACACTAGCTGTACCACCATGTTGATCCTCAGGATCCATCTACTTACTCCACCTCAAGCCTTTCCCCTCAGCAGCATGACTAAAGAAAAAAACCGCTTGGGCCACCAAGTCTTTGAGCATCACTCTGGGAGCCATGTAATCACACCTGATATGCCGCAGTTCACCCCTAACAGTGCATTGGATAAATCTTCACGTGTTTCTTTTCTTACATTACAGGATTTTGAATGTATTGAACAAATGTTAAGATCTAGATTTGGTTGTGATATGTAGGCACATCAGTCTGCCACAGTTTGAGACTGTTTGGGTGTGGCATATGAAGGCACGGACCCCAGATGAGATCCCCCATCGCATTCATAAGTGAAAGCTATATAAGATCTCTTATCCACCCAAGTTCTGCCCTGGAACATGCCAATGTGTAGCAAAGCACCTTTGCAGCCGCTTCACACTCCACCAAACTGCTTAGTCCCTCCATGCTCATCTGAGGAGGTCTCTTCTTCCCTGATAGTTAAGATGTG
>JAVJGI010000014.1:13457638-13481933 GCA_035590275.1 Ibycter americanus | reverse complement strand
AGCACCTTTGCAGCCACTTCACACTCCACCAAGCTGCTTACTCCCTCCATGCTCATCTGAGGAGGTCTCTTCTTCCCCGATACTTAAGATGTGGGAGGCTTTGGGCAGCCCCTCATTGCAGACAGGTGTGGCATAATCAGTCTGCAACGTGGCACCCAGACAATGAACAAAGCCTTTTCTCAGAAAGACCCCTTACAGTTTGGGTATTCTACCTGTCTTCTGCTACTGACAAACTTGTGTTTCCCATAGATTCTATCTGCTACATCTGTCAGCTCTGTATGTCAAATCTGCCAACCTGCTCCATATATTTCAGACACCCTAGAATGCAAAAAATGGCATTGCAGTCACAAATGTTTAAGAACTGAATCATGCTTCAGACCACTGAATAGCTCTCTTGTCTCCATTGACAGTAGGGACTAGATTCAGTTGCTTAAACACAGCATCTAGTAACATTCTGGATGCTTCATGCTGACCTCCATTTGCCAGTCATAAAGGATGCAGGTCCTATATGTTCTGGGTCATATCTGCCAGTTCCATTAGGGCATTTCAGACATGTGCAGTCATCTCAGATGATACTAAGCAAATTAATAGATCCCTGGATTTCCACTGTCTATACTGGGAATTAAGGCACTCAGTATGTCAACACATTTTCATTGAATTTTCTGAATCTGTGCCTGAATCCCATCCCCCTGGTGTCGTGAGATAGATCTGGTGTTCACATCCACCGTGTGAGGAACTCGATACCTTTCATGTCAAAGTGGACGCAATGTGAATGCACATGATCTCTTTGGGGTAGCCTTTGCTTTGACCAGTGTAGCTGTTGTCCAGGACACACTCATTGACTTACTAAGCAGTGCTTAAGTCCTAACACCAAGGTAACATGGACACATATACTAAACTGAGTGGAAACTGTCCCACATTTTCACCTCAGAGGGAATGTACTAATCTTCTGAAAAGTATGTGCTTTTTTCAGACTGCAGCAAAAAGAATAGAACTGAGCTTGTAATGTGTGGCAGTTTTAAATAGCTACACCTGTCAGAACTGTATGTTATAACTGGATGTTTGCTAATATCACAAGGGGAATTTAAGCAGAGCAGAAGACTGGTTTTTTGGTTTTTTGGGTTTTTTTTTTTTAAATCTAGTACTATACTAAACAAATGTCTACACTTCTGAGTGCTGGCTCTGGCTGGGTTGAAGCTAACTTACTGCCTAGCCCCCCAAATGATGCTGTGCTTTGAATATGTGAATAAAACAGTGTAGAGAACTCACCAGTGTTTTAGCTATTGCGGAATAGTGCTTTCACAGAATCAATACTTTTTTTCCAACCCTGCCATCCCCCCAGTGCCACCCCCCCAACTCTGCCCTGCCTCCCCGCTTCCACTGATGGCCAGGCTGGTGGTGGGCCGAAAACTACAAGGAAACACAACCAGGACAGCTGACCTGAACTTGTTGCAGATTGTCTTAAACTTTCACTGTATCTTTCTGTATTTTGTGTTTGTTCGTGAAACATTTAGCTATAGGAATATCTTGATTTTAAAGAGTTAACTTCCCTGTCAGCTATGCTGCTTGTTACCCAAGACTGTGTTACTTGAAGTCCCTATTCTATAGACCATAATAACCTTAGTCCTTACTCTTTAGATCATAACCAGAGCACCTAGGTTCTGTTGTGTATAGGATGAGTTATTGGACAACTTGGCAAGGGAGATATCTAGCTATCCAACTTGGCAACAAAACTTACTTTTAAGGTGTCCTGAAGTGAACTACCTTCATTATAATATTAAAAACACACCCACAGGTCAAGAAGACCCTTGCCCAGGTGAAGACCCTTCCCCTGTGCAAGCATAGTAACAGAAGAGGATGACACAGCAGATGTTATAATTATACGCAAAATACTAACCAATCATTGTAACTGGGAGTGTACAACCTTGTAATTTTTGTGTATAAATGTAATGGTGAAATCTGCATAGGTGTGCTTGATCTGTGGAGATTCCACTGAGGACCCAGCGCTGCAATAAAGGAGTGCCTGCTTCTTAATACTCCATTGGTGTTAGGGTTTATTCCCGATTTCAGTGACAAACTGACCAAGGGGATATCCCATACCATATGATATTGAATTCAGCAATAAAAGCTCCAGGAAAGGAAGACACATGGGGGGACATTTGTGGCTATGGCATTTGCCTTCCCAAGCAACTGTCACATGTACCAAGGCCCTGCTTGCCAGGAAATGGCAGGACATCTGCCTGCTGATGGGAAATAGTAAATTAATTTCTGATTTTGCTTTACTTGTGCATGTAGCTTTTGTTTCATGTATTAAACTGTCTTTATCTTGATCAATAAGTTTTCTTGCCTTTGTTCCAAATTCTACCTGTCCTTCAGGAGAGGGGAGCAAGCAAGCAGCTGTGTGGGTGCTTTGCTGCTGGCTGGGGTCAGTCCACTGCAGTCTGAGACTCCTTGCCATAGTCCTATCCTTAGCTTGACTTCTATCATGAGCAGTAATTTGATTTTATTTTAGTCTGTTCTCAACAGAAAGAAAGTGATTTTACAGAAAAACCATACACTAACATGACTTTAGCTGAGCAGCTGGCAAGAAATAATAGTTCTGTATTTCTCTTAGCTTAATTATGATTTAACAGCCAGCTTTTATTACAGCAGCAGTCTTAAACTCAGCAAAATAACTGTCATCTTGGTAAGAACAAACATACAGTTCTTCCTAGCAGCTATTTCTATGCATGCAAACATTTCATACACTATCATGGAATCACAGAATGGTTTAGGTCGGAAGGCCCCTTAAAGATCATTGAGTTCCACTCCCCCTGCTATTGGCAGGGACACCTTCCACTAGACCAGGTTGCTCAAAGCCCCATCCAGCCTGGCCTTGAAGACTGCCAGAGATAGATTGTAAGGGCCCTTTCTGGGAAAAGGCTTTGTTCATTGTCTGGGTGCCAGGTTGCAGTGATTATGCCTTAAAATGTAGTGAGGAAACAACTAACACTAAATCTGGCTCTCTGAGCTCATCTGCACATCACTTCTGTGCACACCTGTCTGCAATGAGGGGCATGCCCAAAGCCTCCCACATCTTAACTATCAGGGAAGAAGAGACCTCCTCAGATGAGCATGGAGGGACTAAGCAGTTTGGTGGAGTGTGAAGTGGCTGCAAAGGTGCTTTGCTGCACGTTGGCATGTTCCAGGGCAGAACTTGGGTGGATAGGCAATTGAATATAACTGTCACTTATGTATGCAATGGAGGATCTCACTTGGGGCCTGTGCCTTCATATGCCACAACAGGCCATCCACAACTTCTCTGGGCAATATGTTCAGTGTCTCAGCACCCATATCATAAAAAATTTCTTCCTTATCTTCAATCTGAATCTACCCTCTTTTAGATTAAAACCATTGCCTCTTGTCCTGTCACTACATGCCCTGGTAAAAAGTTAGTCCCCGTCTTTCTTGTAGGCTCCCTTTAGGTACTGGAAGGCTGCTATAAGGTCTTCTCTTCTCTAGGCTGAGCAACCCCAACTCTCTCAGCCTGTCTTTGCAGGAGGGATGCTCTAGCCCTCTGATCATCTTCATGGCCCTCCTTTAGACTTGCTCAAACACATCCATGTCCTTCTTACGTTGGGGACCCCAGAGCTGGATGCAGTACTCCGGGTGAGGTCTCACGAGAGCAAAGTAGAGGGGGAGAATCCCCTCCCTCAACCTGCTGGCCATGCTTCTTTTGATGCAGCCCAGGATTCAGTTGGCTTTCTGGTCTTTAGCACACATTGCCAGGCCATGTTGAGCTTTTTGTCCACCAACACTCCCAAGTCTTCTCCGCAGGGCTGCTCTCAATCTTTTCATTCCCCCGCCTGTATTGATACTGTGGATTCCCCTGACCCAGGTGCAGGACCTTGCACTTGGCCTTGTTGAACTTTAGGAGGTTCACACAGGCCCACCTCTCAAGCTTGTCATCATCCCTCTGGATGGCATCCCTTCCCTCCAGCATGTCAACCACACCACACAGCTTGATATCAGCAAGCTTGCTGAGGGTGCACTCAATCCCACCGTCCATGGACATTTGCCGACAAATATGTTAAACAGCACTGGTCCCAGTACAGACCCCTGAGGAATACCACTTGTCACAGGTCTCCGCTTGGACATCGAGTCATTGACAACCACTCTTTGAGTGTGACCATATAGCCAATTCCTTATCCACTGAGTGGTCCACTCGTCAAATCTATGTCTCTCCAGTTTGGAGTCAAGGATGTCACGTGGGACTGTGCCAAAACCATTGCACAAGTCCAGGTAGATGACATCAGTCACTCTTCCCTGATCCGTCAAGACTGTAGCCCCATTGTCTACAAATGGTTACCAGATTTCTCAGGCACAACTTGACCATAGTGAAGCCATGTTGGCTGTCACCAATCACCTCCTTATTTTCCACTTGCCTTATCATAGATTCCAGGAGGATCTGCTCCATGATCTTGTCAGGCACAGAGGTGAAATTGATTGGCCTGTAGTTGCCTGGGTCTTCCTTATTTCCCTTTTTTAAAAATGGGGGTTATGTTTCCCCTTTTCCACTCAGTGGGAACTTCACCAGACTGCCACAACTTCTCAAATATGATAGACAGCAGCTTAGCGACTGTATCCGCCAATTACCTCAGGACCTGTTAATACATCTCTTCAGGTCCCATGGACTTGTGGACCTTCAGGTTCTGTAGGTGGCCTTGAATGTGATCTTCTCCTATAGCAGGCAGTTCTTCATTCTTCCAGTCCCTGTCTCTGCTTTCTGCGACTTGGACGGTATGGCTGGAGTGCTTGCTGGTGAAGACTGAGGCAAAGAAGTAATTGAGTTCCTCAGCCTTTTCTATGTCTTGGGTAACCAGGTCTCCCATTTCCTTCTGGAGAGGGCCCACATTTTCCCTAGTCCTCCTTTGATCAGTGATGTACTTACAGACACTTTTCTTGTTGTCCTTGATGTCCCTGGCCAGATTCAATTAGATCAGGGCTTTAGCTCTCTTAAACTGATCCCTGGCTGCTCGGACAGTTTCTCTATTCCTCCCAGGCTACCTGTCCTTGCTTCCACCCTCTGCAGACTTCGTTTTCATGTTTGAGTTTGTCCAGGAGCTCCTTGTTCATCCATGCAGGCTTCCTGGCATTTTTGCCTGACTTCCTCTTTGTTGGGGTGCATTGTTCCTGAGCTTGGAGGAGGTGATCCTTGAATATTAACCAGCTTTCTTAAGTAACTCTTTTCTCCAGGGCTTTATCCCACGGTACTCTACCAAGCAGATGCTTGAAGAGACCAAAGTCTGCTCTCCTGAAGCCCAGGGTAACAATCTTGCTGCCCATCCTCCTCATTGCCCTAAGGATCTTGAACTCTATTTCCCCCATGACATCTCTTGGAATCGTGAGACTTGCTCACGTGGTCTGTCATTGCACCTCTGCAGTCATAATGTTGGTGATGATACTTTTAGAAATCAGTAACTGAATTAGTTCGAGAAGTGTGGGATCAGCTGCAGAAGCATGTAGGGAAAATGGTCCAATTCTCCTTTCATTGCCTTCAGTCCCTCATATTCTCAGGATGTATTCCAAATGTGAACACTTGAGAGCTGTTGAATTCCTGCCAGCTGGAGCACAGCAGAAGACAATATTTGCAAAGTGTGAAAGGAAACCAGTGAAAGGCAGTCCAGATATCAGTGGGAGTGGGGATGGGGGGATGAAGATAGAAAAAAAATTAAAAATTGTCACTTCAGGCACAGATATGGCATTGCAAAGTCTTTTTCTGAGCTGAGCTAAATATGCTTTTAAAGATGACGTGTAGCTGTGAAAACAATTCGTAGGTCACAAAGTCTTTCTTGTTTGAATGAGTTTTGAAATGAGCCTAGTTCAATTCATTAGCCTCATGTCACATTTAAGCTGTCACAAATCCTTCCATTAGGTAGGAAATTAGTTTACCCACTGGTGAACCAGAAAGATGAAACAGGAATTGTACAACTAGAAGTTGGACTCTGCAGAAAAACTGACATGACTGCTTGATAAAGCAGATGAACTTCTCCCGGGGTTTGTAAATCCTTCATTCAATTCATGCCCCTGAGCAGGAGCAGATGCACTGTTCTGACATGAAACAAAATTTCAAAGGTTTAGTGCCTGAAAGGGAGATCAGGCCTCAGTACATTTCAAGCCCAATGAAGCTCCATCACTAATCATCTCCCCTCCAGAATACTTTGACATTGGTAATGACTAGAAAGAAAGATATTCCCCAAAGTCTGATTAACATAACAGGCAATTTATGTAGTGGAGGACCACCCAGAAAATAATTAGTAAACTACCATGACGGAATTTTGAAACATAAATCTGTAGATAGTAGAATGATTAAAAAAATTATTTAAATGTTGACTTTGCATCATAATTACCACACAGTGATAGGTACTAAAAGCATGAAAATGTTAAATATACTGGTTTTCAATGACAATTGCAGTTTCAATTAAAAACTGTTCAATTGCTAGAGCTAATAACACAGTCAAGGGCCTTAAGTATAAACCAGTCGGTGACTGGAAAGTTGACATACATCTGCTGATCTGTGGTAACGTATTATGTGTGGATGCAACTCAGCCCAAAGCAAATACTATGTAATTCAAGTTAACATAACCATTAATGGAAAAGGAATACTCTAAATTCAGTTATCTTGTATTTGCCATGAGCTAGAAGCACAAACGTGGATATTTATTGCAGACTAGTTAATGTGTGCTCTTACTTAGGATAACTTGTTCATGTTCCCGAGCCTTAAGTTGTATTTGTGGCATGGGATTCAGACCTTATTTATAGTCAAGGTACTTCCTTTTTTCCTTTTTCTTTCTTTTTTTTTTTCCTGTTTAAAGAAATATAAAAACAAGCCAAAACTGTATGACGGTAATCATACCTATGAAATATTAAAAGTTCCAACATAACCTTAGTATTAAATTTCTGAGTTTATCAGAAATGGCTACTTTTTCTTCTTTTTCTTTATACAACCATCTTAAAAGTTTTGGGTGGGTTTTTTATGAGAATCAAAATAAATATTCAAATTAACTGACATAGCTACCAATATGGTTTTGTGCTGAGAATAATAAAATGTTCAATAATACAAGCAAAATATTTTTAATATGCCCTGACTAATGTAGTCTAATGTGCCTTGTGTGTACAACCAAGAGAAATGGTCTCTCCTATCATAAGAGAAGATTAAGTTTGAGAACACCTGAGGGACCTGAACATACATAAGTCTATGGGACCAGATGAGATGCATTCCAGGGTCCTGAGAGAATTGGCTGATGTAGTTACCAAGACACTTTCCATCACATTTCAAAAGCTATGGCAGTCAGGTGAAGTCCCCAGTGACTGGAGAAAATAGAATATTCTGTTCATTTTTAAGAAGAGTAAAAAGGAGAACTCTGAGAACTACCAACCGGTCAGTCTTACCTCAGTGCCTGGTAAGATCATGGAACAAATCCCACTGGAAGACATGTCAAAATGTATGGAAGACAGTAAGGTCGTTAGAGACAGCCAACATGGCTTCACCAAAGGCAAATCATGCCTGACTAACTCAGTGGCCTTCTACAATGGAGGGACTGCATCAAGTGGACGAGGGAAGAGCTATAGGTGTCATCTACTTAGACTTCTGTAAGGGCTTTGATATGGTCCCCCACAACATGCCTACCTCCATGACTATTGTAGGGAGATGGATCTGATGGGTGGACTGTTAGATGGGTTAGAAATTGGCTGGATGGCCACATCCAAAGAGTACAGTCAACAGCTCCATGTATGAGTGGAAACCAGTAATGAGTAGTGTCCCTCAAGGGTCTGTATGGGCACCAAAGCTATTTAATATCTTCAGTGGCATAGACAGTGGGATTGAGTGCACATTCAGCAAGTTTGTGGATGACACCAAGTTGAGTGGTACGGTTGATTTGTTAGAGGGAAGGGATGCTACTCAGAGAGACCTTGACAGGTTTGAGGAGTGGAATGTGAACTTCATGAAGTACAAGGCCAAGTGCAACATCCTGCACATGGGTCGGTCAAATCTCCAGTGTCAGCACAGAATGGGGACGAATTGATTGGGAGCAGCCCTGCAGAGAAGGACTTGGAGATACTAATGGATGAAAAATTGGACATGACCTGGCAATGTACGCTTGCAGTCCAGAAAGCCAACCGTATCCTGGGCAGCATAAAAACAAGCATGGCCAGCAGATGGAAGGAGGTGATTTTCCCCTACTACTCTGCTCTTGTGAGACCCCACCTGGAGTACTGCATCCAGTTTTAAGTTCCCAATACAAGAAAGACATGAACCTGTTAGAGTGGGTCCAGAGGAGGGCCGTGAAAATGGCCAGATGGCTGAATACCTCTTCTGTGAAGAAAGGCTGAGAGAGCTGAGGCTGTTCAGCCTCAAGAAGAGAAGGTTCTGAAGAAACCTTATTGTGGCCTTTCAATACTTAAAGGGGACTTAAGAAAGAGGAAGACAACCTTTTTACCAGGGCCTGTCATGATGGGACAAAGGACACTGGTTTTAAACTGAAAGAAAGTAGATATAGGCTGGACATAAGGGAGAAATTTTTTATCATGAGGGTGATGAGACACTGGAAGAGGTTGCCCAGGGAACTTGTGGAATACATCATTGGAAGTGTTCAAGGTGAGGCTAGACAAGACTTTGAGCAACCTGGTCTAGTGAAAGGTGTCCCTGCCCACGGCAGAGGAGTTGGAACTAGATGATCTTTAAAGGTGTATGATTCTGTGAATCTGCCATTGTATGGTTCTATCATGCTATGAAACTCTCACAACTACTTTTTGCTTTCTCATAAAGTTTTGGCAAACTTGAAATATTTTAAGAAACACAACTTGCAATGATAAATCTCACCAGTCTACAAGGTTATTTTAAAGATTGGCAGCTTTCTGAAAAAGTCAAGGTGGTATAAAAAGATGTAAAATTTTAAAAACAAACAAGATGATGGGTTTTTGGGTATTTCGTGGTTGATTAATAAGTGGCTGGTGAAAGAATGGGATACTTAGAGTGAATGTGTTTGTATTTCAGGAGAGAGAAATAAGAAAAAGTTAGGAAGTGGGCAAAGCATAGTGTTATAATAAATATAACACCTGCAAGCGGTATTCTGGAATTGAACTGTCCAGGAGTATAAAAGTTATTTTTATTATATTTTTATGTGAGATATTGAAACAGAACAAGAGAGATACATTGCAAATGCAGTAAATGAAAAGAATATGTGAAATAAAAGATATAAAAGGATATCAAGTATGGGTTTTTTTCAGCTGTCTTGCAATAATAATTTTCTGTTTCTCATTTACACATGTCTAAATGAAACTTTGAGATGGTTGAATGATTATGTATAAAGCCAATGTGATTGTTTGCATAGATACAAAATGAAACCAAATCACAAGATGAAGTAAATTAGAATATGATTTCTTGTTGAATGAATCTTTTTGAAACACATTAGGTGAAAACTTTTTCTGTTCTTCCAAAGTTTGCCTATGTAGTTCAGTAAGGTATGCTATACCTCACCACAAAAATTTCTTAACTTGTAACTTTAAAGATAACTGTAACCACACACTATTGCTTGTATTTAGGAAACTCAAAGTACCAAAAGAAAAATGTTCCAATACCAAAAGAATGAGTACCAAAAGAAAAATCCTCAAATATGATGAGAGAGTACAATAAAAAAATCTGTGTTAAAGAGGCAGAAAAATTGTTCTATGATGCACAGACAATATTCACATATAAAAGTCTTCTTTTGCAGAATAGGTGCATGTTCAAAGAACAGACATTCAACTGAGCATGCCTTTACAACATAATCTTTAGAGACAAAATAGTCTCCAGCAGGCAGAACAATGGATTTTTTTCCCCTGAGGTTCAGAGGTTTTATTTCATTCTGACATTACCTGCTGAATTATTCTGGTTAAGATAGAAATATTCCAGGAACTAACACTCCTTACTGTTTTTTAAAAATTATTTATATTTATCCAATGATATAATTGATAATAAATACAAATAACTAATTGTTTAACTGTGTAGTTTACTTGTAAGTTCAACACTTGAAATACAAGGTGGAATATGAGACTTAAGCAAGCTTATAATGTTCTAGTCTGTAAGGGATCCCCATTTCTGGGAATCCAGTATGATAATGTACAGACTATTGAATGACATCTGAAGCTCTGTGCAACTTAAATTGTTTATAGAATGAGAAAAATAAATGACTGTGCTTTGGTTGTCAAAGTTTATCTTGATGCTAGGGAAAATTTAACAAAGGACAAATTTTGAGGCTAGTCTGTTCTCCAATATACTGTATGGAGACTCAGACTTCTCTGAGTTAAATCCTGCAAGAATTTCAAAAATTATGATTAATTTATTTTAAAAATATATCCTTTCCTGATTTACAAACATGGAGAATCATAACTCTTGATAAGTTGCCAATTAACTTTTTAAAGAAATAGGCATCTTATTTGACTTTGAGGTTAGCTGCAGTTTCTTGCCATTTGACTGTAATGTATCATTAAGTTCTAAATTTAAGAGCTTCTCATTAGCAAGTGTCTGTTTCTTTTTCTACTAGCAAAAGGACACAGTCATAGACAATAACATCCATAACCATTTCTTTGATAATATAACAGGTTAAACTGCCAGATTGGTTTGTTGGAATGCATAGATTATAATCCCACATGTATTTTGGTTTTACACTGAGCCTTCTTGAATTTTTTGGTAATCTTTCAAAATGGATGCTAGAATCATAGAATTATAGACTCACAGAATCATTTAGGTTGGAAAAGACCTTTAAGATCAAGTCCAACCATCAACGAAGGATCCCAAGTCTACCACTAATCCATGTTCCTAAGCACCGCGCTTACTCTTTTTTTAAACACTTCCAGGGATGGGGATTCCACCACCTCCCTGGGCAGCCTGTTCCAATGCTTCAACGCCCTTTATAGTGAAGAAATCTTTCCTAATATCCAATCTAAACCTCCCCTGGCACAACTTGAGGCTGTTTCCACTTGTTCTATTGCTTGTTATCTGGGTGAAGAGACCTACCCCCACCTGCCTACAACCTTCTATCAGGTAGCTGTAGAGAGCGATAAGGTCTCTCCTGAGTCTCCTTTTCCCCAGGCTAAACAACCCCGGTTCCCTCAGCCGTTCTTCATAAGAATTGTGCTGTAGACCCTTCACCAGCTTCATTGCCTTGCTCTGGACACACTCCAGCACCTCTATGTTCCTCTTCAAGCGAGGGGCCAAAACCTAAATACAGTATTCAAGATGCAGCCTCACCAGTGCCAAGTACAGGAGGACAATCACTCCCCTTGTCCTGCTGGCCACACTATTTCTGATACAAACCAGGATGCTATTGGCCTTCTTGACCACCTGGGCACACAATTGGCTCATGCTCAGCCGGCTCTTGACCAACACTCCCCGTTCCTTTTCTGCCAGGCAGCTTTCCAGCCGCTCTTCCCCAGGCCTGTATTGTTGCATGGGGTTGTTGTGACCCAAATGCAGGAATCGGCATCTCTCCTTGTTGAACCTCATATAATTGTCCTTGGCCCATCAATCCAGTCTGTCCAGATCCCTCTGTAGAACCTTCCTACCCTCAAGATGATCAACAACCCCCCCCAGCTTGGTATCATCTGCAAGATCACTGAGGGTTCACCTCACCCAGATCATCAATAAAGATATTAAACAAGACTGGCCCCAGTCCTGAGCCCTGGGAAACATCACTTGTGACCGGCCACCAGCTGGATATAACTCCATTCACCACCACTCTTTGGGCTCGACCATCCAGCTGGCTTTTAGCCCAGCGTAGAGTACAACCATCCAAGCCATGAGCAGTCAGTTTCTCCAAGAGAATGCTGTGGGAGACAGTGTCAAAGGCTTTAGTAAGGTGCAGGTAGACAACATCCACAGCCTTTCCCTCACTTACTAGGCAGGTCATCTTGTCATAGGAGGAGATTTAGCTCATCAAGCAGGACCTGCCTTTCATAAACAGGATCTCCCAGCTGTCCTGCACATGCCATGTGATGGCACTCAGGATGATTTGCTCCAAAACCCTCCCCAGCACCAGGGTCAGGCTGACAGGCCTGTAGTTTCCCAGATCCTCCTTCCTTCCCATCTTGCAGATGCACATCACATTGGCTGACCTCCAGTCTTCTGGGACCTTCGCAGTTAGCCAGGACTGTTGATAAATGATGCAGAGTGGCTTGATGAGCTCCTCTGCCAGCTGTCTCAGTACCCTCAGGTGGATTCCATCCGACCCCATAGACTTGTGCATGTCTCAGTGGAGCAGCAGCTGACTGACGGTTTCCTGCTGGACTGTGGGGACTCCATTCTGCTCCTCACCCCTGCCTTCCAACTCAGGGGGGCTGAGTACCCTGAGGGTAACTGGTGTTGCTATAAAAGAGGCAAGGAAATTATTAACTACCTCAGACTTATCCTCATCCTTTGAGGCAATGTTCCTTACTGCATCCAATAAAGGATGCAGATTGTCCTTGGCCCTCCTTTTGTTTGTAATGTATTTGTAAAAATACTTTTTGTTATCCTTTACAGCGGTGGCCAGCCTGACTTCTAGCTGGGCTTTCACTTTTCTAATTTTCTCCCTGCATAACCTTATGACGTCCTTATAGTCCTCCAGAATTGTTGCTTCTTCTTCCAAAGGTGGTAAACTCTCCTTTTTTCCCTGAGCTCCAGCCGAAGCTCTCTGTTCAGACAGGCTGGTCTTGTTCCTCACCATCTGGTCTTTTGGCACATATGGACGGCCTGCTCCTGCACCTTTAAGACTTCATTCTTGAAGAATTGGCTACAGATTTCTTTTTTGAAGAACTGGCTATAAATTTCAGGAGTATGACAGTAGGAACAAATAAAGAAAAAAGGTAGTGTCTAAAGTTACTGGTGTTGACCTCTTTGCATATCTGAATGACATATTAGTTCTGTTGTTCAAAATATCCACTTGAAATATCATGCCCAATTATTCACTAACTGTTACACTTCAGAACCCTCCCCATACCTCTTCCATTCCCTAGTCATCTGTTCCTCAAAATATTATAGCTTTGGCTTACATACCCATTTGCACATAGTTATATTTGTCTGTAACAAAACATCTATCTTTTTGTTTACAAGCTGACTACCACCTTATGAAGTGATTCAAACCTGACTTTTCTGTTACTTGTGTTTCCTCTAATCTTGATGACATCTGAAAACTTCATCAGTGTCTACTTAATGTTGTCTTTTGAGTCACTGCTAAAAATACTAACCCAGAGGGAATCAAGAGGTGTTTTTTTTCAGGACTTTACTACAGATTACTTATCATTGATTCCCAGTTACATTTTTGATTTCAGAAAGTATCCCCTTTTTTTTTGTGAGTAATTTTATTCAGATTGTCTTAACAGAAAAAATAATTTGAGTCTAACAAAACTTTTCCTAAAATTTTAAGAGAGTAAACAAACACATATAAAAACACATTTTAAAAACCTTGTATTTAATGAAAAATCATTCTTGTTTCATATATGCTTACTAGCCCTCATTCTGAAATCTGTGAAATTACTTGATTATCTCTGTTCATTATGCCTCCTTACAACAAACCAAAAGATTAATTAGAAAAAGGAAAATCTAATATAAAAAAGGGGAAAGGTAGTACTTGAAAAACAAATTATTTCACTCAATGGCCAATAAAACTTGATTTCAAATTTCTCCTTCACATGTACATACCAGAACTTATTTCTCCAAAAAAAGAAACCCAGCTATCATGATAGTCACAGCTCATGGTAGTCTTCAGTCTCTCTTCAGCATGGATGAAATGCCATTCTGCATTTGATAGTCTAATATTCCTCTGAGCTGGTGATGAAAGGCAGATTTGCCCCCTGATTACTCCAAACAGAAGGTCTTGAATGATGGCTTCTCGCAGTTTCTCAGAAGTAAGTATTCTGTAACTTTTTATGTGAAATGGATTAACTGCTTCATGAGGGATCAAGAGGTATCTCAGCCATCCCTACTAGAACGCCATACAGAGCAGCAATTTAAGTTTAGTTGTTAGAAAGAAGTTCAGTCTCAGGCAGATGATGATCGAGCCTTTTATCTCCACATTTTTTGCAAATTAACTGATGATAAACCCTTGTTTTTCTGTATAGGTTGAAGCAGTGTGAATGCACACTGACTGCATCAGGCACAACAAGTGAAATGATAGAAAGGAAAATAACTACTTCAAGTGTGTCCCACTCTTCACACTAAATCAAAATCTTAGCTAAATCAAAACCTTAAGGAGAAAAAAAAAAGGTCTTATTTCAAGGAACTAGGCTCTTTCTTATTACTCAAAACATAGAAATTCTGGACAAATTCATTTCAGTCTATAAATAATTAAATAATTTCCCACTAGTTTGCCAGTTATCTGTGGGTAGACACTGAGAACAAATCTGTGACTTATGTGATGAAAGTTGTTTATATGAAAAGCTGTAAATAAGTGAAATGCCCGTGATCTAATGGCCATAATAATTGTGATTAATCAAGCTGTGGTTGTTCAGTTAAGAAAAACATCTTATTTCTAAACAGTTTATGCACTAAATGCAATATGTCACCTATTAAAGTATCTTGGAATGTTTATACATTGCTGTGTACACAAGCTCCAACTCACAGTTAGGGTTAGACAACTGTTCCTCATGTTAGATAACTGTTAAATCTATCTACAAGAGTCTGAAGCTATATATGATGTAAATATTCACTATTATATTTTTTCAAGAAATGACATTGGTTCAAGAGGATCATATTGTCCTTAAGCTTCCCATTGTACAATGGACGCCAACAAATTACATTTAAAAGTGTAGTACACACTTATCCTAGTGTAAGGGCCCTTTCTGAGAAAAGGCTTTGTTCATTGTCTGGGTGCCACGTTGCAGAGTGATTATGCCACACCTGTCTGCAATGAGGGGCTGCCCCAAGCCTCCCACATCTTAAGAATTCTTAAGAAGAAGAGACCTCCTCAGATGAGCATGGAGGGAGTAAGCAGCTTGGTGGAGTGTGAAGTGGCTGCAAAGGTGCTTTGCTGCACATTGGCATGTTCCAGGGCAGAACTTGGGTGGATAGGCAATTGTATGCAATGAAGGATCTCACTTGGGGCCTGTGCCTTCATATGCCACAAATGGTGCCTGAACAGGGACTTGAGGGAAAAAAACCAACAAAAACCAAAACAGTGGCATAGCCCAGCTGAACCAGGGAAGAAAAATACGTGAGTGTTCTCATCACCACCACAGGATGGCAGGTGAGCGGCTGGGAATCATGGTGCAATCATTAATACAGGAACAGAAAATTCATGTGGGTGTGTTGGACCAAAATAGCTTAAATCTCCCCCACCCACAGATTCTGCATTTTGGGTAAAACCAACTGAGTCGTCACATTCTGGCGAGTCGTCTGAGATGACAGCCTTTGGAAACAAACATTGCCTTGGTAATCATGTACATCTCCTTGCAATAGTAGGATGTCATGTCCAGTAGAGGCTGTATGAATTTCATTCATGTATTTGCAGCAAGGAGCAAGAGAAAAACCTGAATCTTTTCTGTGCTGTTTTGCAACTGTGACTAGATCTGTAGATTTAAAACCTACTATGCACGTTATCGACAAAGACCTGAAGCGAGACTTGAGGTGAAGCAGTTCTGAAAGCAAGAGAAAGAGAGTATGCTATGGTGCCTTAGACCAGTGCAGAAAGGAGGCTATGTGAAAGGGAGATGTGGAATTATTCAGTGCATTCCCTGTCTGATACCAGGCAGGGCGACCAGCCGTGTGAGAACAGCTCCCGTATGAAGCTGTAAAAGAACTCAGATGCTCAGTTGAAGATTTTTGGACTCAGATCAGCATTTACCATGACCTTGTACACTGCCGTTGCAGGATATGTAATGACCCTATGTGACTGTGAGGTGTCGTGTCATATGATGCTTACCTCTATGCAGCATACAGTTTGGATAACGGAGTACCGGGATCAAGCTACTGTGCAGACAATGGATAATGTGATGAACATGAAAAATATAGATTGAGGGCCTCGGTGGATCCCCGCTTGGCTTGTTCGATCAGCTGATCACAGACCTCCTACCAACAATGAGCCAGAGAACAAGCTGAAATAATGTGGATCTTCCTGCTGCTTCTTTCCTTGCACCTGGCCTTGCCGCTGTACAAGCTTTAACCACATTGAGTAAGTTAGGATGTGATATGAAAAATATTGATGTGTGGGTTTGTTATATTGGTAGGGAGTTTGGGCCATTGTTATGTCTACTGTGTTTGACGAACCTGATGTGAGCCATGATACAAAGGGCTGTCCATCAAGCTATGATGGTTCAAATTCACACAGCCTTAACCTTACCCAATTTAACAAAAGAAAAAAAGGGGGAATTGTAAGGGCCTTTTCTGAGAAAAGGCTTTGTTCATTGTCTGGGTGCCAGGTTGCAGAGTGATTATGCCACACCTGTCTCCAATGAGGGACGTGCCCAAAGCCTCCCACATCTTAACTATCAGGGAAGAAGAGACCTCCTCAGATGAGCATGGAGGGACTAAGCAGTTTGGTGGAGTGTGAAGTGGCTGCAAAGGTGCTTTACTGCACATTGGCATGTTCCAGGGCAGAATGGGTGGATAAGCAATTATATATACATGTATGCAATGGGGGATCTCATCGGGGGTCCGTGCCTTCATATGCCACAGCCTAGTGTTTCTGTTCACTGTACATGGTCTATGGTATTGAACAGCTTTGTGTTCCAATGCTGGAAACAATGCAAAAGTACAGAGGGTTTTATTAGTCCTTTCAATTCTAAGTATTCCATTTAATATAATACAATTAATTTACTGAAACCTGCTCTCTGTGGTAAGGTCTTCACTGAAAAATAAGGTGAGGCAACTGAGCTTTGTGACGCAATTAACAGGTTTTCAGAATAGCAATGTGAGAATCAGTTGCTACTTTTCACATTCAGATTGTTTTTGGTATTTCTTGCTGCCTGAGAGACTTGTGAATGTAAAAACAAGTGGGTTGAACTGCTTTTGTACTCAGGCCTGTGGAAAACAAACCGAACAAAAACCAGATGACTTCATGTCCCTTTAGGTGAATTAGTAGCAATGCCAAGGACACTTCTGTATCAGTTTAAAAGTAGAGTAAATGACAGGTGAATTGGGTTTACAGGTTCTTTTTTCTCCCAATGTCAATGTGTTATCAACATTATTCTCATCTTAAATCCAAAACACAGAACTACAACAGTTACTAGGAAGAAAATTAACACTACCTCTGCCAGAACCAGGATAGTTTTTCTCCCAACATAGGCCTTAGCAATCAAATGGTATCTTCCTTTTTTATTTTTTTGCATCAGCCCCCAACATGTAGGTTCTGCAGGCAAAACATGGTCTTCTGGGAGCCACGAGACTTTATTGCCTGCTGTTTACACACTGCATGAGGCTGGAAATGCAGCTTGGCTGGGAGAGTATATGCTAGCTCACTAGTCCTAGAAACGCTGACTCTGAGTGCTGCTCTGAAAAAGACAGCAATAAAAAATTCATTTTTCTTGCTCAAGGACACTGAGAACAGAAGTGACTAGCACTCCCTTTTGAAGTAACCATCTGGCCCTGTGCTCTGCCTGTACAAGCTGCAGATTTTTTCCAGAAACTGGATTAAATTATGCTTTTCAGAGAACTATGTAATCTGTTTTTAAAGACTCCAAAGAATAACACATCCATGGCTTCTTCTGGCAGGTTGTTCAAACGGTTTATTAGCTTCACCAATGCATCTTATTTCAAGGCTGTATAAGTCCAACTTCAGTTCCCAGGCACTGGATCTTTTTAGGCCTTCCTCTGCAAGAGTAAGACGCCCTCTTCTATCCAATAGCCTTTCTATAGTTAATATGCAACATGATCATGTAACTTCATTTTCTCTTCAATAAACTAGTAAATGGAATTTCGTAAGCATCCCACTTCAGGGATTAGTTTCTAGTATATCTGGGTCATTTTTTTTTGGAGTCCTCTGAATTCTCTTGATTAAATTCATATCTTCCATGAAGTGCAGATCTCAAACAGGATGAAGAGTTCTTCAAAGCCTTACAACTGCTGCGTACAGAGGTTATCTGGTTCCCTTCTTGATATTCTTTTATGCATTCAGTGACAACATTCACCAAACATTATACTGAGCTTCCACATTGACACTGTTCTCTATTAAGTTTTTTCTCAAGTTGCTGCTTTCCAGGAAGAAATCTCTCATTCTGATGCTGCAGTCTTCACAGCTTTCCAAGTGTAACAACTTGCACTGTCAAAGCTGCCTTGAAACATATTTTGCTGAATTATGACCTTGTACCCAGGAGATTTGGAACATTGTGTAACACAACCCTTTTCTCCTTGTTGTTTAGTGCTTCCATTGATCTATACAACATACTAGCAAAGACCTTACCTGAACATCTAAATAGACACAATATGATTATTGATTAAAACATTGAATAGTATCAGATGCTGAAGAATTCTCAGTGCTCCCAGCTATCATAAACCCTGACACTGATTTCTTCCCCCTTAAACTCAATTTGCTACATTTGAGTACCTCACAACTAAAGCATATGACCAATTGATTATATACATTGCATGCCTTCTCAGAAGAAGGCATTATATAATGTTGTCAAAAACTTTGAAATATTTGAAGTGTGTAATTGCTTTTATCAAGATCCTTTATCACCTGATCAAAGAGTATGACAACATTTTCGTGCTATCATATATTTTCTAACAGAACAAGGCAATTGTATTTTTGTACTAATTTCTGTTGGCACATTGCATGTGCTCTGAATATAAATATTTAATGCAAAAAGAGAAACAGTGAAATTTCCAATATGATATTAAGGGTTGTAGCTTAAACAAGGTTTTTAAGATCCAAATCCTACTATGCACAATTGTCACAAGACAATGATGAAATTACTCTCTGCTCTTCAGGATGAAACAAATGGAGACTGTTAAAGATAAAGTAAGAAATGACCAGTGATGTAAATTTCCTAGTGTTCTCTTTCTGTAATGATTGCATTTAGGAAACCAGTGACAAACAGCATTCCTGAGGGCTCAAGTATTGGAATCAGTGCTATTTACCATCTTTGTCAGTGACATGGAGAATGGGATTGAGTACACCCTCAGCAAGTTTGCTGATGACACCAAGCTGTGTGGTGCAGTCAACATGCTGGAGGGAAGGGGTGCCATCTGGAGGGACCCTGACAGACTTGAGAGGTGGGCCTGTGTGAACCTCATGAAATTCAACAAGGCCAAGTGCAATGTCCTGCATGTGGCTGGGGCAATCCTAAGCACAAGTACGGGGTCAGTAGAGAATGGACTGAAAGCAACCTTGAGGAGAAGGTCCTGGGGGTGCTGGTAGATGAGAAACTCAACATGATATGGCAATGTGCACTTGCAGCCCAGAAAGCCAACTGAATCCTGGGCTGCATCAAAAGAAGCATGACCAGCAGGTTGAGGGAGGTGATTGTCCCCCTCTGCTCCACTCTTGTGAGATCCCACCTGGAGTACTGCATCCAGCTCTGGGCCCCGCAACATAAGAAGGACATGAACCTGTTGGAATGAGTCCAGAGGAGGGCCACAAAGATGATCAGAGTGCTGGAGCACCTCTCCTGTGAAGACAGGCTGAGAGAGTTGGGGTTGATCAGCCTGGAGAAGAAGCCTTTTCTCTCATGGTTTCAGGGAGACCTTATAGCAGCCTTCTAGTACCTAAAGGGGGGCTACAATAAAGCTGGAGAGGGACCATTTATAAGGGCATGTAGTGAGGACAAAGGGTAATGGCTTTAAACTGAATGATGGTAGATTTGTATTAGATGTAAGAAAGGAATTATTTACTGTGAGGGTGGTGAGACACTGGCACAGGTTATCCGGAGAAGTTGTGGATGCCCCATAACTGAAAGTGTTCAAGGCCAGGCTGGATGGGGCTTTGAGCAACCTGGTCTAGTAGAAGGTGTCTCTGCGCATTGTCTTTTGCTGTGTGGTCTGCATTTTCTCTATCACATGACATTGGCTTACCAGACCTTCCATTTTTAACCTCACCTATTGTACTGATTTTGTCTGGGGTAAAGTTCATTGCTGCCATAGTAGCTAGTATGGAGCTATGTTTTAGATTTGTTATGAAAACAGTGTTAATAACACAGGGACGTTTCAGTTATTGCTGAGCAGGGCTGACACAGAGCCAAGGACATTGATGCTTCTTACCCTACCCCACCAGCAAGTAGGCTGGGGGGTACACAAGAAGGTGGGAGGGGACACAGCTGGGACAGCTGACCCCAATCGATCAAATGGATGTCCCATGCCACATGACATCATGTTCAGCAGTAAAACTAGGGGAAAGAAGGAGGAATGAGGGACATTTGGAGCGATGGCTTTTGTCTTCCCAAGTAACCATTATGCGTGATGGAGCCCTGCTTTTCTGGAGATGGCTGAATACCTGCCTGCCCATGGGAAGCAGTGAATGAATTCCTTATTTTGCTTTGCTTTTCCAAGCAGCTTTTACTTTACCTATTAAACTGTCTTTACTGCAGCCCATGAATTTTCTTACTTTTACCCTTCCAATTCTTTCCCCAGTCCCACTGTGGGGAAATGAGCGAGTGGCTGTGTGGTGCTTAGCTGCCTACCAGGGTTAAACCACGACACTCATGCCAATGGATTGATGCAGGAGCTCTGGCTTTTCAGCTAAAGTAACATACTTAAACTTTTTTTTAGAAAGTTTTTTTGTTTTCTTGACATTATTTTACCTCTTTTAAAGTTCCAGTTGCTATTACTGTGTTCTTGAGAGTCATGTATGGTTTCTCCTCTGATGTCTGAAAGTACTGTCAAGATGATGAATATGAGTAGCTGAAAATTTCTTTTACATAGTTTGTTATCAGGTCCTTTGTGGTCCTTGTTTTGAAAATTGAACATAACTGAGTTGACTGAGGGTTTTTCATTCTATGCTATCATCAGGCTGAAGATCTCTGTCGTGCAGTTGCCATTTTTATGCTATAATATTTGGTCAACAAGTGAAGTATGTTTATCTCCATCCCTTTCTTGCTGTACACATCAAAACTGTAGCAGTGCAAATTCAATGAAGCCATTTTAGAACTGTATGTAGTATATTTTGAAAAACACTGTCCTCCAAAGCAGCTCTGTGAATTTAGACATACTGATAAAACTTCATCTATGCAACCACTGTTGGAAACTCTTGTTTCCTGTATGGGCACATTTGTTCTAATGGAAACAATGACCATGATTTAAGCTATTTCCTGTTTTCCTTTGTGAGAAATATGCACAAGACTTGTCAGTCCATTATTTTGTATGAATCTTTCTTCATTCATAGCTATTTGAAGGTGACAGGTGTTGAAGCAATTAAGGTCATTTCTATCTTTCTCCGGGGCTTTTCACACATTGGAAATGCACTAGCAGAAATGAAAAGGGGTTTTGTAAGGCTATTTATTCTCTAACACACATAGATCTATGCACGGTATATACAGCTTTACATTCTAAGTCAGACTATAGCTTTTGAGTGACCTGCCAGTGTACCTTGTCTGATCCTGCATCAGCCATCTTTTCACAGAATTTAGCTTTTATTTCCTGGCTCCATTTTAACAGAGAAATGGGTTGTGTTCCTGATCTCCCACAGCATCAACAATACTGTGTCTGCATCCATACACCACATTTAAACCTGCAAACTCTTACTGTGCTTTGCCACTGATTTTTCTGCCGCAGGTTTATTCCCTACTCGTATTTTCAAACTACTTACCTGCTGGCATGCCAGATGTGTTGAGGTACTTTCTTTGTCTTTTCCCATAGCATGTGCCAATATAAAATTCTGACATCAAATACAATTTTTCTTTTGTGGAGTCAATTAATTTTTCTTTATCTGATAACTTGTTAGTGAATAGTATTTTCTTTCTTACACAGGATTAGGAGAACTGGCACTATGAACTTGAGATTTTCATGCATTTCACCTGCAATCAACCTGATTATTCAATCACAGAGTTCAGTGAATTAACCCGCAATGACTTCACTTCCCATTTTCTTTCTTGTTATTATTTTTTCTGTTAATGTGGTAGGGATGCTACATGAGTGTAATGATTTCAGCACACAAGACGAACTGTGTACTCTCATGACTTTGGAAGTTAAGCTAGAAGATTGCTGGATCTCACAGATTAGAGAATCTGAAGAACAGTGTGGTATCTTACAGCTGACTATTCTGTAACATCCTCCCCCCAACACAAACACAAAAGTGAACTTTTTTTTTTAATTTTAAAAACTTTTGATTTTTAGAACTCGCAAATAAATCTGGAAAAATGAAAATGCTAATATTATTAAGTAGTCACATATGTGGAAAAGGGACCAGGAATATGGAATGGTTTGAGCACTTAATAGCTGAGAACAAGACCACACCTTTAATCATTTTGTTGTGAGAAATATAATAAAGCCAAAAGTATACCCAAGCATCTGGTAAAACACTGTCACAGACAATTTTTGTTTGACTTGATAGAAAACATGCATCCAGACAGAAGAACTACTATTCTGGGAGCTTTTTGAAAGAGCATTATTACAGGATACCAAACAGTATAATAATAAATAAAAATGGAAAATGCTTTGACCACAAAATAGTAATTTAAAAACTCTGTCGTAGAACTGAGTTGGAAAAACAAGAAATTAAGGCTGGTTTGATTGAACTAATTGCCAAAGTGGCAACAGGTTTGTGAAACAAGTGCAGTAGTCCTACTCTCCCCAGTCTGCTCTCCATCCTTGCTACCTCCAGTTCCTGGGACTCTGATGACTGATCTGGCTTTAACATGTTTCCTCTTCTCCTTTTCTGCCATGTTCCTTCCTCTTTCTCCCAGTCATCAGGTAGCCTTTAATGCAGTATTCTCTGCTCTGCTGCAATGACATTTTTCGCCACCCTGTCCCACCCTGCTTCCTTCCCCAAACTGTATGACATTAGCCAGATAGGCTTTACTACAGGTATGCAATTTTCAGCTACATGAACTGTCTGAAGGTGCAAATTCTGAAGAGATTTAGGAAACAAACTCAAAGCAAGAAAGCATGAGGTATTGTAATGGTGATTTAGTAAGGAATGAACTATTAACTTAGACACTATACAAAATTTTTTCATTCATGTAAAGAATCAAAACAACACAACAAAATGAAGAAATCACACATGTCCCATTTTGAATAAAGAGTGTGGTATTTCCTACCTTATTACAGCCTACCAAATAAAATCTTTACCATATACATATCACCATTTATGAAGAGACTATAGTGAGAGAAATTGGTATTTTTTAGGGAAAAATTAGGTTAGTTATACAGTTATGGTGGAATAAGCTTCATGTATACCTTTAATTTTTTACAGATATGAAGAAAGCTGATGAATAGCCTGCATGTGCTACAGAATATGGGGTAGCCTCTATACTATGATGCAAAGATGTGAACTACCTCTTGAAATTGTTATGTAATATTGCATTTGCATTCAGGATGTCTAACATGAACACAGAGTAAAAATTCTGCTGCTTATGATTTCAGTATAGGATTAAAGCCAGCAAATTATCTACAGGACTTACTGGTGTGAGGAAGAAGAAATAATGAACATGAAACACCTCGATGTAGTGGTGATTTGACTTATTACTGAAAGAACTGAGCATAGAGTTATAAGGACGGTCAGGGAAATGGAAAAAGAGGAAACATTGTAATCAAACCTCAAAATGATAAACCCAGATATAGGGCAAAAATATTTGGTCAGCAAGCAGATCTGAATGTATTTCTGTACTCAGTGTGAATACCTACAGCAATATCTCACCAGTTTCAAGGAGGAATTGGAGATTCAGGCAGAGACAACAAACTGACATTAAGGGTATGGAGAGTGGCTATCTACCTTAGCAGCTTGATGTGTCTAGAGAAACAAATTTACGATGTTGAACAATGGCATCTGGTGCAAATTGAGACTGCTCAAAAAAAAAAGAAAGAGGCAAACTTTCTTCTTATTTTGAAGGAGTCAGGAAATTAGTATTTAAAAGTTATAATGTCTACATCACCTAATGCAAAAAACAAGTGGGCAGTACACAGAAATGCTGGCTTTTCTTCTGTACGGATTCTTCAGTGAGAAGGCTGAGACCTTCAGTGAGAAGGTCTACATTTCAGGTCATTATAGTTGAGGGTTTTTTTTATATGGATGTGAGCCCTGGAATCTTATTACTGAAAAGTGAGACAGACAACTGTCGTGGTTTAACCCTGGCTGGCAACCAAGCACCACACAGCCGCTTGCTCACTCCCCCTCACCCAGAGGGATGGGGAGGAGGATCGGAAAAGAATGTA
>JAVJGI010000014.1:13446364-13457538 GCA_035590275.1 Ibycter americanus | reverse complement strand
TGGCTGGCAGGGCCCAAGGAACCAAAAAGTCCTTGATTTAGTATAAACATCACCCAGCAACAACCAAAAACATCAGCGTGTTATCAACATTGTTCTCACATCATAGCCAAAACACAGCACTGTACTAGCTACTAAGAAGAAAATTAACTCTATCCCAGCTGAAACCAGGACAACAACAAAACACTTCTGACAATAAAATACTATGGCAGATTATAGGGCCAGGAAAAGGAAAACAAGACGTAATAAGGAATCATGAGAAGTCTAAAAACATCCAAATTAAACAAGTACAGTGATATCTCAACAATATCAGTAGATCGAACATATTATGATAGTGAAAAAGTAGACTAATTATTTGTATTTTGAAGGAAGAAGAAGAAAAAAGAAATAATAACGATGAAACTAAAAATTCTCAATGTGAATTTTTGGCAAAAGAAAGAATAATATTGACAGAATAGGTTGAATAAAACTTTGGGTAGCTAGGGTTTTAGACAGACAAGGGAGCAATAATTGCAGTACTTCGTGAGGCAGGTGATGTACAGGGTGAATTGCCTTATTTATTCACCTATGTAATATGAGGAAAGAATCCAGATCTCCAGATATTCAAGTAATCTTAATAATTTTCTGCAGGTTTGCACAGGGGTGAATCACCTGTTCTAGATATTGCTATTTTGCTTGTGTAACTGTTTGAATTATTTGTTCCAGGTAATAGATCCTTCATTCTTGCATTCAATAATTTTAGTCAAAAGTAGAGGCTTCTGGGTTTTACACGCTTCCTGCTTGCCTGGCCCATGCACTGCTCCCTGGGTTGTAAATTACACTACTCTGGTGGTGGTCAGACAAATACATCATACTAAGCTGCCATTCCTCCTCTTCTGTAAAATTCCAAGGAAGGCTTGTCAGTACTTTACTCGTTGCCCCGCAATGTCAGTTCAGTGCTTAGTTTTCTGCTTCTGGGCTGCTGCCTAATCTTTGCATCTGGGAATAACCTGAGCTATACAAGTAATTTGTTTTACTAATTTTTTGTTGCATTAAAGTGAAGTATGAAAAATCTTAGCCTCTGAGCCGCCGTGTGCTGCCTTGCTTTCCTCTCCCTTCCCTTTCTTTTTTTTTTTCTCATTTGCTATTGTTAGCATAATGCATTTCTTCCCATAACTATTGTCCTTCACACATAGTGTTTATATATTGAAATGATGCATTCATACATTCATAATGTCAATTTAATACACTTTTCATACATGGGTCTTCACCTTAATTCTTCTAATTTATGAACTTGAAAATCTCCACCCCCCCACCCTCCCAAAATGTTCCTGACAAGTTATGTTTCATTTCTGGGTTAATGTTATAGTTTTTGACATAAGCAATATTTAAGTCTGAAGTACTCACATAAAGAACAAAAAGAAAAGGCTTGAGTTGTAGGGCTTTTTTTAATCCACCAACAGTGTTAAGGTTAGTAGTGTTAATTCATTCCTTTACTGAAAAGGGAAAACACGAGTTTGAATCAACTGCTAGAAGTCTCCTAACCAGAGGTTTGCAGGACAATTAGGAAAAGAAGAGGAAATGTGAACTCAAGACTTTTCCCGTTGCTGCATTTTAACCCCTCATCACTATGTAACACCCTACCAGGGAAAAAGTGGACTCAGAATAGCTTTCCTGTAGATCCAGTTGTTTTCAATTATTTTCCATGATTTTCAAGCTTTTACTGACATAGGTAGAAGTGGCACTGCCTTTTATTTTCCTCTTCCTTGCTTTACTTTCAGAATTGAGTTGATGGCAACCCAGCTGTGATGTGATCAATACCAAGTGGCAGCTATGGTTTGTCTGTTTGCTTCTTCCCCATAGCCAGTCTGGCACGTGAACAACATACTAGTATTATTTAATCAAATAAAATTAATTATCAGTTAAACATATGGGTGATTTTTACTGCCACCATCATCTTTACAAGAAGATACATCATCTTTGTCTTGAACTAAACCCTACCCCATTAGTAGGTTTCCCTTAACTAAAATTCATTTTAGGGACAATACAGTATTCTATCTAGTCTTTGGCTGCATCTCCAGACCTTCCAGCAATGTGTCTCACATTTGCCAAATCCAACAAAGTGCTTTAGGGTACTTCAAATAGCACAATGGGACTGAATGTTTGCAACTGAATCCTATAACATATATGTAAATATAAATTCTCTCTTCAGTGCAGAGATCCTCCATAAAGGAGCTTCTATCACTTCTAGATTTGTAGATACAAGGCCAGAAAGACACATATGCTTGTACAGAGAAAACTCAGGCAATTTCATATCGTAAAGAGCCTGACATTTATGGTCTTCCTAAAACATACCTTCAAAAAAAAGACCATATTGATCTCAAGACCCCAAGAGGCAGAGAATACATTACACTTACTGCAAATTATTTCAAGTGTCATATGTATAATACAGACAGCTTTGAGTTTTAAAACTTTTCAATTTGTTTAACTTAGCCCCTAGCTTACTCTAAAGATACTGTTTACCAATATGAGTTTTAACAACCTGTCTTTGCAGGGTACTTCACCTTTATACGCATTATACTTAACTAAGCATACATAAACCACGTGTTCTTGAGATTTTAATTATAGCTTTATTTCTAAAACTTGATAATTTTGAAATGTTAATGATCACTAAAAGTGAAGACAGAACACTGAAGAAGATGATGTTATGATATCAGATATTGGTAAGTATACGTTCAATTAAGATAAACACTGACATGCCACAAAAGCTGCAGGGCAAATTCTGAAAGTTACACAGAGCTTGGAGGAAGGAGAGAAATAATTTACAAGGAATAGGTCAGAGTCTCAGGTTACTTTGATTACATCTTGCATTATTCTACAGATCTTTTCTTTAAAATTAATGGTACAAATTCTGGAGACAGCATATACTGGAATTTGTTGCATAATCACACATGAAATTATGTTTTGCATGGAAGAGAATTAATCATATTTAACAAATTTCAGTTTAAAATGTACACTACAGATCTGCAAAGTGACCTGCTAAACGTTACATAAACCTTAATTGTTATTTGGATTATTTTTTTATCACTAAGCGTATTCATTTCCGTATATGAAGATTTTCTTCCAGTTCTTTAACATACTATTAACCTGTCATTAAAACAGCATACACCTGATTTCCCTTGTCATTCTTATAAATTACGTAGCCGCTTCTGATTTTTTTTTAACTGATTATATAAAGAATGTTTTGCATAATACAGAAATTGTTTTTGAGTGTGACTGCAGCTTTAGAGCATTGACAGACAACAGGAAGGCTATATGCCCTATGAAGACCATTGCTTTTCCTTCATCTATTATCATAAGCTCGTATGTTATATTGTTGAAATGTCTCATAACAAAAAATAGGAACAAAACATACCATATGTTTATTATTTTTAATTGAAAGAAGGGAATGCTGTCAATTTATACAATAAGATCCTCATTAGCCCTGTAAGTCTACATTTATCTGGCCAAGCTTATTACCCTTAAAGGTTTTCTCTCCTAATTGGCAAGATGAGGTCGCAAGTTATGTGACTTCTGCTTACTGAACTTTGAAAACTCTCTTTAACTACCGTGGCACTGGGAATAAAACCTGTCATTCAATTCTAAGGACCCATAATCTGGTTGTAGTCTGCCATCTGGTCCCCTGTACAATGTCAGCCTAGCAAGGCTTCCTCTCTGGTGGAGAGGGTGAAGGCTACTCCAGCTGGCATTTTCTGCACGCATGTCATTCTGAGGCAGAGGGATAGTGCAAAGTTCTTAAACCACTGAAGTTCCTCACTTCTATTAATACCATTTCATTAAAAAAGAACAGAAGAAGAAAATAAGCTTTAACTGCCACTTAATTACAAGGACCTTAATTATTTAGTTTTCAGTCATGCCCAGTCATTTTCCATTCAATACTGCAGGTAAATTATGACTACAGTAACTTCCAGAGACTCTGTTCAGGAACGAGAGCTGCATTTTACCAGGCAGTAAGAAGAGCACTAGCTATGAAGACAGTTCTTTCAACAGAACGCTGGGACTCTATAAACATTTTTATGTAGCACAGTCTTGTGCCACGCAAGAAATTCTCAATTTACCTTTGAGACAGTTGAAATAGATAGCTATGTGGGACACGGCCACAGTGGTCTGGGGTTCTTAAAATCACAGTAACAATGTTAACACATAGGCATTCAGAGGTTAACTACTGAGCCTCTAAGCAGAGCTGCTTAGGCAAGGTGCAGCTCTGCAAAAAGCTGCTTGTTCCAGATCTGGCTTATCTTCTTCAGTTCCTACTAGCATAGCTCCCCTTACACCTTATATAAACAGATCCAAAGTTATACAGGTGCAGCCTTGGCATTTTTTAATAGTGTAAGCCTAAGTGACTAACAGTTTTGTTGTGCATGTTAGGATTTACACGTGGTAAGAAATCATAGAAATTAAATATTTCTAAAAAAAAGTACAGGGAAAGTCTTAAAGTTGAAACCACGGCCAAGCGGGAGAGAGGTTGCCACTTAATGCATTTTTGACACTTTTCTAAACTCAATTCCAACAAATTTTCAAGTGCTCTTTTTAGCAAGAAGTTTGAGAAGAACTTGTTTATCTTTACTCTTGAAGCTTACTGTACCAAAATGAGGCACAATTTTTTTCAAATTTACATCTGTAGAAGTTAGTGCTCTGTGTTTATCCAAAGAACCGACTGTTCTTGGATTCATATTTTCTGGAAATGTCTTTGCAGTTTTCCCAAAATAAAATAACTTATGGCAGTGGAAAATGCTCTTCCTAAAATTTCCCCTTGTGTTTAGTAGAAAAACCACTAAATTTATATTATTTGTAATATTTATCACATCATTATTTACTACTTCTTCTAGATCATATACTGAGGATTCTATAACATCTGCTGAACGACCTCCATCCCAGAGCCTATGATATCCTACCAGAAGCCTTTGCCTGCTGTGAAAATTGGACGTAAATCTCTATTCTTTATTTCTGATCTTTTTAGTCACTCACTGACCTACAAAACACCTTTCTTAAGCCATTCACAGTTTCTTTAGGAGTCTCTGGGGAAGGTATAAAGGAATATCTTTTTAAAAGCTTCTGAAAAATCCAGGTACACTGTTTGACTATCTATATGCTCATGATCTGTTTCAAAAGTTATTAATATTGCTTCCCTCCAGAAAAAAATACCCTATCAGTTTCATGTCAGAAATGTTTGCTGTGCTTGTCTATACTACTTTGATGGGAGTATTAGCAAGCCAGTACGAGTCAAAAAAAAAGAAGGAAGAAGCCAAAATTAAATCACCAGCCACAATGTCATGTATAAATTCACTAACCTGCTTATGCTAGCCTGTTCTCACAGATCTTGTGCTTAGTTTATCCATTGTTTCCTCTTGGCTGTTTTTTTTAAAAAAGGTTTTAATCTTTGAAAGCACAGCTGAGTGACAGTAAGGCCTCTGGGTAGAGAGAAGTGGCATAAAACTACTACAGAGTAAGAAGCGTGTGAAGAAATTGACCTGTGAGCAAAGAATCAATATGGAACAGGGATGTAGCAGGAGACAGAGTGGAAGTGAACAGAGGCAATTTGTCAGATTGACTTTCTCCCATACACAGTTTGCCCTTTATGGATAAACACAATCATCCAATATAAGTATGGGTAAGCTTAATCACAAACAGTATGTGAGTTAATATGATTTCTCCATTAGAAGCTCAAATCAAGATTTAAGGAAAACCTTGGGCACAAAGCTGTGTAGCATGAAAGAAGGAAAGACATTATTTGATTAGGCAGCAAAGAATCAGAGCGCAGGAATAGTTACAGATTACTAAGTATCCACAGTGGGAGACAATACTGATGAAACAGAAACTGGGAGTGGCTGAAAGAACTGGAAAAGTGGATGAGTCCTGGAAAGTTATAGTGAAGATTGCAACTTGATGGAGAAAATTTGAGGGTCATATGCCTAATCAGAATGGAACTGCACACCAAGAAGAAGAGGACAACAAAGGAATGGCAGAAAAGAGGAACAAACTTCAGAGAAAATGAAAGAAAAAATGTCTGAGGAAAGTGTGAGACCACCTAAGTCCACAGAAAACCTGGAACAGGTTTAGATGTTCTTTGTTTCCAAGTTTACTAGTTAGATTGCTAGGAAACCACACTTTAACTAGTGTCCACATAAAAACTACCTTCCAAACAAAACAAATCTCAAGGAGAAATAGTTGGGATGGGACCTGTCCTGAGGCTATGTATAAAATTGGCTGATGTGTTTTCTCTGACACATGCACACATGTAAGTCTTAACTTAGACATCGTAACCTAATAGGTTACAACCAACACAGGAAACAAAAGCCAAATGAAAGAGCCTCTCTCCAGCTGCCCATTTTCCACCCCTTCTATCAGAGATGCCTGTGCCTTAAAATAACAAAAATCAAAAGAAAACAGCTCATGTGCAGAAATGGGTGGTTTCAATCGGTATTTTATTAGTCTCATATGCTAGTTGACTATCATGTTCCTCCTCTTACGATCTTCACACCTCTTTTAATGGAGTATCTTTTTAGCTGTGGAACAGATAACATGTCCCATTACTTCTTTGTACTTTAAATAGAAACGTCTTTTTAAAAAATCTGTGCTTTGCAATACGTGAATAAAATTTGGGATAGGATTTCTTATTATATACTATTTGCCCCTCATGTCTCATTGGAATCTTTATGGTGATGGACTTTTCAGGTCCATTAAATGCAAAATTAAACTATTAACTGGGAAGTGTTCAGAGGAATTAGTAAGCCCACTATCCTTTCAGTGGCATCTTGTATCCTTCAATATACCTCTACAATATGCTCATTATTGTAGCATTGGTCAGATGACAACATTTCTGAAGACAGCACTGCTATTTCTATGCTAGCCTTTGGGAGTTTCTGGTTAGTTCTTTATTTCTCCTAGAAATAAAGATTCCTTCCATATCGGTTTTAGATTACTGGCAACAACAACAGCAGAAGAGAGTAAATCCATTAATGCAGCAATGTATTTTATAGTCGTCAGAGTGGCTTTGGCTTCAGACTGGATGTTGAAGTTGAGGGTGTGAAATCTCAATGTACTGCAAATACAAAACATTCAATTACTAAGGGACTAGAAAATAATTTTCTGTTGACTGAGACATCACACATTATTAACCCAAACACCAGACAAGGAGAGGAATGATAGAGCCTTTGCTGGGTACAACAAAGGGGCCAAGGACCTAAAAAATGTGGGAAAATCACAAAGCAAATATCTTGTCCTATAATAATTGCACCTTAATTCCACTGAAAAAATCAATAACAGCAGAATTAAGACTGTATTGATATCCTGGTGTTTCAGGAGAGAGAGAAAGAGACAGGAAGAGAGAAAGAGAGAGGGCAAAGGAAGGGGGATGGGAGAGATGAAGAGATGGAGGAGGTAACAGAGAAGGAAGAAAAAGAAAGATACCAGTTTGATTCCAGAGTTACCCAGAGTTAAAGAGTTTTCCAAAACGGTAAAATCTTTTACTCTTATTCTTTTAAATTGTTTGGAAATCTTTAGCTGTGAGCAAGAGGAATCTGCCAGCAGGGTATGCTCAGTTTAAATGTATATAGCAATTACATATTGCCTAACACACAGATAATAGTTGGTATTTAATGAGCTGTTAGGGTCTGTCTGCTCACCATCCTGAAGGCTTTGGCTGGCCAGGAAGCACCTCACAGAAAAAGCAGTTCACTTCCCTAGCTTCCTGTACTGGATTCTCAGTCACCTCTCCCAGCCTCCATCAACACTGAAACACCAACTTAACCTGATGGTCTGACAACTCGTTAGACTCCGTGATATTTTCTTTTAGGATTTTAAACCTTTTCATGTTGATGTTTCCCATCTTGAATCCAGAGCTAATAGCAATGTTTGTCTCAATAATACTTTTTCTGTCTGTAATTTTACATTTTATATCTTTCTGCAGACTTTATCACATGACTTTGTCTCATGGCTCAGCCACTTTCTCAGCAACCAAGGCCAAGCAATGACTTTATATCAGAGCTGTTCCTTGGAGCTTGGAAACACATGGATCAAAATCCTGAGGTGGTTGAGGGCAGGCTTATGAGTGAGTTTCAAGGGAAGGATGATGTAAAACTCAGGTAGCATTCTCAAATGTTTCAAACAGACCTTTGACCTTTACTAAAACTACATGAATTTACACCACCTGAGTATCTAGTCCACTGAACTGGTGAAGAAAACCTAATTCAACAATGTGTAACCTTCCATCTTCAATAGTATGTCATCAGCATGATAATACCTCCACAAGAAGCTAGTTCAGGTAATGAGAACTCTTTCATCTGTTTATCCATGACATGGATTTTGCAGGAAATTAAAAAAAAAAAAAAACAAACCCAAAAAAACAAGAACCCCAAAGCAAACAAAAGGTTATCTTATAATAAAAATTAATAAATCAAGAAGAATATATGAATCCTAATAATGCAGAACCCTATACCTGGTTTGTTTTCCAGTAGTCATGAAACCAAACAACAGTAAGGCTTCTCTGCATAATTCTCTGGTGTACTTCAGTTTGGTCTGCTCTGGCTGTTAGAGTAGAATGTTTTAGTTAAGCCTGCTGTGCTTTAGTGACATGAACAAGATAAACTACTGAGGTGTTTAGAAAACGTAACTTCTTTACATTCTGAGTTGTCATTTGAATTTCAGAGGCAGAAATTAAATACTCTTAATTTGGGGAGTGTTTTTTATGGTGTTCATAGATTTCAATGTAACTGTCTATGGATGTAATATAAGTGCAGCAGTTTTCAGGATTGGGACATAACTGATTCTTAAATCATAATGTACTCATACTCAAGCAAATGTCAAGAGCTAATAGTTCTCTATCTTGTTGCAAATTCTGCATATGGTAGATGATGATATAATATAGAACATGCAGTAATTGTCTTCTCCAGATGGGAAGTCCTATGAAAAACAGTTTTATTTGTATACAGCAGTAATACATCTGCTTCCAGACAAATTCATTTCAAAGATTTTAATGTTCACATCATTAATTTCAATCCATGGTGGAATGCCTAAATGAAAATAAAAAGACTCCTGTCAAAATTGTGACTATAAAAATTATTATATACAATTGTATGTCAAAGTTTGGTGGCTTTTATATTTGGTCTCCAACTTTTCACCAAAGCAGGTGGAATTAGGACATCTGTCTTCTAGAAGAAGCTCTGACATAAATAGGTGTGTAATGCTCAGTCACTTTCTGGAGAGACATTCTCAGACATCAGACAGAAAAAGGAGGAAAAAAGATTTGGTTCATTTTTAAAGTGAAAGAATCATGTTTTATCAGTCCTAGAATATGCTAGTGTCCCCTGTAAGTAAAAACATTTGTTATTCTTCATGATTATTTTCACAATTTTAAAAACATTATGTAAAATTTCCCATAAGTTTCACTCATTCTTTGGAAATACATTGTTTTATGGTATTTCCTTGAGAATTTTTGCCTGTCAAGCTGGTGGTGTTTTTTTTTCAAAAATTCCAAAATTGCTGGAATAAGAAGTTGTTTGGAAATACAGGAGTGTTGGAGACGTAGATTCTAGTCTCTCCTCCTGTGCAGATGAGTGTTGCAGCAGTAATAATGAATCAAAGTGTTTAACAGACCTATTCTGCGGTGAGTCATATGACATCTTTCATGTTAGATCTAACCAAGGAGTGTACAAGCCTAATATTTTTCTCAAAATTAATTTTGTTTATTGAAGCAGACACTGAAAATTTTACCTTGTGCTTGTGAAAATAAGAATAAAGGGAAATAAGTGCTTGTGTGCAAGGCAATTATACTGCTGGATTTTCTGAACAGGTATGCAAAGCACTAAATACTTTCAGACCTATACAAATTAATGAATTAAGAACAAGTATTGTACTCAACATGTAAGGTTGTAGAGTCATGCTTTGATGCAAAGTCATAATGTGGGAAAATTTCTGATGCAGTGCTGAACAATGGGCCATATGCCATCATCAATATCTTCCGGGTTAATAAGAGTATCAAAAGAATAAACCCATATGTTATACTGGGACCCTGAGTCAGCAACATACCTTTGAGACAGAAGTTTCTAGAACTTCTCTTTATTCCCCAAGAAGACAGAAAATGTTTTAAACACATCCACCTCAAACAAATACCAAACCAGATTTATTGGAATATAAACCACAAATAATTGAAAATTCACCTTTTGCTTACTATGTCATTAAAGGTAAATTCTTGCTTCTGACTGTTTTTCTGTAACTGACCAAGATTACCGAGTATCAGAAACATCTTCTCAGTTACCTCTGGTCCTCAGGAAGTGCTGTCTGTCCCCTTTGTGTTCTGCTTGCCTGCTGTCTCATCCTCAGGCAGTCTCTAGGCCTCCCTGCATGAAGTTCAGGCTCCTGTCTCTATCCTGTGCATTTCTTTTCATCTTTGTAATGTCCTGTACACTGTAGGAAATGTCCTTTCCAGGATCTTCCATTCCCCAGGGCTTGGTATTGGGGCCAGTTTTGTTTAATTCCATTTGTCAGTGATCTGGATGAGGGCATTTAGTGCACCTGACACCAGGTTGGGCAGGAATGTTGATCTGTTTGAGGGTAGCAAGGCTTTACAGGGGGATCTGGACAGGCTGGACTGATGGGCTGAGGTCAGTTGTATGAGGTTCAAGAAGGAGAAGTGCTGGGTCCTGCACTTGGGTCACAACAACTCCACACAGCGCTACAGGCTTGGGGAAGAGTAGCTGGAAAGCTGCCAGGCATAAAAGGACCTGGGGCTGCTGGCTGACAGCCAGCTGAGCATGAGCCAATTGTGTGCCCAGGTGGCCAAGAAGGCCAATAGCATCCTGGCTTGTATCCAAAATAGTGTGGCCAGCAGGACCAGGGCAGTGATTGTCCCCCAGTACTTGGCACTAGTAAGGCCGCATCTCGAACACTATGTTCAGTTTTGGGTCCCTCACTATAAGAAAGACATTGGGGTGCTGGAGCGTGTCCAGAGAAGAGCAACAAAGCTGGTGAAGGGTCTGGCGCACAAGTCTTATGAGGAACAGCTGAGGGAACTGGGGTTGTTTAGTCTGGAGAGGAGGAGGGTCAAGGGAGACCTTATTGCTTTCTACAACTACCTGAAAGGAGTTTGTAGTGAGGCATGTCAGTCTCTTCTCCCAAGTATCAAGCTATAGGACAAGAGG
>JAVJGI010000014.1:13400402-13446264 GCA_035590275.1 Ibycter americanus | reverse complement strand
TCTACAACTACCTGAAAGGAGTTTGTAGTGAGGCATGTCAGTCTCTTCTCCCAAGTATCAAGCTATAGGACAAGAGGAAATGGCCTCAAGCTGTGCCAGGAGATGTTTAGAATGGATATTAGGAAAAATTTCTTCACTGAAAGGGTTATGAAGTATTGGAACAGGCTGCCCAAGGAAGTGGTTGAGTCACCATCCCCGGAAGTATTTAAAAGACATGCAGATGTGGTGCTTAGGAATATGGTTTAGTGGTGGACTTGGCAGTGTCAGGTTAATGGTTGGACTCAATGATCTTAAAGGTCTTTTCCAATCTAAACAATTCTATCCTATGAGAATATGACTATGTCATAAAACATTACTGTTAAGAAACAGCAGTGTTAAAACTCCATTTTTGCAAGATAAAAGGCAAATAATAATGTGGAAATGTCAATGAGCACTGCATTAGGTTGGCATATTTTCAGCTCTAAACATAAAGCACCCTCATTATTTCTACAATTGTGCTGGCTTCAGTGAAGATTTTGCTCACCTCAGTTGATTTTCATGCATTTTCAGACTAAAGAAATATGTTACTTTTACCAAAACACAGTAGTCAGTGGGACTCACTTCTAGTTCCTACACAGCCCTGAGTGTATATCCCAACTGTGTGCTGAAAGAAGCACTCCTAAGGACAAACCCATAGTTTGCCTTTCAAGGTCAATCTGATCTCAGGCCAGCAGCAATTGTTGTGATGAGTGAGTATAGTGCTTTCCTATGAACATCACCAAAAAGAAATGAGACTCCTGTTCTGAGACAGTGTCAACTGAGTAGAATTTAAAAAATGACTTATTTTTCTGTTGCAGGCTTTTGCCATGGCAAAACTTCTAAAGCATTTGATCCAAGCCTGAGATACAACACATTCTAATTTCCATATCACCATTTTTATTCAAATCTTTCCCAGAATGAATTAGTAAATGTAACTGTATTAGTTCTTGTATGGATGTACAGCAGTCCCCTTTCTATTTGTATTTCTTAAATTCCATCTTCTAAATAATATCCATATCACTTATCTTCCATTTTAAGTCAAAAAAAAGTGGAAAGTAATGTATTTGCAAGTGTCTGTCTTTTAAGTCTGTGACTGACTCTATAGAGGAGTGTTCTTCACCTTCACCATCTCAAAGAAGGTGCTACAGTGTTTTGCATGAAGGCAGGAAAATGAACAGTACAGGGAATGATCAAAGCAAGGGGAAAATAGGGTTCATTGCTTTTTAGGCCATATCAGATGTGGGTTTTCATCACTTTTCAGGAGAAAGGTTAATATGTGTTAATATGCCTACATTTTTTTCATCAGAAATTCAGGCAGTTCACTCAGCCCTTTAGTTCAGTTTCAAAGAGATTGCATGAGTGTGAATGTTTTCCCCAGTACTTTCTCCTTCCTTCCCTTCCCCTCCCTCCCCCGCCATGTAGATTTGATTGGCTTATTATCCATTTCTATCTTGGCATGGCACATTCACTTCATAGAAGCTTGTCTGCTTTTGGTGTGGTCATGGAGGTCCAAAGTTTTGTTGTGCATTAACACTGCATTTGTTGTATAGAATAAAGTGAAGCCAATTGTCAGCATGGAGCTTGATACAATTTACTTTAGGAATTGTGTTTTCCTACTCAAATTACAGTTCTTATTTTGTGTTTCGCTATGATTTATACTGGTTTTTTTCTTACTTTCGGAAAAAAAATAGGCATCTATGTGTGTCTTACCAACCTTACATTGGATTCTGGATATAAAGAAATACCTGTGGTTTAAAAAAAGCTGTAAGACCTGAAAAAGTATTTAGAGACATTTGATTTTATCTTACTGATATAATCGGGGAGGTGAAAGGGACACAGTGCAGTAAGCAGCAAAAATTTATCAAGTTGGTATTTATCTCCCATGTTACTGTTATTTGCAATATTTTTATTTGTGATTGTTGTTAATTTGGGGCATTTAAGCTTTTAGGAGTAGATGATCTAAAAGTAAGTTGCCTCAAGACAAATCTAAAGCCCCAAGGAACTTCTGTTGGGCAATAGTTTTGCCCTTGGGCTTATTTACTCTTCACCTTCCCCCACTGCCATTTTTTTTTAATGTTTATTTTGTTTCCTTCACCAAATTCCTGTCCACTTATGAGACTTTTGTGAGAATAATGTGTTCAGTTCAATGGCTCTTTTGTCCTATTTCACAGAATCACAGAATCATTACGTTGGAAGGGACCTCCTGAGATTGTTTACACCAGGGTCACCTACAGCAGGTTAACCAGGACCAGTCAGGTTTTAAATAATTCATGAATCGAGACTTCACAGTCTCCGTGTGCAACTTGTGCCAGTGTTTGACCACCCTCACCTTAAAAAAAAAAGTGTTTTCTTGTGTTGAGATGGAATTTCCTGTTTTTTAATGTGCAACCATTGCCTCTTGTCCTGTCAATGGGTGCTGCTGAAATAGTCTGTCTTCTTCACACGTTCTATCAGATATTTACACACATGGATAAGATTCTCCCTGAATCTTCTTTTCTCAAGGCTGAACATTCCCAACTCTCTTAGCTTTCTTAGCTCTCATCACGTGACATAGGCTCCAGTCCCTTAATTATCATGTGATAGGCTCGCTCCAGTATGCTCATGTCTCTCTTGTACTGGGCTGTCCAACACAGGACACAGCACTCCAGTTGTGCCTTGCCAGGGCTGAACAGAGGAGAAGGATCAACTCCCTAGACCTGCTGACAATGCTTTGCCTAATGCAGACCAGGAGGCTGTTGGCTTTCTTTGCTGCAATAGCACATTACTGGCTTCTGGTCAGCTTGCTGTCCACCAGGATTTTCAGGTCCTTCTCTGCTAACCTGTTTTCCAGCTGGTAAATCCCAGCCTTCTCTGTTGCTTGGAGGTTGGACTACATGACCTTTAAAAGTCCCTTCTAGCCCAAACTATTCTGAGTCTATTATTTGTTCCTCCCCAGGGGCTGGATTTGGCATTTCTTCTTGCTGAACTTCTTGAGATTTCTCCAGTCTGTCTACCCATCTGGTCTATAAATCAAGCCTCATGGTTTTGTGTCATCTGTGAACTTGCCAATGGCACACTCCATCCCATCGTACAGGTCATTAAGAAAGATACGACACAGTATTGGCTGTGGTATTGACCTCTGGGGTACACCACTAGCGACTGGCCTCAAGCTGGACATTGTGCCACTGATACAGGATTTTGGTCACAGGTTTCAGTTGTCTACATCAATTTTCTGGTGTGCTTTATAACCTTCCAAAACCCATACCTTTATTGAAGATATGTAATCTAGTCTGTAATGCCTGTTTAACTAGCTAGCATTTGATCTTTCCTCTATGGTGCACAATGTTCTCTGTTATAATGGTTTCAATTAAAGAATACCAGTGTACTATTTTCCTAGATGTTTGCCAAATACAATGCTAATTCCTCATGAAATGAATTATTTTTTTTAGGTTGCCTAGAGACAGATATGGACCAGTTAGAGGAAATTTGGAGCTTAGCAAGAATATTAAGAGGTTTAGAAGACATAGTAGTGTTGAAGAATTTAAGGTCATTTAATACAGAGAGAAGATAGTGAAGAAAGACACAGTTGCAATCTTCAAATCCGTAAAAACATCTGCAACCATGAAAGGAATGAGTAATCCCTAATTTCAATTCTTTCTGGTGTGAGTACAATGTGAAGTCATATATTAAATGAAATTAATACTGGACTTCAGGGAAGACTTTCTAATGGTTATGATGGGGGACAACTGGAGCATAGATTGAGATTGTAGGTTTTAGAATTTAAGGCTTCAGAACAGGTTAGGAAAATATTTTAGGGGAATGGCCTAGATATTTGAGGCAGAGATACTCTCCCAACGACTGATTTGACTTTAATTCCTATGATTATGACTGTTTCCATTCCATTTGTTGCTCATGGATTATCACCTCTTTTAATTTTTGAGAATCTGTGTCAGGGGTGGTCTTAGAAACTGTAAAATGGCTGGAAAGTTAGAGCGAAAACCAGTTGAGCCATTTTTAGAGTCAATCAGCAGTTATTACAGACTTTGCTTAATATCTCCAGCATCAACATTATTCAGCCTAGCAGCTGAACATTTGGTATAAACAGATAGAAATTATGTCCACCTACCAAACAGAACAGGACAAAAAGACTAAAAAGTATAGTTCGCAAATTTACCTGAACTGCTGCTTTCATACTGCTAAGCATAATTCTGCTTTAGGTAATCACCTTTTAACATTCTGAATGAAACAAGCTGCACAGAGAGCTCAGATTTTAGTATGTAGTAAAAAAAGCAGAAATCAGATATATGTTGAAATGGCAATATAGTGAAAGAATATAGATAGTAGCAGTTAGGAACTCCAATTAAACCATGTAAGGTCAGAAGAAATGTTCTCTTCATATTAAGTAAGACTTGAGGAGTATTGAAATAATCTTAGATTTTAGAAAAATCAATAGAAAAATTAATTACCATGACAAATAGATAAATAAGGAAAATGAACATAATGAAAGCACTGCTAGGACTGCAAGCTATTTACTAATAACAAACAAATCTGAAAATGAGATAAATAAGTTATCTGTCTATTTTTCATGCTAGTTTTATTCCTGGAGTATTTTCTTAGAGAAATTACACTTTTATACATGGCAGTTCAGGGAATACATTTCTCCTGGGGACAAGTTTGTTTCAGATGTATACTTTTTCAGAAAAAAAAAAGTAAAAGTTGATTTTAAATAAATATGCAAAAACACTTACATGATACAAAGTTAATAAGAGAAAAAGAAAATGTTTTTTTAATATCATTGTAGTTGTAACCATCTTTCCCCTTTATCACTAAGGATGTGCTTTTATCTGCTTCTCTTTTTCTGTCTGTGACATCTGTCTGATTTTCACATCCAGTTCAAATTGCAGTATTTGTCTGCATCTTCTTGAACCTGCATGTCTTTGCTATAGTATAATATTTCTTTGTGCCCCTAGCTGCTTGACATGTGTTTCTTTTACTCTGGTCTTCATACCTTCTTATTTCACAATTCAGTACCCGATGGTCTCTATCTGTATTCAAAGCACACAATAATGTAAAGGGTTGAGCACATAGGCAAGTTAATGTAAAGTAACAAGTTACTGCTTGACTGATGAGCTGCCATGATTCTCCTTTTGTATGCTCTTGCCTTTTGCAAATATCAGGTAATTCATGCAGCTTTGACCACAGTGGAAAACCGTTAATCTATGGTGAGTAACTTTACATTTCCTGTGGGTTAAGAATGGATGTACAGTGAGTTACCATGCTTTGACTGATGGCTGTTAACTTTCTGTTAACACTTAACAGGAATATGTGTTTGAATTCCATTCCAAAGAATGTCACTGGGACCAAAATGGACCAATATTTCCCCTCTTTTTGGTGGCAGGAAAATTAAAAGAGGAAAATTAGTTCAGCAATAGTGACCAGATTCTTAATTCTGAGCTCAGACTTCTATGACAGCCCATAGTGATATCCAAAATATTGTTAATGTTTGGGATTGTACTCTTGACCTCTCATGCTTTTTAAACGTTTCCTTCTTCCAAGTCTTTCCTTGAAGTCTATAATCTTTATTGTCTGATTATAATCTCATAATCACTAATAATCTACAATGGTATGATAAATGTTATCATTTCTATTTCCACTCTACACTAATTTATATCTTCTAGTTTCATTAAAACTGATGAAAATTTTGCCAGTTGCCGAAACAGTAGGAGGACCTCCCTTGGCTGTCAGCTTTGAGCACCAGATGCTTTTCAGCCATGAATATCTGTAGGAAGGTATGCAGAAGAAATGCAGAGTAGGATAGAATTGAGAAGTAAGGGTTTTGTACATAGGTTGCATCTATATAAATAGTGGCTCAGAAACGCAACTTCGTAATTAGTCGCACAGAATTTTTAACCTGCTCTTTATGAGAAAAAATCCTACTCCATTCCTAAGGAGGGCAAAATGAAAACTAGGCCTTCTCAACTTGATGTTGAACACTTTGTAAGTTTGTTTATAATTTAAGTTGCTTCAGATAAGCATGTATTCTTCAAGGTGCACAAGAAGATGTTGTTTTTAAAATGTTTTAAGACTGCTAGCCTAGCTTGTTGTCAGTCTTAATAAAGAGCTATGTGGAAGTCAGTATGTGTGATGGTATATTCCCTTTATACTTTAATTCTATGAGTGCCTGCAATGCTTGCAATTTGCTAGCTTCTAACACCCCACATCCTTTATTCTTCCCCACAGCCTCATTATCTTTACTTGAAATTTTACTCAAGGGGTGACATGATAAATTTGGAAAGTTAATTCAGTGATTATTTTTAGGTTATTAACTCCATGACCTACTCAGGATTATTTAACCTTTTTATTTAACACTTTTCATTAAATGATGCAGTGTTAACTTTAACACCTTTGATTTAAGTAAGTGGCCTGTATACAGTGGATGTGATTTTGCACTGTGACAAGGCATAAAACATTACATTCAAATAGTAAAGGGGATAAAGTGTTTCCTTAGAGCAGGCTCTCTTATAAGATAGATGCTTTTCATCTAAGGTCAAATCCTTCTAAGGAATCTGTGTAAAGTTTCCATGGATTTGGTGACAGTCTCTCAGCTGAAAATTATGTTAGAATTTTCTGAATTCACAGGCTGTATTTCATTTCGCTCAGATGTATGCCTCCTGGATATACATCTAGTATTTGACTTACATCATATTGATCTGAGTCTACAGAAGACAACCTCCTCCTGGCCATCAGTCTTTTCTGTTTATTACTGTGCTATTCATTAACACCAGCAGTTGACAACATAAGCAGCACTTCAGGAAATCCTTTTCTTTCACATAATGCTTTTGTGAAGATTTTTGCCCAGAGCAGCCTGCTTTCTTTCCATCTGACTTTTGCCCATAGCTCAAGCTTTCTTTCCTGCCTCACTCCTACTTCAGCATTTTTATTTTCTTGCGTTCTGAGTAGCAGGCTGAGGTAGTGCTAGCAGCTCAGGAGAGAGACGCCTCCTGCTCTTGCTGATGGTGTTTTGTTGCAGAAGACCATGAAGCCTGAAAAAGATAAAAAGAAATCACAAGACAGGATGTGCAGCCCTGACATAGAATCAGACCGATCAGCCTAGGAATAGATTATTACTCAGTTAATTTGGTGGCAAAACTGTGAACATGTGAACATGTAGAGAGCGAGCTTTCACAGACCTCAACCTTCCACAAAATTTTCCAGGTTTTTAGTGACCTTTAAGAAGAAACACTCTTTCAAATTCTGTTGCTTGAATTCAAAGCAAAAGCTGTATTATTTTGAAAAGGAGAGGAAGGGTTTTTTAACATGAGGTTTTGGGTTTTATTTTATTTTATTTCTCTCTATACTTGATTTCAGGAGTGATTTTTATAATCTTTGTTAATACTCATCAAAGTAGTTGATCCTTCATGGGATTTAACCATAGCTATAGCCACATGGTCCACTAACAAACCAGTAGGAATTAATTGAATGTTTCATTAGACACAGTAGATGAAATATGTAAACTGTTTGGGAAGGAGATCTTGAAATCAGTTCTGTATTTCTGCTGCGCTCTTCTGCTCCACCTGCCTCTTGACACATGCACATCAAGTCAGGCTTGCTCCTTCTTACTTTTGACCCTATGGGTCTTTAACACTTTCTACAAAACATTACAGTTGAAGTGAAAGAAATGCATCCTTTCCTTAATTCTACATCTGTTATTACACCTACATATAGCTTTGAATTGCAGTTGGCTACTTGGCAGATGGGGAGGGAGGTGAGTTAAAATCCTTATAGAGAGGAGATGAACCCAGGTCTCTCAGGTTCACAGTGAGGGTGATACTGTTAAATTAAAAATGTAGGGCTGTTTTCCTTCCCTAGCCACGACAGTGTTTTCAAAAAGAAGCACAAGCCTTGTTTCCATTTCTGAAAGAAAGATTCAGATATCTAATTAGACAGTGTGTTTCAGAGCCGCAAATTCCAAGTAAGATGTCAGGTGACTTCTGACAGCCTGAATTTTTATTTTAAGCCTCAGGGAAAGTTGGGATCTAATACACATCTTTGTCATCAGCATTCTTCATTTGTTACTTTGATGATCTATGCCTTCCACTCAGTGCACTGGCTATTATGAAATTTTATTCTCTCTCTTAACATCCCCCTGGCCTCACGTAAAGCACAGGAAGTCTAATCACCTAACTCAGAATTCCATCCCAGGAGTTCAGGAGCTTTTAAGTAAGGCACTGCAACATCCAAATCCTTCAGTGAATCTATCTTCAAGTTAATTGTTCAAGATACCATGGTAAATTTATAACAGACTACGTAATTAGACTCTTGATTCTGAAATCCAGGCCTGCAAACTGTCATGCTTTCTGTCCCTTGTAAATAGTCCACCAGCTGAAGAAGTCAAAACCACAAAATATAGTAGAAGCAGAGATAAAGGTAGGAATTATGGTCAGAAATACCACTTCAGAAAGGCTTTTGAAGTGAGTGTTGTAGTAAGCAGGCAAACAAGTACCTTCATCTGCTATTCCTCCCTGTCACCTTATCTTGAACTGAGGAGATACTTCTTCCTCTCTGTCTTGGAAAGAAGAAGTCTGATTGCTGGCCAGTTCAGCAGCTATTCACAGCTGCTTCTGTGTTACTGATTAACTGGCTGTCGTGCAATTTACACAGCCAGCTCTACTACTCCCACAGGGCTGGTAGCAGAAACCATTCAGGACGACTAGACTAATGCAAACCCAAGACTGGAGGCCTGAAATGACTAGAATAGTGGGGGAGACAATTACTTTTACTGAGGGAATCTAACGAAGGAAAGAAATAATTATCACTCATAAAGAGGAACAACCAGAAGCCAAAACTCAGAACTAGGCTTCCTTTTACACAACTCTTACTACTCTTGGGCAAAAGGGAAAGGGTACTCTGGGAGATCAAAAGGAGGAAAGGTATGATATTTCTCTCTACTAAAATGAGGGATTAATTATTATCAGTGGAACTTTTTTATGTAAATATACACACTAATAAATAATTGCCAGATTACATATATGTATCATACATACAACAAGGTATTCTCTATAGCTTTCCTCCAATAATACAAAGAACTTGACATAGCTTTGTTATCTAAAGTCCTGGTTACATTTTGGTTAGAGATTTAAGGATATTTGGCTAACTCTACACACTCATCACAATCATGAAAGTGGTACATAAAGACTTTTCGAGATCAGCACCTCAGTTTCTTATGTTCTCTCTGAATCTCAGGTTTGTGGAGTGAAAAGTAGGGTGATAGCAAGATGATTTTAGAATGTAAGTTGTTCACATCCTGGAGTCTCTTGAGGCACTTCTAAACAGCAATTCATCTAGTCCTAAAGTAAACTTCTAAAATGAATCAGAGGATTAATATCCCAAACTTATTCACTTTTTTTTCTGTTAACTATAAAGGAAGTTCAGGGTGACCAGGTACAGACATCTTCACATCTTCATAAGAATCCACTCCTCAGTGTGTAGGAGTCTCAGTTATTACTATTTTATGATTTCAAAAGAGATAGTATTGATCAGATTACATTTATGGTCTGTTCACAATGGGTAATAGTATTTAATGACAAATAAGTGCCTCAGACAATGACCCAACCTAGAGATGGATGGACACATGCATTATCTGCACAATACAAGTTACAAAACCAAATGACAATTTCCACATCAAAGTTAAGATTCATAACTTAGCTCTATTTGTTCAAGAAGTACAGCATTTACTTTCATATCTATTGAAGTCACCATGTAAATATATCACAGAACCACACAGTCACCGAGCAGTTGATGCAGGAAGGCACCCCCAGGGATCTTTCAACTCTGCTGCTCAAGAAGTATCAGCTAGAGCATGTCCAAACATGACCATGTCCTGCTGGGTTCTATATATACCCAAGGATGAAGGCTTTACAACCTCTCTGGGCAAGCTGTTCTAGTGTCTGACCAACCTCTCAGTAAAAGTGTTTTTCTTATGTCAAAGTGGAATTTAATGCATTTCCTGTACATACATTTTGTTATCTATCTTTTCTGCCAAGCTTTCCAGCTGGGTAGTCCCCAACATACGTTGGTGCCTGGGGTTGTTCCTCTCCAGGTGCAGGACTTTGCATTTCCCTGCTGAAATTCATGAGGCTCCCGTCAGCCCATTTCTCTAGCCTTTTGAGGTTCCTCTGGATGGCAGTATGACCCACTGATGAATCAGCCACTCCTCCCAGTTTTGTGTCAACTGGAAGCATGCATGTGCATAAATACATTCTGCCTTTCTCTTATTTCTGGGAGCACAGTTATTTAGGCCTTCTAATTAAAAAAGTACTGTATTTCTTGTCTGCATTATGAACAAAAATTTCATAGTTTTATAGGACCTGCAATTTTTTTATTTAATTAGCTGTGTTCAATTTTCCTCTTCCCTGTTAACCAGAGGTTTTTCATGGATTCACTTTCTTTACTTTTATATTTCCTGTATTCTCAAACTTAAAAAAAATATTTAAATGAAGTAATTCAATCCCATTGCAAATGTGAGAGAGGAAGACTTTGTTTAACTGCTACTTTCACTTCCTCTCTTGACCCAGATTTTTTAATAAAAGTCCTTTAGGTGACTGAAGAATTGGGAATTGTAGGCAATTAGAAAAAAACATATTAAATTGTTCTTAAACATTTCGTAATCATTTATAGTTTTCATTATTTTTTTTTCTTCCCACTGAGTTTTGTTCATGACTGTTTTTGGCTTAGGAGATAAATCCTTTTAATGTGTTATAGCCCTGATCCTCAAAGGCTTTTGGATTCTTAGCTCTGACTGAAATAATGGGATTTAGTTGCTTTGGAAGCACAGCTGAAAAAAAACTTTGTGTCTTTATCTTGCTGGTTAGGATATTCTGCTTGGATGTAGAAAACCAAATTAATCCATAGCACTTGCAATCGCCTTGTCTTTAACTATCACAATGAAGTTTCTTAGAGAATTGTCCGTTGCTGTTTCTACTTTTTTTTCAAAGCACCTATTACAAATGTCTGCTTCCTTGCTTTTTTAAAAAAACCTGTATTAGTCATTGCTTTTTTCAACACTGCTAATAATTTTTGAATGTTCTATGAGATTTCCAATCTATCACAAGGCAGGGATATGTCACTTCTACAGTGATTGTCTGCAAAGGTGCAGTGTGTGGTTTAGATTTAATATTCTTCATTACCATCTCATTTGCTCCTCTTTTGAGGGACAAAGGCCGTGCTCCTCTAGTGGCAGCCCTTTGAAGACCTGTGTTCAACACTTCTTGAGCTCACACAACTCAGCGAGACTTCTAATCCTTCAGAAGAGGTGCATAATATACCTGGGAAACGGGCTTGTTTTGTTGACTGTGAATAAGGGAAAAGTGCCTGTCCCTGCCACTTGTAGGACTGAGGATGTTCAAGAGGTTTCACTACAGGTTTATAAGTACTAAATCTTGCAGTCAAGTGTGATTGCTTTTTGATGTTATTACAAAGCTAGCAAATGATCTTACTCTCCACATTAATTAAAATCAACTTGGAAAATTACTCTTTCATATTGACAGGATTGAACTACAGGGCTGTAAAATAGAGTAATGACGAATAGCAATGTATCAAGTTTTGATGAAGTAGGGTCCTTATTTGATTGGGTCCTATTTTAACATTTTCATTAATAAACTTAGCTTGAGCCTTGGCCTCACTGAAGTGAGTGACAAAACTTACTGACTCCAACAGGCTAGGATGTGCGATAAAATGGTACATTAATGAATGTCCTATCTGATAGTGCACTCAGCTTCAAATAATTCTGGGAAAAGAAAATGCAACAACAAAAAAATCCTGTTGCAGACATTAAAAACAGAATGCAGGAAATAAGATTAGGTTTAGTTTGAAAATATATTGTCTCATTAGTGTGTGAATTGAAAAAATTCTGAAAGTGTAAAATGCCCTATTCAAGGTGCAGGGGGAAAAAAAAGGAAGTCAACGAAAAAAAGAAGACCCTCCAGAAAAGTCCTAAAGCTGGCAGAAAGACTTTAGGGCAATATGTAAAAATGTGTTTACATTTAGATGCATAACATTTGAAATTCTACATAACACAAAGCTGACAATAACATTATTTAGTTAGCAGTTATCCCAATAATTTCCACACATATAGAGATGAACATCTGCCATTGTTTATGGAGTGAAAAAGTTATTGTTTGTATTTGGCATTTTTGTTCCTATACCTCACTGAACAGAAATAAAAGATACTCTAGAAGAGCCAAGATCTTATTCCAGAGTCTAAGAAACATATTAATCTGTATGATTAATGAAAACGTGTAAAGGGTAGTTAAGAGAAAGACTGAGACTAGATATTTCTCTGTATCTGAATGTCACGAACAAAAAATGTTCATATATGTCACTAGAAATGTTAACACATATTTCCCCTTCTTTTAACTTAGAATGTGCAAATTCTGTAAGAAAAACAAGTATCAGCAGCATGTTAATAATAACAGCAGCATCTTGGGCATAACCAGAGAAGAAATCTGGATTGTTAAAAAAGAATTGTATTGATTTACCTAATCAATGTTCTTCACTAATTGATAACATTGTTAAGTAGATTAAGTATTTGGTGGAGGATATTTGCCTAGTAAATATATTCACGTTGGTTTGCCCTCAAATACCTCCACTACTTTGTCCTATGTCACATCATGTTCTGTCCTTATTAAAGCATGAAGGCCACAGCTTTATTTGTAAGGGCTAAAGTCAAAGAAACAGCAAAAACTTGTTTTTCTGAAGAGAGAAATTCTACAGACATCTTTCATGGGAATAGTTATAGTATCTAACATGTATACTGTGCTGTTTATCCACAGATATCAGAGATATTTCAAAGAAACAAAAGTGGTAAAAGAAAAAAATCCTGCCTGAAAGCTGAAAAGTTCTTCTAGAGAGGTTGAGCAAATAGAATATTTGCAATGGCCAAAGCAGAATACTTTCAATCCCTTTTTGTATGAATTCAGTGTATTTGGAGTGAATATCCAAAATCCAGTTAAGAGTACATATTGATCTGATAAGTAAACCTGGCTGAAAATCAGTGTTCTATCTTGTAGGACACTTGAGGTCTGTCTGTCCTGTCAAATAATTTGGCTCCTGAGTTAAGACCCAAACCCTGACCCCTTGATCTTCCACACTGCATAAATGTTAATTTGTTTCTAAACTTTCTCTTGGAGCGCTATCAATCAGTTCCCATCATGCAAAATCAATTTGTTATTAAAAAGAGAGTTTTCTGTAGAGATTGTTTTCAAGGGAGACAGTGGGTGAAGGCTGCAGTCAATTGGGTATTTTTCTGCTCTGTAGCATCCTCCAACATTACCTGGTGAGCACTGATTCTTAAAAATTAACACAACTTCCTGTGCCATGTCCTGGGGCAAGCAGTACACATCCTGAGTTTCATGATATAAAAACCTCTCCCTAGTGGGACTAAACACAGACTTCTTATTATTTCACAGATGCATGCAGGGGGGGAAAAAATAATATGCGGCAGAAGCACATGACACAGATCCAGGGCCAAGTGTTATGTGCCTGTGGCCCATGTGCCCTGAAAGGCATCTGGCTTTATGTGGGGTGTGTGTGAATCGCTGCCTCTGTTCACTAAGGACCAAAGACCACTCTGTGTCATAGATGCATTTAGCAATGGAGATATGTATTTTGTTTCTTGGAAAGTTTGATCCAAATCAGACCAAACCCTAAGATGCTGGAATTTCAAGCAAACCACAGTTAACAGTGAGAACTGCTTGTGCATACAGTAGTAGTACCCTCACAAGAGCACCAAAGCTAGTGCTAAGATGTGCTACTGTCTATGGCATGGTGCCAGACACAACACCTTTTCTTCCAATGGATTCATAAAAAGTCCTTTGAAGCCAAGATTTTTCAGATGCATACATAGGGCCTAGAGGATTGAAATGACTCATGCATACAAGTTCACAAGAAGGATCTAACAGCTGAGATGAAAGGCCTCTAAAGATGTTAATATTTTAATAACCTGGGACACTAAATAGTTTCTAAGCCCACACATTGATTCTGTAAATTTCTGATATGTGCCATACTCAGTATGTGTTTCTTCTGAAAGCAGGTATCTTTAAAGTTTTGGATATTGTTTAAATAATTATTTGCCATATGCCTAATGAATGGGTTGCACCAGTCAAAAAAATCCTAAATGTTTGACAGAACATTACACTTGCAAGACATATAAGGGCATGACATTTGTGAGTATGTGTAAGTGTTAGAATTTACTTTAAAGAACTGATGGGAGAACTAGATAATTTTTATTTGCCCTCACTGTATTTATGGACAGAAAATTTACTGAAAATATTAAAGAAACACAGCAGCTGAAAGAATGACAGAGTCTGTGGCTACTAGAGCTTTCATAGTTACTGTAAATACAACTAAAACAGAATCTGAGCTAGGACCACATTGCAATCTTATAGTCCAAAATCTCAGATATTATTTTTATCACAAGGAAAAAAAAACCCTTGAAACTTGATCCTTATTAAATGCAATAGTACAAAGCTCTGAGGTGTGAATTGCCCCATCTCCCTTTGTAAGAAACAGACAGTCATGTCTGATACACAAGTTCGAAAAAAGTACTACTGCCTCTTCCTTCTAGTAAAACGACTAAGAAAGAGACTGGCCCGGAGAAGACCAGCAAACTCACTCACTTAGTAAGTCCTACGTTTTGTTGCTGCTGGATAAACATTTAGCATTTTGAAATAAAAATAAATTGTGATATTTTCATCAAAGTTTTGATGGAAATGGAGGTAGATTATTTACCCACAGGGTAAATTCTCCTTTCACAGTTCTCCTTTCTGGTTTTCCAGCTCAAGAAGGGGAGCAGGAGAGTGCTTTAACAGCTTTCAGCATTTTGTAGCTCAGAATGGCAACAAGATTAAATTCCATCACATATTCTCCCAGTATTCCCTTTTCCCACTGATTTTCTTTCCTGAAATTATCTTGAAATACTAATCCATTCCTCTATTCAGATTCAACAGTAATATTCTGTTTTGTGGCAGATGCACCAGCCCATTTGACTTGATGGGCACAAACCACATTGGTGCACAGAATAGCTATGACACTGTCATGGCTAAAGCAATGTTTGGTCCACTTCCTTCCATGAGACCCTGTCACCTCTTAGGGACTTTGCTCTTTCTACAGGAAAGACCTCATACACCATACTGATAAACAGCCACACAAAATCCTAGGACAGATAGGAAGAGCAGACACGGCACACAGGTTTTGTTCTGAGAATATCAGCTGTAATATGAGATTTTAAAGGTCAAATGGAGAAATACATAAAATGCTCAACATTGGTTTAACTCTCCTCTTGCTGAAGGAAATGATAAAAGTTTTTGTAGGCAATGGTAATCCCCTGTAGAGGAGAGACTTCCAGCCATGAATTTTATCCTACAGAATAAATGTAGCTTTTTTTTTCAAAGCAGATCTCTCTCAATTTACATTAACTGAGATTCTCTCCCCTAAAATGTTGCAAAATTAAGTAAGAATGTTTTCCCCTATGCATCTGAGGTCTATATGGTTTCTCTCAGAAACCTTAGCTTGTGTGTGCCATGCGCATTGTAAACTCAGAGGTAACCAATAGTAAAAGGAGGATAAAATGAATGTAATACATCCCTTTTCCCTTTAGAAGGAAAGAAAACAGAACCCTGCTTTGTTCATGAAAGCCCAGCATTCACAGCTCAGCAGTCAGTCTTTGATTTGGAGCTGGTTTGCACCAGGGGTGCCATGACACTGATTTTTTATGGGGAAAAAATGAGGATAACAAGGCACTTAATAAGATTAAGTGATTTAGAGATACATCTGCAAAGCGTAGTTTAAAAACATCAGATGTTTTCTTTTTCTCTCTTTCCCTCCCTTTCCGTCTCCTTCAGGAACAGAGAAACAGACTTCTGAATTGCTGTGGTGTGGTTTTTTTCTCTCTCCAAACCTTAAATATTAATTTAAATAATAAAAAAAAATCCTTTGCAACTAGCTGACATATTTATCACTACAATTGTAAAAGCACATTTAAAAAGGCATAGAGAAAAACAATGAAATAGTGAACAATTCTTTAATGACAATTAAGAATTACAAGCACAGAAAAAACCTCAATCAATTTGATGCTGAGATAATTAGAATTAATGTCACATAGCTGTCCACAGAATTGTTTCTAGCATCCTGTGACTAATTCTTTCCCCCTGTGTGTCTACCAGCATCCTCCTATTCATAGCTCCATTCTACGTCTCCATTTTCAAAACACTCTTGCTTTCTCAAATCTCCTGTTTATTTTCCTGGGTAAGAGGCAGCATGTTCTCTGACTGATTTAAAGGTTTACAATAAGTATGCTTTTAGATTGGCCACGTGGCTGCTAACTCTTGGAACCAGTGAGGGGATAAGTTACAACTGCTTTTCTCCCTTTATTGGGCAGTAATGATTGAAGAAATTACAATCTCTTGCTAATAGTAATCATGAAACCTTAAGAAATTTTGTCTCTTTGAGACCTCATTTGTTATTTTTAATGTACTTGAAAGCTGGTTGATGATTTCAGTTCTGTTAGAGGAGGACTGATTGATACAGACAGTATGATCATATAAAACCTGTTGCCTTAGAAAAATGTGCTAAAGGATACAAAGATAGCTTATTTCTGGCTTGATATGGCTTAGTGTTGCTTCCAGAAGGATTTAAACTTTAACAATAATTCAACTCCAAGCTTCCCACTGTAAGAATGTCTTAAAGTCCTTTATAGAAACTGAATTTTAGTGATTTCTGCTCATAGAATATCCTTAAAATAAATTATTTTCAGTTTGTTTGGTTTTTTTTCAGTTGGATCACAGATATACTCAGATCAAAATAAGAATGTACACTCCTGAAAAACATTGTTTTCTTTTTTCATTGCAAATATGAATTAAAATGTAGAAAATTAAAAGGAGAAACATGGGGGGAAATGTCTGTGAAACATAGTTCAGAGAAATTATGTTGTTTCAAGACAGATTTTTAGTCCTGAAACAACCGGTGCTCCTTGTAACATCTGGAACCTCCACACTCCCCTGTGCCAGCAAACAACTTCATAGCTTGCTACCTGTGATGGAAAGGGCCTAAAACTGGGAAGAAGCTGCACTAATCATTAATGAAGCTTTGAAATCTATTGGGAAAAAAATATCTGGTGAGAACAGATATATTAAACTGATGGTTCCCATTCTGAGGATACTCAGTCAGTCTAACTTGGCTCAGACTCACAAACCTTGGATTTTTTAAGACAAGGCAAAAAAGGAAGAGACTTTTTTGCCTGCAAACTGAAATGAAACAGCATTCTAGCCTCAAAGGAATAGAAAACTGCATTTTAATTTTGAGATTTCTTGCAGAAAAATGGTTGAAATAAGTTCTGAAAAATGTAGAATTTAAAATTTGCTCATCCCCCATTTTTCCATAGCGAGAGCCATCACAGCTATGCACACACCCTCACAGTCACAGAATGGTCGGGGTTGGGAGGGATCTCTGGAGTTAATCTTGTCCAACCCTTCTACTACAGCAGGGCCACCTAAAGCCTGTTTCCCAGGACCACGTCCAGACATCTGAACATCTTCGAAGTGGCAGTCCTCCCTGAGCAACCCGTTTCAGTGCTTAGTCACCCTCACTGTAAAAAAAGTGTTTCATGATATTCAGAGGGAATCTCCTGTGTTTCACTTTGTGTCCATTGCCTCTGGTCCTGGCACTGGGCACCACTAAAACAAGCTTGGCTCCATCGTCTTTCCACTATCCTTTCAGGTGTTTAAACACATTGATAACTCCCCTAAGCTGACTTTCATCTAAACAGTCCCAGCTCTCTCAGTCTTTCTTCATAGGGGGAAAGTCCCTTAATTATCTTTGTGACATTTTCTTGGACTCTCTTCAGTATGTCCATGTCACTCTTGAACTGGGTTTTTCAGAACTGTACACAGCACTCCATGTGTGGTCTCACCAGAGCTGAGGGGAAGGGTCACCTCCCTCTGCCTACAGGTAGTAGTTTGCCTAATGCAGCCCAAGATACCATTGACTCTCCCTGTGGCAAGGGCGCACGGCTGGCTCATGTTCAACTTGGTGTCCACCTGGACTCCCAGGTCCTTTTCTGCAAGGCTGCTTTCCAGCTGGGTGGTCTCCAACATATGTTGGTGCCTGGGTTTTTTTGTCCCCAGGTGCAGGACTTTGCATGTCTTATTCTTGAAATTCATAAGGCTCCTCTCAGCTCATTTCTCCAATCTGTTGAGGTCCTTCTGGGTGGCAGCATGACCCTCTGGTGTATCAGTCGCTCCTCCCAGTTTGGTGTCATCTGCAAACTTGCTGAGGGTACACACTTCCCCATCATCCAGATCATTAGTGAAATAGTTGAACAGGACTGGACACAGTATAGATCCCTGGGCTACAGTGCTAATTACTGGCCTCCAACTACACTTCGCACTGCTGATCACCACTCTCCATGCCCGGCCATTTGGTCAGTTTTCAATCCATCTCAGTGTCTGCCTATGCAACCCAAACATAACAGCTTGTCTGTGATGATATTACAACAGACAGTATAAAAGACCTTCCTGAAGTCCAGGTAGAAAATATCCGCTGCTCTTCCCTCATCTACCAGGCCAGTCATTTCATTGCAGAAGTCTGTTAAGGTGGTCAAGCATGACTTCGTCTTGGTGAATGTATTCTGGCTACTCGGGATTATTTTATTGTCCTTACTGTGCCTAGAAAGTCTTTCCACGATTAGCTGCTCCAAGACCTTCCCAGAGACTGAGGTGAGGCTGACCAGCCTGTAGTTCCCTGGGTCCTCATTGCCCTTCTTGAAGACAGGATTGACTCTTTCCTGCAGTCTTTGGGCACTTCTCCCTGTTGCCATGAGGGATCAAAAAGTACCAAGAGTGACCTCACAATTATATCAGCCAGCTCCCACAGCACTCATGGTTGCACTCCCCCTGAAAAATAAGACAGAAGATCTAGTGACAACTGACATGGAGAAGGCTGAGGTACTCAATGATCCTTCTGTCTCAATTACTAAAGGCAATTCCTCTTCCCACACCTCTCAAGTCCCTGAACTACAAGGCAAGGACTATGGGAACAAAGTACCTCTCATCATAAAAGAAATTCATGTTCGAGACCATCTGAGGATAGTCTTGAACAGAAGTCCATGGGACCCAATGAGATGCATCCAAGGCTTTTGAGGTAACTGGCAGATGTAGTTGTTAAGCTACTCTCCATCATATTTCAAAATCCATGGCAATCAGGTAAAGTCCATGGTGACTGGGGAAAAGGGAATATCACATCCTTTTTTAAAAAGGGTAAAAAGAAGGACCCTGGGAACTACAAGCCACTGAGACTCACTTTCATGCCTGGTAAGATCATGGAACAGGTCCTCCTGGAAGACATGTCGAAACTTATGGAAGACAGGAAGGTGGTTAGAGACAACCAACATGGCTTCACCAAAGGCAAATTATGCCTGACTAGTCTTGTGGCGTTCTGTGATGGAGTGACTGCATCAGTGGACACCAAGATGACATGAAGCTGAGTGGTATGGTTGATTTGCTAGAGGGAAGGGATGCCATCCAGAGGAACCTTAGGCTTGAGGAATGGGTCCATGCAAACCTCATGAAGTTCAACAAGGCCAAGTGCAAGGTCCTGCACCTGGGACAGGGTAATCCCTAGTATCAGTACAGACTGGCTGATGAATGGATTGAGAGCAGCCCTGAGGAGAAGGACATGGAGATACTGGTGGACAAAAAGTATTGTGTTTGCCAGCAACTTGTGCTTGCGGTGCAGAAAGCCAATTGTATCCTTGGCTGCATAAAAAATAAAAAGTGTGGCCAGAGGTCAACCGAGGTGATTCTCCCCCTTTGCTCTTCTGAGACCCCGCCTGGAGTGCTACATCCAGTTTTGGAGTCCCCAGCACAAGAAAGACAGGGACCTTTTAAAGTGGGTTGAGAGAGAGGCCACAGAAATGATCAGAGAGCTGGGATAGTTCTTCTCTGAAGACAGACTGAGAGAATTGGGGTTATTTAGCCTGGAGAAAAGAAGGCTCTGGGGAGACCTTGTTGCAACCTTTCAGTAGCTAAAGGGAGCTTAAAATAAAGATGGAGAACTGGTTGCCTAGCGAAGTTTTGAATGCCCCATCTCTGGAAGTGTTCAAGGTCAGGCTGGATGCAGCTTCAATCCACCTGATTTAGTGAAAGATGTCCCTGCCCAAGGCAAGGGGGTTGGACTAGATGTTCTTTAAAAGATTTCTTCCAACCCAAACCATTCTATGACTCTACGATCCCATCAAAGCTCATTGGGTTATATATGTCCAGTTTTCTTAAGTATTACCTGTCTTGACCCTCTTCCACCATGGTTAGATCTTCTTTGCTTTAGCCTTTCCCCCTGATCTCTGGGACCTGGGATTCCCAAAGGCCAGTCTTGCTAAGAAAGACTGAGGCAAAGAAGGTATTCAGTATTTCAGCTTTTTCCATGCCCTGTGTTACCAGGTCCCCAGTCTCATTGAGCAATGGATCCATATTTTCCCTAGTCTTCCTTTTGTTGCCTATGTGCTTATAGAATCCCCTCTTGTTTTCTTTGACATCCCTGGTCAGACTTAATTCCATGTGGGCTTTAGCTTTCCTAATTCATCCCTGGATGGTTGGACAACGTTTCTGTATTCTGCCCAGGTTACCTGTCCTTGTTTCCGCCCTCTGTATGCTTCATTTTTGTGGTTTTTTTTGGCCAGGAGCATGTTTGCAGGCCTCCTGACACTTTTGCCTGACTTTATGCTCATTAAGCTGGAACACTCCTGAGCTTGGAGGAGGTGATCTTTGAATATTAACCAGCTTTCTTGGGCCCTTTTTCCATCCAGGACCTTATCCCATGGGACTCTTCCAAGCAGTTTTTTGAAGAGGCCAAAGTCTGCTTTCCTGAAGTCCAGGGTTATGAGCTTTCTTTTCACCCTCCTCCCTGCCTTCATGACTCTGAACAGCACCATCTCATGGTCACTGCAGCCAAGGCTGCCTCTGACTTTCACATCCCCAACACGCCCTTCTTTGTTGGTGTGTATGAAGTCCAGCAAACCACCTCTCCTTTTTGGGCCCTCTATATCTTGGAGGAGGAAATTGTCATTGATGAACTCCAGGAACCTCCAGGAGGTTCCTGGACAACATCTGCTGTTGTTCCTCCAGCAGATGTCATTGTAGTTGAATTCCCTCTTGAGGATAAGGATCAGTGAATGTGAGGCTGCTCCTATCTGTCTGTAGAGGGCCTGATCTACTTGTTCTTCCTGGTCAGGTGGCCTACAGTGGACACCTACTATAATGCTATCTTTACCTGTCCTCTATTTAATCCTCACACATAAGCTGTTTGTTGGCTTCTCATCCATCCCCAAACGGAGCTCCATGCACTCCAGCTGCTCTATCACGTAAAAGGCAATGCACCTTCTTCATCTTCCCTTCCTGTCCTTCCTAATGAGCCTTTATCCCTCCATTGCAACATTCCATGGGAGTTGCAATGTCATGGGAGCTATCCCACCACACCTCCATGACTTCAACAAGATTGTAGCCCTGCAACTGCACACATATCTCTTAACTCATTGTGTTTATTCCCCATACTGTGTGCACTGGTGGACAAACACTTTAAAGAAGCACCCCAGCATGCTGAGTTGCTAGAGAGTGTTTTGTGAATTTCTCCATAATGTTTCCTTGTAGGCACTTCCTTTCTGCCATGCAAGTGCTGAAGGTGACCTCACTTAAGCCCCATTTTATTGGTTTTGTGACCCCTTCCTGCCGTATCACCCCATGTCCTTTATTCAGTGATCCTATCACATTACCCCATGCCCTTTGCTCATCTTGGTATAAGAAAGAATTTATTTTACAGTGGCAACAACCATTCACTGGAACAACCTTCCCATGAACATGCTACAGTCTCTATCACTTGAGATTTTCAAAACGTAACTGGACTGGGTGTTAGCTAACCTCTTCTAGGCTCCCTTTCCCGTGAAAGGTTGGACCAGGTGATCTTTTGAGGTTTCTTTCAACCTGGGCTGTGCTATGATTCTATGATCCTGTTTGTTACTCTCTCACAAGAGTGCTGGGTACTCTCTCCCTCCCTGTTATTCTTGGTTCAAAGCCCTCCTAGTGACATCAGACATCCTATTGGAAAAAATAGCTTTTCCCTGCTTAGAGAGGTGGATCTCACCTCTCCCAGGAAGATGCTGACCTGAAAATAGAATCCCATGATCCCTGCTGCCAACACCAGCTCTGCAGCCACACGAGTGCAGTCCAGCCTCTCACAGTGGTGTAGTTTTTCGCAGGGGCAACCTGACTCCACGGATGGTCTGGGGATGCCTCATAAACCAAATTAAGTTTTTGTCTTCAGTATTTCTGGGGTTTCTAAGAACTTCATTTACTCCATTTGTCTGATTAGAAGAAGATTGAGGTTGGTTTGGACTATAATGAGGAGGAAAGGATTAAAATCACAAAGCAAAAATTTCAAGACCTGCACACTTTGCACTCTGAAAGGGTTAATAACATTAGGACTGGCAGTTGGTACTTCAAAAGCTGAAGTAAATACACAAAATACGCAGATCCAAACCTTAATTCATTCGCTTATCTGCCACCTTTTGCACTATTACTGAGTTACATAACATTTCTTAAAATTAAAACATTTCTAAAACCTGTAAAGCAGCTTGCACTGCTGAGTGTATTGTTCTTTATAAACTGTTTTCAAAAACCCAAACCATATGGATGCAGCTCTTTTACAATATCTTTGACCGAGCCAGGCTCTTTCCAAAAAAGAATAAGAACAATAATAACAACAAGAAATGCTGTCAGTATTTTAAATGGTTTGACCCAAAAGCATTTAGCATGGATTTGTTTGAGGTACTATAAACTAGAAAAAAATTCGAATTAATCCCATCACCTTAGAGTTCTGGTTGTATTTCGCAAGAACTTTTTTGACATTTTTGTGATAAATGCAAATGTAGGAGATTCAGAGTTAAGAGGAAGAAAACTCGTTGGATTACTTCTAAGTTACTATAATTTTTTAATTAAAAAAGTTAATTGCTGTCAATAAAATGAAGTCTCTCTGTCTATTACTGGCTGAAAAACATTACACTTACTTTTAGAAGGTCTGCTTTCATTGCAAAAATAAAGAACAAAACTGCTGATTATTCAGCTGACAGTGGTTTTACATAACTGAAAAGGTGTTAATTGAAAACATGTTAGTTTTTCTTAGAAACATGGGGCTCAATTACCAAGTAAAATTATGGATAATTAAGGGAGTATTTCACATCCAAGTTGAAATGTAGTTTCTCTGCAGTGAAATAGGAGCTTTGCTACTGGCTGGAGCGAGGCAGGATTTCATCCTTACATGTTCAACTACTATCTAAACAATTTATACACAAAGTGCCAAACCCTGAGTACCTCTGTGATGTCTTTATAGGAATCCATCTCCCAAATATCATTTTTACAACACATAGCCTAAAAATAAACAGCAAAATTCCTGTATCACCATACCTATCTAAAACGTAAGTACCAGCTTAGGGATTTTTATCCTCTACTTCTATTAATTTGTTTTCTCTCAACTTCTTTTATGCTTATGCTTATATCCAGATTTGTAAAGACCTTTTTGCTGAACTTGAAACTCAAAACTACTTCCTTCCTTAGGTGTCTTCTCTGTTAGATGTGTGTCTTACAGAGGATTGCAGCGTGCTTTGTGATCTAGCACAGTGCTGCACCATGCCCTGCAGAAGATGAGATTTAAGGAAACCGAGTTCAGATCCCTGATACTGTTTTGGAGAGCTATCACCAAGATAACGATGAAGGAGATGCAGATATACCTGCATATTCCTTTTGAATAGAGTCATAGGTCTTTGCAGAACTTGGTACCTAACATGTATCAGCTATAGTAGAAATAAATGTGGGTCTGCAGTAACTAATGTTTCCTATAAAGAGTTACAGACTGCATAAAAGCTGAGTTATGCATCTTGAATTTGTCTGAAAACAAACATTGTTTCTATTTCAGTCACAGAGAGAACTGAGCAATGATAAGCCCTCATCTCATCAAAATTCTTTTTCTGTCTCTCTTGCTGTGGAGCCTCCACTGCCATCTGGTATATTTTATTTTCTTCCTCTTCAGATGCGTATCCTTAAGAGCCAGCTGTTATACAGCCCTCAATCTCTCAATGCCTTTCTCCAGTATTTCCACACTTGAGTTACACCAGGTATTCTGTGCAGTGCTGGGGAGTCTTTAACTTACATGGGCTCGCATCACAGGTTGTGACTTTGGAGGAAGTGACAGGTTTTTAAGCCTAACTACTCAAACTAAACACGAGCCAGGCAAATGAGCAAAAGTCAAGACTCAAGTATTTAGAAAAGAGTTCACTGGACTTCATTCAGGTTTTTCAGAATCCATCTCTTATTAGTTCTGCATGAATACTGGAATGATCCTTGCAGATTTTCCAAAAAGGCATTTTAGACTCTAATTGTTCTACACCAACTATTAATGGATGTTCAGTGACTGGAAGAATTGCTGAGAAGTAGATTGTCAAATACAATATCAAATTAACTTCAATTGATTTAGCATGTAAATGAAAAATCAGAAGTTGTCTAAAAGTAACTTCTCTGGGGCTTGGTCTGGGCCTCTTGTCTTTCTCCCTTCTCCTCCTCCATACACATACATTTTACAGCAGTGGTAGTAGCAGAAGCAGTTCCGGTCCAGATACAAGATGTCATCTATGTGCTGATGACACTACGTAATAGGCTTGGCCCAGCACCTCTGAAAATTGGATCACCTATGCAAGCTGACTTTGTGATATTTCAGAAGTGCTTGATGAGTAATAAATTAGTGCTAAACTTTGAGTAAAAGTTATAAAATTCACCTTTAATTCCAAATTAAGAATATTAGTAGCTCAGCTGCTGTTAGGTAGTGTATATATTAATGATTTTTTTTTTTTTTTTCCTTTTGAGCCATTCAAATTCTTTAAACATGGTGTTATTTGCCCATCTAAATTACTTTTTGCCTGGCCTGAAGTAAAGAATTTCAACATGGTCCTCTGAAATTATATCTGAATACATTATCTTCCAGGAACAACTGTCACTGTCCTTCACATAATCACTAGAAATTGATTTCCTGGGCAAATTCAAATAAAAAACTCCAGATCCAGAAATCACATGTTGATTCACAGAGAGAGTGTGCTCACTGTCTGAAATCTATCACAGCAGTTACAGGACTCTTTAAGGTAAAGTCCAGTGCACACCAAAAATAGTTTTGCAGTCTTCAAGATCTATGACATTGTTGGACCATTTGTGTTTTCCTTCATATGGTGACGTGTGAAACCCTTACAAGGGCCCTCATCTGTGGCACAGGGCTGCGCGATTTCTGTTGTGTCCTGCTTCATTCTCAGTGCAGTACAAGCACTGCTTCCCAGCCTCTGCTTTAGAATTTCATATACCAGGTTGGATGAGGGTAAGTTTCTAATGACTCTTCCTTTTGTGCTAAGATAGTTTTGAGTTGTTTTACTGGACATGTTAGTTAAAACTGTTTTTGTTGACATTTATGTATCTCTGCATCTTATAGTATATCTTAATGGCTTGCATATGCTCAGGTCAAAAGTATTCTCAGTTCATGGTGGCTTTTATTAACGAAGTAGTGGTAAAATTCCAGGAAACTTAATGCTTATAAATTTTCTGCAGTGTCACAAAGGATTCTAACCTACAGAATTCTATAAAATGAAAGTATTAATGTAAAGAAAGCACATAGTTTCTTATTCTATTATTTTATTGGTAGTCCTTTTCTCTGAGTGCCTGTTGATTTCAATTATATTGCATTTACTAAACATTTTTTTAATGACATTTATGACACTAAATTTCTCCATGAATACTGAATTTGGTTACAATTACATTACCCAGGCAGGGAATATTTCCATGCTTAGTACAAAATTCCTTGCAAACAGTATTTTCATTATCTCTATTCTTATTTTAAAGGAGTCATAATTTTCCTACAACAGTATGAACAGTATTAGCTTTAGTAATGATGAAAGGAGAGAAGTCTCTGAAAAAGCAGGGAAAAGAAAGAAAGCAGGAAAAATGTTGAAAGAAAGGAGGAAAAATATTAAAAAGTGGAGGATGCCAAAGTATCTACTGTACGAATAGTGGGACAGTGAGATGGCAAGACAAAATCTATGTACTGGTATAAACAATTCTTGGTCAGAGGGATTTACTATCACATTTACAACCCTAATCTTGTCTGCTTGCAGAAGAGTTACAACCGAAGAATAAAAACTAAAAGGAATGATGATCAAAAGTAAAACTGATCATTCTGCATACATGTCTTTACAAGGAAATGGAAATAGTATTTAAATTGAAATAATAACCACCAAAAAATTTCTTAATGGAATTACTCTTCAGTCATAGTCCTGCTGTAGAGAATACAGAAATACAGAATATATCTGTATTAGCAAGTAATGTAGTCAGAACAGACCAGTAAGTCATGCAATTGATTCAAAGATCCCATTACATACAGTTAAAGGTGTGTAGATCAGACTAGATTTAGTCTGTTCTGTTGGACCAACCATATCTGCTATGTATTTTCTGAAAGAAAGTGATTTCAAAAAATAAATCGTCCTTCAATGACCTTCTTAAGAAGTCTCACCCTGTCCTTTCAAATATTTCATGCAGAAGAGGATTTCATATCATGGTCCCTGACAATATTGCCAGACAAGGACTCACATCCGAAAGCTTTATTTATGTTCCTGTCTGTTTCATTTCTGATCACACTGAAATGTATACTGCTTAACCCATCTCTGTGCTGAGTTTCAGCAATGTTCAATCAGAGGCCTCAATAACCTGGTCCATACACCCAAAAGCCATGTATAACAAAGTGATATATTTACCCAAATTAGAAAATGGAGCATGAGCTCCAGGGATTAATGATGCCCACTGTGACCAGGGTGGACCAAGGTACTGTGTTTGGATGTGTCTGCTCTTTGAAGGATGCAGAGGAGACCTGGAATTACACAGGAGGGCACCACCTCTGACTTCAGACTCTGTAAAAGATGGACATCTGCAGTACCACTCCGCAAGTGCAGTTGTCTCTGGTCCTCAAGGACATCATTTTCACTTTCTTGAATGGTCTGTACAGTTTTCTACTAATCCTTTTGTATTCAGCAACAAGCATGTGGTTAGCAACCTCTTGATACTGTCACTGGGTTATTCTCCTCCTGAGAAACTTTTGGTGCTTTCAAGCTAGGTGCAATGGTGTTTTTTCCTGGACCCATGTTGTACCTTTTTGGATTTTCTGTATGTGGCAAAGCAGACATTACTATAAAGAAATACAATGCTAGGAGTGCATTATTAAAATACAATAAGAGGTATAATAGGGAATATAATATTAGTATTATTATGTCACCTCAATAAGAAGCAACAGCAGTAAAGATATGATAGGTAAAGGAAGAAGAAGACAGAGAAGGAGCTGCATGAGTTGCAAAGAGTTTAGGGCTGATAACAAACTTCAGGCATGAAGGTACATATGTCTTCTTTTCCATAGCACAGAAAACACTTTAGGGTGGCACAAGAACTCAATTATTCAAGAACTCTTTTTTGGCACAAATATGGTAGGTATGTGCAGGAGGAGGCTGAGAACTGCCCTGAGCATTGGACCAACATGTGGTGAGTGGTGAAACACTACTTCTCTGAAACAACCTGACAAAATGAGAAAGGCTTATTATAAGCCAAGGTAGCAGGATATTGGCTTCTCTCTGAAAAGCAGTAGGTACTTTTGGTGCATATACCAGTAAAAGTAAAACAATTCTTAAAAAGGCAAACTTCTTGAATGTAGATCTGACTTCAAAAAAGCACTTAAATCTGGGTTTTTTCTTTTTTTTAAGGAGGGTTTGGGATTCCTTCATACCAGCCTTTGTAAGTCTTTTGCTGGTCAATACCGCAGAAACAATGATTATAATGTTAGTAACACATTATTTAAATTTTATATTTCTTTTTATCTTTTCTTGAGTAAAATTGTTCTGAAAGGACTCTAGAAAATTACTGGAGGAGCCTGGACCCTAAACCCCTGAGGGATCTTCTTTAGACAGTCAGTGAGCTCAGGACAACTATAAACAGTAATACCATGCTCCCAGTAGATCAAGCATTTTCTGGCCGCACCAAACCCCTCAGTTTCATATATGTTTCTAAGATAGCCATAGCCTTAGTTCAAATCTTATTCTTCTGGGAGTATTGAAAAGTTGTATGCTATAGTTATCAAATATTACTAATTAGGCAGGCATCCACTGTAGGTTTACTGTTACGGAAAGCACATTAAATGTCTCATTTAGCTGAATTAACTTTTATTTTGGTTTACAGTTTTCTTATGGGGGAGGGGGAATTTTAATTATTTTTAAGAAAAGGTATGGAAAGGATTCACCACCAATTATGAAGGTTATTCTGTCTATGCTTCTTGTTAACTGCCTGGAGAGTCTGAGGAATAACACAGGAGTATTTCTAGGAGAGAATTTGAGGCAATCCTCTAATAGCTGTGACAGAAGATTATCTGGATGCAAGTTCCTAGTCAGAATAGATTTTCTGTCTATCAAATGAGATCCAAACCAGTTCTTTCAAGAATCATTAATTCTCAAAGCATTCAGGCTTTTAGAAATAGTTCACCAAGCACTGAATAAAAAGCTTTTTATAAGACTGACCAGGATCGTGCAAGCTCTAAAGCTTTTATCAGTAATTAAGCCGACACATATAGGCTGAAGGTTCTCATGAGTGCCGGGGTTAAGATTTTCTCGGCACACACCCCCCCCCGCCCCCGGCATATTTCTGGTTGTGGTCTGTTTTTGGTTTTGTTTTTGCTTGGTTTTTTCTCTCCTTTTTTTCTCTTTTATGGGTAAATACAATGCTTTAGTATGACAAGTAAATTGCTGGGCATGTCAAATTTTGTTACCTTGACTACTGCAGCCACTTACTTCATAACCTTTTGTTTCTGTTATTGCACCCCTCAACTTCATCCAGCAACTGTCAGTAAAATAATTCTCCTTTGTCAGTGTTCAGATCATATCATTCCACTGCTCTGTAGCTCCTTGCATTGCTGTCTTATCTTTTTCTGAATCAAAGCTATATGTTTTATCTCAAACGACAAGGCCTTTTAGAAACCTGCTTACATTTCAATTTTAGATAATAATTAGGTCTCTGATTCAAGTTTACTTTTCTCTGGGTCACCTTTCCTGGACATCGTTATTGTGAAGTTTTCATTTCATGATGTACTTGGTCCCAAAAAGTCAGGAGATGGAGACACACAGTGTATCTTTACTATGTGCTCTATCCTATGCTTTACTGTGTGAAGCAGAAGAAACTCCAGGAGTTGAGGTAAGCCATGAGACAGAGAACCCACATTACAGCTCTTCAGTTACTTATTTTGCCAATTCCCTGGCTAACCGAAATACTGAAAAGAAAATATTTGCTTCATGTGAGACTTAGATATTTTCTTATTGTAACAGCAAGAAGAAAAAGAGAAATTTCTGTCTCATTCAAACAAAATTTTTTATTGCAACACAGTATGTTGGGTTCTTTTTCTTTTTTTCTTTTTTTTCTTTTTCTTTTTTTTTCCCTTTTTTTTTTTTTACCTGGAGGGCAATTTCTTCAGAAATCTGTTTCAAAAGAAATCATCATTACGCTGAAAATAAACATTTTATTTTTCAGCTTCTCACACTTTCTTTTTTTTTTTTGGATAAAACATTGCAACACTCAACAGGAATTTGCAAGTAATCACATTTTTCATTGAAATAGATAAAACCAAATCCAATGAGTCCATGTGGTAGTCTTAACCTGTATAATATTTTTGCCTAAGGATCTGACTGCATGCAAATCTTCGTGCTAGTAATGGGACATAATACCCTTATGCAGCAAATAGTACTGTTCCAGCTCCTAAGACTAGTGTGATTTAACCTGCACTTAAAATAGACCTGTGTTTTACAGGTCCAAGTGAGCTCAGCAGTTACAGACAGACGTAAGCACTGTGCTGTGTTCATTTACCCCTCTCAGCTTAGATTTTTCCCATACTGAAGCAATCTTTTGGGTCTCTCCTACCACCCCCCAGCATCTCAAACCTTCTTATGCTACCTTGTCTTGAAGAATGACAAGAGTTCCTTCAGGTATAAAATGGTATTGAGTATTTCACAAAACAACAGACTAACCTGCAAGCTTCAAGACATCTGAATTCCTTCTCCAAGGCTTTTTTGAGTACATCTGTCAGGGACTTTTGCTATTTGCCTTCACGTGCTCTTTCAAAGGTGAAAAAAAAACCCATAAGTTTTTTCATCTGAGAGATAGCAGACCATTTGATAAAATTTGCCCATGTTACAAATGGATAAGCAAAGAATCATTAAAACAATCTTGGGATTAGACATTTTGAAAGCAATATCTAATCTTAGAAAGTAAATTACAAAGGAATCCAAGATGACACAGATGAATTGATTTTCATACAGTGGTATCAGCATGGGGATTTAGCCAAGTGATAACATCAGAAGTCAATTTACAACTTTAAAAAATACTTTTCTTGATAGTAACACACTTGAGGTTTAGGAGTTAAGTGAGGTAAGCCAGGCAGATGTAAGAGGGTTTTCTGTTGCTCTTTGGAGGTTTTTCTTTATTCATTTTTTACAGTGTGGAACAGTTCCAGAAGAAGGTTCAAAATCAACATGAATCTGATAGTCTTTCCCTACAGCATTTGAAATAAAACAAATTATGGAAGAACGAGAAAATCATACCACTTAACTGGAGAAGATTATGGGGAAAAAAAACCCACACAAAGCAACTTTTCACATTTCCAGGCAAAGAAATTGTTAACATATTAACTTCAAAGTTAACTAAGGCCAAGGATGGTTTCTTCTGGACCAAGTCATGCCATTAAATCTCTGTTCTAACTCCTCACCCCCAATGCCCTGCCTGAAATTATTGCCACCACTGACCTGTCAGGAGCTTAGTTCATATGTATACCTTGTAATATGCTTCAGGCAAGAACAGTCAGACAAGCTGGAGACACCATTATGCACTGTTTAGGGAAACCTGGCTGATTTTTGCCTGAAGCAAATGAAAGAGACTTGCTGTTCTCCTGGAAATAATGAAGAACTGGAAGTAATCACCTCCACTGGCACATCCGTGTCAACTGGGAAGGCATTTGTCCAGTGTTGAATAGAGCTTCTTTCTGTGTCTCTTGCTCTGACCAAGTAATTTCATATTATGCAAATACTATCATAAATTGAGATAGCACTGTGACTTTAGACAATTTGCTTGATAACATAGTCATCTTTACATAACTGTTACTCTGTGAACAATCCCAAGGGTGTCAGTTATTGGAAACCGTTCCCCTTCAGTGCTAAGATCAAAATTATTAATAAGGCATAAACAAAAAATTAAATCTGGGAAACTTTCAAATATTAGGGAGGAAGTATGCTTCAGGAAAATGCATACAAACTCTTATTTTACTAGATTTCCACTTTCAGTGACAGTGTATGTGTTATAGATTAGCCTGACCCTTCACAGATGAGTGCAGGAAGCCCTGCATTCTCCAGTTTATGGCAGGGCAAAGAATGATACATGTTATAGGCCTGTTCAGTGGATCCACCTAAAATTTCTGGAATTTTAAGTAGGTCCCTGGTTTTTTTCAGCAGAAAAGCATAGTCTGGCTTTTCTTTAGTGTTATAATTAAACCAAATGAAATTCGGGGGCATGGACATGAGAGAGACAATGAAACAGAGTAAATAATCAAGGGCCTGACTGAACAGAAATTTTTAGGATCACAGGGAAATTTCTGTTGGAAGAGATCTCAGGGGGTCTCAAATCCAATTTCCTGTTCACAGCAGGGTCACCCAGGTGATCAGACCAGGTTGTTCAGGCTTTTGTTAAGTCAGCACTTGAAAATCTCCAGGGATGAAGACTGCACAACCTCTCTGGGCCACTTGTGCCACTGTCTAACTGCACTCATGGGGAAAAAACAGAAAACCGTATATCCAGTCTAAACCCCTCTTGTCTGAACTTGCGCCTGTTGTCTCTCTGGTGCCCTGCACAGCTGTGAAGAACTCAACTCTGTCTCCTCAGTGACCTCCCCACAGGCACTGGGAGGTGCTGTTAAGTACCCCCAAAGCCGTCTCTACTCCAGGCTGACTGAACCCAGCTCCTCCAGCCTCTCCTCACAGGGCAAGTACTCCAGTCCCCACCATTTCCGTGGCCTCTCCTGAAATCTCTCCAGCTTCTTTCCTGTAGTGGAGGGTTGCCCATTGTGGAGCCAGAAGAGCTCTGGTCAGTTGTCCGTGTGTGACTGTGATGGTCAGTACCTGCAGCTGAAGTGGGGCTGTGGCCTTTGGGTCTCATACGCTCAGGTGCCATCAACAGGGGTCCGGGGGCAGCTACTGGGCAAACTGCTCGAGCCCAGCTGCTGGAGGCATCCACATTCTGCATACATGTATATATCTATAGATACAGAGATACATACACATTCTCACTAGTGAACCTCCATCCTGCTCAGCCAGAGAAGGAAGCGGGATGAAGCTTTTGGTGTCATTTGTGTTTTTGTGAGTACTCTTGTCCGTCTGTGATCAGCGTGGCCAGCCAGGTATATAGGCATATAGGTATACATGTCTGCATGTGTGCATGAACTTTCATATATATAATACATACCTGTGCTCTGTGTGTATGCCTACTGGGAATACATCTTCAGCTTCACTACTGATTGGACCTGAGGGCACGAAGCTGGGGCGCTTAACCTCTCTCAGGCTGTTGGTTCCAGCTGGATTTCCCCTAATATTAAACTCTGAAAAAACTCCTTAGGAGAAGTGATTAATATTGCATTATTGAGAGCATATTGCAGGGAACTGTCTTGTTATATCAGGAAGGTGATTTCATAACATAATCAGCTCTTACATAAAGCCACAATAATTATGTTTTGGGCAGTAAGATGCATTTGTAATTGTGATTTTTATTTCCAAATCTTTGTTTTTAGAAGAAGGAAATTAACCTGATCAGAGAAAAAATATGCATCAGTTCATAAACTGATATAAATCAAAAAAGCCCTCTTAAAACCATATATATATAACATTGAGTTTCAACAGCATTTGTAATAATGTGATCTTTGATCCGACACAGGAAGATGCAGGTATGATGATAAGAAAATGTGCTACGATTTGGCACATGGACAAGTGGATTGCACTTCCCTCTTGATTTCTAATTTTAAATAATTGGAAGGGAGCTCAGAGCATTGCAATTGCTGATTTTTAGGTATTCAGTCTCCCAATGAATAGATCTAAAAATATATACACTAAGAAAAGAATATAAGCTTACTAAATACCATGTCCTCGAATTTCTTCATGTTAACTCTATCATGAAGACAGTGAAAGGGATTCTTTCAATGCATACTTTAATTAGTGGAATGTATTCTGGCATGTGAAGTGCATTTCAGCAACACACAAAACTAAAGCTGCAATAGGTTAAATTGTACCCCAAAATCAAATACTACTAACCTAATTAACAAGTTGAATTAAGAACCATCAAGTATTCATCAAGAAGATTTTCCTTTTCATTAATCTCTCTAATCACATAATCCTCAGAGTACCAACCAAGTTGCTTGGTCACATCAAATATGAGGATAATTAAACTAAAGCGAGAACAGAAATTCTTTTTAGTATTCATTCATTCCAAAGTGATAAAATGTAGTAGTACCAGTGTTTCAGAGTAAAAGGATTTCTGAATTTTCTACTAAATTTTATGGGCTGCAAACTAAATGTGTCCAAAATTAAATTTCCTCCACTATTTAGCAGAGGCTTTAGGACCTTCCAACTGATAGATAGGGGCTTTGCCTGAGCAATAAGACTATTCATGTTCTCTAATAACTAAGGAATGTCTTACTGCCTCAGCAAGATTTCCTACAGTCTTGTTATTAGTTGCAATTTTATTGGATATTTGTATTCAGGGTTACATGTGTTCAATCTGTCTTTCTTTCGTGGTCCCAGCAATCATATGTGAGTTTTCAGGTTCCATACATTGCATGAAAAAAGTTTCTTTAGTCTTCTTCTAGGAACCAGATTTTTTTTTCAAACATATTCATCTGTGTAGTCAAGAAAACCAATATACATATAAAATTTATGAGATAAAGCAGAAGCTAAAGAGAGAAAATCAAATTCTACAACGAGCCCCTTCTTTCCTAGTATCTGGAGGACCTGGACATCAGTGAAAACTTGCAATGTTTCCTGCTTTATTGTGTCAGCTCTGCTTCCAAATGTAAGATTTATTGGCTCATCCGTTTACGAGGGCATCCCTGCCATATGCCATACTGGTTACATTACATAAAATAAATACAATTTCAGTCACCTGAACATTTTCATTCAGACCTTACGTCAGATGAACATCATCTTCAGGGTCACATCTTCATCATTTTAGATACACATGAATCCGTTTGAAGCCAAAACGGTGTGTATTTCATCATCTTCAATTGCATAGATGGAGTTTGTCCTGTATGCCTAAATGTAAACATTTCCATGCAATTCTAAGTTTGAAAACAAACAGAAACCCTAAATAAAATAAGTTGAGACCTCAGTTTGGAAAGCTGCTCTGAATAGTCCTTTGAAAGCAATATAATGAGTTTTACTATTCTGGTCTCTCTAAATCATAGGAGGACAATTTATCAGATAGAGCATTGTATGATTTACAGCAGTAACACACCTCTAGGCATTCAGTGAAAGAAATCTGTGTCTCACTTTTGAAGGACTTTCTTCTCATCCTTAATGTACCTAGCTGATGCAGAGCATGTTCTACAGTGTGTTTGTGTCTCAGTAACTGGCCTTGAGTGGGTGAGGACTGTGATCTAAATTCAATATCTTTACAAGTTGTTTTGGAGAGGTGATTTGAAAAGCAACTTACTTTTAGCCCTTTACTTTGGTAATACTAGTCTAGGATACTTATCTGAATACCTGAAAATCAAACAGTGGTCATTATCAAGATCTTTCCCCATATCTTATCATTTCCATACCTTTTCTTTTTGTTTTTAATCTCCTTCTTGAAACTTTCCTTTTCCTTTTGCCTTTTCTCTCTTTTTTAAAGTTGTGACAGGCAGAGAATGACAGTGTTTTTCTAGCTGCTGTGGCCAAGGGATTATTGTACAAGTAATCAACTGTATATTAATTTAAATATAAAGGAGCCAGAAGGAATCCTCACGTTAATGCCTTGGTTTTGCCAGCTGTTCCAGAAGAGCCAGACTCAGACTACATATTTTCAGTCTTTACTTTGAAAAGTGAATTTAGGATAGATCACTCTCTGTAAACATTGAAAAGGTATGAAATGTCTCATAAAATATGTAAGTAAAAAATAAAATAAAATATCAGATTTATGTTTAAGGGAATAACATTGAAGATTGTCTATTCCTTTATTTAATGGCCTGAAAGAATGACACAAAAGCTGTTAGGGATGTCATGCTCATATCAAGCATATGTAAAGAAATAAGTCTGCTTAGCTTTTTCTAATATCACTTCTACTTCATAGTAACAACCCTGTATTCCTACAACACAAAATCATCCTACAGCATTAAGAAATCTAACCCTTAGGTTTTGTGTTTAGCAACTTCCAAGATCTTCAGTAATGTTCTCTTAAAGTACCTATTAGTACAGTAATATATTAATGTAAATATAATTTGCATTTTATTACCTAATTAAATGAAAAGTATATTTGTATTTTTCAAACTTGTGGCTTCATTTTCCATTCTGTATGTCAAGGAATTTGTCTTCTAGCTACCGTGTAAGTAAATTATAATAACTTTTGTAGTTATATGTCTAAAACTGTGTCCAATTAAGACATGGGAATAAGTATTATAAGGATTGGTTAAATTTATAACACAGTTTAAAGCTGTTAGGCCTAATAAAAACTTTAGGTCAGATACATGCATGCATACCAGTGTATCTTCCTTTTTTAAGTGGAAGAAGGTAGATGTGAACTAACTAGGATATCGTGCTTAATTTTGCCTCTTTCATGTACACTAAGCCTCGATCTTCTATCCTGGATCATCTAATCTTTTCTGTGTGTAAAAGTGTTTATCAGTCTGTCCTGGATGACTGAGAACTTTTAATGTCCTTTGACTCATTTTCTAATCTCTCTGTATTAACTGACTGTTTTTACCTGTGGGGACAGCCCAGTTTCCTGTTCATGAATGTTTTGAAGATTTACTTGGTATTTCAGGAAAAAAGAAAAACTTTTTTTTTAAATTATAGATGGAACTGTGTATGTATATAATCATATATATATATAAATATATATGTATATGTGTATGTATACAAAAGTATTTTGTAACCAGACCTTTATTTTGCACCCAAATCAGAAATATCAGTCATCTGAGTTTGGTTCACCTTTTACTTATCCCTTGACCATAGATCAAAGGAATTAGAAACAGAGAAGATTTGTCAGATCATGTACTTTAAACCCTGGGGACAAACAGGATTGTTGCCTGCACTATATCTTGTATGCTACCTATTCTCATTATAATTGTCTCAAGTGAGAAAGTTTGAATATTCTCCTTGGGAATTTTTTACATAATGTGAAATCTATCAATGACAAGTGTTTTTCCTCAAATATAGTATTTTTCCTATCTTTATTATTAGCTGTTATTCCTGGTAATGACACATTGTACTCTCTGAGATCACTTTTACCTCTAACTATTCATATCCTTCAAAAAACATATTTTCAACTAAGCAGGCTATGTTATTTTACTTTTTACGTTTCCCATTTCTACAAATCTTTTCCATTTATTGCATTTTAATGCAGACTTTGTTCACATGGGCATGAGTGAGCAATCATACCAATTGAAGAAAATTAAGAAATTATGCAATTCAATGCAGCTGTAGGTTTGGATGTATTTTTCTTGCAATTCTTGCCCCAAGTTTAACACAAGTCCTTATATAGAAGGATCAGGCCTAGCCAGCATGGGTTTATGAAAGGAAATTCCTGCTTAATGAACCTGATCTCCTTCTATGACAAGATGATCCATCTCGTGGATGAGGGAAAGGCTGTGGATGTTGTCTACCTGAACCTTTTGACACCGTCTCCCACCGTATTCTCCTGGAGAAACTGACTGATTATGGCTTGGACAAGTGTACTCTACATTGGGTAAAAAGCTGGCTGGATGATTGAGCCCAAAGAGTGGTGGTCTTACATCCACCTGGCAGCTGGGTACAAGCGGTGTTTCCCAGGGCTCAGTATTGGGGCCAGTCCTGTTTAATATCTTTATTGATGATCTGGGTGAAGAGATTGAGCGCACCTGACACCAGGCTGGGTGGGAGTATTGATCTGCTTGAGACTAGGAAGGCAGAGGGATCTGGACAGGCTGGACTGATGGGCCAAGGCCGATTGTATGAGGTTCAGCAAGAAGTGCTGGGTCCTCCACTTGGGTCACAACAACCCCAGGCAATGCTACAGGCCTGGGGAAGAGCGGCTGGAAAGCTGCCTGGCGGAAAAGGACCTGGGGATTCTGGTCGACAGCCAGCTGAACATGAGCCATCAGCGTGCCCAGGTGGCCAAGAAGGCCAGTAGCATCCTGGCTCGTATCAGAAACAGTGCTGGCCAGCAGGACAAGGGGAGTGATTTTCCCCTTGTACTCAGCACTGGTGAGGCCACACCTGAAATACTGGGTTCAGTTTTGGGCCCCTCACTACAAGAAAGACATTAGGGTGCTGGAGCATTTCCAGAGAAGGGCAGTGAAGCTGGTGGAAGGGTCTAGAGATTAAGTCTTATGAGGAGTGGCTGAGGGAACTGGGTTTGTTCATCTGGAGAAAAAGAGGCTCAGGGGAGACTTTACTGCTCTCTCCAGCTACCTGAAAGGAAGTTGTAGGCAGGTGGGGATTGGTCTCTTCCCCCAAATTACAAGTGACAGGAGAAGGAGAAACAGCTTAAAGTTGCATCAGGAGAGGTTTAGATTGGATATTAGGAAAAATTTCTTCACTGAAAGGGTCATCAAGCATTGGAACAGGCTGCTCAGGGAGGTGGTGGAATCACCATCCCTAGAAGTGTTTAAAAAATGAGTAGATGTGGTGCTCAGGGACATGGATTAGTGGTGGACTTGGCAGTCCTGGGTTAATGGTAGGATCTGATGATCTTAAAGGTCTTGTCCAACCTAAATGCTTCTATGATTCTCTAGTCCAGTGAATAAATAATGTGAATTAAAGATTGTAGATTCTACAAACACCACAAAAAAGTCTTCTATAACTCACTGTTGGTATCAGTCTTGCTACTTTGTGCATTATGACTCTCCCTGCTGTTGACATCTCTTTGCAATGTGTTATCTTCCTAAATAAGATTGTAATCTCTTCTCAGCATTCAGATCCCTCTGAAAAAAATAAGATCATAATTAAAAAGTCTCCAGTGTTCACCAATATGATTTTATAGCTTTATCTGTGTAGTTTCTCTAATTTTAGTTAATTCTGGCTTGATTTAAGGAAATGTTTTCTTTATTCTCATGGGTTGTATGTTGCTAAATGCTATATTGTTGCTAAACATATGTTAAATAATTTAATCCCCTGTAGCCCTTAAGCCCAGGAAATATGTGCTTATCATGTTAGTAAGAAACCACAGGTTTTGTATTAATTTAACAATACAGGTCTCAGAAATTGTTGATCCTTGTCTGTACTTGTCTAGTCTTATATTTATTCTAGACCATTTAATCTGAAATAACACATTGTCTAACTGTGAGGTGATCGACATGTGACTTGTTTTAGTATTAATGCAGCTTTTTGCAATTACAAAGTTTTACCCTAAAATCTGTACAAGCTATGGCAACGATCTGGGAAAGAAAGCGTTATTGGTAACCAAGTGTGTGTACCAGTAGGGAAAGAAGCACTAGCAAAAGACAGTTTCATTTTTAAATTTAAAAAAGCACCAACAACACCCAAAGAGAAAGAACCTCTCACCTTCAATATCACCTTCAACTCCCAGTGAAGGACTTGGGATTTTGACAAGCTTTCATAACAATAGATAGCAGATAGGAAGGGTGAACACAAGGGAAAGGGGCTGATACTCAAAAATTTGTGCATATCCTTTTTAACTGCATTTTGATAGCAATTAGAAGTAATTGTTGAGGGATTTTTTTCTTAAAATGTTGCTATCGTAAATGTACTAAGAAGGGCTATTTTTTTCCTACTTTGATTAGGCCATTAGGATATTAATTAGTTGAATAAATCATAATTCTTAGTTCTACATATCAGATGCTCTCTTTTTGTTTTTCAGAGCTGCTTAATGTTTTTTTTCCCCAAACTTTTAAAAATAACACATTATAACATGGTTATGACTGATAGGTTTTCATCATAAGCACAGTAATATTTTGAGCTGACCTTTCCAGAATTTTATTTTGATGTTGGACATCCACCTTGAAACAACCTGGAACCCATTTTAGAAATCCCTAAGTCTTTAAAAAAAATGTCAAAGAGAGGCCAGAGACCCCTATTTGAACATAGAAATCTAAAATCTGTAATATTGATCTTTGGTGGTCATGTCATTTCTGAAAATATGACCAAGTGTTTTTCTAGCTTTTTTTTTTTTTTTGGTAAACATTAATTTTATCATGTTACCACAGCCTGAAGTGCCATAAGGCAAACATCAGTTTTTCACTGTGTTTTGATAATAAGAGTGCCATAGGGGGCTCCAAACTTCGTAAGAAATGTAGGGGAAACATGATTTTTCATCCTAACCCTGAGAGAGAGGGGTTGTCTAAGATAGTAAGCTAAAATAACAGTACTGGAACATCATTGTGCTGCTCTTGCTGCTTCTGCCTCTCTCCCTTGCCTGCCATAGTGACAGCTGCATAAACCCAGCTCTTGCCTCATTAGCAGCAGCCTCTGAAACCCTGGGTTTTCAGGACTCTGGCATAAATAAACTAGGCAGCAGGCTCGTGGCTGTTTTCCTGCCCTTGATTGTATGCTGTTCTCCACATCTGCTTACTTTTCTTGTGCCAACAGAGAGCTCTGGATATTTCTCATATGCTTCCCCTTCCCCCTGCCCCTACATCTTTGGCACTTTCTGAATTCTTCCTGAGTTTTCTATAAGGGTTGTCACTTCAAGCACCCTACAGTGCTTATCAAACTTACTGAACTCGTCAATATTCACCAAGTCTCCAGGTGACCACAGCTCTTTCCCAGTCTCAACTTCCAATCTGTCATTCTGTCGGTGCACTGTTTTTATTTGTGTTTCCATCTCTGTGAAATATTCTTGTCTTGTCCCTTCTTTAGTAATTCTACAGCCTGATAAATTACTTTATTAATACTCTCAGAATGAAACCATACCAAGTTATGCAATCAACACACACTTCCAAACAAATAGGCAGAGATTCCTTCTTATTATATTACTACAAGTGGATGGTCCCTTTGTATGAGGTAAGAAAACAGTTCTGTTCTACTGTTCTTTCTGCCTTTGTAAGCATCTCATAACCTGGTGTTCTGAACTGGTAAGTCACAATTCTGGGAGAAGAATTAAACAGGTGATTGCAGATGAAAAGGTTTTATAATTCAAAATAAAGAAAATCTGACTTTCCTACCTCTTGAATGACTCCTTCTTTTAAGATTTCTCTGGATACATGGAAAACATGTGGCCCTAGAGTGCTCCCCAACTCCTGAATGTGGTTGTCTGCCTTGGGCACATGTTAGGGTGAGATTTACATGTAGATAATTTCTCCCCTAGTTCTTCCCTCCCCCATTTCTGTCTTTTAAAAGTGAAAAATGGGAATGAGAATGGGGAAGTGGTGAGCTACAGTGTGTTTCAGGAAAACCTCCAGTCTGAGCGATTAGAATATAATGAAAAACACATGCTAAAATACGGCCTCTCTCAATCTCCTGGACTGCAACCTGAGGCACATGGTATTGGCTTATGACTGTGCTCATACATCTGTGTGTTACTGTTCCACTGAAAGTAAATGTTAAGGCACATTTTTGTTACCATTACCATTTACCCTTCTTAGTTTTATTAAGATGAACCAACCTAAAAAGAAACTCTAGTTGAGAAGGAGATGTTTCAGACCATGACTCTATGAAATTGCATCCTTGTTTCACTACATTCGCTACTTTGGGCCAAGTAGTGTGGGTGGGTTTTGTGTGGGTGATATCAAATGGCTATCAGGAGTTAGCAGAGAGGCTGTTATTACTAATTGCAAAGGCAGTTTGTTCAATCCTTGCTCCAGAAATAAGAGGAAAGGAAGCAAAACCAGGCTAATATACTTTACCCTACACATGGAACAGAGCTGCTTTACCCATATCCTCCAAATAAATAAAGAAATCATAGAATCATTTAATCATTTAGGCTGGAAAGGACCTTTAAAATCATCGAGTCCAACTGCAAACCTAATACTGCCAATTTCACCACTAAACCATGTCACTAAGTGTCACATCTACATGGCTTTTAAATACCTACAGTGGTGGTGACTCAACCACTTCCCTGGGCAGCCTGTTCCATTGTTTGACAACCCTTTCCGTGAAGAATTTTTTCCTAATACCTAATTTGAACTTCCCATGGCACAACTTGAGGCCATTTCCTCTTGTCCTATTACTTGCTACTTGGGAGAAGAGACCGACCCCCACCTGCCTACAACCTCCTTTCAGACAGCTGTAGAGAGCAATAAGGCCTCCCCGGAGCCTCCTTTTCTTCAGACTGAACAAACCCAGTTCCCTCAGCCGCTCCTCATAAGACTTAATCTCTAGACCCTTCCACCAGCTTCATTGCTCTTCTAAAGACACACATCTAAGGACAGATCTGAGGAGGTCTGCATCTTACACTCTCCTTCAAAAAAAGTTTTAGACCTGAAGAACGTTCATCCTTTGAAGTACTTCAGAGTATAGTCACTGTAAAAGAATTCTGTAATAGAATGCTTAAAAAAAAATTGAAAATCCGATTTCTCTGTCCTAGGGCAAGTAGGAAAGGCAAATTTCCCAGAGTCTGGCCTTTTAATTTGTTCTCTTTCTGTTAACAGTTAAGTTTTAAATATTTTTGTCGTTACTGAACTAAGGCTGCTAATAGCCATTCACTGTTGGCAAATTTAAATTACTACGGCTTATGGTCATAAATAAAGTCAAATGATCATATTTCATTGCCATCTCCTGTTGTGATTCTGTTATCCTTGTGAAAAGTAATCATTAGCACAATAAATCTGTGCAATTTAATTCATGAATGACCCATGGCACAGTGTCATAAAATCTAAAGATGCCACAGTTTATTTCTCCATTAGGATTGTTTCCAATTGCACAAGATTTTAGTAGTTTATTTTTAAATTTTTATTTTACAAAATAAAATACATAGCTTTTTATTGATGGGTAAAGCAGGAAATACCTATGTTAATAATAAAGATACAAATAAACAGTTGCAATCAGAATATTTAGAAACAGCTGCAGCACCACCAAAATTGTTCAGATTGCTGATAGTATTTCAATTTCCATAAGCTTTTAGCCTGCTGTTGTCTTTGCTTTTACTAGTTTCAATACATTCATTTTCAGCTGGTTTAAATTGGATACTTAAATTAATGCATTGTCAATTTGCTCTTATGGCAGAATAAAATTAAAGTAGGAAACATAGATGTGGCATAACAATAATATAGTTTTAAAGATGCTCCTATACGCCAAAAATACACATTGTCACTAGCCAAGTAAACTTAATGACACTCACAAAATAGTATTTGTGAAGGCTATTAACAAGATGTTCTCTTTAAAAGTTAAATTGTTGTTCACAAAGAAATTATTGAATTTAACTGGCTGAATGCACACCTATTACTTTTGCAAGTACTTTAGATAAGGCAAATACAAGAACAAAACGTAATAGTACCAATTAGTATTGCCACATGCTCAAGCACTTGTTTCCTTGATATTTAAGTTTAATGTTCTTGGGATAGAAACTGGAAAATCGCAGAACATCAATATAGTGTTTAAACATTAATTTAATTTAACTGGAAGGAAATCAGTAGGCAAGCAGCAAGAAGTCCAAAATTGGACGTGTCCCATTTTTATCTCCAGGGAGCATTACAGTGTTTTGCAATAGCCTGTCTGACGACCTCTTGCTCATGCCAAACAGCTGTGTGCAGAGCCACTGGTAGCCATGCTTAGGTATCCGTGTATCGGATATCACTGCTTGACTGGTCTGAACTCTTGCTCTTCATTACTGAATTGCTACCTCACCATGAACCATTGAAGCTTTACAGTAAGAGGGAGAGGTTTTTTGCAAGAAATACCTTTCTTCTTTTAAAATCTCAGTGGACTATCAACAGCACATAGTAAGAACAGTTTACATTTTTTACTTGTTTTTAAATTTGGGGTTTCCAAATTTTCTCTTTAGCAGCATTACAAGACTATTCACATAACTGATAACTGTAAGATTTTAGGTTGATTCTCAGCTATAGGGTTGCTATTCAACTTTTTTTGAGTTACAGGCTTTTTATAGCAGAAAAATTTATGTGCCTGTTCCTTCATGTTCAAGAACATATGCACTTTCCTATGTCGATTCTATGTGCAGATCATGATGTGCCTGTTGGTGTCAACAGAGAAAAAAACGCCTACCTGGCTAAATCCAGTGACAGCAAAGCTGTTAGCAGTGTGGTGCCAAAGCCCTGGAGTAGGAGGGACAAAACCAGCTGAGGTCTTGGCACTTCCTCTGCTTTGGTTGTGTGCCAATGCACATGGCAAGTGCTGAAAGGTGTCCTTTTGCATACTTCTTGGGGGTAGGCAACCTGGCATCACGTTTTCAAACCCAGTCCCAATTTTGCTACAAAAGTATTTAAAAAACCTAACCCAAAGAGTTTGAACTTCTATTTTCAAATATAGGTCTGAACTACTCCATTTCTGGAGTGTCCTGATTGAAAGCTGTTAAAAGGCTGTAGGATTTGGGGACAGGTTGAGTGACTGCTTTCCACTTTTGGAGAGAACATTCTTTGGAGTTGCAGTTCTGGCATCAGCAGTGCAATAAAGATCTTGTGTTGTCTTGGATCAATAAGTCTGTGGACAAAGCAAAACCCTGGAAGCATGCTTTCACATAGTAGCTCAATACCTGCCTATCCTTATTAACAGAGACTGAAACATACTGTCTAACTGCTGTGGCATATTTTTGCTTAGTAACTCAGCTACACATCTTATTATGTTTCTTTTCCTGTTTAGGGGGTAGAGCTGACAACGTACTGTCTCTGTAGTTTGAAATCCATTTATGTTTGAATGCTACACAGTGCACTATGCACTCTTTTTCAAATTCAAATTTGCTCGAGTTAATTCATTTAACTACAGAGAATCATCTGTCTCTGGAGATTAGCGGAAGAGGTCAATTCTTTCACATCAGACATTTTAAATCATTGTGATCAAGATTGTCTCCAGTGCTTGCTGCTGAGAAAGTGTCATTTTCCTACCTTTACGTCTTTGTTACTTTATGAGAATTACATTGCCACTGTCTTTTTATTGCCAGGTTTTGGGGTTTTTTTCACATCTTGGAGAAAATAACTGGTTTGGACGGAGGGTGACGGGGTGTGTGGTTCTTTACAGAATATTACACTCAAGCAGTTACTTCCATACATTGAAGTAGAGAAGTTATACTAAAATATCTAACAAGAAAAGATGTATGTTTCTAAATGTAGTGAAGCTGGAGTAATTTTCTTGTCATTTTGAAATTGTAGACAAATCAGTCTAAACTTTTCCACCGAGGCAGAAAAAACCATAAATTTTGAATGAACAACTGATGTGATATGAATAACTAGAATCAGTGGTGCTGGAAGACATTTTTCTTACTACAGTTATTGAAAGTCTTAATATAAAGCTGAAAACTGATAATGCTCCTCAAGTTTATTTCTTATTTCTTATTTTCTATGAGAAAAATATTTTTAACATTAGGTGTACTTCTAGTGCTAGATCAATATTACATATGAACATGAAATCAAATATTTAATCGTGCCCAAACCACATATAAAACTTTTCATTGTATTTGTTCAACACAGATACATTCACAGCAAAACAAGCATGAGATGGTCTACAAAGATGAGTAAGACAAGTGGGACTCTATTTTATGACAAAATTAAAGTGGTTCTGTTTGAAGCACTGTGCTAGAATGTTGTAACAGCATGAGCTAATATTACTAAATGACATAACCTATGTGGTTTCCAGTAGCATTTTAGTTAGATCTGAAAGAAGCAATATAATCATCATGAGTACTGTTCTTTACTACGTGCCTTCTGGTCCCAGAGCTAGTTGATTTGATGGAAGTCCAGGGATTTGCACTGCATTGCAGTTTGTGATGTGGGCAGGTCCCAGAAAGATCTGGCTTATTTGTTCCATTAAAATGGAGTTCAAGAGGGATATGATTGTTTGCTATAAATATATGAGGGAAATAAATACCAAAGAAGGAAAAAAAAATCAAAACCCTTTAAGCTAAAGGACAATGCTGGCACAAGAACAAGCTTGTTTAAATATCCTTGAATGAATTTAGGCTCAAAATCAGAGCAGGGTTTCCAGCCAGAAGGTCCAGAGTAGCTTTCGGACAGCTAGAAGTAGACATAGAGAATATTGACTAGTGTTAAGATGGAGTGCAACCTGTTTATGAAAGAGATTGTTTTATGCAGTTACCTGAAACAGCAGAAGGAACATAAGCTCTAGAGGACTTGTCCAGTTCTTATATCACCTCCACCCCCTCCCTTCCCAAATGGCAGGTTGGGACTTCAAACCACATTCAGCAAACCTAACCTTCAACATCTAACAGAATCTGGCCCGTTTAGCCCATTGCACTGTGAGTGGAGAGAAACAGTGATGTGCAGAAAGCTGTCCCATTCACTAAAGTTGTCCTGAGTAAGTACTCTCTTTTTGCTTTTCATCTGCAAAGCACAGCAAGAATGTATGCTTAAATTAAGT
>JAVJGI010000014.1:13361590-13390500 GCA_035590275.1 Ibycter americanus | reverse complement strand
ACAGGTGTCAATGCCATAGACTCTTACAGTCAATTTAATTGTCTAAATAGGTAGCTAGTGTCAAATGCAATGTCCCAAGATATTCAGCTGGTCTCCAGCTGCCAGTCCAGAATGGTGCAAATCTCCTTTACTTTGTCATGTGTCAGCACCTTACAAATGGCTCAACTACTCTGTGATGTCTCAGGGGCCTTAGACGGCTGTGTTAGGTAACTGAACCTTACTCCTACTGTCATGTGTCTCAGCTGAAATAACTATCTCCTACAGGGTGAGCTTCAGCCCCATGTTAAGATATTTAGGTGTCTACACATAGATGCCTATATATAAAGCAGTCTAAACTGCAGCCATCAGCTGGGATCATGTTGATGTAACACTTAAAAGGCTGGAGGTAGGGGTTCAAGCTCACCTTGAAGAAGGTGTTTCAGCTCAAATCAATTGTTTCAGCATATGCATGTAGTGCAAGTTAAGATTCCTTAGGGAACCTTCTTGGCCTTCAGAAGCTGGCCCAGAAACGCCTGGTCTCTTTCAGGTCCTGTGCCCCACGTGCCACCCTTGTGCAGGTGTACTGGCTAGTCTATCACGTCTGCACTGTCCTCACTGGAAGACAATGTAGCAAAGCTGCTTCTCTGTGAATTCTTTTCCTGGAAGAAAAAGTCTGAATTCCAATCTAATTGTGCACTCAAAATTACTTCCTATACTAATTTATTGTTTTGGATGTCTAAGTCTATGGTCTGTCATTTAATGACCTGCCCATTTACTTTGTCTTTTCTTCTTTTTCATATGTTTTTGTCTTTGTTCTTATTACTCTGCTCAATGCAGTCAGATTAATGCAGGATTTTTGAATGTTTTAGTTTGTTTTCTAGCTAAGCTGTATTGCATTCTCCAGGCATATTTATTGTTACCTTCAGAAGTAAAGGTCTCAAACAGCAGATGATGCCAGATTTTTGTCCATGTTACACATAAGGACCACATTTATCTAGCAGCCTCTAGTTTACTGCAACTTGTTGTTCTTCAAAACAAAGTACCAACCACAACAACAATCATCATAGAATCATTAAATGGTTTGGGTTGGAAAGGACTTTAAAGATAATCTAGTTCTCCACTTGGACATCGAGCCATTTACCACAACTCTTTGAGTGCGACCATCCAGCCAATTCCTTATCCACCAAGTGGTCCACTCATCAAATCCATGTCTCTCCAGTTTAGAGACAAGGATGTTGTTTGGGACAGTATCAAAAGCTTTGCACAAGTCCACGCAGGTGATGTCAGTTGCGCTTCCCTGATCCACCAGTGCTATAACCTTATTGTAGAAGGCCACCAAATTTGTCAGACACAACTTGCCCTTAGTGAAGTCACATTGACTGTCACTTATCACCTCTGTATTTTCCATGTGCCTTAGCATAGTTTCCAGGAGGATCTGCTCCATGATCTCACCAGGCACAGATGTAAGAGTGACTGGCCTGTCATTGCCCAGGTCTTCCTTATTTCCCTTTTTAAACATGGGGATTATATTTCCCCTTTTCCACTCAGTGGAAACTTCACCGGATTGCTGACTTCTCAAATGTGATTGGTAGTGGCTTAGCCACTTCATCCACTGTTACCTCAGGACCCCTGAATGCACCTCATCAGGTCCCATGGACTTGAGCACCTTCAGTTTCCTTAGGTGGTCTTGAACCTGATCTTCTCTTATAACGAGTGGTTCTTCATTCTCCCAGTCCCTGCCTTTGCCTTCTGCGACCCGGGCAGTGTGGCTGGAGCACTCGCTGGTGAAGACTGAGGCAAAGAAATAATTGAGTACCCCAGCCTTCTCCATGTCTCAGGTAACCAGGTCTCCCATTTCCTTCTGGAGAGGGCCCACATTTTCTCTTGTCTTTGTTTTATCACCAACTACCTACAGAAGCTTTCCTTGTTGCCCCTTGATGTCCCTGGACAGGTTTAATTCTATCAGGGCTTTTGGTTTCCTAACCTGAGCCCTGGCTGCTTGGACAGTTTCTCTGTACTCTTCCCAGGCTACCTGTCCTTGCTTCCACCCTCTGTAGGCTTCCTTTTTGCAAGGAGCTCCTTGTTCAGCCATGCAGGCTTCTGGGCATTTTTGCCTGACTTCCATCACTCCTGAGCTTGGAGGAGGTGAACCTTGAATATTAACCAGCTTTCTTGGGTGACTCTTTCCTCCAGAGCTTTATCCCATGGTACTCTACCAAGCAGATTCTTGAAGACGCCTGTCTGCTCTCCTTAAGTCCAGGGTAGTGAGCTTGCTGTGTGCCCTCCTTGCTGCCCTAAGGATCTTGAACTCCACCATTTTGTGTCAAGGCTGCCCTTGAGTTTCACATTCCCCACCAGCCTGGTCGTGTTGGTGAGAACAAGGCCCAGCATATAAACAACGTTATTTTATCTTTTGGGACACTTTTCCTAATTATGTTATGAACATGAAGTGACAGATGTAGTCACCTCATTAAGTAGCACCACAACCACAGCGTAGATTTTGTCAGTGGATATGTCTCCGTCACGTGCGGTTTTACATCAATATAGTGTTTTTGTTAGAACTGAAGTGTAAGCTTTCCCTTCTTTTCTCACACTATTGTAAAACATGTTTCACATCAGTATCACCTCCTCATAAAGTTAGAATCAAGCCTTATAACTTCTTTTAAAAAAATGACTGATCACGTATGACTTTTACCTGGTACCAGGTCATTGACTCACAGCTTGGCAGTAGGCAGACATTTGCTGTCAAGCAGAGCTATTCTCAACTGACTCTGAATCAACATATTGCATCCATCATACTAAATTGCTTGCAAATCTCAAAACAGACTTGTACTGGGAAAAAATTTCTAAAGCTTGTTGAAAATCAACTAGGACAACTAGCACTAAACAGAGAGCTTTGGATTGATGCACAGTTTGTTTTCTGACTGAAGTTTCTCCAGAACAGCGTGTTCCCCACTGTGCAAATTTATTACTCACAGCCTTTGGGATTTGTTTGTTTCCCTTGCAGTTTATGCTGCTGGCTCTACTTTGGTTATGCCATCTGTTGTTCTTCTTTCCTTTTTCTTAGTGCTTCTTTTTCTCTGTGTCCTCCACTCCAAGCTACATTAACTGCTCTGTGTCTCTAAGGGTCTTTGGGATGTTTTAGCTGTATTGTGCAACACTGTCAACCGCCAATGCTTGGAGAACCCTGGGTTCCTTCTCACACCCTCCAGAAAGCATGAAACTTCTTTAAAACATAAATTATTTTTAACCTTCTGGAAATGTTTCTTCATCTACAGTTGGTTCTTGCACCTTTTTTGCAAAATATGCATATGTTTCTTCTTTCTCCTGTTCTCCTTTCTCTTCCTATCTCAATACTGGTAACTCTTGCATAAGAAGTCACGTCATAGTTTGCATTATTGTGTTGGGTTTTTTTCAGTCCTTAGTCCCTGAATTCATCTAAATGCAAGAGAATTCTCAGCTTTTATTTTAAAACATGGGCTAGAAAACTGCAGCACTGAATCAAAAACTGACACACAACTATTTCTTAGCTCTCACAGTTTTTAAAGAAATCACATAACACAAATTTTCTAAAATAATGATATACGTTTTTCATCTGTGCATTCTCCTGCCTCTGTGCTTTAAGAAAAAAAATATCTTTCTTGGATAAGTGTTCTCACGTGTAAACATTGAGGGAAAGTTGGAGTAGAACTGAATGGTTTCAATCTTTGGGTATGAATTGGCATTGCAATATGCATATTCTAGATTTAATCTGAAATAGCTTGCTTTTTAAAACAAGCCACAGTCGTTTTAAATATTTGTGAGTGCACGGAGTGCTGGAACACTGTGTGAGCTCAGCCATGTAGTTATGTGCATTTATACTCTATTGTTTGGATTCTTATGTGTCCTTTGTAGCTTATATGTCCTATGCACAGCTTTATTTACCTCTATGCAATAGCTAGGGTGACTTCATGAATCATGGTTTAAGTAAGAGAAAGAACACACGGAGATGCTTTAATAAGGAACAGTGAATGGAGGAGTACTTTTTGTCTGCATAGCTACATAACAATAAATCTATATTATAACTAACTACTCTGTAATTTTACAGAATATCACATTTAGTTGTTGTCTTGCTCATAAGCTATAATTTTTATTGAAACCTTAGTCTTCAGTAAGACAACTCTTAACACAAAAAGCCTAGCCTGTTCATTCTTCTGCTTGATATAGTGGCACAAATAACAACTGATAAATTGCAAAAGATTTGCCATGCGGACAGCAATAAAGTGATATGAAAGGACATAACGTGGACTTTGTGTTATTTCCAGTGTCTTGTACTGTCATGTGGGTTGCTTTTAATGATTGATTGTATTTTATTGTAGAGAAGGATGCTGGTGTCCTTGAAATACTATTTTTCAAATGTTACAAAACATATATGTTGAAATGAGTTCCCTCAGCAAATGAGGAGGGCAAGTGCATTAATGCAAGTATTAAAAAACTTGATCAGCTTACCAAGTCAAACCAGTTACACAGACTGTATAATGTAATCTGTGCTACACTGTAAATTATTATCTTCTACCTTTCGAAAATGGCAAGCAGTTGATAAAGCCCTCTGAGGAATTTACCATCCCTCTGCCTATCCATCTGTCCTACCATCTCTGGCTTTTGGAGAAACAGCTGTCTTTAAACATTATACAGTAATTCTATGCCAAAGGAATGCATGCATTATCGAAGCTAGTATTGTCTTGCGCATCCTAAAGGTGATTAACTTTTTAACAGGTTTTAAGAGATGCATTCATTTATTCAATAGACCGAACAATAAGCATAACTGTGGAACATAGATTACTTCCTTTTGTTTCAGTTGTTAAATAGCTGATACATCCCAACGGAAAAGCAAAATATTTATCTTACAGTTTCTGTTAGTGTCGCACAAAATTATATACAATATTCATAATGAAGAGTTAATAGTAATGTTGCACTGTTTGTAGGAAGCACAAACAGTGAATAAACTTCAAGGCTCAACAGTTTATTCCAATAAGAAAATTAAGTTTTTGCAAAATGAAACAGTTCTGTTACTATGTTATAGCACATATGTGTACTATTTAGTACTACTATTACTGAATAAATGTTTTTCAGCTATGTGGTTTAACAAGTAACAAGAGGTATGAAATACTGGAGAAAGAAGAGTACAGAACAACCCAGAATATGATATATTTGATCACTTAGGTGGGATTCACCCTGTTTAAGAGTGTAAGTTGGCTGCCTAACTGTAGTCAGTTGGGACTTTTATACAAAGTCAAAGGTACTTCCCACTACAGCCTCCAAGAATGACTAGAGAATAACATGAACCTCACACAGACCTTGTATCATATTTGTGAGCCTCGTGTAGATGTCTTAGGAACCCAGTGCACTTTAAATTCCGTTACAGAGCTATCTTCAGGCTTATGAATGTTGATCTAGATGACCACAGTGTAGATGTCTGCACTTGAGGTAGTCATCCTATTTTGCTATTCATGAAAAAAATCACCAAAACCAGAAAAGAAAAAAGAAAAAAAAATATTTAGGCCATTATTTGCGTTACTATGCTGTATATGTGGTGAACTGCCCACTAAAATGCTTATTGCTCTTTGCTGTACAAGGAGCTTAGTGCTCAGCTCAGATACAGACTTACATGTAGTCAGACGAATTTCAGACTTTTTTTACTAATAAATGAAAAGTGCCTGGTGAAAATATTAAGGCACTGGAAATCTGGATCTTCTTCTTGATTAAAAAGGTAACTCAGAGAAACTTTAATCTCAGAAAGCATTAGCTTCCTTGTCACTGTTAAGCAGAAGCAGATCAATCCAATTACTAGATTAGCATGAAAAGGTGTGATAAGGTCCACTCATATTATTTACCAGGGCCTCACTTCATCCAAGTGGTTAGTGCACTTGGATCCCTGAAGTGTGCTGCTATTACTTTTGGAAGAAAATTAGTGGGCAGCAGGCAAGAGAGTAGTAAATTACCTTAATCTCCTTTTAATTACAAATGTGCAGTTCCTGCAGACAGGCTTCGAATTGAGTGGATTTTAATAGTACAGCAGCACAATCCTGGATTGCACATTAGAAATTAAAAGTTATAAATCTTCTTGCTTGAGGAAGCTGTGCTGTTTTTTTTCCAGGAAAAAGTCAGATTTCGGTAGAGTTTTTCCTTCTTATCTTTTAGTTTGGTGGGACCTTTTCTTGACAGTATAATGGTTCTTACTAACAGTGACCACTTAATATTTTACCTTTGAAGCACTTACTGACAGTACTGGTTTTGACTGGGATGGAGCTAAATTTATTCATAGTAGCTGGTACAGTGCCATATTTTGGATTGTGACCAAACCAGTGTTGATAGCACAAGGATGTTTTAGCTAAAATCTGAACAGTGCTTACACAGAGTCAAGGCCTTTTCTGTTTCTTACATTGTCCCACCAGTGAGTAAACTGGGGATGCACAAGGAGTTGGGAAGGGATGCAGCTGGGGCAACTGACCCCAACTGACCGAAGGGATGTCCCATACTGTATGATGTCATGCTCAGCAATAAAACTAGAGAGGTGAAGGTTGGCAGGGGCTGCTGTTGCTCGGGAATTGGCTGCGCATCGGATGATTGTCAGTGAGCAATTGTCTTCTTTTGCATCAATTATTTTTCTTGTGTTCTCCCCCCACTCCCCTCACTCCTTGTTGCCTTTTTTCCTTCCATTAAAAAAAATTAAAATATTAATTGTCTTTGTCTCAACCTATGAGCTTTCTCACTTTTACGCTTCCAATTCTCTCTTCCATCCTGCTATGGTGGAGTGAGCAAGCAGCTGTGTGGAGGTTAGATGCCTACTGGGATTAAATCATGACACTGACCCCAGATTATTGGTTTGGTTGGTTTAAAATAGGCATATTCACAGCAGTGGCTCCAATAAAGTCTCTAATTTGGAACAGGGCATTGGAACTGATTGCTATGTTAGTCTGTTCAGATTACGAGTATCTCTGGAGCAGAACCATGTTTTACATGGTACTGAACACATATAAAACAAAGTAACAACAGCACTATAATGTGTTCAAATTTGTCCCTTGCCTATCAGGCTTACCAGTATAATGACTTAGTGACTGCCTTTTGATGATTATTTACTGTGCTGGCCAGAAAGTTTCAATATGCTATTATCAGTGAGATTAGACCAGTTTACTAGGGTGGGGGTTAAAAAAAAAATAATCTGAAGAATCAAGAACCAGGGACATAGAGAAAGATTTCTATTGAAGTTCCGGGTAGATTCCTGACAATGTCTAGTCTGATTTTCTGCTGCGTGTTCTCAGCAGCCTCAATGTAAAGAGCTTTAAGAGGCTTTGGGATAATATATCTGGTAGCTGCTTTAGTCTAATGTATGCTATTACATGACTTCTCAGGATGTCAGCTGGCTGCTTTCCAGTTTGATTCTGTACTAATGCACCAGTTCAGCAATTTATCCAAATTATCCCTTTATTGAAAAGGGCTTCAGTAAAACTTTATACTGTTAATTCAGCCATTTTTTCTCAAAACATACACTGAACTAAAAGGGATAAAATAATTAGATGTAAATTAATGTCCATATTTATATGTAATTAATTAGAATACTTCCTTTTATGTCCTTAGTTTGATACTGACACTATGGTCTTTTAAAGGCCTGTCTTCTTAAAAAAAGCTGGAAACCTATTCAAACACTTTTGGATAATCTATCAGATCTTTATTATTTATTTACTCATTTCCTGATTGTTAAACTAGCTGGTGCTTTTCCATTTTACTTATCCTTGCTGTCCATTCCAGTCCAATATATAAAACTGATTACCAGAGGTATTTGCAAAACACAGAATGCAGGGAGTTTGGAAAAACCCTGTAAAAGTTTGTGACTTTATATATTAATTAAAGAATAAAATTAATTTTGTACATAAGACAAGAAAGAACTGTGGGAAACTGTAAATCCAAACAACTGAAAATTTATGCCAAGTCTGCCATTTGTATTGGCAGTCTACCCCTTTTTTCTGGAATTTTCAGATTACCAGTAGTCTGGTCAAGCTGCTGAACACCATCACTCAAATGGCTGCTGGGCACATGCAGAACCATTTTGCATTCTGACCAAGAGATGGGTAACACCCACCATAGACTCTGCAGTTGATTTATACGTGTACCACAAGCCTAACATGATTTTAACTCATAGATCCAAATAATCCCAGAGAGAAATACAGGGCACTGCATCACAGAAGTAATTTTACGCTTTTTGATTTTTAAATGTTAACAAGTATGGAAATGTTTTACCAACAAGTCAAGGAAAGGATATGTTGTCCCTTTTCTCCCCAGGAACCAACACATCATTCAGTCCAGTCTCAGTCATCTAGAAAATGAATAATGAACTCAAATAAATATTTCTGGGTTTATTATGCAAATATTTTAGACTTTTATGTCATTGTCATTAATTATATTTTACAAACAATGTTGCTACATGTTTTCAAAAAATACGATAGGTTATACTTCAAATGTGCCTTATCATGCCCAATGAATGAATGATTGGATGAATGAATGAATTAATGGTGAAGAAACAAAAATGTAAAAAAGACAAAAAAGGTAAATAAAAAATAATCACATGGTGAAGTGCTTATGAAACTATTATATTTTAGGATGTATAAAAAACTCTTGTCTCACATATTCATCAAAATATCCACAGTATCAAAACTCTGCAAAGAAGGCTCATGTTTATGACAATAATGTTTGCCCATTTAACTGAGATAATATTGATAAAAGACTGTTAGATATTGAGGGGGTTTTTTTCCTTCCTTTTTTAAACTGTGTACCTGGTCTGACAATATTGAAAGGAGGTAAATAGGATGATTAAGCTAGGTTTTTTGATGGTGATGGCGCTGTGGCAAGTGATTCTGTCTGAAAATTAAAATGGCAATCAACATGTTTTTATGGACAATGTACCCTGTCAAAAAAATGTGATGCCTTTTTACATTATAAGTTTACCTGATAACTGCAGTTGATAACTGCTTTGACATAATGGAGTTAAAGTACTTTAAAGCAGTTGTCTCTGCCTTTCTTTAAATTCTGATGAAAATACTGCTATGCAAAATCAACAAAGCTTAAATATCAGCTGTGAAAAATATTTCAGGAAGTAAATACAAATGAAGTATCATTGTCCAACAGGATGCATAACCAGATGCCTCTGCAACATTAGTTCTTGTTTCTCCACCTCTTCCTCAATGATCTGGTCGAATTTGCTGATAATGGATAATTAGTGAGTGATAAGTAATGGAAAAAGACCAACTCTACTAAATTATATTGCTTAAGAAAATTACTTTTCTCTGGACAGCATATGTTTTAGCAGAGCCAAATGAAAGGGCATACATCAAGGAACAAAATATGTAGGTCACACTTGCAGGATGGGAAATGGTGTCCTGGTGTTCAGTGACATTGAAGGACTTAGAGGAAACAGTAGCTAATTAAGTGAACATGAGCTCCCTGGGCAACACTAGAGCTAAGTAGGTGAACATGTTTTTGAGATGCATAAGTAGAAAAATATTAAATAAAATGAGGAGGCTGTATTTGCGTACAGCACTTGAGAGATTTTTACTAGCATACCTATATGCATTTTTTGATGACTGTCTTTAAAAGGGATATTGAAACATTAAAAATAGTATGGAAAAAATTATAAGGGCAACTAAAGATTGTGGAAGCTAGCAAAGTATAATGAAAATAAGATTATGAAGGCATTGTCTACAAGCTCATGGATGGAAAAAACCAGTTCTGACAGGACTTGGAGCTTTAACACACTAGAGTAGCCAGTATTGATTAATAATAACCAGTATTGGAAAATAAACAATACAAAGTAGCAGATTTTAAAATTATAGATTCATATCATTATTTGGGTTGTAAGGGATCTCTGGAGGTCACCTAGTCTAATCTCCTGTTCAAAGCAGCACTAACCGCAAAGTCAGATCACTTTTAGCAAGGCCTTGTGCACTCAAATTTGAAAGTCCCTAAGGACAGAGGTTTCACAGCCTTGCTAAGCAGCCAGTTCCAGTCCTTACCTCTTATTCTGAGATTTTCCTTCTTACATCCAGCTGAAATTTACTGCAGCTTATAGCCGTTGCTTCTCATCTTTCAACTGTGTACCTCTAAGTGGAGTCTGTCTCTCTCTTCTTTTTTATTTCCTTTAGATATTAAAAACAGTTTTTAGGTAAATATTTAACAGTTCCATTACTGAAAATTAAATGTGGTTTGGTGATAAGAAAATCCCCCTGGTTTGTGAGTGATTTGGGTGGGGTTTCCAGGAGATTTAGGGTTTACTCGAACCGTGGTCCTGATGCAGGAATCGCTGGATGAAATTCTGTGATTTCTACAACTTAATTTAGCTAAATTAAGTTTTAATTTACTGTAAAAGTTCCTGTCAGACATTAAACTTGTGATGCTATGAAGTCAATGAATTGCAAAAATGCTCTGGTATAGTAATTAACAGCACTAAACTGTTTCTGGATAGCAAGGGAATGAAGTCCTTCCCTGTCCTATTAGTGATGCTCATCATATTTTCCGAACAGTGTTGAGCTGGTAGGTTTGTTATTGGTTTGGATTCTTATTCGTAGTAATCTTGGTAATGGTACCTACTGTCTCATGGCGATTAAATTAGGCTGAAGTTAATACTCAGAGCATAAATCTGGGACTCACCTACATTTACATATCTTAGGATAGACATTCATACCTTTTCTAGTCACTGAAGACTAGACACCTTTTTAATCACGGATAAGAAAAAAGGATATCTAGTTCAAAAGCAATCATGATCCAGGAGTTCAGATAGGTAGGATTAATTGTCCCTCAAAATGCCTACTCCAATCCACTGATCATGGAAAGGAGTATAGGTGAATGATTCAGGAACTGATACGGTAGCCTGTAAGCATCTAAAGTTGGGTGAGATGAGTCCCAAGAAAGATTGTCTAAGAAAATAAATATTCATAAAGAAAGCATACGCATAAAACCTGAATTTCTCAATTCACAAAACATAATCTTTATATTAGTGCTCTGTCCTAAGGAGAGCAACAAAGATGATGAAGGGACTAGAAGGCACGACTTACAGGGAGCGGCTGAGGATACTAGGTTTGTTCAGCTTACAGTAGAGGAGACCGAGGGGTCATCTCATTGCTGTCTACAGCTACACCGTGAGGGGAGCAGAGAGGTAGGTTCTGTTCTCTCTGGTGCTTGGTGACAGGACACAAGGGAATGGCTTAAAGCTGTGTCAGGACAAGTTCAAATTGGATATTAAGAAAACATTCTTCACTGAGAGCATGGTCTACCACCAGAACAAGCTCCCCAGGGAAGTGATCATGGCCCTAAGCCTGTCACTGTTCAAGAAGCATTTGGACAACACTCTTAGATGCATGGTTTAACTTTTAGGCTGTCCTGTGTGGAGTTAGGAGTTAGACTTGATAACCCTCATGACTCCCTTCTAACTCAGGATATTCTATGATTCTATGAATCTTTTCTTTCACAATCCCAATGTTTGTATAGATTCACATGTGAGATGCTTTTTCTATCTCATGGCTGGTGGTGACATTTTGAATATAGAATCTGCTAGTGCACGTGCAGAAAAATCGTACTTCTTCAGCTTTGTGATCATGTTTTTCATGTGCACGCTGGTAATTATCACTCTAAATATTTCAGAATCTATTTAAAGACAGAACCAACATTTTCATTTATTTGATAAATTTTGTCAAATATTGACTTAGTTTTCTAGGGTTTAGTGGAAGATCAATTTTTGCTTCAAATGCCTACCTTAATTAACAATGTCCTTTAGTTCCTACAATAATCTTTTAAAACGTCTATGTTGCTGAGATTAAAGCTTAAGTCCTTATTGGTCACTTGAGGTCTAAAAGAGGTAGTGAATTTTGGTTTTATTCTTTGTTTTGATTAATATTTCCTGAGGTTTTTCTTGTTAAAAAGTGGGTGCTACATAATCTGCTTCATGGACCTACAAACTAATATTTACGTTTACAGTCTGCAATTAAATGACTCTTTTCAAATAACTTGCATCAGTTACAGGTCAATAATTGATCCATGTATGTCTTTCACAGCAGGAAGGAAAATAATAGAGTATTAAAGAAAGATAGCGTTTATACAGTTGTAGTTCAACCAACATACAATCCCATGGAAGTAAGAGGCACATTTTTACATTTAAGGACTCATTTTATGTGACTAATTTTGTCATTTCCAAGGAATATCCCTTAAAACTAATACAGCTATGGATTATATATCATATATAAAAATAACTGTAACCATTCCTCAAAATCTAGTAAATGCAGTTAATAACCTGAAATTATAATAGAAAATGGTTTAAACCAGTGATTTTTTAAAAATATTCAGATCTTTGTCTAATTCAAGTTCCACTGTTTTCATTGTACAATGTATAAATGTATACAGGTAGTATACAGATAGAATAGCAACATTGCTAAGATTGATCTTAAATATACAAAAGGAAATATTAAAAGTCTGGCTTTAACTGTCAAAATTTATAAAAGCTTTCAGTTAAACAACTGACCTTCTCTTCTCCGGACATATTTAATGCACCTTTTCTTCAGCTTTCTAGTTTCTAGAAAATTTCCAGCTAAAAGAGATGCTGTTACCTAAATTAAAAAGAGTATTACTGCTAACTTGCAACTCTTGCCTTAAGTTCCAACAGAAGACAATCCTGAATTAGCAATTATTTCTGTGGAAAGTTCCCTGTTGCAACTTCTAGCTGCTTTCCTGTTTCCAACATATAGCAACTGGTTTTTGGTTTTTTTTGTGTCCCTTTGTTTATTACAGCCTCCCTGTGTACTTCCATATCCTTCAATTCTGGTGCATCCTCTGGTGGTATCTACTACATGTTCTTTCCTCTCTCATTCTATCCCTGAACTTTGAGACAGAGAATGTGGCTTTGCTAACCTGGGAGTTGAGAGGGAGCATGTGCCTCTCCAGGCAGAATAATCAAAATACTTGTGTATCTTTGATAGCTCAGAGCTTGTGTCTAAATATTAACAGTATGGGGAGTTCTGCCATGCTATCTCACTACCTGCTCACGGGAGCATCTCTACAGATAGCAGGCATAGTTTCAGGAGTTTTACAGGATACATAATTAAGTCCTGGGTAGCCCATGAAAAGAATCTTTTGGGATTGTGATTAATTATATTTCTGTTATGGGTACTGCAGCTTACACTTGTGAGATATAGCTCAAATGTTGAATTCACATCTTTTTACTGAGATATATTAAAAAAGCAGATGACCAAAAAGTCTTTCTGCTATTATTTACATAAGTCCATCATCAAGCATTTAAATACATACCCTATCTTCCAAACTTTTGGCTCTTCTTAAACTCCACCTGATTTTATGTAGAATTTGTTGTTAAAACGAACAGAAGCATACTCAAAGTTGCTTCTGCAAGTATGTCAGTACTTTTTTTCCCTTTTTTTTCTTTCTTTCCCCTTTCATGGCTAAATTCGTAATTAAACAGCTTTAGTGAATACTATTAGACAGAGCAGAATGGTCACTAGTCAGCCCTGCATAACAACTTGCATGCTGTATAGTCATGAATGTTTGTAACTTTGCCAATTAATTTGTGGTGATAATATTTAACAAAGGATGATTTTGCCAGCTGGAAGCAAAGTTATTCCCTATTCCCTATCCTCCCTACCACCACCACATCCCTCCAGCCTGTATCATGAGATCTTTATCATCCCAAAGTGATGTTAGAAATAAGCAGATAGGACATCATTTTAATGTCTTATCTGAAGGATAACATCTCCCAGTAGTGCAACTGCCCTCCTAATGTTGGACCTTGGCATAAACACACTGCAGAAACCCACTTCCAAAGTGTGATTCTTGCTATATTCCCTCATTAGAGGTCTTTTGTTTACTGCCCTCTTTATGCACAGTTTCATCACAACTGACATTTCAAAAGCTAAGAGGATTTTACATAACAGGACTTCTCTTGTCATTCTTAATTTCCTTGAAGTCAGCTTTCAAGCTCATTTGTTGCATTTTAATTGTGTAGTAGATCACGCAGCACTTCAGTGCAGAAGGTCTTTTCCTTCCTGTCAGCAAGGTACAACCAGACAAACACTCACGGCTAGAGAGTTATTCCTGCACAGGATGCCAAAATGTCTTTTATTAATTGGGGCTAACCAAGCCTATACCAAACAACTAGTTTAACATGAACAGAGGAAGAAGCTAAACAAAAGATTACAAATATTCTCCTATAAAATGTTCTACACCATTGCAACAACAATGGAACAATGCAACAATGTAGGGAAGATGAAAAAGAAAGCACCTGACTAAATTAGCTGACACAAAAGACCTACAATTATAAACAGAATATTTTCTTGGATGTCATGTCTGGTTAAAAAAAAATAAAGTCAGAACTCAATAGACAAAAAGTGATGTGGAGAAGCTCAGGTATAGTTAATGGAAAATATAATAATGGAGTAGATGATTCCATCCATCACCTTTTAAAAAGGTTGTTAAAAGAGCAGGTAGATGTGGGTGAAACATGGAGAAAATTTTGGAAAAATATTTCTGAGAATAGGAAGGCTGTTAGGTTTCTGCTTTTCTCCACAGATTCTAGCTTTATGTCTATAATTTAAAGACCACTATGACCACTAGTTTGGTGCTCTAGCAGGACTAAAAATGGGCAGCATATGGTAGTACTGCACTAATTGAAGCTCTGTAGAGAGTCCTGTGAGATCTACTCTGCCATTGCTCCACTTGTGAATTCTTTTCTGTTCTTGCCCTCCTTCCTCCCTAAGGAAAAAAAAAATAAAATCCTCTGATATTTAACCAACAGCACAGGATTAGATAGATTCTGTCTCACTATAGGGAGAAACAAGCCCTGGCAAGCTCAAGCAGAATATCTCAGATTGAGGAAAATGGACGAGGAACCAAAGTTCAAAAGCAAAATCTGTTGCCAGCCTCTCATCAGAACCTGGTATCCTGAGGATATAAACCAAAAACTGTATGTCCTTTTACATCCTCTATATTTCCTATTGCTTCTCATTTTCTCTTTGAATTTTCCTTTGATTGTCTTGTCAAAACAGGAAAAGTGACTCAAAATGAAACAGCAGAACTATCGCTATCTTACCTGCTACAATGGACTGCTTGACAGAATAAGAAAGTGTAACCAAAACCCACAACCTGAAAAGGGATTTTTGATAGCTTTTGATTGATTGTTCTTCACAGCCATCTGATCTCAACATATTTACTGCTGCCTTCTGTTTATTTTATTTTTGCCTGATCTACCTAACACACGTTCATTTACTCTGAAATTTTCCAAAACTTTTTCATAAATTTACAAGTGTGTTTGCCATGTCAACTATGCAATTTATGATCTTCTCAGAAATCTGAACTATGTTTGTTTAATGCTGTACTGAAACAGGATCATACTTTTGATGTGTCTGCTTATTTCTGTGATAATCAGAGTACCACAAATAGTATTCCACAAGAGTAGTCCCTGATCAAAAAGAATTTATTCCTGCTTTCCTTTCTGACACCAACATACTGACCAGGGTGTGAAGAGAAGATAGAGTTAGGGGTGTGCTTTCTTCCTACCCATTGCATAGCTGAGAGCATTTCTCAGTAAGATTTGTCTTTTCCCTTTACATTCCTGTGAAAGAAACCATGGATTAGAAAGCAGCTTTCTCAGGAATGACCTAATGCTTCCAAGGCACATTTCTTTGTATTGATACATATACGGGGATTTTTCCAGGTTATTTATTAAAATGCTCAAGTAAATATAATCAAGCCCTGAAACACTCTACCAGAGATCTTCTTGCTTAACAATTTCTGGTTAATAAATTAATTTTAATGTATGATGAGATAAGTGCAACTCTAAATATACACCATTTAACCAAAAGGTTTTGTGGTCCCAAACCTAATTTCACATAGAGTTCCCACTACAGTGTGTAAACCCTATTACCTTTTCCGAGCAACCTTTAGTCTCTTTCAAAAAATAAGCAGAAGAAACCAGTAGATAAATCTAGTTTGGCACAAGCCATTTTGCATATGTTGATTACCATTTATTATACTATTTTCCTTTCATTCTTCAGTGGTCAAGGCCAAGTCAGCTATTGACCTCAGGATTAATGTTGGGCTAACAAAACTGTAATTACCCACATAACACATCTTTGTTTTCTTCTAATTTAATAGAATATACTCAGTGCTCCCAATTTTCATTCAGCTGCAAAACAAGAATGATTAGGCAGAAACAGCATTCCAGCCTTCGGGCTCTGCACCTTCCAGGACATGTGCTGTAGCTCTGCACACCACATACTTTTACTAGAAAAACACCAAAAAGCCTTTTCTGTTGAAGCCAGCTGATATTTGTCCATTGGCTACAATGGGCTAAATGGGAAGTGAATGAGAGGAATCTGGAAAGATCAAAAAGTTAAACAGGTGGTAGGTGGATATATCTCTATATTTCATTGGAATGTTTCATCAAATTTTACTCCATCAGCCAAACACACTACGATAATTTTCTCTTAATCATGTATAGCATAGTATCTCTATGCATTGTATGATTTAATATTGATGAGTTCAATTTCTGTCCAAAATGAAAAGTTGTATAAATTTATGGAGGAAAATAATTACTGTAATTCCTATGCAATGACCTTCCATATAGGGATCTTGGCATGTACTAACTACTGATTTTAAACTCAGAAGAATTCTGTCAAGTGCTACGCAGAGAGAAGACAAGTGACTTGTTCAAGTTCATACAGAAATAGAAAGACAAGAATAGAAATCCAGGAATAGAATTTATGGGGCAGACTCACAGCTCTATTTGAGGTAAGAAATTGGCCTTTACTTCTCAAAACAGGTGTACTTCTGTGGTTGACAGAAGGCTATATTGACTTCACCTATTTACTCATTGTTAGTAATGAAATATGCCAGATTTAAAAACCCTACTCTATTCAAATTGAGCAGAGGAAATAGTAAATAGTAAATAAATAGTGAATAGTAAATGGAGAGGTAATGTAACCACGTATTAGTTTTACATGGCAAGGTTTTCACAGCCAGGGGGAGGTGCAGGGGTAGCTTCTGTGAGAAGACATCAGGAGCTGCTGCTATGCTGGACAGAGGCAATTTTAGCCAAATCCATGTCAGACCCATCACTGCCCAAAGCTGAGCCCATCATCAAGCGTTGGTGGCACCTCTGTGATAACGTATTTAAGAAAGTGTAAAAGCCAGTGAGCAACAGCTGTGAGAGAGAGGAGTGAGAAAAATATGAGATACACAACCCTGCAGACACAAGGGTCAGAGAAAAAGGAGAGGTGCTCCAGGTTCCAGAGCACAGATTACTCAGCAGCCTATAGTGAATCATAGAATAGAATCATAGACTAGACTAGATTATTTAGAATAGACTATTTTTTTTAAGTTGGAAAGGACCTACAATGATCATCTAGTCTAACTACCTGACCAATACAGGGCTGATCAAGTCAAAGCATGTTATTAAGGGCATTGTCCAAATGCCTCTTTAACACTGACAGGCTTGATGCATCAACCACCTCTCTAGGAACCCTATTCCAGTGTTTGACCACCCTCTTGGTAAAGAAATGCTTCCTAATGTGCAGCCCAAACCTCCCTTGGTGCAGTTTTTAACCATTCCCATGGATCCTATCACTGCATACCAGGAAGAAGAGATTAGCACCTCCTTCTCAGTTTCCCCTCCTCAAGGAGCTGTAGAAAGCAGTGAGGTCACCTCTCAGCCTGCTTTTCTACAAACTAGACAAGCCCAAAGTCCTTAGCTGCGCCTCACAGGACATGTCTTCCAGCCCTTTCACCAGCTTTGTTGCCCTCCTCTGGACACATTCAAGGACTTTCACATCCTTCTTATGTTGTGGGGCCCAGAACTGCACACAGTGCTCAAGGTGAGGCTGCAGCAACACTGAATGCAGCGGGATAATCACCCCTTTTGACCAGCTGGTTATGCTGTGTTCAATGCACCCCAGGACGCGGTTTGCCCTCTTGGCTGCCAGGGCACGCTGCTGACTCATATTGAGCCTGCTGCCAACCAGCATCCCCAGAGCCCTTTCTGCAGGGCTGCTCTCCAGCCACTCCTCTCCCAGTTTATACTTGTGCCTTGTATTACTCCATCCTAGGTGCAGAATCTGGCATTTCAGCTTGCTAAATTTCATCCCATTAATCATTGCCCAATGCTCCAATCTATCTAGATGCCTCTGCGAGGCCTCTCCTTCAAGAGGGTCAAGAGAAACTCCCAGTTTGGTATCATCAGCAAACTTGCTAATGGTGCATTCAACTCCTGCATCCAGATCGTTGATAAATATACTAAACAGAACTGGCACTGGAATTGAACCCTGAGGAACACCACTGGTGACCAGTTGCCAGAGCTCTGCCCCTCAACCAGTTCCTCACCCAGTGCACTGGGAACCTGCTCATCCCACAGCTGGACAAGTTGTCCAGAAGGATGCTGTGAGGACCGTATCAATAGCCTTACTAAAATCCAGACAGACTACATTCCTTCCCTTCATCTACTAAGCGGGTGACCTTATCATAGAAGGATATCAGATAGTTAAACAGGACTTTCCCTTTGTGAACCCATGTTGACTGTGCTTGATGATTGCATTGTTCTTTAAATGCCTATCAATAGTACACAGTATAAACTTCATAATTTTTCCAGGAAGTGAGGTTAGACTAACAGGTCTGTAGTTCCCTGGGTCTTCCCTCACACCCTTTTTGTGGATTGGCATAACGTGTGCTAGCTTCCAGTCAGCAGGGACCTCCCCAGGCTCCCAAGACCTTTGGTAGATGATCGGGAAGGGTCCTGCCAGAACACCCACTAGCTTCTTCGGAACTCTGGGATGAATCCCATCAAGTCTCATGGACTTGTGAATGTTTAGCTGATACAGCTGGTCCCTTACAGTATCAGTGTCCACAAATGGAAAATCGCTGTTCCCACACACATTGTACTCTGACTCAGGGGACAGGGCAGCCCAAGGTCTATCCATATTATTATTGAATGCCTCTGCTTTTTCTTCATGATGACCATCTTCCACAAGTATTAGTCTAATATTTACTCTAGACCTCCCCTTGCTATTAACATACTTAAAAAAGCGTTTCTTGTTATCTGAAACAACACTGGCCAGTTTCAGCTCTAGTGAGCTTTGGCCTTTCATGTCTTCTCCTCACATAAATGAAACACAGCTCTGTACTCTTCCTGCCAAGCCTGATCTCACGTCCAGAGATTATGCAGTTTCTTTTTCCTCCTGAGCTCCATGAGGAGTTCCCTGTTCAGTCAAGCTGGTCTTCTGCCCCTGCCTGCTTGACTTACGACACAGTGGAATTGCCTGCTCCTGTGCTTCTAAAAGGTGGTTCTTACAGGCTGACCAGCACTCATGGACTCCTAAGCCGTCAAAAGCAGATTCCCAGGGTACTCTGTTAAGTATCTCCCTGAATAGCTTAAAAGTTTGCCCTCCTGAAGTCCAGGGTAACAACTCTGCTGTCCTTTTTTCTCATTACACTGAATATTTGAAATTCAACCGTTTAATGAGCACTGTGGCCTAGACAACCACCTACCATCACATCCCCCATGAGTACCTCTCTATACACAGATAGCAAGTCTAGAAGGGCATCTATCCTAGTTGGCTCACTGAGTACCTGTCTGTGGTGGCTTGACCCTGGCTGAATACCAGGTGCCCACGAAAGCCACGCTTTCACTCCCCTCCTCAACCAGACAGGGAAGAGACAATATAATGAAAGGCTCATAGGTCAAGTTAAGGACAGGGATATTACTCAGCAATTACCATCAAGGGCAAAACAGACTCTGCTTGGGGAAATTAGTTTAATTTATTACTATTCAAATAAAAAAAACACTTTCCCCCTCACCCCTCGTTTCTTCCATGGCTTAACTTAATTCCTGATTTCTCTATCTCCTCCGCAGCAATGGTGCAGGGGGACGAGGAGTGGGGGTTACAGTCAGTTCATCACATGTTGTCTCTGCTGCTCTTTCCTCCTCACACTCTGCACACTCCGCCCCTGCTCCAGTGTGGGGTCCCTCCCACAGAAGACAGTTCTCCAATGTGAGTCCTTGCCACAGTCTGCAGTTCTTCACACACTGCTCCAGCGTGGGTCCCTTCTGTGGGGTGCAGTCCTCCCTCCAGATAGTTGTAGACAGCAATAAAGGTCTCCCTTGAGCCTTCTTTTCTCCATACTAAACAACCCCAGTTCCCTCAGTAGCTCCTCATAGCTCTTATTCTCTAGACCATTCCCCAGCTTTGCTGTTCTTTGCTTGTACTACAGCACCATGAAGACCATGGTGAAGCAGGTTGTCCGCCTGCAATTCATGGAAGACCACAGTGGCACAGATACCCACCCTGCAGCCTGTGGAGGACTCCACACTAGAGCAGAAGCTGTGACCCATGGGGAGCTCACAAAGGAGTAGGCCCCTGGCAAGAGTTTGCAACCTGTGGAGAGCCCATGCAAAAGCACGTTTTCTGACAGGAGCTGTGACCCATGAGGGATTCATGCTGGAGCAGTCTGTTCCTGAAGGACTTCACCCTGGAGGGTGAGGGGCAGGGAAGTAGAATTACGAGTGAAGTTCAGCGTGGGAAGAAAGGAAGGATGAAGGGAAGGTGGTTTTGCTTTTGTTCTTACTGCTAACTATACCACTTTATTATGAATCAGCAATAAATTAAATAAATTTCCTCAAAGCCAAGTCTGTTTTGCCCAAGATAGTAACTGGTGTGTGATCTCCTGTTCTTATCTTGCCCCACAAATTTTTTCATCTTACTTTCTCCCTCTGTCCCACTGAGGAGGAGGAGTGATAGAATGGCTTGGTGGGTACCTGGTGGCCAGCCAAGGATAACCCACCACACTGTTATGTCTTCTCCTTTATGAAGGCCTTCAAACATATAGGAAGTTCCTCTCTGGATCTTGCAGACTTTGAGATCAGGCATATTCTTTTCTGGATTTCATTCATTTGATATAAAGTGACTCATAAGTGAAATTACATGAGAACAGAATCATGGAAGATCTCAAAAAAAACCCAAAAATCTTTCCCAGCTGTAAACACTGCTGCTTAAGCTCAGCTGTTTCTTCATTACACATTAACATGAGCATTCTTGACTATCACTTTGACAGGTAAATCATGGCATTATCTGTGATTTCAAGTGCAGTGTATGGTCTTGAAATGATCAGCTTACAGGGTTATTATTGATGCTTTTTTATTTTTCTTATCTGTGGTCTTCGGTCAGGTTCCAGTGCAGCAATTTGAATGATATAAGCCAGAACCACACAGCTGCTGACACTTTGTGAAGATCAGATCTCTATTGGTCATGGCAAATTACACACTTTCTTTCTGTTTTTTTGGGGGGTTTGTTTTTGTTTTTTTTTTTTTTAAGCCCAGAGTCAGAAATAACAGATCAGTTGCCTGTCAGGGTTGAAATAAGCAGCAAAGATCTGAGCTGGAATACTTGTTTACTTCTTTTCAAAGTAAAAAATAAATATGTTCACCCCACTGTACAAACTTTCAGATCTTGGATCTACATGCACTGTAAAAACAGTGCACAAAGAATTGTTGAAGAACTGCAGTGAGCAAAGAAAACTCACTGTATATTCTTCTGGTAAGCCTCTCACTAAGAATGTTAAAGCTATGTTAGGCCATAATGAATTTATTACTCCAACAAGCACAATGAAAACCAACATGAAGGTGCAGCAAGTATTTTCTTTCTGTCTTACAGTGACTTCTGAACTGCCCTTGGAACACCACTCATCACACCATTCTCCAGGTTATGCATTAAGTTTGAATCCACCCTGTACTGATAGTCTCAAAGACAGATGTGCAAACATTTCTCATTTACTCTGCTTGGAATGAAGATTAGAAAAAAAATTAACATGGTTTAGAAATGGATCATTGATCCAACAGCAGTGAACCCAGTGGAAACTCCAAATTTTCATATAATATACTGAATGCCAGATTAGAGGTAGCATAAAATTAATCTAAATTAGACTAAATTTTACTTTCACTTATGCTGCCCTAAAATTGTTTACATTTACTTCTGTGTTAATGAGATCAGACTAATGAAAGCTAAGATAAATCTGGAAAGTGAAAGTAAGAGAGCGGTGTTTAATTAGATATGCTATTCATTTGCAGGAGAAAAAAGGCGCACAAAATTGCAATAGAACATGGCAAGAGCCAATTTTGTCAGTGAGATAGTTTCATCAGATAACCAACAATCCTGCGGATAGATGACTCAGTCCAACAGTTTTTGAGATCATTAATTCTTCCCTGGATGTCACACCACACCTTCTGTGTAGATTGATTTAAAAAAGTCAGTGTTATTATTACTGTTATGTAAAATGTAATAATAATTTCTGCTTTACCAGAGCACATCATGTTAAGAACTTCACAGAAATGGAAAAGAGTCAGATAACGGCACGCATCTGCTGATGCTCGATCGATGAGACAAGCGGCTTGTGTGATGCAGTAGAGACATGAGAATCAGTGGATAATTATATAGACAAAGTAATATTCTAGGAAAATTATCTGTGAAGGAGTCTTCTTAATGAATAGAAGAAAGAAAACTGCAGCTGATGGGACCAGAGCATGATGTAGCAAGCAGAAAGATAATAACAAACTGAAAAAAATTAAGCACTTTATGCACTTATTATTTTACAAGCACATAGCTAGGCTATAAAGACATAGTTTGGATAGTGATATTCTCCACAGTGGTTGAGAAAAGGAATTTCTAGCAAGAGCTTGCCTAAGCAGAACTCTCATTTCACTACCCTATTCATCAGACAGTAGGTTTCTAGACGTTATAATCCAAATAAGTTTAAAAAGGCAAAGTGAGATGGTTATGAGTCATCACTCATCACTCAATGTATTTGCATGCAGAAGAGCAACCATTATTTTATTCAAGGTTTATCCAACTCCATCTCTGTGTTTCTCTGAGAAATACATTTCCAATTGTCTATGGAAGGATTTTAGAGTGGTTTAGGGCATTTAGATGTTTTTAGTGCTGTTGTTGATAAGAAGTGCATGAGTACTGCAGTTTCCCTACAGATACCTATCATGTAAATCAGAAAATTTTAAACTATGCATGCAAGTTAAAATGAAGTAAGTAAATGGCAAATTATTTTGGTTTATGTTCTACAGAAGCTTCCCAGACTTATGCAAAGGTTTTTTGAGAGAGCAAATGTCCACCAGAATTTGTCAAAATTCAAAACTGCTCCACCAGTTTCCCAGAAAAAAACCCTTTCAATAAGTACTTCCTCTGAAGGAAGACTATTTTGTTCTCAGAAAGTCACTTTGTTTAAAAACTGTCCAAAAAGAGTAGAGAATTAGTTTATATTATGAATTTGGTGTCAAGAATGAAAAAGTCTCTCTTTTATGAATAAAATTAAAAGTTATGCAATCAAAGAAAAACTTTTATTGTTCCTTAGTATGCAGCAGGTACTTCAGTCAACTCATGAAGAAAGTAGTACAGGTTGCTGTTTGCTTCAGGTAACCGTGGACAGGATTCTTATTTATCTTAAACTAAACAGAAAAAATGTTGTGTAGCATTTGTGACCATTTTCCTTCAATACTCTAAAAAAAAAATTACCTATGAAATAAATACAATGGCAATTATCTTCAAAATCATACAAAGGTAACAGATTCTTCCTTGCTGTACACAACAAGGTTAGTTTATATCAATATATTTGGAAGAGTTGGGATAGAAATAACAATAAGAAAGAAATCACAAATAAATTAAACAAAAAATTACCCATTGAAACGGCTCTTGCAAGTTAAAAGATGAGCTGTCTTTCTAAGGAAGTTCACATCTTTGCTTACATTCATTCCCAGCAAAGACATTTCCTCACATTTATTTTGATGAAATGTCATTGTTGAGATCTAACTTTGTCACCACAGTCAATGGCTTGAAATAGGCCCTGACCTTGGACAATGGGTTCTTCATCTAGGCTAAAGTATCCAAATGTCACAAAATTACAACTAGTAGTTATTGATCTTAACAATATCTATTGAAAACAATAAGTAAAAAGAAGGAACAGTGTCTATTGGTAGGAATGTTGAGAGAAGAGTAAAATGCAAGACCTTTTTTTAAACTGTCAGATCTCTAAAGAAAATAGATATTAGGCTGAGTTATTCTGTGAAAAGTGTTAGAAGAAGGGACATAGCAAGACCACTCTTTACAGATAAGTGGTGAATGGGATGTAAGACAAAGTACAGAAGATAACAGGGTGTTTTAATTATGTCCATTAAACTAGTGCATGTAGCGGTAATTAGAATTTAATTCCTTTTATTTAATCTTTTCCACGTTTCTTGGAATTTTATTTTGTCATAGTACAACTCACCTATTTTTGGCTGCTGAAAGAGTTGTCAGTCTGACTCAAAGAAAAAAAATTCATACTGCTTTCTTCTTTGCCCATTTAAAACCTCTATTTTTTTGCTACATAGATAAGTGAAATGGAAAATGTGTCCACTAGTTGTGTTATCTCTCCAAACACTATCTGAGGGTGCCATAAAGGAAGAGCTCTGTAGCACCACTGACTAGTCTCCATTATGAGTTGCTATGTTTTTATGAGGCTGTAGAAAGGCATCTGCAAGCATAATTTACCAGTGACACAATGAAAGCAAATCTCTCCAGTGTTCAGCAACTGCAATGACATTACCAAGACAATGGAGAAAAATACATTTCTAGAATAGTAAGCTCAAGTTTAGGTAGAAACATGTAAATACCTATATGTAGACTAAGTGCATAGTCCATGGAAATCAAGTTAATGTCAAAGATGGACTCTAGAAAGTAATTTGCAGTCTCTCAAATAGAAAGATAAATTGTGTTCAATTCATGATCTCCTAAGCACCAGTGTCCAGTGCTGGTTTGATTGTACTGGGATATTCAAGACATCTTGTTAGTGAATTTGACTTAAGAGCTGTCAGAGGCTACAGCTTTCCAGCTAAAGACAAAACATATCAGTGCATCCTGTCAGTTGTTGAGCTGAGTAATTTTCTGAATTCTAGTATGTTGATTAGGGGGCAGAATTCGAGTACTTATTTCAGAGACCCAATGGAATTTGATCTCCGTGTAAGGTTCCAGAAGGTACAGGTCTTCCACAGGTCCAGTATCCTATTATATGTCTACTTACTATCCCCATGTAGATGTCCTGCATAGCCTAGGAAAACAAAATAAACTCATGCCTCTGAACTCTGCCCTTGATGTCCACTGGCTATGACAGTAGTTTATGTACCTTAGTCACAATTAAGCACTTTTTAATGAGCAATAAATCTAAGTATTTAAATCTTGAATGGAATACCAGTTCAATTTCAACCTGCCAATCTCTGGCTGAATCCCACCTGGTATTTCCTAGCACTGAAGTCACACCACTGATATATAAAGTTTAAGTATCTATTACAATTTTCCTGTATTATCAGCTGGTATATATTGGCCTGGTCCTAATTATCTGAACAAGATGACTTTCCTCAGCTAGAAAACTTCAAAGAAGGATATTCATTTTAATCCTGTTAGTTCACTCGTTCTGTTTTTCCTTCCTAAACCATTTTCAGGGCTTCACATTCCATCTCTATCCTATTCATCTTTTAAGAAAAAAAGAACATGTTTTACAGGCAAATTGTTGCTCTACATTTTTTTTTTTGTTTGTTTTGTAAGAGTTTTCAGTATTTCTGGATGGTGAATGCCTTTCTGCCTTCCAAATGGAAGTCCCAAAGCCGCTCCCTCAGCTTGACTGCTCTCTGGTTTGCTCTTCACCTTTACTGTCACTGTTTCGCATCTGCCTCCAAAAATAATTTGGTAGAGACTTCACTGATGTCTCTCTTTAGACTTTTACTGTCTGTTCTTTCAGATAGCTTCTGTTCTATACTAAATATTCCTTTCCAGTCATTCTAGAAGTAATAATATTCGTCATGTGTATTTATGTATTGATAAATACAAAGTTCTCCTAGAGACTCTGACACACAGTTTTGTAACAAAATAAATAAGAAGATCTTACAATAACGATCTGATATCAGAAAGGATCTCTGAAAAAAATTTGGATAATTGCTTTTAGAGACTCAGTTCCAAAGAACCTAACTCAGCCTTTATCAAACTGTGTAAAGGTGGGCAACCAGCCTTTCTATAGTGAGAACAGAAATAAGGCTGGGAGAATGGAGCTGCGTGCAGTGGGAAAGTAGCCATTATCCCGCACATTTGCAGTCAAGTCGTTTCATTAAAATTTGCTCCTTACTCCTGGTGTTCTAACTCAACAGGGAAATACTTTGCAGTTTATTAGACTCCTGTTTCTCCTGAGAGACATAGGATATCACAGGGCTTGTCTGTTTAATGCAGTATCAACATTTCCTCTTGGGAGAAGATACCATTTTCACTCCCTCAAGTGAGCAGCATTTGAAATCAGTTCTGATTAGTGTTCTCCCTACTTCATCCAGGTTCAATTAGTGGAGGATATTGAAGCTGTGAATTGCCTGTCATCCAAAGCTTCCTGGTATGTTTACAAAAGCAAATGGACTATACTATAAGAGTACTGTATATGAAAATGGAGCTATTTATTAATATTTTTTTACAACAACATTGTGCAAACATTAGCTAGGAAATAAACCCTATAGTTATTTCTCCTCACAGTATATGCTTTGTTTTCTATCCCATCAATGTTACCACCCATTAAAAGAAGTAAAAAATGCTACAGGAATACAGAATATTTTCACTGCAGATTCAGGAGTATTTTACTGCAGAAAAAATACTTTGGGCTTATGGAAGAAAAGAAATTTTGAGGTGTCTAGTGGATTTTTTACCAGATGGTCTGTTTTACTCTCTGACTCTCCACATAGTATCTAACTCTCCATGGAAGAAAGGAAATTACATCATGTTTTCAAAGATGCCTGAAATGCTGTGAAATGGATGGCAATTTAAGGCTAGATTTTGCCTACAGGCAAGAAGCAGGGGAATAAGGCTACCTTTAAAATCCCGTTTGCGTGGCTGCGCAAGGTTCCATTTGAATACTTTGTAGCCAGTGTTTGTGATCAGACAGGGCAGGAAAAAAAGGTGATAAATGGGTAGAGTAATTTGGGCAGGAAGAAAATGAGCACTTTGGAGAGGGTATATGCTTTGATTTTTCTTTACCTTTCTACCTCAATAGAGTAAAAATAGGACTATTTCTTATTTCTTTGAGCTATTAATTGGACATGACTGTCATTCATTTAAGTTACATTTAATGCCTGAAACTGCTCTTTACATATCTGAAACTGACTATTGTATTTGTTAACATACTCTATAATCGATGTCCCAAAATTCAGTATTGAAATAAAAAACATTAGCACAAATTACTACCTGCTGTAGTTCTCAGCATCTATTCATGTGCCTGCAGAGTATAGAGTGATTCATACTTGTCTCTGTACCAAAAGACACAAGATACCTCATTGGCTGTGGAGTGAAAAATCACATTTTGGTATTTGCCTTAATATAGTTGCAACACCATGTCTGCCCATCTTCATGAATTTTATAACTTTTATTCTGGGCCAATGGCTATAATGATCTGCTACTCTTCTCTGCTTCAAGAGGCACTAATATGCCAGCAGTTGGGTTTTTTTAAGTGTTTAGGTACCTAAACATGTAAATTAGTACTTACTGATATTTCAAAACCATGCAGAATCCTAAATATCATTGATTCTTGTGGGAAATTGATGTTTAGGTTCCTCAAAATTATAGCAGGATCCTACCTGCATCCTTAAGCACCTAAATGTCTTTGAAAGTCTGGCCTAAGGTCTCCAAAACTACATTGCATTGTTGGCTAATGCTGTATAATGGTGTGAATAACCCAGATGCCTACATTTTTTTGATGGCATGTATTTATTTTCTTTGCACCTATGCATCACTAATAATACTGAGGGATAACGATGAGCAACAAGATACCTTCAGCAGGAAAAACACACTCTCCTAGAGCATTCTGTATGCTAATTACATCTATATTGTTTTATTAGTTTCAGTATATTTAAGATAAATTAATATTCACTAATGTAGGTTTCAAAATGAAATAATTTGATTACTGTTTATGTGATTTTTTTAAAAACACATTTTCAAGCAAAGGAAGAAAGATACTGTAGCAATCTAGTAGTTAACTATAGTAATGACTGATTTTTGGAAAGCTGTTGCTGTTGTGAACCATATCCTGTGATTTATAGCAGCAATAATGTAATTGGTTTTTTTTTAAATTGGAAGATGAATGACAGTTGAGTATATACATTTGAAAACCAATTGGTCCCCAGTGATGAACGAAAATTCCCACCAATCAGAACATAGAAGTCAGTCGTAAGAGTAATAATAATTAGAGTTTGCTAGCTCATCCAGTGCCTCTAAGCCTACAGACGATGTGGAGGTTTGGCTTCTTTCAGTTTTTTTAACCTTATTAGATCTAAAAGAAGACTAAGCCCCAAGCATTAGCTCCAAAGAATTCCTGATTAACTCTTTCTTGATTCATGTGGTATTTGCACACATAATAAGCTGCTGAAAGGTTCTGTCCTAACATTCTGCAAGAATACATAGAGCATATTTGATGACTTTCCTACATCTGGTTTGAGACTACCAGAAACAGACACCAGACTTAAAATACTTCTGTACTTTAATGGTAATGTCGTGGTTTCAGCTGCGATGGAGTTAATTTTCTTCTTAGTAGTTGGTGCTATGCTGTGTTTTGGCTGTGATGTGAGAGCAAGGTTAATAACGTGCTGATGGTTTTAGTTGTTGCTGGGTGATGTTTATACTAAATCAAGGACTTTTCAGTTCCTTGGGCCCTGCCAGCCGGAAGGCTGAGGGGGGCATAGGAAATTGGGAGGGGACACAGCCAGGACAGGTGGCACAAGCTGGCCAAAGAGGTATTCCATACCATATGATGTCATGCTGAGTATATAAACTGGGGGAAGAAGAAGGAGGGTG
>JAVJGI010000014.1:13330030-13358376 GCA_035590275.1 Ibycter americanus | reverse complement strand
TAAATTGTAGTTCTGACTTCTAAACTCTTTTGAGCTGGGTTCATTTCTCCTGCCGGTTTACTTTTAAACCAGCACAAGAGAATAAAGTGCGATTATAAAATGGCATCTTACTATGCAATAGTGATAACAATAATGACATAGACCACTTCCCCCGCGCCCCTGAAATCCATGTGAAACCATATGTTGTTCCATTGAAACATAACATTATTTAAAAATTGCTCCCGATGCTACCTACATCCTGGTTTCTCTTCCAGATCGCTATAGTCACCTTCAGTTACTGGTCCAGAATATCTAAGCGTTTTGTATTTCATTGACTTTTACTACTAAATTCTCCTGCCACATACTTTTCTGCTGTGACATTACTAATTAAATTGTGGGAATGTAAATAACCTTTTCAAGAATTCATTTATTCTTGAAATATTCTTGAAAAGAAGTGGAAGAAAAATCCCACTAGCATCAACATTTTGTATGGAGCTGAATTTTGATAAATGGATTGTTTGTATTTGATAATTTCATCTGCATTTGGTATTGTGTACTCAGTATATGGCACCTCATGGCTAACAAAAAATCAGTATTTCTCAGCAAAAAGAAGTAAGAAAGACTGTTTTCAGGGCTAAACTTCTTTTTAGGCTCATACACTTGTAAAATGTAAACCACATTTGTAGTGAAACTGAAAATTTTCTGAGAAAATACATTTTAACATTCAATTTTCCTTTCAGACTGGACCAACAGTGATGCCTTTGGACCTAGACCTTGAAGAGTAAATCTGTTCTCTATAGTTTTAAAAAAGAAACAGTGGAGGTTTTGGTGGAGGTAGGTAGTTATGTTTTTAACTTAATTAATGTTTCAACCTTAATATGGGTAGTTCCTTCTGATGGCATGTAAAAATGCCATCATGTTTGGTTTCCTTTCAGTGCTTTAGTCTAGCAAGAAGCTATTGCAAGTTATGATAGTATGTAACTTCAGAATATACAGGTTAATTATAAATGAGATCTGGCTTTAAGAACCTAAGACATTATTTGAGCTTTACTCTCCTTCAAATTCTGAGATTCTGTTATCCACTTCAGTGACACTTTTTTACATCCTTTATTTTTGTTGTTAAAAAGGCTGTTGGCACAATATGAGAGTTCAGATGGTAAAACTTGTAAGAGATTAATTGCATATGAAATATAAAACAGGTAAAAAATGTCACACTGTGATGTGGAGAAATAAACAAATGATAACTACTGTTTATTTTCAAAGCAACCAAGGAGAGGAACCAAATTTTCTTGTAGGACAACACAAACAGAATAATGGAAAATTTCCTTAGGGGTATCTTGTACCTCAGGATAACCCCTGGCAACAGGTTCTTCTAGAAAAGCACCAGAAGGACAATACTGTGGAAAGTAAAAATGCATGACTTTCTCAAGTTATGAAAATCAGGATATAATCCAAAATGATAAACGATGTCCGGGTGCGGAGCATGGACCTTTTCACCTTTGCTCTGCAGCTGTATTAAGCTCAGGCCCTTATCCTTGTGTCCCATCCAAGCTGTATATGCACATATGTGTTACAGGCCCCATGGAGGAGTGGTAGTGGGAACCAATCTATGTTCTGCGGATATGTCAGTTGCAAAGCTTAGAGCTTCCTGGGTCCTAATTCAAAATCCAGTGGCAATGCTACACTTTCTTTAGTCTGTTCCTGCATCATTTTTGTCTCTTTTATTCCTCCATCTTTCATTACCTGCTTCACACTGAGAGTTCAAAGTAATTCACCCTTTCAGCACTCCAGAAGGTTAAAGGTATTGAACTATGAATTGAGTATCATATAGTATGCCTTGTCTTTGACAGAACAGATTCATTTATTCTTGCTTTAAAAGAAACTGACAGTAAGCCTTTTAATCCCAGCTGATTTCAATATCTTCAACAATTACAGCAGAAGTTGACAGTAGTCTGAATTTCATTCAGCTGCAACCGATTTATTTAAAAGAGCAGACCATATGAATAAACCAATTTTTTTCTCATGCTAATAATCTAGCATGTCTCTCTGCAACATATTATGTTGTTCGAATTCATGAGTCCCATTTTGCAAAGAAGTTGCATAAGCTTTTTGGACCTAAGCACAGCTGGAATCTGACTAGGAAAAGCACCGATTTTAATCACCCATAGCAGCAAATTTTAGGTTAACTAGGTATTTAAATTTTAATAAATATTTGTAGTGTCGCTTGACTTTCTTCTAAATTATTGCATTGTATTCCTAGGCTATTAAAGACAAGCAGATAGTTATGTAAAATACCGAGGACCCTGAAGATGTTAAGAACAGACAATTGTAATTTCTGAACTAAAATTTTGGCTTTTTATTGTTATTAAATTATAAACAGATGCAAATTTCAGCAGTTTGATGTTGATCCATTCTGATCAACACAAATAGAACTTACCTATATGAAAAACCTTACCTTTATGAACTACATGCCTGTTTACAGGCAAGAGTAGTAATTCTACCAAAGAGTATGAATACATTAGTTTTGTCCATTTTTAAAAATGTAAATAATAATTAAAAAAAAAGCCATGTAAATCAGGTGCTCCATTTCTCAGACTTTTTTGCAGTCCTCTTTTTTTAAAAACAATATTGATGTCTTGATGTACTGTGAAAAAGAGTTAGAAATTATATTTACTTACTTTTGGAAATCCAAGATATACCTTCTACAGATTCAGAATGAATGTGTAGGTGTGTAACTTAATTAAACATTTGATCAAAATACATAATAAAATTTATAAGGGAAAAAGATACATGTAGATAAATAAGCAGTTCAAACCTTCCCCTTTGTTAAGTAACTTCCATTTAGTGCCTTCTCTAAAATTTAAGGATAAATTAAAAAATAAAAATTTTAAAAGTTACATTGCTAAAAGGAAATTGAAAAGAGAAAACATGAAAATATTTTGTCTAAAACTTGCTTATGTCATTCCAGGAAAAAAGGTGTTGACTATTCAGAGGGAACTGTAAACTTAAAGCTTGTAATAAACTCAAAATCTTTATGGGAACTAAGGAAGTTATGCCTAATGGTATGAGAGAACATTTTTAAACAAAAGAAGTATTGTGTTACATTGGTATAATGGTAACATTTGCCAGGAAAAAGTTGACACAAAATTGGTTTTAAGAACACAGAGATCCCTCTATTATTACATCTTCCAAGGTTATACACTCATAAGAAACAATTATTATATCATTACCCTTGTACTATAAAACTAATTTTCTAATTCAACACTGATGTGAACATACTTAGTTGATTGAAAGGGATGGAGGAAATCCATGCATAATTTCCTCTAATGGGTTGAGTCTAGGGAGAGTTTACCTTTCATAAAAAATAATAAAGGCCTAAATGAAGACACACAGAAGACTTCACCATATGACCATGTTGAAGAGATCAGTCATAGTTTAATATAAATATTTTTTCATATTTCAACTATATCAGTATAGCTACATAAGAAAAAAAATATTTTTGTTGGATTCTATTTCACACTATCCTGCTTCCCCTTTCCCCCACCCAAATGCATTGACTGGCAAATACCAACTCTTTTACGAGTTTTTTTAATAGACAATAGATTCAGAAAAAAATGATTTGAGGGGAACCTTTTATGAGCATCTCTTACAGCAGGAATTATATAGAACTTAGCCATTTTGAGGAAATCACAATTAAATGTGATGGATGTGCAAAAGAACTGTGAACTTCAGGAGACTGTTGAACTCACAGGAGGAACATTAGCATGATCACCAGCACAGCTCACAGCTGTTTGGTGCCTGCCTGCCTGGATGAATCCACAGCACCGGGTGACACAATGACGTTCCTTGTAGGGTGAGTAGGAAGAGCTATGCGTGTATTTTCTGCAGTAACTGCTTCCCATAATCAGAGGCAGTCATTAGATCAGATTATTCCATCTAAGTGAAAATGCTGATTACTGAACTAAAGAGTCAGTAGGCACCTCTTCTTAGCTTAATCAACCTAGGAATTCCATGATCAGTGGTTAGTTTAGGTGTAGCTCTGTGAGTAAGATACTCTCCAGAGAGGTAAGAGAACATTTTGGTCACTTCAACAAATAAATCTTGCACCTAACTAGAAATTAGTGTAGAAAGAAGAAACAACTTTAAGCAAAACGGAAGGTGTTGCACAAGAATAATGTTTACTTTACCTTACTGACTACGTCAAAGGATTCAGCCCAAAAGGGGGTTTGTGGTGTTCTTCCGTGACTAAAGCTGTCAATGTCAGGTTAACAAAATACTGAGTATCTGTGGGACTTAATTGTGAAACAAAATGCAACAAGACAGAACACAAACTTAGCTGCCTATTTGATTATACAGTAAGGGAATAGGATTTTGAAAACAAATATTTTTCTCAGTCATTGAAGTAATTTTGGAAAACTGGCCCCATGAATATTTGTCCAAAGTTGCGTGGGATATTTTTGAAAGCACAGGGAACAGAACATCAGTAGCTAAGCCCTCTCTGAGCACCTTACACCACCTTCCTCTGCTCACTAGTGGCCTGGCAATGAGATAAGCTAGAAGCTCTGCTCCGGAGCAACTTCATGCCAGCTCTTGTCTTCCTCATATATTTCCTCACTCTTGTAGGTTTGCACAAACCATTACAGAGCTCAGTGAATAATTACTATTCGGTTATTTGTTTAAAGTTAACCCAAACAAATAACATGGCATATTTTTTCAGTTTAAAAAAATAAATAAAATGAGTGTAGAAATGTAATTCAGAAACATTTCAAAAGGGAACTATCAGAACACAATACTGCAAAAATTGCTCGTTATTCAGATTCACTGGGAATTTTTCAAATTAGTCATTTTGGAATTTTTAAGTAGTCTCATTTTTCAGATTAATGTAAGTAATTTCAGTTGACCTAAGACTGTATTGTTCAGCAAATAAGCTACTCTCCAGAAGCATCTTTCTCAGCTCTCTGCCAGCTGCACCCTCTTGAAGTTTCAAGCAGCTCCTTGTTTTCTGGCATTATAAAGTGAAGAGAGGGGAAATGAAAGGAAAAGAGATGACAGATTTATCATAATTTCTTGTGTATAATTGATCATTGTCAAAAATAACTTCTTGCCTGAAAAAGCAATGAGGTTAATCAGGTTCCTGCTGAAATCCCTGCTGATTCTTTACTCATGACTTCTTTTCTCAATCTCACAGGTGCCATTGTTGCTGCGCTCACCACCATCTGCAGTGCAGAAGTGACAGTCACACCAGAGACCATGGCAGAAGCACTGGCATGAAATGAGTTCATTTTCTTCCTAGTAGCTGGTACAATGCTGTGCTTTGGATTTAGGATAAGAATAATATTGATAACTCACTGATGTTTTTATTTGTTGCTTAGTAGTGTTTATATTAAGTAAAGGACTCTTCAGCTTCTCAGGCCTTGCCAGTGACAAGGCTGGAGGGGCAGAAGAGATTGGGAGGGGATACAGCCAGCACAGCTGCCCTGAAAGGGATATTCCGTGTCATATGATGTCATGCCCAGTTTATAAACTGGGGGAGTTAGCTGGGGGTGTGGGATTGCTGCTCCGGGGCTGGGTGGTGAGCAATTGTATTGTGCATCATTTGGTTTTGGTTTTTAATTCCTTGAGGTTTATTTCTCTTTTTCCTTTCGTTATCTCCCTTTCCATTACAATAATAATAATAATTATTAGTAGTACTAGCATTAGATTTTACTTTATTTCAATTATTAAAGTGTTCTTATCTCAACCCACGGGTTTCACCTTTTTTTCCAATTCTCCTCCCCATCCCACCAGTGGAGGAGAGGAGTGAGTGAGTGGCTGTGTTGTACTTAGTTGCTGGCTGGGGTTTTGAGTTTGTCTGTTTGTTTGTTTGTTTTCTTTAAATAGAAATTGCCGATATAAAAACTTTGTCTATTGGAAACATTTGGTGGGAAAATACTGGACTGCATTCTTCATCTAAGTGGTCTAATTCATGTATCTTCTGAATGTTTTCATTCCAAAGAGCTGGTGTTATTTAGTCCAACAAATGAAAGCCTTCAGAGATTTTCTCAATTGTTGTAATTAAAACCAGGCTCCAGCAAGGTAAATAATCTTGAGATCAAAAAAGCATTGTTATTTTAATAATATCAAAAGCCCAGATCATAAAGTGCTAGGTTTCAAAGTGCAGGAAATCTTAGCGAACCCACAGCGGTCTCTCTCTGATGGAGCTCTTGAGCGAAGAACCGGACAAAAATGAAGTGTCTTGTTAAAATTCAGCTCTCTGTCTTTAAAAATAACAAAATAAATTTATGGGGAATTGTCATAAATGAAGACACTGCAATAAGGTGGGAGGGTGGAAGATCAGACAGAAATTGTGACTGAAAGAGAAGATAGGGGACAAAACCTGACATTAATGTAGGGAGAGGTAGCTTCAGTGACGGAAGATATCAGATACCAATTAATTCTACATAAGGTGTGTGGAGTTAGTTTGTGAGGGGAAATAAAAGCTGAAGCCACCTTCAGTCACATTGTGCTCTCCTTGAAAACAAGGAGCCTACCAGACCAAGAGAGGCTCCCCTAGTGTTAGATGCAACAGATGAATATCTTGGTGAAATGATTATAAGCTGTGACGGAGAGCACGACAAGGGCACAGAATATACCACATAATCAATCCAGTGCAGTATTATGCTGAGGGACTGTTTCCTTTCAGTGCTTTTTCTTTCATGGATCTTGTGGAGCATCCTCTAACATCCACAGTTTTCTCTCCAGTCACTAACTCTTTGTGCATTTCCCTATACTTTACCCTTCCTATCCCTGTGACTTGGCCAGATGAACTGAAAGCATTAATGACACTCCATGTCAGAATTTGCCTGTTAAACAATATGACAAATAGTGTGAATATTTGTATATTTCTTAAGATAGGTTTGTACTTTTCTGTCATCCATTAACGTTCTGGGAGAAACTGTCCTATTGTGTCAGGTCTTCTATGTTCTTTGGGCATAACTTTTTAAGTGTTTAAGTCCTAAAACTCTGATTATTATAAGAGCTACACATTTGGCAATCTTTACAGGTTGCGACTTGAAACTGATTGCCAAAGCGTTTACTTCGTGAGGGTCAATAATTTCACTTTGTGTTGCAGAAGTACCTTGGCAACTTAGAGATTTATAAGAACTGTGAAACATTTGCTTTACTGGTACTGATGACCTTTAGATGAACTAACAGCAGGCTTATATTTTTACAAAAAATGCATTCTGCAGTATGTGATAAATGTTGAATATTTTTCTCAGGGATTAGTATTTCCTTTTGATTTCTTTAAGTCAAATGAGGTCAGATTCTTTAAAAACTATTTTAGTAACTCCAGTAGGATTTTTGTGAGAACTTCAAGACTGTGATGGAATTGCATTTTTTAAAAAAGCTAGCAGAAATACCATTGGAAATCATACGTCTGGAGTTAACCCACAAATTCCCAGTTTGTGGGTATAAAATACAAATATGCTTAATGTTGAAGTTAACTTTTACAAAGCAGGAAGATCACAGGCCATCTAATACCTCTTTGGTTGTGCTAGTGAACACAGAGTACTTCAGAAGGGAGAACAGAGAAGCAGCTTGGTGGAAAAAAATTGTGAAAAAAAAAAAAGCTGTGATAATAGACCGAAGCTAAAAGATAGGAGTGAAGGTACAGTAGGGCAAGAAACAGCAGGGAATAAACAAATCATTTAAGAAGAAGCAGCAGTCTTCAGAAATTGTAAGCTTGAAAGGAAGACATGGGGTGTATGGGAACATCTGAAGCACCAATCATGAAGAATATACAGAGTAAAGTTGGCTGAAGAGACGATGCTGATTATCAGTGGGTTGTGCAGATGTTATAAAATCACATTCTCTAGATGTGAGAGAACTTCCTAAGGAACTTGCTTTCTGGTAAGACTTCGTAAAATCAAAAGGCAAAAGCTCAAGAATACCTCTAATGATGTGTCAGAGCAGGGATTAATAGACATAAAGTGTATATTGATTGCTCCTTCATTATCTGCATGATTCATAACTGTTTTCATTTCATGATATTGCCAACTTGAAATCACACCTCTGAACCCAGAGTTGTCAAACACTAGAGGTTCTGACCCACTCTGTGAAAGGTGTGCTCTTACACAAGTTCAGTAAAAAGGATACTGCTCTTGCTATTCTGACAATATCTTAAATTGTTTCAACTTCATCATTCACAGAAATTGGGTTTTTGTTCTTACTGTTGGAAGCTGCATATAGATTTTGTTGAGTCATGTCACACATCTATTGCTGTCCTGATAGATGTGGCAGTAATGCTTGTAAGAACAGATCTCTGAGGAACTCTTATTTCCTTGAGTGTGTTGTGAGATTTATAAAGCTATTTATGAGATATATCATTATTGAGTGAAAGCTCCATTGCAGCACTACTGAAATACTTGAAACAATATTCTTGCACATTCTTAAGTGACTGGTATAAATATAATGAAATAAATATCCTAACCATCATCAAATTTTTATAAGAAAAAACTACAGAATTTTAGTGATACAAAAATGATGTATACAATTGGTCCAAATTCTTCCTTCTATTACACGGCTGCAGATCAAATGACTTTGCAATTCTGTTATTAACACAGACGAGGCCATTTGTGTTTGTCAAAAATGTTCTTTAATACATAAGAATTTCACAAGTAATTTGGAAAATGCTGAAAAATTGAGTTATATAGCTTCTTCAGAGGATTTTGTTACTAATGCATCATCTGTGAGAGTAAAGTGAGCTTCTTATACTTTCTAAACCTGTAATTCATAGCACTCCATGAGTTTCTGCTAAAGCGGTAAGAACACTCATAAGTATGTATGTTTCTGCTTCTGATCATCTATATATCATTGGTTTTATTGTTCCTTGGTATATTTTTTTCTATCTGTAAGTAATTAGACACATTTAATAATTTTTTCATACGTATCTATTTTAAAATAATTAATTCCATAGGCAGAACGGTGCAGCACTGCAGAACAGAAATAGGTGAACTTTCCTAAAAGTAGAAACATTGATCCTATTGTTGGTATGGAGAAAAATAGTAACACATTTTGAAACAGCAAGAACATAAGAAATTCAATTCTATTACTAGAACAGATCAGTGATCTTTCTAATATGGCAGTTTGTCTCTGACAATAGCCTATAGATGATACTTAAAAAGAACATTTTAAACCCTTTGTAGAGCACCTAATTGAGCAATGCCATGTTATAAAGAAAAAAGTCTGGCCTCTAAGTGCTGACCAGCTTGAAGTGCTTACACATGAGAATTGCCAGACTTCATTGTTATTTCCTGTATGTTGTATATATCTGGATTAGATTCATCAGAAGTGGAAGTACATTCACATGTTGGTGGCAGCTCAAAGTCAAATCAGAATTAATTACTACGTTCAATTTTTTCCCTAAACAATTCAGTTCACAAAGCTCTAAACATTTCATATTTTGCCATGTATTTTGCTGATAGAAAAATTAGTTACTCAAAAGTTTCAGAATAATTGTAAAGAGTGTATTGAGTTAGTCACTGCGCATGGGCATTTGAGTTCTGTGTTGAATTAGAACTAGAAGCAAAAAAGCTCAGTCTTCTAACAGTTCTTATATTGGGTGGGACCAGTGTTTTAAGCATTGTCCTCTTCCTGTCATGGAATTGTTCTCCACTCTTGACAGTCCAGGCAAGCAAGGACCGAACACTTTAGTTTTGTCAGTGCACCTGAAGTGCAAGTATATTCCTCTGAGGATGTGACACAGAACTCAATGAGGACAGTGTAAAAAATTCCTTTCAGATCAAAACTCTTCAGGTTTATCTACCTGGCACTGTGTGTGTGTGTTTGTAAATAATGTAGCAAAATCAAAAATGACACAGTATAGACAGAATAAGATTATTTTTATCATACAGAATACTGAATTTTCACTCACTGTTTCATACCTCTGTGCAAAACATGAGACATGTATGTTCTAATATTGTGATCATTATATTATGTGATGGGCTAGAGGACAAGAAATGCTGCCTCTGGATTCCTCTTCATATCTTCTAGGCTAATCTTGAGTGGCATTGCTCTTTGCAACCTTTACATGTTTTTGACAAAGGCATATAGCCATGCTGAGCTGTATCACATTGAGATTACCCCACATCGTGCTGCGGAGTTAGCTCTTGTGTGGCCTTGTTGCCATCAGCACTCTACTCAGTTCTGTGTTGTTATCCGTGGATGGGCGCTCTCAGTCTCTTGACTGGCTGCATGGTCACTGTTTGTTCAAACCCCGCTGTGGCATTTCGTCTTTGTTTTTATACACACACATACTCTTTCATTCGTACGCCATGCAAACTTGTGTATTGACTATACCGTGTATTTCCTTTACAAATCTCTGTGTAAAAGCTTCAGCTTGCAGAATGGAAGGTAAGGAAATAAAATTAACCACATTTTAGCAGTTCAGCAGCTATCCCTGCATTATTTATGCTTAATGTTAAGGCCACAGGTTAATGTGAAGAAGTTAATCAATGCCTTTGCAGATGCTAGAATAACCATTCTTATGAAGTATCTGTTTCAGTTTTGTAATTGCAACTGCCAGACTGAAACCCAGTGACTGCAGCTTTCTTTTTTATTACAGTGTGTTTCATTTCTTCACCACTAAGAAAGTGAAAGGACTTTTTAAAACAAAAAAATTTGCAAAGTTGGTCTTCTCAAACAGAGCACAAAAGGATGTCAGTTCAAAATGTCCAAAGAAAGGAACAAGTTAATGACTAGGGATGTATTTCTAAGACATTAGATGACTTAACTCAGACTATATCTTTGTATATTAAAAAGTGTAAGTATGTCTAATACAAGAATATGTAATATGTTAGACAATCTCTGGGTGTTTTTAATAAGATTTGTTACTCATATTAAAGCTAGAAATGACCTTGCTTTCATCAGGATACTATTAACTCAAGTTAACTCCGTACCTTTTTCTGTGGGGAAGACTTTAGCTATCAAAAGTTACTTGGACCCTAAGCAGAAAGCAAATGTGTCCTTTCCTTTATTCTATGTACGTGAACTTAATAAATTTAAGTAGGAGAAAATCCTTCAGTTGATACTTAGAATTTCTTTTCTGTTAGATTGTATGAGCAGCAGATAACGTTCTGTTTTGATGTCTGTTGCTCAGCCACCTCTGACATAAACAGAGCAGAAATTTCAGGCCAAGGAAATTTAAAAAAATGTGAACTGAAATATAAGCAAAGGAAAAGATATATTAAAAAATAATTGTGGAGGTCTCTATTTGCCTTTGTTTTTCTGAAACTTTCAATTTTCATGGAAGACATCATATTCTGTAGTAGTTATAGTGAACTCACCCAAGAATCCTGACAAGCATTTTGAAATTTAGATGCATGCTTTTACAAAAAATTTTAACAGAAAACGTTATTTTGTGAATACGAGATATCTCTAATGGAAATGTAATCATCTTAAAGAGCATACATAAAAACCCCCAAGACTTGATTTTTCATTGTTAAGATGTTTGAATTACATGGGGGTAAAAAAAAAACCACGTGATGAAGTGTCATTTATGTTTCCCCAAAACTCTTGCAGACATCTCCATGAAAATGAAAAATATTTCCTAATGTCTGAAAGCATAAATTTCTCTTCAGCAGAGTATATCATAGTGGATGCTATCATCTACTTAAAACAGAGCTGTACCTGAAATGTCTTTGTTGGACTATAATGCCTTGTAATGCAAAATTTTACACACCTCATTAATCTCGCAGTGTGTATAACCCAAGAAATAAGGATTGCATGCCTGTGTGGAGATCTCAGTAGTTTTGACCAGTGAAGGTACTACAATTTTGAATTCACAGATGTTCAGCCTCTGAAATGCTAGCAGACAAAGTCTGAAAAGACTTAAAAATTGTGTACTTTTTTCACTGCCACGAGTTTAAACTTCCTTCTCCTCTAATATTAAGGAGAATCCAGAATCTACTGCTAGGTAAGGATTAGTGGTTTGCATAGGAAATTTGGGAATAGCTCATTTTAGGTGCTGGACAGTTCAGAAAATGGGGATCTGTTTTTCTCATTCTGTTGCTGGTCTTTCTCTAATATTCTACTTTTGTTTGTAGGAAATAACTCTAAGTGAAATACAGGCAACAGTACAAAAATTAATGTTATTATTTGTATTTTAGAAAAAAAGTTGTTAAAATGACCTTACTTATGCAAATAAGGTCTAATTACTGCCAATAAAAGATCTAAGTTGTAATATATGGTATCTTGGAGTAATGTCAGGATGTGTAATTCCAAATATTTCAGCACTCTAGCAACCAACATTAAATCTTTAGCATCTCCATTTCTTTCAAAACCCACTACCTGCAATTAAGCAGTTTCAGGAACCGGATGCACTATATCTGGTGTTTGCAAACTAGGTATAACAGTCTGTCTGACAAATAGAGAACTCAGTTTTGCTTTAGCAAAGGAAGCCCGAAACTGAGTTGATTTAGTTGAGTGTATGAAAACAATGACCCAGAACAGAAGTTGAACGACAGCAAAGCTCTTTTTATTTATGAAAACTGTGGTTAATCCTTTGCCATAGTTTTATGTAGAAAACTCTTCTTTATGGGGGGCGATTCTTCTTTAGAAATGAAGTGGGCAGAATTCTGAACTCTTGCAGAATACAGCATACATTGTCCTTTCTGAAATACTTTGTCATCAATGAAAAAATTCTTTGCTCATGAGATTTTTATCTTGTCAATTAGATTTTAAGGAGTTCAGGAAAACAAAAAAAAAATAATTAAACAATATTTACATGAAGAGCTGCTTTGCAAATTGAAAGTAGTTCAGATTAATTGCAACAACATACTGCAAATACTATATTCCACATTTTATGAATTTAGCTGTCTATAAAAGTCAAAGTTGGGAAATCAAATTGCTTTCCAAAAACTAAGGAGAATTCAGTGCTTGAAGTAATAAAGGCAGGGAAGATTTTAGGACTGTCTTCTTCCTAAACATATTGATTCTTATTGCAGAATTCTCTGAGGGGTAGAATTTGAGTGTCTATTACTAGGGGTTTTTTATTTAATAACTTAAAAAGCTCTATTTGAGAAGAACGCAGGGACAAAAGCAGGTCATACAGGTAACCAGAACATATCAGAACTTCTTATCAGCAAAAGCACAATGCAGACAAAATATAGCCTTTACTCAAGATATCTGACAAATACTTTACAAGACACAATATGTAGATGAAGAAGTCAAGCTTTGTTTATTCACTGCCTCATACCATCTATCCAAACTGACTGAGACATTCCCAGAGGGGAAGGTGCTCTGATGTTCTGAAGAGGTTGGTCATCTTCGCTTACCCATTCCCAACACCACTGCAGGGCAACAGGAGATAGGAATTCTATTCCTACCTCTTCAGTTTGACCTTACTAGTGTGAAGGCCTGAAATATCAGAGGAATAAGGATAACTTTGCCTATACATTCTTTCCAGTCACCAGTCAATTCTCAAAAACTTTTTGATAGAGCAGAAAGGAAGATGGAAAGAAGACTTTCTGATGAGTGCAGTACAAAAAAGGAGACAATCTTCAGAAGTTGTTCTCATCTGTTTAAAATGCTGGCATGACCAAGGCTTTAATACGCAACTAAATTTTAAAGAATAGTGTGAATGGCTTGTATCCAATTCAGCCCATCAAAATTTTTCTTGGCCTGTAATGAGCAGGGTCACCCTTTATAGACTTTTTAGTGCAAGCTAATACAGTATCTATTACTACTGTTAGCTAAAGTATTTTGTTTCCAGACAACTTGATTTAACTGAATAGCTAATTAACTGAAGAATAATGAACCAAATTAATTCAAATAATAAAGTAATACCTGTCAATTCACTGTGGAAACATTAATTTAAGAGATGGTAGGGAGAGAGAGTTCTTTGGTTTATGGGTCTGAATAATCCTTTGTAGCTGTTAAGAGTTAGACAGCATTCTTGTTATGGAACTGGTTTTCCTTAGCCTGTCTCCTTTCCTGCTTTTTAATGAAAAAATGAAAGGTGGTTGACTAGGATGTGTCTTGTCTACAGTATGTGTCCAACTATAATCACCTTACTGAAAGTGGGTGGGAATACACCATTCTGAGGTCTGTCAGGATGTTATCCTGTCTTATAAATCACAGAGAGTAAAAGAGTGCTCTAATCTAACATTTACAGTGTATACATTTAATGTAGACTTTTTACATTGATTGGAGGGGAAGGAGAGTACTGAAATAAGAACTGAATTCGCTGTGGATTGAGCTTGCCTACAGTGAACTCAGTGAGCACAGTCATCCTTGAGATCCCAAGAGCGGCAAAAGGTGAATTTGTTAAGGGCTATATGAATCAAACCACTCAGATTTAAAACTAAAGAATGTTCTGTTCCTCAGTTAGTTTAGATCAATTCTTTCCAAATGTCATCTGCAGTTAATAATATTTTAAGTTTTGCTTCAAAAGAGAGTTTAGTGGTTCTATTTTTGACATTTTAAGGGAGAGTGGGAGTCTAGAGCTGGTCAGAAGGTATTATCCCTTTTGTGGACTGGACCTGCTTCACAAGGCTACCAAGCTTTATCTTGTCTCCTGGTTATGAATCACTGTACCACTTTGGTCAGTCCATTTCATACATACCATCTTATCCATTGCTTCTTAACAGTATGTTCTGTTTCCAGATTTGATGACTGCACTCTTTTGTCCAAGTTTTGTGGAAGCTGCAAATACATTTTATTTCTTGTTCCTGTATTGTTCACTGGTCACAAGCAGGACAGTTACAGTTCATGAGAGGCTATTGCCTTTTGCATCCATATGCTTACCATAAACTAATTTAGATCTCTATAGTCCTTATATGACTTTCTAGAATAGTATATTTACTTGCTATTATATCCCTGTTATTATATCCCTGTTTTTAACATGAACAGTGATGTATACAGGTAGTCAGCAATCTGATCTTTCTATTTTTTGTAACACATTTTAGATAGAGTGAAGGTTATTGCCAGATCATGGTCCAGGTTTGACTCCTTAGCCAACAGAGCACCATTTTTATCACCTAGATGCCTTTTTTTCCCTGCAATCCAGTTGGGTCATAGGTAACCTTTACTCAAAGATATTAGCTTAAAATAATGGTCTTGAAATCCAATTTACCTTATGATTATTATACTTTTTTCTTATTTATCATGGTCATAGTTGATATACCAGCTTTTCCTATGTGATTATACGTGCTTGGCTGCTGTGGTATCTCCAAATGCTGTGGTCTAGAGAGCAAGTCTTATGAGAGGCAGCTAAGGGAACTGGGGTTGTTTAGCCTGGAGAAAAGAAGTATCGTTCATAGGGAGTTTGGTGCTCCACCAAAACACCAATGTTGGATTTAACTTCAGCACTGGTTATAATATAACACAACAAATGGAAGTCAAGCTTTGTCACAGAATATTCATTAGAAAAATGAGTTTTTCCACTGTTTGGTAAAACATTATTGGAGAGAAGGTTGTCTGGTTGGTTTTTTGTTACGGTTTGTTTTGTTTATTTCCAAAAGAAAAGGTGGAATAAATACTGTAAATATTTGAGTGTCATCATAAAAAGCAGCATAGTATCAACTCAGTCTAATAAGTAGAGGTGAAATGACGAAACAATCCAGAGTGAATTTCTGCTGCTTCACTACCTTCCAGTGCGCTAGCTAAGGAGATCTGATTAGGATAGTATCTATCAGTTAATAATAGTCAAAACATTGCTGAGAGTAATTTTTGAAGTCAAACACAACTTAGTTTAGAGATTTACCCAGAACGAGAATAGAAGCAACAGCATTTTTTCAGATGGATTTTTGTCCATCTGGGCTTCCATATATATATCAGATCACTTTACAGTCACACAAGGAAATGCAATGTTTGTAACTGCGATTCTGCCACCTTTGTCACATAATTCCTCTTGGAGTTTTAATATATGGTTTATACCATAACCATCATAATAATTTTTTACTTGTCTCTCAGAGATGTAACCGTAGTTGGACAGGAAGAGAAGGCAGAAAGCTCCTGAAACTCAATTTCCCTGAAAACAAGATATTCTGTACTGAATAAAACAATCTCTGTTTTATTCATTGTGTTGTGCTGCCATCAAGAAAATCATTCCCCATCTTCCTTGTTTCTCTAGCTCTTCAGCGTTTCCTGAAGATGAGAAAGGACAAAGAGCCTTCCACAAACAAGCAGCAGAAAAGTTGTACCACTTTGGGCATTATTTTTAAACCAGTGTATCCCTACAACATCGTAATTTCTTTATTTCCTTAAATTTTGCATGCAGCTCATTCTGCACATCTGCCTCAAAGTGAGAGCAGCTGAGGTGGATTTTTGTATGAAGTGGCAATTCTCTTCCCTTTGCAATCACATAGAGTTGCATGAGTTTAATAGATGTTGAACAGGGACCTGCTGAATGGATCAGATTTAAGTCACATATTCCTAAATATGGGCAGCCTGCCAGCCTGCTGTATGACTATGTCCCTTACTAACAACAAAGCAGAAACTGCACCTTTGCTATGTCTTTGGCTAGAGATATGATGTTTTGCTCATGAACTAAAATAAAGATTACAAATTTAAAGCTTTAAATAGAATTTTAACTGTATGTTTTCATAGTTTTATTACATCTCAGTCTTTTTTTTTTTCTATGAAAGGGAAAAAAAGAATCAAAAAATTCTGTATTTAATTTCCCAAGCTGGTGCACCATATTTTTGATCTGACACATTCAGTTGTACCAGTAATATTATGTTCTGCTATGTCAATAGAGTAATGAAACATGACTGAAGTAACCAGACACGACAATGAAATAGGCCACAAAATGTAACAAATTGGAGTTTTCTGAACAAAATGAGAGGGAAAAAAAGCTCTATATTTTTGTAATTATAATACAGTTTCTTACTTGAGCATCAGTTAAAATAAATGAAAATAATTACTTCACTTTAAAAATATATTTTACACTGCTGTCATGGGAATTTCCCATGCTTGACCTGGACTTGTAATTGCTATGACTATGTTACTTCATGCTGAAGGCACTTTTGAATTTGACACTTCACATTTCAGAATCTTGTTGCACTTTACAAATACTAAACAATACAATTCTGCTCTGAATAAATGAATACACATAGGTACATGTGCGTATGTATATATACACACACACAAAAAAAGGCAAGATATGGAGGGTTAAAAAGTATCTCTAAGGCCAAGCCTGCATTGCCACTCACGACTAGAACAGTTAATTCAGAAGAAGTTTATAGTATCTAGAAACTGACACATGAAGATGGAAATGTAGGTAAACTCCATGTTTCGACAAGTCTTGACTGTATAAATTATATATACGACATTAAAAAAAATATACTTTGCCCTCAAACTGAGATCCCCAAAATCCCTGTGACAGCATTATCTGATATTTATTAGCTCAGACTTGGCATTCTGCTGACTTTTCTTCAGCAAAAACTAAAGCCACAGGACACTTATTTATGCTTAAAATATGAATACAATATGAACTACTGTCTTTCCACGTCCCGTACTGTAAACTTTTTTAATGAGAGGATAATTCTTCCACTTAGTTGAGCATATTAACCAACCCAGAGAGTGACTAGTTCTGAGTCCTTGCACCTTGTCACAAAAAGGCGTACAAAATACTTGAACATTTATCTCCTGAAACTAGTGGTAGGAGTGGGAAGTAATTTCTTATCTGCTGGAAGGATTGTGAAAAAATACTGATAAAACCTATATTTGACATAGTGGGGGCAAATTAGAGACCAGATGAAGAATTTCTCTGCGACAGATTTGATATAAAATAATGGGGTTTATAGGTCCTGGCTTTATTTTCATCTTGAAGCAGCACCACCACCTGCTCAGTATGTCCTGATCACATACGTTGGGTACAGTAATATTCAGATTTGGAAAAAGAAAATAATCTCAGTCATTCTCAACAGCTGATACTGAGACTGATGTTGTTTAATGTCTTTTTAGCTGGCTTGAAAAATGGGATGAAGTGCACCTTCAGCGGGTACGCAGAAGGATCAAACTGGGGGAAGCTGACAGAAACTTTATGAAGTTGATCAAAGCTGAATGTGACATCCTGAACAGACTGGGGACATACTGGCCAGCACACAGCTTAGAAGAAAAGGATTTAGGTGTCCCAGTGGACAAATTGAATATTATTCAGCAGTATGTCCTTGCAGAAATTAATAGCGGCATGTTGGGCTAAGTGTAGCCAGAGTGAGGAAGAGTGTAGCCAGCAGGCCAAAGTGATTCTTCTCTGTTTGGCACTAAGGATGCAGCATCCAAGGTATCATGCCTAGGTTTTGGCTCCACAGTACTCGAAAGACATTGACACAGAGGAATCAGTGCAAGGCCTCCAAGGTGTTTAGGGGGCTGGAGCACAAGATGTACAAGGAAAGACTAAGGGAATTGATTTTGTCAGTATGGAAAAAAGAGGATGGAAGGGAGGTGTTTTCAACTACCCAGTAGGAGAGTGTGGAGAAGATAGAGCCAGATTCTTCTTGGAGGTGCACAGTGAATGTATTAGAGGCTATGAACATGAGCTGCAACAAGGGAAATTCTGAATAGATGTTAGGGAAAAAAAGTTCATGATGTGAGTGGTCAAAGTCTGCAACAAATTAACCAGAAAGGTTGGAGATATTCAATGCTTTGCTGTGATCTAAAGTAGAACCTAAATATAACTTGGAGGTTGGCCATGCTCTGAGTGGGAGGTTGGACCAGAGATTACCTTCAGAAATCCCAGATGACCTTCAGAAATCCCTTGCAAGCTAATGTACAAACCAAATATATGATTCCCAGAAGTTATATTAGCAGGCTTCATTATAGATTTTTGCATTCTCTTAGATGTCCTGTTCCAAAGAAAATCTTGGTTTTTAATACAAACAATTTTTCTGTTGTTGCAGGGACTTAAAACATTGAATTCATGATAAAGTTCTCTTTGTACCTTTAAAGTTTTGCACAGTGGGAATTAGTGAACCAAAAAAATCCTTCTAGCCCTGCCTTCCTATGTTGATCTGTCTGTGGATATTCTGTTGTCAGTTACAATTCTCTGAGCCCAGCTACAATTATCCACTAAAATAAGCAGGAAATATTGAAGAAGTTTGTTCTGGAAACACTTTTATATTGTCCTGTTTATATTTTATGTCAGGACAAAAGAATGAAGAGGTATACAGTATCACTGTCTCATTCCCATTTTGAACAGTAATTTTCCAGGGGTCCTTTACTTTTATGTTAGAACACCTACATACCTGACAGAATCAAAACCCAACTGCACTGAGGAAAGCATCCCCATGTCTTTTCTATAATCTTTGAATTTTTATGTATCAATGAAATACTCTATGGAAGTGAAAAATCTACAGGTAAGTTTTATTCCTTAATGTAAATTTTATCTGGTGTAAAAAAAAAAGCTAAGGACTTCGTTTCTCTGACCAAATTTAAGTAGCAAAGATTTTTTTTTCCTTTTCTAAAATCTGTCATCAGGCTTAAAAATGGTTCAGTGCACTGAACTCAGAGAAACTCACATCCAAAAGTAGAGTCAAACAACAGTAACTTGTTCATTTGCATCTGGAGGTTATTTCCAAAAGAAAAACATTTGCTTATCAAAGCTTAAAAAATAGATCTTAAATCCAGAATCTTGTATGTTATGACATGGGCTGTTTTGTGTGTGTTTTGGGGTTTTTTTTTGGGCGGCGGTGGTGGTGGTGGTGAGGGTTGTTTTTTGTTTTTTTTTTTGGGGGGGGGGGTGGGGGTGGGGGGTGGGGTGGGGCGGCGCCCGTGGTGGTGTAGCTTTTTTTGTTTTGTTACAGTTTGGCAGGTGATCTGCAGTATGATTGCAGTATGACAGTAAGTTTTGTAGTCCTTTCCCAGACTTGCCCAGCCCTAAGAGCCAGAATTATTCTGTCTGGCTGATGCTGAATTAATTTCTCCTGCTTCTTATTGTTTATTCCTCACTTTACAAGCTATTTGAAGACTGGAGTTTGACCATGTAAGTAATCTCAAGAGGGTGCAGATAAAATCTTAAGAGAAGTTGTCAGTTAACAAGGAAATTAGGGAATGTATTCTAGAATGTGCTGGGGTAATAGAAAATTCTGAATATTCAAGGGGAGGAAAGGCGTATTAAGACAAAGAAAGGGGAGTCTCTTCTAGAGGCTTAAAGATAACTATAAAAGCATATTTACTAGCTCATCTGTTTTTCTAGGGGAATAACAGCTGCCACAGAGAAGGCTCCATTTTGAGAATTTCCCGTATTCCTGGGTTACAGACTGACTTGGCATAGCTGGTAGTTGGCGTGTGTAGCACTTCAGTTTAGGGTCATCAGTTCAAGCACAGCCTTGGTCAGCAGTAGAAGAAAGCTGTTACCACAGGAGGTTTTTAATGAAGTGAGCTGGCAATCTGTCAGGCTCTTAGGGCATGAGTTTCTGCAAAACTACCACAAATGGTACTTGCAAATATACCTGGGAGTCAAAGAATTAAGCAGGTGTCAATGATAATCCAAAGAAATGAAGTAAGCATACAGGGAGTAACAGGCATTGAGCACTCATGCTTGTACAGCTGATAAATGGAGTGTTTATACATTCCTTCCCGAATTTCAAATAAGAAAAACTAGTCAGTAAAGCAGTGAGAAGTTTCTAACTACATCATCTACGATTTCACTGTCCAGATAAAAATAGAAGCCCATAAGGGTAACATTGCTGGGTAGGCTAGGCATCAGTAGAACTTGAAAGCATGGTCAAAATAGGCAGTCCTTGAGTTCCTTTTGACTTTCAGTCACCTTTTTCTGTGTACCAAATTACCACTTCTTTGGTTCCAGTGACATTTTCAAAGTCCTGCTTAGCTCTTATATACACTGTTCATGGGAGGTGCTATTCTGCTGTGGTGAGATAGAGGCCGACTTTCCTTCACTGGAGTTGGCAGCCAAGTGCTTAATTCCTGGGCAAAATGAAAGACCTCCTCTGTTGTCGTCTTAGGAGCTTTGCATGGAATGTTCTTCCCCTTCTGCCTACCTTTGGAGTGAAGGATGAGATGGTACCACGCTTCTTTCCACCTCTGTTTTCATTGTTTGGAGTTTAATTTAATAGATTGACTGAGCAGCTGGGGAGATGGTCTCAGTGTGGTGTAGCATTTGTAAACAGTATTTGCACTGCAGTTTTCCTGTTGTCTCCTCCAGCCCGCTTGTGTCTTTTTCCACCTCCCCCCACATGCATGTTCTAAGCCAAGGTAGACAACTCTATTAGCGCAAACCTAGTTATTCCTTAGGGAAGAAAACAACAAATGAAAGCAACTAGCCCTGAAGCTTCTTACTGATGATAGCAATACTAAAAGCTGTTCTGCCTGGAGATGTGAACTTAAAATAGGTCTCAAAACAAATCTGCTTTTTCCTCTTCTCCCTTTCTACCCCAATCTTGCCACATTGTGGTCAGAAATCCTTTTTTAAAAGTTTATGATAGTTCTGGATATTTTCTTTGACTGAAATCAATGTATACTCTGAAACATATGCTCCTGACATGAAATCATCTACTCTAGGCAGAGAAGAGAAAACCAACTGCCACATCACCAGGGTTCTGTCTGCCCGCCACCCTGTGTGTCTGTGGTGGGGAAAAAAAGAAAGTTACAGTATTCAGATTTCACCAGAATGTCTGTATATGCTCTAAGAACTTCAGCTAAGACTCTCGTGGCTCACTTCTGTTACACTTGCATGCACTTTTGCCTGATCTACCCTCACCCTTTAAAATCACAGATGATAGATTCCTGCTTTACACCTGCGCCTCTTTCACTATCTGCCAAAGAGCGCACAATTTAATGGATGAACTGAACTCTGTCTGTCCTGCCTTGATTGGTAGATGGTGACGTAAGTGTGCATAATTGAAATGCATCGATTTCCCTGGAGTGCAAAATTGAAAAGCAGGAGGTTAGCCAGCGGGATATGTGCTCTTGTTCTAGAGGAACAGTGAAGTAAGGGAGCAGAAATGCTGGAGCAGCTTGCTTTGCTGCACCACGTAAGTGACAGCAGCCTCAGTTGAGAATTCAAGAAATGCTTGAAAACAGACAAATTTTGTGTTGCAAATAGATTTCCTCACCCCATGCCCTCCACCACTTCATAATGAAGGCCTGGAGGCTGCAGTAGTTCTCCTTTAGAATGGGGTGAGCTGGCAAAAAGCAGGGACTGAAGGTGGGTAGAGACTTGAGGCTGAACACAAACTGAATGACACTAATTGAATTTAGTTGTTGCTTTATCTTGTCCAGCACTTTTTCAGCAATCTCTCATCTTGATGCTTTGAAGATGAGTAAATGGATTTTATAGCAAGGACAGTATATGCTTTCCTGGCTGCAGGATTGTTTCCAGCTGAACTTACTGTTTCTCTAAAACTTCTCCCTTCTGGATCTTGGGTGTGCTTGTTACCTGTGTAACTTGGATATAATCATGCCACATGAAAATCCCTGCAGATTTGAAGAAATAAGATCTAACCTGGGTTGTCTAGCTGAGTCATAACCCTTTAGAGGATCTGGAGGACCATTTGTTTAGGCTCTGGAAAGAAGGATGAAAAGCCATTGTAGAAATTGCAGTTGTTCAAGCTGTGGTGCTTTCCGCCTGCTTAGGCAAAGTTTAATTAGCTGCTTTCTTGCAAACATACAATCGTTGTGATATCTTTAGTTGCTTTGTGGTACAACTTTACCCCATGAAAGACAAAATATCACAGATGGTTTACATTTTCCTGAACAAAACATACTGCAGGAGAGTAGGCATGCTCTGGAGCTCTGCTCTTTGAGTAGCTTGCTGGCTGAAGATGGTAAATCAGATAGTTTTATTCAGCTTGAAAACCTAATTTATGGAAAGAAGATATTTGACCTTTCAGAGTCATATTGATAGCTCACAACTTTTTCTTTGATTGAGAATCTAGTGTGAATAAAGTATGTAAACTTGTGAAGTGTTGCTCTGAATTCTCAAAAGAATTGGATGATCACACTTAAAATAGTGATTTATTAATAAGCCAGAGCCTAAAGCTTGATCTTTTGAAAGTTTTCTTAATTATAATTGAATGTGAGTGAAAACTCACCATGGCAAGATCCTATAAAAGCTTCCATTATACTGTTCCTGAACCTGTTTTTCAAAGTGTTGAAGTTGAATGCTGAAGAAATACTTTGGCCTTACTCTTAATTCAAAAATTGTATAGATGTCTTAAAGTTAAGTCATGTAAGTTGTATAAACTGAGAAGAGAACAAGAAAGGGAGAAAAATGCTTGACAGGAAGTGGTTTTGGTGGTTTTTTTTCCCCCAAGTAAACCGGTACATTTACTTGGCTAAAACAACAAGTTTTGTTGAAAACTGTTCTGTGATTCTTGCTATACTTTCAGTCTGTGGTTAGAAATGGCTTTTTAGCTTTGACTTTTAAATTTCTCAGGTCTCTTCTGCTCTAACTAAAAAATATGGCATGGCATCCACAGTGAACTTGCTGTTGAGTAGCTCTAATTTGCTATTGGCTTATGTACTGTGTGACTAGTATTGAATACAAGTGATCACACTAAAAATCTCAACAGCTACAATAACCTTTCCCTACACCATGCTTATTAAATTGCTAGCTTTATCTGTAACATGCAAATTAATTCTTGGCTTAGGACAAATGCATTCCCATTGGAAATGTGTAGATTTTACCTGGCTGACCCTTTGGGAAACTGCTGGGAAACTTTTGAATGGGAACCGGGAATGTCCTGTTCCTGTTGAAAAGCTATTCAGAAACCTGTGTCACATAAAGTAAAAGCATGGATGCTGAAAAACTGGCAGGGATGTGGAGAACAACAACTACTACAAAAAATACGCAACAGTTAGTGGTTATGTTTGTGTGAGAACTGGCCGTGGCCATGTCTCGTGGACTGAAGGTGACATGTATTAATGCTTGACAGCTCCTTGGATTTAGTGATAGGTATGGACAGGACAGTGTTTTCATGTACTGCTGCATTTGGCTGCCAAACAAGACTTGAAATAAAATAAAAAGCCCCAGAACTGTGACTGTGGTAAATTTGTGGCGATTGTGTGAGAATTGCTGTTTGTTGCTATGGCTGTATTGAATTGTGGTTCCTGGTGTTGAGTGCTGGAATTGTTGGCAGAGGTAGGAGACCTGTTTGATGTACTAGTGCAATTAAACCACACCATAATGGGTAGTATGATACAGCCTTGATTTCAGTATCTTCTGACTTTTGAATGCATGGTAGGTGGACACCTTTCTGATTAGTTTTTTCTGACAGCATGTACTTTGATTTTATTTTTTTTTTAAGTTTAAAAAGCTGTTATTTTGATAGGTAGTAGATACTCTTTTTATCAGAAGGTAGTGATGACACAAGCTCTTGCAGTAAAATATCACAAGCAGTTACTAGATTTCTGACTATAACCTGGAATAGCAAATCTATTCATTCAGGAAATTTTCACCTGATGTAATGTATGCCACCAGAGATGGGCTGTGAAAGTAAGCCTCCTTTGTATGCTTGCTCTTTTTTTTTTTTTTTTTTCTTCTGTGTTTACCTTTACCTCTCCTTCTGAAAATCCTGCATGAAAACACATCTGTAAGTTGGCACTGATACTGCATGTTCCCAAAGAAACAGAGTAAGATTGTCTTCTGTCATGCTTCATAGCTGTGTGTACAAGGGCTTGAGGGGGAATGTGTTGGAAGCTTGGAGGAAATCTCAGGTGTTTGTGCTGACCTGGGAACGCGGTGTGACTAAATATATTTGTGAGGCACCTACCTACTCTAGAGCTCTGAGAACATTAATGGATAGTGTGGATGATACTGCAGTTCAAATGTTCTGTGTAAACCCTTAAGCATCAAACATTATGGTAGTTAATATCCCACAAGCTTATTGCCCTAGCACAAAAATAAAACTGTGCATATTTGTCTAATTTTCTTGCAGAATTATAGGAAACGTAATCTAGACAGCTAAGGCTTATTATTCCTCCTGTTATTTTTTAAATAGTCTAATTTTAAGTGCCTTAAACAGCAGACTTCCACAACTTCCCTTGAGTGTGCCAAGTTGATAATAGAGCAAACATTCAGTTTGACTGTTCCACAGGACTTCTGATGTGGGTATGAGCTTTTCTTTACTGCTTTGTCACAGCTCCTGATTGATGTTCCTCCAGACTTTTCTTGGGAGCCAGTTAGCTATAGCCCTAAAAAGCCAAATTAAGATCCTGGAAGGAAATTCTGCTTAGTGTGCAGCTGCTGTGCACAAGAAAAAGGCAGTAATAAATCTACAGGTTTTTAAAACTGAAGTTAAATATGGGGATATTAAAAGAGCAATTGGAACCTTTCTTAAAGGGGTGAGCAAGATGAAATGTGTCTGCATTTTTTAGAGAGGCGTTTCCTTAAAGCATCCAGAGGGCCTAAACTCAGTGGTAAGATCTAGACAAATAATTTATATTCTTTCTTTGACAGTAAGCAGGCTGGGTGTTCTTGGCTTTGCTTGTGCAACTTCTATTTAAACTCAGTGTTACTGCAACTAAAAAACCAAAAGGAAACACAACAATTTTTTTCCAGACATGTTGTCATACTGAAGTGATTGGAACTGCAGTATTTTTAAAAATACTGACATAAATATTTTCCTCTGCCAAGACCTTGTTGGTTTTTAATTCTTTGTTTCAACTTTTGTTGCCTTTGAAATATGAGGGAAATTATTACACTTCTGACAGCTTCTTCCCTAAGGTGTAAGAATGTCCATAGGGTGCCTTTTTATGATTTGCATAAAACAGCTGAAGATCCCATTGTGGCCTAAGCGATGGATCCCATCTCACCACAAACCTGGTGTTTCTTCTCCCTTTCCATGTCTCTTATGGTAGTTACGTAGCCATGTGGGGATCTGGATCAAATCTCTCACCTGACTGAAGAGACTCTTCTTGTTTCTTTGGTTAGGAAGGGGTAGTGGCAGTGTGGTCTTCAGTTGAAACTCATTCTTATTTCCAAAATCAGGGGGAAAGGGAAACAAATACCTTTCAATGGTAGCATGAAATAAGTATTCTAAATAAATAGATTTAAGCAAAGCATGGGTCTGCGTACATGGAGATCCTGGGTGCATCTGCTGTTAGTTATTGTCTCTAATCGTGCATTAACAGGAAGGTTATGTGGCTAGTTTTCAGACCACAGGAGTGGTGGTGTTCCTTTCTGCAGTATCATTAAGTACTTAATAATACCAAGTGATATGATTTAATAAACCCAGTGAAACCACAGGATGGGAAGAGAAAGCTGTAAAATTCAGGAACTGGTTTTGATGAGCAAGCGTATTGTCTTTGGCCTTTTTGAAGGCAGAAACGTCTGTTAGCACTTCTGTTTTGGGTACAGGTGCTGAATTTTCTCTTTCTCATGTTTGACTGAGATTACATTTCAAATACTCAGTTTGAAGCAATTCAGTGCAGTACAGTTTAAGAAATGCACTTCAGTGACCTGAGTAATTTTTGAACATTTAATTTATCAGAGATACATTTACAGAGTTCAGTGTAGCTCACTTGCTGGTGATGGATAACGGCTTTCCCTCTGGAATCTGTAGTGCCATTCCACTGCAATTATTGGTGACCAAAATAGTCTGAGAAGAGTGTCCTTAAACTTACAAAACTAGCAGCTGATTTTGGAAGGTTTCTCTGTCTCCATCCTAGAAACTGTTCGCTGTACTGTTCTTGGCAATCTGAAATGGAGAGAGAGTACTGAAAGGAATTGCTCTTCTTTCTAGGAGGGTTTCCACTTCACTGCGGGATGTAAAAACAAAGAAGGAAAAAACCAGCTGTGGCTTTTCCTGCTCATTCTGTTTGTGGCAGATTCAAGCCTCAAAACAACTGAAACCCTGTTGGTTACCTTATCTCAAAACTGAACATCATATGATAATGATCTTTAAAGTATTACTAGATATGCCAAGATATGTTTAACTGTTTGGATGAATTTTTTAGTGCTTTTAGTAAAGTTTAAACAAATCTGCACTCCTTTTTATTTCATTAACCCATGAACTGGAGAGCTCAAGTAAGCATTGAAGTAATTAATTTATTTGAATTTAGCAATGGTAGGGAAGCAAGTTTTGAAATTAGGCACTTCTGTTCCTTCCAAAACCTTAATGCCATATTCAAAGGTTGGTTGTTGAAATGGGCCTTGAAGAATTGAATTTTAAGGACTGTAGGAGCAGGAATATGTTTAATAATTTGCAGAGCCCTGTTAAGTCTCTGAGACGTGCTTTTTATCTACTGCTTGAGGAGCCAGGTTGCTAAAGGAAAAACTTCACATAAAATCTGGAATACATAATAATTTCTGAATTGTATATGTGCAGATTTCTTTCTTTAAATGAAAACAAGCTTAGTTTTAGAAATCGGGTCCTGTAGCAGGACTGACTTTCCTTTTTATGCAAAGGGGAGGATGGCTATATATGTATCAAATGCAGAAGAAACTCAGTGAATGCTTCTACAAGCAGTAGCTGATCTCTTTAGCCTAAAGACTTGGAATTGTTGTGCCATAATGCAAGTTTTAGCTAGAAATCATTGCTTAGGATATTTTCTTCCAAGTTCCAGCGTAAATTCATAAGCTTATGAACAGGTCTGCTCAGTGACAGCGTGGTAAGGTGGTAGCTGAAGCTAGCCTAGCACCCCTACCTGGGCTGCTTGCTGCCAGAAGGGAGACACTGATCCTGTGCGCTGATGACATTAGAAAAGATTTCACTTCTTCAGTGCTTTTAGACTAAGCCTTTTCTAAGTCTAGACCAAGGTTTTTCCCCTGTAAAAGTCTTAGTGCTACTTTCCCTGGTTGGCAGAGGATTTGAGTGGAGATAGTGTATTTTCTACATATACACGCACACAAATTTTGGTTTTTTTAAAAGCAAAAGTTCTTTTTAACATGGACTTCCAATTGAAGGACTTCAGTGCTGTAATGAGACTGCTGAAACAATCTCTGTGGAACAGCATAAAAAAGTACTTTCTGTATTACCCAGCATCTGTTGCCTCAAATAACTATGGCCTAGGACTTGTTCACCCATGTGATCAGACTTGACATTTACATGGCTTGCAATTAGTTTCAGGCCAGTTAATGGAAGCAGTCTCACTCAGTCTTTCCTAGGCCTTACCCCTTTAAAGGTGCTGAGATGATTAACTTCACTTTTAGACTGCTGGCTGGAACATACTTCCAGCTTTGGCCTGATAATCTTCTCAAATCCTGTTGCCAGACCCTCCTATTAGGGGATGAGGAAAGGAAGAAGGACCCTGGGCATAAGAGGGCTGATCTGCTAGAGATTCTCCAGTCCAACATGTGTGTGTGTAATGGATTTCCACTAAACAAGGCTTTTTTTCTAAATCAGCTGTTTCTAGGGTCAGCCTACTCTGCTGGTTTCTTAACCCGTCTTCACCCCTACGTGCCTTCCGGGGGGGGGGGGGGGCGG
>JAVJGI010000014.1:13256851-13329930 GCA_035590275.1 Ibycter americanus | reverse complement strand
GGTGATGGTTGTTTTTTCTTTTTTTTTTGGGGGGGGGGGTGGTGGTGGGGCGGGTTAGTTTTTTGTTTGTTTGTTTGTTTCTCCTCAGGACTCATAATATCTTCCACCTGCTCAAATTTTCTATATGCATTGTATGCAGAAAATTGCTCCCTTTAGTTCCTACTGTTTCCAAAGATTCATGCAGCACACAGGGATGGTACAGACAAATACCGAGATTTTATGCTTAAGAAGATGGTGAAGAAGAGACCACTACCCTGTGTTTTGAGAAAAAGAGGGGTGCATGCTGTGGACTTAAGTGGCATGTCATGACCCAAGTGAAAGGACAGTGTAGTGGCATTTAAGATACTATGACCTGAATACTGTTGGTCAAAGGCTGTTGTTATGAACCTCAGTCAGTACAGAGGTTGGCCAGTTGTGAATTCCTGTTTAATTACAGTGTTCTGGATGTTCTGTGATCTGTTTGTATGGTTTCACAGGCCATCAGCAATCCAGGGATTGACCACAGTCTGGGAATCAATGTTGTATTTTCTGTTCCTTCTGCTAGGATTTTCTGTCTCACTACTTGGCAAAACTGTCAGTTTCTGCAACAGGAAAAAAGTAGCAGGATGCTAATTACCCTTCCTGTCTATTAACCAAATATGTGGAGGAATATTGTTCACTTTCATAACTCACAACAAGTTTTGAAGGCCTTTTCAGACTTTAAGCAGGGCTACAGAGTAAAGTTCCTTCCTCCTGTAAAACTCCCACATGGATCATTACTTTCTGCCTATCCAAATTTCCAATTCACTTTCAAATGTGTGAGTCACTGTTGAGCTGAATAAGTATTTTCTTTTGAGTCCTGGTATTCCATCAAAATGATATCAACAGAACTGCATCCTTCATTTCCTGATTTATCTATTTTGTGCACTGTTGTGCCTTAGTGAGTAATGTATAGTATGGTGCAATATAGAGCATAGCTTGTACTCTATTGAACAGTGCTTGTGTTTCATTCTAGAGATACAACTCTGTGATCAGTGAAAACGACGTTCTGTAACATGAAATTATTTAAAAATACTTAATTGTTTTACAGAGACAGGAACATACCATTTAAATTGGATATACTTCAAAAAGCATAACATACAGTGTGCAGAATGATATAAAAGGAGTTTGTATGGTGGGTTTTTTCATTGAACTTTAATTAAAAATTGTTCTGGTGACTCATATGAAAGTGCTTTTGACACAAACAATTTGAGCACCGTGTGTTATGATTCGGTCACAGGTTGAGCAGTTGCAGTGTCTACAGATACTTTGTAACTAGGTTCTTCATCTTCATAGGTATTGGGAGTTCCAAAATAGGCTTTTTGAAAAATGTTTAATCCTATTTTATTTTGTTGCAATTCTTAGCAACAAAAACCTAAAAATAAGTTGCTTGATTGCTATAAACCCAATCCTGGACTCCTTTTATGCCTTAGAATGTTTGTATGAAAAAAAAAACCCAACTACAAAGTGATTATCAGAACAATATTGTATTTTAAACAAAAAGCTGATTCTGATCTTCATAGACTTTTTTTTTTCATCTTTCATGATGGACACTTAACTGCATCAAAAACAAACCAAAAAACAAAACCCAAAGAAAAACAGTATCCATTTTAAAGTTTAAAAGTTTTTGAGCTGCATATGGAGATTCCTTTTTGAGCCTTCACATCAACATCTTACTAAGCCACAAAGACAGAGAGAATCAAATGCCTACATATTCCTAAGCTCCTATCATCTATAGCAATGGATCCTACATATGATTCTCTTGGTGTGTCATGGACACTAATGCAGTCATCTATCATGTAAGATGCATCAAATACCATGTTCCAGAAATGAAGCATGGAGATATTGGCACTGTGTTGCAGCAGGAGTAGACCATCCAGTGAGCTCCCTTTGAGACTCTGATCGCATGATAGGAAAGCCCAGCTGCCTGACTTACCAAACCATTAATGATTGATAGACCATGAGTTGGGGAACTCTGACTTGTGTCCCTGCTTGTCACTCTTTCAGGTACTGCCAGTTACTGTGAAACTCGTGGGTTGCAGTAGGTCAAGTGTACATGTGAAAGGGAGCAAGAGAACATGAAAGCACGCTGCAGTTCACCTCCACACGGGTGGGGACGTGACAGACAACCAGGCTGTACTCCTGATGTGATTACAATAAGTAGCTATTTTTTAGCTTGCTTCCTGTGGTTTTATTTCCTACATCATCAATGAATTTTTGTGAGGAAGCATAGCATAATACCTGGTTGTGGCACCTACTGTCTTGGAAACTATGGTTTTTTGGGTTTTTTTGTTTTCCACAAAAATACAAATCAAGTAATTCATGTGGAAAATATTAATCTGTCCTTTCATGTCTGATGAAGAACTCAGAAGATAATTAGGATAGGCACTAAAGTAAAACTTGTTTTTGGGATTCTATTTATTTATTTATCGAGAAATCTGCTCTAAATAGCTTTGGAACTCATTTGGCTGTTATTTCCCACTATTTTTTTCTCATTAAATAGGTAATATAGAGAACTGTTTGATGCACTCTTCCTCCCTTCCATCCTGCCTTTTCTTACATCATTGAGCTTTTATACACAAGATAATGAAAAAACCAAGTACTCAGGCACCGGTGTTGATGGATAACAGTGATTTAAGACCTGGTTCCACCTCTTTACACATTTTAACACAGCATTTATTCATGTAAGCAATGACTCTGAGATCAGGAAGAAGGCGGACTCTGCCACAGTCATCACAGCTCTCGAAACAATAGGTTCACTCTATCTCAAAAGCAAAACATCACCAGTCAACATAATTAACAGCGGAAAAACACAGTTCATTTAAATTATTCATTGGGATAAAACCTGAAATTATAGAGGATCAGAAAGGGTTGTCCGATACTTATGACAACGGCACTAATGTTAGAATACCTCTTGCTTGGGAGTATTTCTGTTTAACACTCCTTGAGAGCAAAGTGTGTGACATCCCTGATGATCTCCTGCATCTAGCAGAAAAATACAAATACGCAAATTGATATAATAGCCATGGGAAGAAAAGGGTAACATTAACCAGAATAGGTCATATGCAAGATAATTCATTTTTTTAAATTATCTACCCTCTGTTTTAGGATGTTGACAAGTACTTGCCTTCTATTATCCTCATGCCTCACAAAGAGGGACATTTAGGACTAAAATAATACAGAGGTGATGAGCTGTAGTGGCCTATATAAGAAAGTGCACAATTTCAATTATCTCCATGTGTCACAGTGTGTCAAATTCAGCAGCCACAGCCTCTGTTTGACAGTAGCTATGTAGCAATGGTGTTGAAACCAGAGAACCTGCTCTTGCAGAGATCTTCCTTCCTTCGTAAGCAGCCACAGACAGTCAATGAGCCTTCAATATCTGGTACCATGCTCAGATTCTAGATACATCCTCAGTTCATAAGTGCTCAGATGGACATATTGATCTAAATCAAAAACTCTATAGAGCAGCTGCAAAGACTCTTCCCCCCGAACCCCCTCCCCCCAATTACATCAATGTATGTTAAAAAGGTTGGATGCTTAATTTATATTAAAATGGCAGTGATGCCTTAGCTATATAGGATGATGCCCATAACCTAGATTCCCTTAGTTAGGTGTATAAAGTTAGATAAAACTTTAAATTCACTGCAAACCATACAGGGAGCATAAACGTTGATCTTAGAGTACTTAAAACTACCTGTTGAGCCCAGCATTTTCCCCTACTTTTCCTTCCACTGTCCCCAGATTAAATATGCATTGATAATAAAAGTGATGGTTTAGCCAACATTCAGAGCTTTCACTCAAAATATGCTTGTCATTTATTTTTCTTATTTGGCCACGGAATGTTATTTGTGCAGGTCTAGTCTTCTATACAAGCTGTTGCAATTCCTTTTGGGTTTTTTTGTTGGCTATTTTACTTTTTCATGTTGTTTTCCTTCTTGCAGCATCCATCCTTTCTTTTCCCTGGGCATCCTTCCATTTCCTCCTCCAGGGTTACCATAGAAATACGCAGTCACAAATTTCAGCAGAGAAACTCAGGCTGAAGCAACAAAATGAAATGTCAGAAAGAACTACTTTGAATAAGTCACAAAACAAATTGTACATGTGGATAATTATTAATTATGCAATATTTTTAAAGAATTTGGGCATAGCTGTAGGAGCTTGCTTTTGGTGTTGTGCTTTTAGTTTATCCTCCAGTATTTGTATTAATAGCATTGGCAATAAATACACTGATCTGAAGCATATCAGCTTGGCAAGCCCTTTTATCTTCTGCCTACAGTATTCATTTTAAACAGCTACAAAAATAAAACTTGGCACTTTCCAAAACAAGGCTACAAACAAAGCTAAATATATTATGCACAGTATATCTAAGTGTGACACAAACACTTCACTGGCTACATGTTGGCAATTGTGAATAGGCAAGGCAGAAGAGTTCCCCTCATATAAGAAGACATCTAGAATTAACTGGCTGTCCTTGGTCTAAATATTAGGATATAAAACTTACTAGAGAAAAAAACCCCACATATTTCTTTTTAAAAAATGCTGTTTATGGCTAGACGTGAGGACATTATGAACGTATTTTGTCATTAGATATATAGCTAGTTAAACTATTAATTGCAAAACCATTTATAATCTGGCCTGATTCTTCACATGCTGTATAGTGAGCTGACGTCAAAGCCTCAGTTCACTGAGACAAACCCTGTCTTCCTCTGCCCATCTCACATGCAGGATCAAAAACTCCTGACTGATGTTTACCCAAGCTGTTTCTTACAGAGGCTTTAAGATGTATTTTCTGCCAATATCTTTGGCAAATTATCCCAAAGTTTGGCTGTACTTGCTGCTAAGAAGTCTTACCTTAATGGTTAAACTAAGGGCTGTGGTAGATTTGCCATGGCAGACAGAACCAGATAGATGAAGCTGTTAAAGCACTGAAGTGTTTTTGCCCTGTCCATTAATGCAGGGATGGTTGATACCACGGCTGATCACCCTCTGACTTATCACAGCGTACAGTCCAGTATATTAAGGTAAATGAAAACTAGATGTCTGATTTTAATCTTCTACCACAAGCCTGTCAGAGTCCTAAATATCTTTTGCTGCAATATAAGACTATTGCTTCTTGTCCTATCTTCAGCAATCATGGGGAGTGATTTATTTATTTCTCTTATGCTACTTCTTCTTATGCATTTGAACACTAAGAAGGATGCAGTGCTTTAATGTGTAGATTTGTCTGACTGCCCATATAGAACTGTGTGCCAATACATCAAGAAAAAGCTGGGAAGAAGAAAATGTGGTACTAAGTTAACCCACAGGGCCAGTGAGCCTTCTGGGAAGGCTGGGTGTGGAGTGATCTGTCAGTGATGAAGGGAAAGTTTTATGTCTCATGTGGTTTGTGGACTACGCTGCGAGGCAGATGAGACAGGTAACTGGCCTTGGTTTTGGTGAAAATCTGTCTTTGGGTTAGAGAATTTTAGCATAAGTGGTAGAGTTTTCCTCACACGATTATCATGAGCCCCTTTAATACAATGCCAAATTGCATGGTTTGACTTAGAGGTACAGCACTCCTTGAATGAGTCATGCTGGTGCCAGGTGTTTGAGTGCTCTGGAGATTGAGAGATATCTTTACTGAGTGCTTGTGTAATGTCTAACTAGGATACAGGAGAGGCTGAAATATTTATCCAAGGCACAGAAGAGTGCACTGAGAAAAGCTAGAAAGAGACAAGCCTGAGAATAAGGGACGCAGCAGGGTTTGTTTAGTCGTCATTCCTTGAAAATAAAACTACTGAGAAAGAAAGAAGAGAATGATGACAATAGATGAGAAACACACAGCTAAATTAGTAATGTGAAATCAGTATGAACATCCACGCCATTGACCTGCAGTACAGCTTCTCACCAGCACTGCTGCAGTACAAGGCCATAGCAGAGATCTGGGAGGATCTCATTCACCATTAAACATAGCGTTTGTCACCTCATAATTTTAATTTCTCTGCATAGACCTTGTCTCACCATTAATCAGAATGCACTGTTCACTCAGCTATCTCAATTTTCTAGAGTGTTAAGGAAAAGTTTGTTTCAAGTTTGCTTCAAAAGCATACAAGTTATTGAAAGGTGTTCACCTGGGGATATCAGCATGAGTGGTAAGTGTTGTTTAACTATATTTCACAGGAGGACTGTGCAAGCAGAAGCAATGAGTGGGCAGTGTCTGGGGATTTATAAATTCAGAAAAAATATATCCTCTTTTGGTAACTGCACCGATATGAGTCATAAATACATGCCTTCTGCCTTTTTAGTTGTTGACGTAAAAGTAGGGATGGAACTAAACCAATTGTGTTTTACAAATTTTTGTTGTTTTGCTTGCTGTGCAACCAGATAAGATGTTACGTGATGTTACAAAGGTTTATCATAAATATGTGGAAGACGTTGCTGTCCTTCTGAGTAGAAGATGTGTGTGACTGCATAGAATAGCAGAAAATCAAAGCCTCAGCCACAAGGTGACGAATGGCAGATGTGGGAGTCCAGCCCTCAGGAGAAATGAATGTTACAAATCCATCACAACCACCCAGCAGAGAAGTCAAGAACTAATAAGGTGATTGATATCAAAAGTTGTCTTACAATTTCATTAAACTAAGGAGGTGATAAGATGGCTTTCCCATCATCAACCCATTTGCAAGGATGCATGCTTAATCTGGGGGCTGCAATAGAAGAAAGGTTATTCAGAATTTCAGCAAGCCACCATCACAGCTCATCACAACTACCTGCCTTCTTCAAGCAATGGGAAATGGACTAGACCAGGGCAGCCTATATCAGTCACTGTGGACATGTTGTTAAGGCTGCAAGTGAACTCTCAGGCTGCTGAGGAGGCCCTGCCTCAGGGTAAGTGATCGAGCAGGAGGTGGAAATCTGCTGGACGGGACACCAGAAGCTTCTGAACAGAACAAGTACCTGCGTGGGAAGCTAGCAAAAGTTAGAGTTGTGAGGGATGGCTGAATTTCACAGGTGGTTAAGTGGGAGGTATGTGAAAAAATGCCAGAATCCACAGAGAGCTGGAGGGGAGTACTGGGAACCTTTGGGAGAGTACAATATTGTAAGGCCAACAGCACCCAGGTAACCATCAGTAATACCATATAATGCCAAGATTGCCTAGGTAACAGGATCAGAAATAATGTAGTTGGGAATGGATAAGCAAAACTAGGAGCAGCTGGGAAAAAGAAGTTATGGGTTGAGCTGTTTACCTGGGGGAATACTAGGAGGAGAAAGGGAGATACAAAGGTGGTGAAAAGGAAGGCCAGGAAAGGGGAAAGGGATGCTGAGGTACAGAAATGCTGTGAGGGCGGTGTATGGGGGTGCCTACTGGAATCCCTGTTCTTGCTCGCAGCAGCTGGAGCCGGACAAGGAACCAAACCCTCTTGCTGTGACTCTGAAGCAAGGGTTGTGCCCGTGTCTGCAGTCTGTGGGTCTGGGGTGGGCACAGGGCAGGTGGTCTCCCTCTCTAGTAAGGGAACACATAGATGGATGAATCGAGCATCCCAGTATCACTGTGTCAGTGTCTTGTTCCAGGCCTCACAGCGTCAGCAGCTACCCACCTTTTCATAATGCAAGTGAGCTTTTTTCCTCACATGACTTCAAAACCTATCATCCTTTGATTTCAATGCCTCAGCAGCACACACACTTATCATTTGCAAGCACCTGCTCTTTGATCTCAGTTTACTCTTTGGTCTGTGTCTTCCACTAGCCTATCTCATTCATCGGGATGACAATGAGATGTAGTGGGAACCCTTTACAAATGACAGATTTTGTCCCCAGAGTTCTCTTGAGTGAAGCTGTTCAGTTCACCCTCATGGCCTGTATTCCCGACCCACTTGTACAGTACCAGTTTATCAGCTGTGCCTCTGCTTTAGCATGAACCAGACTCTTCCGTCACTTGGAGCTGCCCTTTCAGGAATCTGCAAAAAGTCTGTGAAAAAGAACAATCTATTAAAACAAATCCTTTTTTTGTTTAAAAAGACAAATCAAAAATCCCAAACAAAACGAAACCCACCCAAAACAAAGAGGGAGAGGGAAAGGGTAAAAAACACAGAAGACCAATATACATGTTATAATCCCAGCTGAGCTTCAGGGTGTCCTTTTAAGTTTATTCAGAAAGACTAAATCCTGAATCTTATCTTTCCAGAAGGGAGGGTGGAAAAGCAACTACATACCTAAGCTATGTCTGAATTTGTCCCGTAATCAAAACTGAAAAGTCCCTGCTGAAGTTCACAGACTGTAATTTTATCATCTTCAGAGGCACCCTGGCCCCACAGAAGCCCTATTTTTTCAGCAGATGAGTCAGCAGCAGTCTTCCAACAGGGTTTTTACTATATAGTCCACCAATATTCAGTAGCAGAGTTACAGTCATTACCTGATTTCTGCAGAGGCAACTCAGGCTCCGGAACAATTAAAACTGTAATATTAAATACAAAAAAACTACAACACACTCTTTAAGCTAACCGACTGTTATACACTATTCATACAAATAATATGTTCTTGGTAGACTCTACATGGAAATTTAAGCAAAGAAATCCAATCCTATTTCCTCAGAAACAGATAGCTCAGTTCAGATCAGATGGATTTTATCTGCAAAGAAACGTGAAAGTTTCACACAGCAAAGAAAATTATACTGCGATAAGGAGGGGAATGAATCAAATTAAAGAATTCTCCATGCAGACGCTGATAGAGACCTTGCAGAACCACTGCAATTCTAGCACAGCCCTGTTAGAGCACCCCCCTGCTCAGCTGGACACTCCCTTGACTGCTGTATTTGAGTGTTGCTACTCTACACACACGTGTTCCTTTGCTTCCTTTGGTCTGGGAGGTTCTCTGGCATATTCACAGCACACATGCTTTTGTTATCTCACCACAGAAATGTGGTTGTGTGGACCAGGTGTCATCATCCCACAGAACAGATGCTGATGCCTATCTCACCTCTCCGTCTTTTAACTACATCACTTTTTGTGAGTACTTGAGGCTTATGGGGATGAAAAGCAAACAAGTAGAGAGTGCTGTCAAGGACTTTAAGGTACCTTTTTCTTTTTTTCACTTCAGTAAATGAATGAGACTTACAGATCTATCTAAAATCATGTGCATACCTCAAGATATACATTTTGCTGCCTCAGTGCACACAGCACGTAACTGTTGCAAACACTGTAACTTGAAGCTTCTTAGAAGGTTTTTCTCCTGCAAGTAGTTTCTGGAGCTCAAGTTTATATCTTAGTCAGTCATATGTTGCTATTTTCTCATTTCCTCAGCAATGGTCGTACAGACCTCTCTGATACTAAATGTACATTTCCCTTCACCCCTCACACCAACACCCTTGCACTTCCTGCAGAGGTCTGTGTTTTTAAGTTTATCAGTAACAGTCCGAGAAACTTGGAAGCTTTGTTCCCCCTTTTTGAGAATGCTCCACTCATTGTAGTCCTTTACAAAAAATTTACAAATAAATGAAATCAAGGTGATATTCCACCTCCCCCTGCCTTCAGTTATCCCCCATGTGTTCCCCAAGCCTGCCTTTTGAGGATTTATTCACTAGTTAATATCCTTTCTCAAATAACATTTACTAATGTAGTTTTATAGATAGCTTTCCTTTGTTTCCTGGTGTAAAAAGAGTGCACAAGGTAACAAAAAGGCTCTGAATTATCCAAGACTTCCTCATGGGGCAAGCAGGTATGACACAGAACATAGGGAAGACCAGTGCCCTTCTAAAAGGGCAGTTGCAAGCCAGGCAAATATGTCTTAAGTGGCAACAAATATTTGTGTAAAGACAACCAAATTTAATTTCTGGCCTGTATTACCAATGGAGCCTTGAAAGTAGTTCAGTCCACCTTCAATGAGGCACTGAGGATGGGGTTAATATTCCTAAATGTAGATATCTAGTGTCATTTTAAATGTTATGGGTGATAACCAGCAGCCTCTGGCTGCTTTTCCTTAGAGTTCAAGTCTCTAATAAAACACACCTTCTGCACCGAGACACTTAGCTCTGATATGCCTGCATGCGTCAGATGGCACTAGGCAATTCTGAAGCAGATGATTCCCGTGCTTAGTGCCTGGTAAATTCGTTTGTGAACTACCTGTAATGGCTAATCATCAACTACATTGGGAGCTTAGAAAACCCGCTCACATGTATTATCTGCAAATAGACTCTAAAAATATGATGATTGAGTTTTGAAATGAATCCCAAAGGAAAATCAGATTGGTCCCAAACTGGAATTCATAGTTTGTATATAGATAAATTTCTCCATTTCATCTCAGGAACCAAAACAATCTTCTCCTTTACCACAGATGATATAGCAGAGAACTACAAAAATTGGTATGATTTCTCGTTTCAGACTCACAGACTGTTCTCCAGGGTTGTTCTTTCTGCCATCATCTATCACAATTCCTCATTAAATAATGAACGACGGAAGACTAGAAAGAAATGATGAGCATCAACTACCAGCATGAAAAATCAGTCCGGTGAAAAATCTGACTATGAAACAGAAAATAGAATCATGGCACACATTAGGCTGAAGTTTTCTTTCCAATGTAGGTTTTCACTGTACTTTACTAAACATGACATAGACAAAGCTAAGAGAATTATAACAATCATCTAATTTTTCTGCTGCCCTGTTCTGCTAGAGTCCATTACTCTACCTCTCAGGCAGGCATAGAAGGATGCTTAGGTTTTGGTCAGTGCTTGCCTTTAGTATTATTTTTTTATTATTATCTTTGTATCTGGTAATGTACAGAGTCCATAAATTCATTTTTAAGAAGGCACTTTTAAATGGAAACACAAATTGCACACTTGTTTTGTGTTAGTATACCCCAAAAGGCACTTTCAGATAGCTCAGTACTAAGTCAGAGTTAAAAAAGAACGATATAAAAAAACAAATGAGTGTTTGGAGAGGATGAGGAAGAAAGAGACATGTTTCACTGAAGATTTCAGCATACTGTACTGCAGCTTTTACAGCTTTTTTTATTATCGTTGCAGTGTAACAAATTTCAGAGCTTTCAAAACATCACTCAGATGGCTAATTTCTGCACAAAGTGCAATCTGAAATAGAGTGTACGCCTGTTATGTTTATTGGAAATTTTCAAAAGGGGAAATAAAATGTTTTTTTCTTAATAATTAATACATAAAAGTGCAGTTTATATTCTTTTTACTTGAGAAACTCACACAATAATGTTTAACAAAGGCCTGTTTCTTCTCATAACTATGGAAACCTATTGGTTTTAATGCTCAGACAGTAATAGATTCATTTGTTTAGGTTCTTCTTCCCCAGAGGAATAACGGATGTGTAGAGACATTAAAAGATATAGTATTTTTCTGCATAAGAGAAACTTTTAACTCTTTATTCACAAATACACATGTACACATCCATGCAAAAGATAAAAGGAATGTCACGCTCCTAGGAATCTTGAGTTTTATCATTAACCTATCAATGTCAGGATATGGGAATTTAGAACTTCATCAAAAAGTCTCATGTAGTAGTTTTGGGCATTTTTCTTTCATTAAAAAATTCATTTGCATCTTTTGCAACATCAGAAGGGATAATAAAATCGTCTCCTCATGTCTAAACCAGCGAGCTTCTATTCTGACTGGCAGGGTTCAGCTGCAGGCACGGGCAAATCATTTGCTCTCTGTAGTTTCACTTAGCAGGTGCTAACAAGGGCAACTACCAGAAAAGATAAATCCTTGTGGTGGTTATTTGTTTTTCTTGACTGCTCATGTTCACACCTGCCCACCAGAACTCTTTTTTCTTTTCTCTATTTAAGTCATCTGTCTCACTATACCTCAATTGAAGAAATGAATAATGCTCGATTTTATGCAAATTGATCTTAATTGGCATATGCAGCTCAACATTTTTACCTTGTATTTCTAGGTACAATTAAGTAGGGCTAGTGTTCGAAAGGCTTATAAACAGATAAGATACCATGTATGTGAAAGAATTTATATGCTGAAACCCATTTGTACAATTACATTGTACCCTAACAAGAAAAACCCAAGCAAAGGTGAATGTTTCTAAGTTTTTTGCCCCACACTTGCCCATGTAAGTGCTGATTTTCATATGGAAGGGCCAGCAGTTCGATGCAAGGGAAGAAAAGGTTAGGTAGAGAAATAATCTTGAGACATTGAAACATTCAGAAAGCAGGAGGTTAAACAGGGGCAGTCTGCCTCTTCATCTCATTCCTTATGGTGCAGGGGTTTGGAGGAAGTGTAGATATGGATTCTAATAGCACTGGGAAAAAGGGAATTTTATCTAACACAGAGCCAGAAACTTTTACAGCATATTGAACCAGCCCTGCTGCAGCTTGATGTGCAGTTTGAATGCAGTTAGCAACAGTATGCCTGGAAGGCTTCTTTATTTGCCTAACCAGATGTGGTATGTCATTCATAAAGTGCTGTGCCTACCTCTATCTTCAGGTTACTTATTTACAATGCTCAGCCAGCTATAATTTAGAGTCTGATGGCTAGATATTCTTGATACATACTCTGTAGAGTTTTGGTATTTACCAAATCCATGGGCAGTAATATTATATAACATTCTTGATTTCTAGTAACAGTGCAGGTTCTCACATACCCATGCATTAATATAATAATGCTGACCACATTCATCTCTTCATTTAGGATTGCTCGCAGTATATGCCAGATTTTTACAGAAATATGAATACTGGATGGAGGTTAGCTTTTCAATGTCACTTCCACTGGCATTAGTAAGAGAATTTGTTGAAAGTCTCATTTTTTATTTTAGTAGCACAATTAATTACCATTATAAGTTCTTTATAACTTTGGGAATTGCACATAGTCACGTTGACACAGAGAAATGCATACACGAAGGAAGATAATGAATAAGGAAGAATAAGGTATTTTCTGACTCTAGCAGTCAGGCTTCCAGATGAGAACCGAGTAAGTGTTTGCTCTGGCACTAACCAACCTTTAGTTCTGTGACTCAGATTCTGAGCCACATGTCTAGTCAGCAACATATCATGTAGCCTATCACACAAGATCACTAGTCATAGATTTGCAGGTGCTATGTGCAATGCAGTTGTCCATAACCATACAGATAACAGTTATCACGTCAATATTCATGCTATTGTGCTTTCAGACTTCTATGTGCACACCTCATCACTGAATGGCTCCTCAAAAAGAGTTTTTTCAGCACAAAAATGTTGTGCAAAAAATCTGAGGCAATGTGAGTAAATAATTAATAATTTTCCAAATATTGAGAACAACTTCCCTTGGTGATTTTACAGCATGTCTCAACTGGATGTTGTGGCCACTGCTTGCTGGGCAGTATTTTGGATTATTTTCTGAAGAAGTCTTGGAGCCACTACAAGTTTCATGTAGTGTGTCCTCAGTACTCTGCCAAATATTGAAAGATATGAATATGTTTTGTATATATGAAAATTATAATCACTGATAGGGATTCAATGGGAATTGAATGGGGACATTCATCCTGCTTGTTCAAATTCCAGTTCTGAATTAACCTCATTTTCAGAAATAACTTTCTTCTGCACTGTATGCGTTTCTAAACTTCTATCAAATGTCATGGCTATTCTACCAATTATTTCAGATAGGTTACTAATTTCAGGACCAACTCATTTATTGGGCTTGAACTCCTAGTAAGCAAAGTAGAAGTAAAGGATGTGTACATCTGAAATAGTCAGAGAAAAGAAATATGATGATGGCTTAAGTGCTTTGATTTAGGCTAGCTAGATAACTGATAAATGTAGCATTGTCGGAATTTAGCCTGAGTTCCAGACTTCCAAGTTTCAAGCCCTGTATTTGGTAATTGTTTTGCAGGTACTTGTGACCAGACAGTTTTTAAGTAGTTAAATTTAAACTTTTTAATATCATATGTGTGTCAATTGCTTATTCCCAAGCTCTGATAACATAATATTAAGTTTGATAAATTAGTGGAGGCATGGTAAAACGTTTCAATAAATAACAGTTAGGAAAAAGAGACCTTGTTCAGGAAACAGGATATTAGCAGTAATGAACAATGCAAAGTGTTCATAAGGGAACATAGTGTCCACTTTTCGAATAAGTCTCTGGAAGAGGTCACAGGTATGGGATTTCTATGCTTTGCAGGTCATAAATTCAAAGAGTTAAACTTACAGGTCATCTTGCATGAGAAAAATATATCCATTTTTTTCTCTCTTGCTAGCCAGCATACAAATAACTTATTAATGAAAAAAAAAACATATTTGAACATGAACAGTAAACACTTTAATGTTAAAACACATGAAATTGAACACAGTCAATTTACTATGCTATATAACTGAAATATAAACATTGTATTGAATCAGGAAGATGTGCATATACAAGTCATATAAAGAACTAATGGGGGAAGTCATACTTTTACTTCATCTAGAACTGAAAATTGAGTATATACAAAAGACAGGAGGAAAAAATATTTCCTTTATTGAACCCATGTGGTATAACTATTCACTTTGACAGTTTTACATGCCATCCATTTTGTCCCTTATGCCCACTTTTTCTTCACTTAACCTAACCCAGTTGCATTTATTCACAGCTAGGAAATAAAGGATTTTTATATCATTAATTAATATAACTTCAGGATATGACACATTTTTTTACCAAGTTGTATAGTACTTTGCCACTTTTAACTACTGTTTGTTGGCATTAAAGAGTGCTTAAAGGTGCAAGCTGAGATCAGCAACTCCCTGTAGCAGGAAGTGCTCTACAGAAACATTAGGGCAGTGCAGGCATCTATCCTACGTGGGCAAGCAGGGTGCTCAGACTGATAAGACCCACCTGTAAAGACCATAGCCCTTTCAGACTTAACATGCAAGGGTGCACGTAAATCTAAATATGACAGAGTGTCTCTCGCCAATCTGTCTGATTTCAGTTGCCTGGTTCGGAATTATATAATTAGTTTTCACCCTTTAGTTGCCCTAAAGAGCCAAATGACTTAAATAAACAATACAAACCAGTATGGGAGAAGGAGGAGGGTGGTAGATGTCATCAGACCTCTACAGCAAGTAACTGAGGGTGACAGTACACCCCAGGCCTCCTGCCTGCCCAGTCAATGCCCTTTCCTTTGTAATACGTTGCTCTCTGTAGACAAGAAAAATTGACAGGTAATTCGGGGTGTGGGTGGGGGTGGGGGGGAATTCCAGCATATTTCTGTTGCATTCTCATGTTTTGAATGGTCTGAGATACTGTTTATTGATAGAAGGAGAGTCACTGGGTTATGTAAGGGTTAACATGTGACAGCTTCAGAAAGAAGATGAACTATGGCCTTTTCTTTCACACTGATGTAAGATTAGGTTTTTGTACAAACAACCATAATCCTTGCTCATATTTGTATTGAGCAAGATTTCTGTTGAACGCAGTATCCAAGAGATTTTTAATAATGGTCAGAAAATTGGGATTTTTTACACATATATTTTTGTAAATAAATTGATTATTCCATACCTCCATGATACAAATTTTCTACGTGAACAGAAGTCCCTAACTTCAGTTTAAGTTGTCAGCAGGGTACAACAACATTATCAAAGAAAGTCATTAAAATTCTTCTTTTAAGAAAAATTTCTAGTGAAAAATGTATAAAATGTAAAGCAATAATGCTGTTAATTGAAATTTTGCTGAAGTAAATGAAAAATATCTTTAGATTGTGTCTGGCATTATTTTATCAGGAAACATCTTGAAAGAAAACTTGATGAAAAGAAAGTTTGAAGATGGCACTTCTTTGTTAAAAAAAATACGGAAACCTCACTCAAAAGATGCAGTGGCAACAAAAATTTCAGTTTACTTTAATGGGTCACAAAACATGCAGAAATCTATTTATTAGCTCATCTTAATATATAACATATAACATGATTTATTAAGGCTCATCTACCCAGTTACATTTTTCACATTTACTAAACCAGTTACTGCATTCCAAGATTTTATGGGGAATCCTATGTCAACACAGCATTGATAAAATGTTTTTTCACTCTGTTGCATCTGAGAGCAACAAAACAGATCCATGAAAATGTTCTGCTGTTTCTTCCTAGCAAAGATAAGTCTGGAATAATTGCTAGCATTAACAGTGTTTACAAATAAGTTATGGTCTACGGTTAAATGAAACTGAGCATTTAAAATCCTTTCATTTCTTAATTTATAATAACTGAATCCTAAGCTGACACTGCTTATATTAAATAAATGAATTGAAAGCATTACTTTGAGGTATTCACAAAAAAATATATTTTTTGTTGTATGAAAGGTGTCATTTGACTGACCTGGAGACTATACTTCTTTGTTTACCTACCGATCAAGGGCACCAGGAAAACTGAAAGTGCAAGATCCCCAGTACAGCCTTGCCCAGATGTCTAAGTTTTGTTCTGCATTTTTCTTGCAAAATATTGTGATTATTCCCCAGGGACACTTCGAATTCTCAGCCTCTCCACTGAGGCAGTTCATGAGTGTAAGCATCAACTTCAATTGCACCAGAGAGTCTGATCCTTTTGTAGTCAAAACATTTCTGTGTTGAACTCATAAGAGCATAAAAAATCCTGACTAGCAGAAAATTCAGGTTAGGTTTCAACTCTACAGCAATGTTTTAACAGCTATTCTTGTTCATTAAACAGAAACTCAGTATTTCAGTACTTGACATTTTATTGTTTCTTTCCAACGTTAGTTGTGTAGGTTCCAGATCTACTACACTGTCTATGATGTAAGGTATACCAACCCAAGTCATAGTGAGACAGTAAGAAGCAGGGTTTCTTACCCTCTTCCTGTCTGTACCACTTGACTGAAATTTCTGATGAAATTGACTTGCCCTCCTTTCCTAAAAACAAAATAATGTTAATGTAGAAAACAAATTTTTAATATTAAAAGAAATTCTGGATTTCAAAGATGACAATAGGATTTAGCAGTGTCATACAGTCACAATAATCTGGTTTGATATAGAAGATGGTGAGAAAGTCTTCAAAGGCATTACAAGGTTATATGAGTTAGAGAGGATTGATACTGGACATAAAGAAAAACAAAACTAACAAAAATTTCACAGTGGCAGATTAAAAGCAAAGACTAAATCTGAAAATAACTCTATGAATGAGTTCAATTAGCTACCTTTGAGTCAAGCAATTTTAAGTAGATTTAAAATTACTACATTTGTTTTAGCTCTATTAAAATTATTCAGTGATGAATAGGGTTTTGATTACAAGCATATAGGCCATAGCTTTGATTGAAGATTGATTGTGCTGGATCTCTGTTACATAATGTGTCATCTATTAACTATTCCATTTGAGATTTTCTTACACAATTTAGGTGAATCAAATTGTCCATCACAGTTTCATGGATATTTGCACGCTATTTTCCCATCACAATTTTCATTATTTTCTAGAACTTTCCTTGGTTCATTGGCAAAATTAACCACGCATCTAAGAATGTGTGCTCCTATTTTACCAATACACTCAAAACTGTTTACATGTATAAACATAAGCAAGAAGTCTTATTAGACATGTGATCAGACAAAGTCATATCTGCTAGAAGTGAGTGAAAATTCACTATAGCTAGCGAGTAAAAGAGAATCCATTAATATCATGCCAGCTTTTAGTTCTGCAAACCAGAAAAATAACACTGTTAATTCAATTTAAAGAACAAACTGAACTTTCCACAAACCACAGGAAATAATTTTCTTCAACTAGCTAATGTTTGACATCATGGTGGTATGAACTACAAGAGCAGAATGAACTTTAGAGTTCCAAAAGCATTATTAGTACCAAAATATCCCGTAAGAGTAAAGATTTATCTCTTTAGGAAACATACTCAGCAGTATGTATTTTCTAGGTGTTCAGTACAGAGGATCACAATAGCTGTGGATGAATTAGTGTGGAAATGAGTGGAGTTAAGTTACCTTGACCAATGTCTTGGCTAATTTACCCTTTCCAAGTATGCAACTTCATCATCTGCAGCCTCTGCTGGACTGTGATGTGGAGTCTCAACATACATTCCGAACTATCTGCTACTAGATACTGCATTGTAAATAACAAAAACTAGTAAGCAGTTAGTCAAAAAGCCGTGTACTGGCTAAATACTGCAGATAACTATTCTTTCATTGAAGTCACTATGCAATGAATATTCTGGAAAAAACTACACTCTTGTTGACAGTTTATGAAGATCAAAATTAATTTTAGTTTATTTAACTAAGTAGTGCAGTATCCAAGCAACTTCTAGTCAAGCATTCTGGGGTATGACTAATATCTATGTGATGAATAGAAATTTTTTCTTCAAGACCATATAGCTAAATACAGTAGTGATACACAAGTTTGGAAAAGTGGATATATTAAATGTGAACTTCAAAGGGGGAGAATTGTTTTGCTTGAGTCCTTTACTGATTCTGTATGCTTTGTAAAGAAGGTCCAGTGGTTTATTTACTTATGTATTCTTTCTATAAGATGGTGTTGATTCTGTGTTATTTAATCTTAGCCGGGTGACAGCTGTAAGTTCCAGGGTTTTTTCTTTTATTTTTTTTTTTTCTTCTTCTTCTTAACAGGTAAAGAATCATAGTGAAATATTTTTGACCTCCAGCGTGAATCTTAGACAAAGATAATGTCTTCCTTTGTAGTTGTCGGTACTTTTGGAATCAATGGCATTTAGCGTAACAGCAAGAAAATTACTTTTTTTTACTTATATACATTAATTTGATGAATTAAACATTTCATGTTTTTGGTATTTACTCAATTCAGACTTCTGTAAGTCTATATTCTCAGTGATTCTCATCTAAATTTGTTAGAAGAGGTAGGTCTAGTACTTCTGCATTAAAAGAACACAGAACATCCATCCACGTTATCCTTTTTATCCTTCATATACAACATGAAAATTTTTCAGGTTACCTAAACCAAAGGGAGAAACTACATCTGGAACACTCACAGTCAGTCCTCACAGTGGACTTAATTATGCAAGACTCAAAACATTGACCCGTCACTGGGGATATGAGTTCTATGAAAGTAGGGTTTGCTAATTATTTCAAGGATAAAAAAAAAAGAAAAGAAAGAAAAAGTAGCAGAAAAGCACAGACTACTGCACTCTCTGTTTTCACTTTCAGAAAGCTTTTAGGCTATGTTCACTACTCTGTGGTTCATGGACAATCACCTTCACGCTGCTTGTGAGTATTAAAAAGTTAAAGAGCAGACTAACAAGAGAACAAATTTTGTTGTTAGCAGTGTGTTACTTTCAGATGCTCTTGAACAAAGTTTGAGGATCAAAGTCTGCTGGTACAGTATTTTTGGTTTGTCTTAGCTTTCACAAGTAATTTCTGAGCAAAGAAGCTCCTTTGTAAAAATTTCTCTCTTCATTCTAGCTAAGGCTGAGGCGAATGATAAAGAGTTTACATGATACTTCTAAATGGGCTATGATATTGTTTTCACACATGGCTTTCCACTTCTTCAAGCAACTGATCTGCTTGTCATACGAAGTCATAAAATTGAGTGGTTGGGTTGTCCTATCTGTTAATCTGATACTTGATGATGTTGCAGAAGGACAAAAATACCCTTTAATATAATCTCCTCATGTTCTCTTTCAGATACTTAATAAGCACATTTTGAAACTTCTTTCTAATAGTTCCAATTTAATTAGCCTCCTATTGGCCTGATTTTTCTTTGCCCATTTAAATACTGTATTATAAGCACATTTGTAAATCACATTGTTCTTAGGCCAAAACATTTCATTCTATGAATGATTGCTTATATACTGTAACAATTACCCCAGCAAATTAATGTCTTTGAATAAGGATGGCACTTAGTGATGCTTTCGTTCTTTAAATTCCTGCATTTATGCTCCAGTTAAACAGGATCTGTCACTGCATTGTACTAATAAAAAATTAACTCCTACACTATGGAGAAATAACAACCTATCAATGTTATTATTCCCCTATAAATTAGCTTGAAAACAAATGATCTTCTTGCACAGCTTGTTAGTGTAAGAGTTATTTTGTTAAGATTTTGGGGAAGAAAAATGGTGTAAAGAAAAGGGAAATGATAACACTGATCCTAGCACTAGGGCACTGCCACTTCCTGAGGCAAAGATACATCAGGTCAGAGCTGCATTTTGCTTTAGTGTCTTCAAAACCTGCATTTCATTCAGGCTTGCATAATTACTGCAGAAGTGAATTATGTGAAGAACGCTATTTGGTCACAACAGGATTACCAGAATGAGCGTATAACCTTCTGTAAGTCTGATTTACGTTAGGCAACTTTATATTTTCCGTAAGAGTGGTCACGGGGAATATGTCATCATAGTAAATCCTGCAAGAATTACACTTGATAATGTTCCCTGGCTCTAGGGCAGATGGCGAGGAAAGCTTTTGAAAAACATGGCACACATCAGTGAAAAGTGGCTAAAGAAAGAATGTATGCCTCTACAGTCTTTGCACTCTTAAAAAGGAGAAATGCTTGGACAAATAATTCCACATTTTTAATTAGCACAGCTGGACCATTAGGATCTGAACCTAGTCTCAAATCTGCATTTTTCTAAATTCAAAAGACTAGGGGCTTTTGTTGAATGTGTACATCTATTAAGATGCATACTAAACTTTGCAAACCCCCAGCATTTCAATGAAATGGAGTGCAATTTTTTTTTATTAGGTACTTCTTTTTAATTACACAGTGTGATCATTAGGATGGCTTAAGATTTCTATGGTTCTGATTGATTGGTTTTATTATTTCTTTTTTTACAAGGATGTGACTCTTGTATAAAGAAATAGCATGCTATCATTCGGGCTCCTTAACACTTTATGGACCTGACTCAAAATTTTGAAGATACTAAACACCATTCTGAAAAGAATTAAAGTAAAAGGAAGAATGGAAATCGTCTTTGGGAAAATCAGTCTTCACACATACTCCTGTCACTTTTTACTAGTTGCTCACACAAGTTGGTAATAGGTGAGAGCTACAATTAAAAGAGGGAATGGGAAATACAATATTAAGGATGACCCCAATCAAAAAAATAAAGGGTTCTTCATGTGAAAATATTTGTCTATCTTGTGGCAATATCTTCTGAAAATAAAAGCAATTTAGGCTTAAGACTGAGCAAAGTAGAGCAGAGGCACCAAAGACTGACAAAACATTATCAATTAGTATGATTAATTCATCACCATTTCAAAGGATATAAGGCATTACAGAATTTGGTCTACTGTTCTATAGTAGAACACAGATATAGTCTTGCTTAAAATGCTGAGAGCACCATGATACAGTTTGCATATTAACAGTTCAGAATTGTATATTAGTGGGCTGAATACACAAGTTGCTGTACTTGTCTATTGTGCTTATAAATTTAAAGTTATAAAATTAAGATTATATAATCTTTATTTTTACAGTTCACTAACAGATTTGCTTTCAAGTGATGTGCATGCTACAATGCATCTTTACATGTAAAATACTAAAAACAATTTTAGTAAAATTTCTTCTCTAGGCTACCTATGAAAAACAGCTTTAATTATAACTCTTAGTCTCACCAATCAACTTTTAAAATTAACTTTTAAATCTCTGTACTTAATTTATGTGATGCAAATTAAAGCATCTGTTAAAAGTTTTCTGTTTAATCACTGTGTTTATCCATTTGTGTTGTTTGTATGCTTATGTAACTTGTGTCCATAATAGCCCATGTCATTTAATTTCAAAAGTGCAAGCAAATCAAAGACCAGGGTAAACAGAATAACTTGTTAGAAAAGTGCACGGTAAAGACTTAGTAATGAAATTCAATTGTTTAAAAATAAATAAATAAATGAAAAGAAAGACAAGTATATACATCCAAAAAATGGAAATAAAGCAGTTGCATTTATAGATGACATTAAATGGTTTTGATCCACTTAGTCCAATCCTAGTGAGAGCATACTGCAAATTCAATCCTCTACTGATGCAAGTGAATTAGGTTGATCTATGCTTGTTGAGTTTCTGACACTGAAATTTTAGAGGAGTCGATGAGAGGTTGAGCAGAATTCAGAGCAAGGTTCTTCACCAATCTTAAGGCACAGCTTATGAGAAGGTTCTCAGTGCAATCTTGACAGATGGAACATGGCAATCTAGCTTTGTTGCAGACATTGAAATAGAACTTCTATGGGATTAAAATTGGTGTCAAATACTGTTCAAACTGTTAAAACATCTTAAAATCAAGGAAAAAATATTAAGTCAAATTATGCACCTACTCTCCATAACAATCCTGTAACTGTATTAGGGTTTTGGGTTTTGGAATGATTGTAATCTAGCTGTGTTACCACTCAAAGTTAACTTCATTGTTCTCTAGTGCATAAAAAAATACTGTATTGTCATTTACTGATTAAAAAATACAGTAATAACAGTGCAACTACTTTAATAATCAGTTCAATATAGCAGTCAGTATAGACAGCAATACAGTCTTGGTTCTCTTTTCCCAGGTAACAAGGAGTTTTAATGGAAGCACATACTAACAGGTGTTAAATCCATTTATTTACTGTCCTGCTCTTAGATGTCTTATAATCACATTATAACCTTCTATTTGTTCACACTTCTATTAATTTAGATTTTCATACCATGGTACAAAAGTCAAAAGAGGTGGAAAATAGCAAGAAGTTTCACTGTTTATAAAAAGTTACACTTGCATTATCCATGAAGGGTATGATTTCCAAAATTCTATGGTTATTATCCTAGCAATTTTTGTTTCCACATTTTAATTTAAATAATGATTTCTTTTAAAAAGTCAAAAACTACTCGTGGCTTTGGTAGGAGATAATTTTGGCAATATTCAATTCTGCACACTTTTTCACACAATCTGTCCATGTGTGTACAAAAGTAAGTATAATACACTGATGTTATTGGATGATCAAGGATAGTCTTAGATTTTCAAGGTTAATAAAAGTATGCACAGTCTGAGTTCAATGTGGGCTGAGCTCTGTAACTGAATTATAGTGGATACAAACCACCAGCATTGCCAAGGCACATGTAATCTAATGGGCGTAATTGGTGGATGTAGTTCCTTGCACAGGTAATTATAGGATCAGAATCTAGAAGTACAGGAAAGAGTTGTGTTTCTGTATGATACCGGGGAATTGAATTCTGCTGCACTGCTCTCATTCTGCTGACAGCTGTAGCAAAGAAGCAACACTGTAGCAACTGGCCATGACTGATATTAAACTGCTGTTTATTACTGTTAAGATCATTTATTAACATATGAAAAACACATAGTTACTGTCAGAAGTAGCATCTTCTATGGTCAGAAGCACTTTATGAGAAGTTGTTAAAGGAAGTTTTATGCTTTTTTTATAAGCAACTTATTGATCAGTTAAAGAACAAGGTAATGCAATTGTTCTTCTGAGCAGCGCAAACACCATCAATAACTGGCAAACCAACAGTTTCTACTATTGAAATATTAAACACTCTGTTGCTATATATTTGGCAAGGTCCACTTCTCCTCTAACCACCTGATTTTAAGTGTCTCTTGTGTTACTGACAACCTCCTGACATTTTTGTTACTGCCTCTTCATCTAAGTATGAAATTAGAAGTATTCCAGATTAAGTAGTTAAAGATCAGGAAGAAAGCTACTGGTCTCCAAGAAGAGCTTGTGGGGAATCCAGTGGTCCTGTGGCATGTGTTCAAGAAATCGAGTTCAGTAGAAAAGGAATAGTGTTTTGAGTGAGGGATTCAGAAAATGAATTGCTCAAAGTGGAATATTAAGTATTCCTGGCTGATCGTTTATATCTAACGGGCTTTCATTTGTACATTTGTGTATGAAGAGAATACTCAGGGGTGGCTCATTCTCCCATTATGTTCTAAAACATTCCCAGCTTAGGTATAGTACACTATATTGGTATTGTCTAGAAACAGTTTGGGGCTGTAATCTTGAAATCTTGGCTTTTCTTAATTTCATGTCTCACTCACTAGTTACAAAAGTTAGTCTTGGACTTAGAACATATACTCTGAAAAAGCAGAAGCTAAATAAAAAAGGTAGATAAAAATTCCATGATAAGGTGTGACTCCATGTTTAGCTGCATTTTGCTGCTATTATTCTCAATGAATACTAAACATGTTAAAAAGCTAGGCAGGCTTCACATGCCTCACAGTGCACTTTCTTTACAGCCTCAGAGTCTGGGTTTTCTTACCAGTACTTGATTTCCACTTAGATTTCTTTCATGTCAAAAAGTAGACTGGTTACCTATATGCACCATGTGTAATATTTTTTTAGTGTCATATTCATTGAACATCCTTATTTCTTTTGCTATTCTGGTTATTTCTAATGGAAAAAAAAAATTTAACATTTCAGCTATATTTTTAATTCTGGGCAAAGAGAGAAGTCAACAGTAAGGCTTTAGAGCTCTGCAGGAAGAGATCAAAAGCTCTTTAAAGAGTATCACCTAAGAGAGAGCTTACTCTGAAGGCAAGATAGTACTCTAAATTTCATGAGGTCTTAGCTGGAGTGTCAATCAGACATGGCAACAGTTTAGAAATGAGATATTCCCTAAAGGGGAAACTAGTTAGAACCCCAAAGATATAGAAAAGTTTAGGAAAAAAACCTGTATTGAAAGACAGTGACAGAGTGTAAGCAGTAACAGGGAAAGTAGAGAAGTCATATAGGCTCTCCAGTTGTCCAGAAGCAGAGAGGCAGGACTTCCCTATGACTGAGGCTAAGCCAGCACCCAAGAGCGACCTTGGCATGGGCAGTGGCCTTGCTGATGGGGTGCAGTCCCGCAGCAGCAAAGAAAAGCTGGTGTGGTAACATGTGTTGACTGTCCTGATACTACCTACCATGGAGAGGTAATGAACTGGGGCCAGGATATAGCCAGGAAGCCCACTCAGTGCAGCAGGAGACAGGACCAGGGATGAGGATAACTAGAGCATGGCTCAAGACAGGTATGCTAAGGCCTATACTGAAATGGGGCTCCTGTGCCTATGGACAGGATGTGGGCAAGGGACCCAGGTGAGATAAGGTCATTAACGCTTATTGGTGCCCTCAGTGTCCTTACAGCAGCATCAGTATAATATTCCCAGCAGAGGCATGTATTCAGAGGAATTTTTATTTTTTTTTTACATTTTTTTCCCTATAGTTTCCTTGTGGGGTTCCCTTTCTTTTTACAAATAAGATCATTTCAATGTATTGAAAAGAATTAGAAAGAGTATTTATTATGAAGCTCCCAGAAACTTTCCCCAGAAGCCACGATAATTGAATTTAGGCTTCCAGCTCTGCCCTGTCTAGAGTTGCAGTAGAGGAAGTATTATTGTCATGACACTCAAGCTGTATCATAGGATCAAAGAATCACAGAATGGCTGAGGTTAGAAGGGATCTCTGGAGGTCACATTGTCCAAAAACTGTGCTCAAGCAAGACCACCTAGAGCTGGTTCTCCAGGACCATGTCCAGGTAGCTTTTAAACGTCTCCAAGGATGAAGACTCCACCACCTCTCCGGTCAACCTGTGTCAGTGCTCGGTCACCCTCACAGTAAAAAATTGTTTCCTAATGTTCAGAGGGAAACTCCTGTGTTTCAGTTTGTGCCCATTGTCTCTGCTGCCCCTCGCAGTGGACATGACTGAAAAAGAAGACTGCCTCCATTGTCTTTGCACCCTCCTTTCAGATATTTATAGACATTGATAAGATCCCCCATGAGCTGTTCTCTAAGCTAAAGAGTCCCAGTTCTCTCAGCCTTTCCTCATAGAAGAGATGCTCCAGTCCCTTAATCATCTTTTTGGCATTTTTCTGGACTGTCTCCAGTAAATCTATGTCTCTTTTGTACTAGGGAGCCCAGTATTTCAGTTGTGGCCTCACCAGGGCTGAGGAGAAGGGAAGGATCGCCTCCCTTGACCTACTGACAATACTTTAGCTAATACAGCTCAGGATACCATTAGCCTTTTTTGCAGCAAAGGTACGTTGCCGGATCATGTTCAACCTGTGCCTACAAGGACTTCCATTTTGTCCATTGTCTGTTGGCATTTTCTGCCAAGTTGCTTTGCAGCTAGGTGTCCCCCAGCATATGTTTGTGCCTGGGGTTGTTCCTCCCCAGCTGCAGGACTTTGCACTTCCTCTTGTTGAACCTCATGAGGTTCCTGTCAGCCCATTTCTCCATCCATGTCAGCTGGTCAAGAAGTGGGCCCCTGTGAACCTCATGATGTTCAAAGAGGTCAAGTGCAAGGTCCTGCACATGGGTTGGGGCAACCCCTGGTATCAATACAGGCTTTGTCATGAAGGGATTGAGAACAGTCCTGCAAAAAGGACTTGCGGCTACTGGTGGATGAAAAGCTGGACACAAGCTGGCAATGTGCGCTCGCAGCCCAGAAAGCCAACTGTATCCTGGGCTGCATCAAAAGAAACGTGGCCAGCAGATTAAGGGAAGGGATTCTGCCCCTCCACTCCACTCTCGTGAGACCACACCTCAAGTACTGTGTCCAGCTCTGGAGTCCTCAGTACAGGAAAGACATGGACCTGTTGAAGTGGGTCCAGAGGAGGGCCACAAGAATAATCAGAAGGATGGAACACCTCTCCCATGAAGAAAGGCTGAAAGAATTGAGACTGTTTAACCTGGATAACAGAAGGCTGTGGGGAGACCTTATTGCAGGCTTTCCATACTTGAAGGGGACTTATAAGAAAGATGGAGACAGATTTTAGTAGGGCCTGTAGTGATAGGACAAGGAATAACGATTTTAAACTGAAGGAGGGTAGATTCAGACTAGACATAAGGAAAAAAATTATTATGATGAGGGTGATGAAACACTGGAACATTGCCCAGAGAGGCTGTATATGCCCCATCCCTGGAAAGGTCAGGTCAGATGGGGTTTTGTGCAACCATGTCCCTGGTCATTGCTGGGGGGTTGAACTAGATGACCTTTAAAGGTATCTTCCAACACAAGCCATTCTGCTTCTACGATTCTATGACCCTGTTGAGGTCCTTCTGGATGGCAGCATGACTTTCTGGTGTATCAGTCACTCCTCCTCGTTTTACGTTATCTGCAAATTTGCTGAGGGTACACTCTGCCTCATCATACAAATCATTAATGAAGGTATTAAACAGGACTGACACAGCTAGTTACTGGCCTCCAGCCAGGCTTTGCACTGCTGACCACCACTCTCTGGGCCTGGCCATTCAGTCAGTTTTCAAACCCGCTCACTGTCTTCTCATCCAGCCCATATATCAACAACTTGTCTGTGATGATCTTATGGGAGACAGCGTCAAAGACCTTAGTGAAGTCTGGGTAGGTAACATCACTGGTCTCCCTTCATCCACTAGGCCAGTCATTTAATTGTGTTCAATTATTAAAATTGTATTTAAATTATTAAAAAACAAAAAAGCTTATCATAGAAGTCTAGGAGTGATGTTTGCTTTCCGCCAGTCTTTGAGCACTTGTCGCAGTCACAATGATCGATGAGAGTTTGTCAATAGCGATCTCGCAATGACACCTGCCATCCCCCTCAGCTCTTGTGGGTGCATTGCATCATGGTCCATGGACCTAGACATGTCCAGTTTGCTTAAGTATTCTCTATCCTGATTCTGTTGCACCAGGGGTATGTCTTCCTTGCTTCAGGCTTTCCCCCTGTCTCTTGATCCTTAGATTTCTGGAAGTTGGTCTTACAAGTAAAGACTGAGGTGAAAAAGGCACCTCAGCCTCTTCCGTGTCCTTTGAAACTGGGAGCCCTGCCCCATTCAGCAGCAGCCCCATATTTTCCCTAGTTTTCCTTTGTTACCTAAGTCCTTATAGAAGCCACTGTTGCCTTTAACATCGTGTGTGAGATTCAACTCTGGGTGGGTTCTGGCATTCCTGAGCATGTCTCTGCATGCTCAGACAGAGTCTCTATGTTCCTCCTGGGTTACCTGTACCTGCATCTACCTTCTAGTCTGAGTTTTGCCAGCAATACCTTGTTCATCCATGTAGGTACCCTGGGGGTTTTGCCTGACTTCTTGCTTGTAGGGATGGACTGCTCTTGAGCTTGGAGGAGGTGATCTCTGAATATCAAATGGCTTTCTTGGACTCCTCTTCCCTCCATAGCCTTATACCATAAAATTCTTTCAAGCAGATCTCTGAAGGGGCCAAAGTTGGTTTTTCTGAAGTCCAGCATTGAGATCTTGCTTTTTGCCCTTCTCCCTGCACTCGAGATTCTGAACATCACCATCTCATGGTCATTGCAACCAAGGAAGCCAAGGCATATAAGCACAGTGAGGTCTGAGAGACCAGGGAAGGTATTTTGTTTGACCAAAGTACATGGGTGGGAAAAAAGCAGACAAGTTTTAGGGTATATATACTGAAGAAGTCCTGTATGGAGCTGAAGAATTTATAATTAATTCACACATTTGGCCTACAACTAACAGGGGAAGAAACTCATTACATTCTAATTCCAGTTTGACCTCATGGTGTGTCTTCTTAATGGAAAAGTTTGAGGTTTTTTTCCTGGCATTTTTGGTTTTAGGTGGGAAATTTTTTTTTTTTATATTACAAAGGTATTTAAAGGATGAACTCAGTCTAAAGTTCTTTGATCATCTGTGATCAAAGATCCTCTGTAAGTGCAAAGTATCAATTATTGAAAAGAAATTAAGAAACTGGCATGTATTGAGGTATCTCTTCTCTGGTTTAAGGCACCTGTAATGCAGGGAACTTTCTGATTCTTAACAGAGTACCTTTTCTTCTCAAAATTCATTCAGAGGTTAAAGAACACATCAGGGCACAGCTGTTGCAGAAGGCAACTGTAACAGACATTTAGCTTTATGTTATATCCTGTTAGCTTTTCCACTTTTTCCAACACATGTTCTTATAGGACGGATCTCATTCTGTGGTTTAAAGAATGCTTAACTAGAAACAAACAGTTTCTAATTCTCAGAAATTACTGCAGCAAGTATAGTCTTTTGTCTTGAAATTGGTTCTGATATATGCAAGACTGCTGTTCAGTGAATGGCAAGATTAGTGTGCAGTTAACTTTAGTTAGCTGAGCTTTGTCACACAATTAGCTAAAAAGAAATAAGAAAATGTACCAGCTACGGTACAAAGTAACTTTTTTGACTTCTCCCTCACTTGTTCAGTTTTTCCACAGTAGCTTTAAGGGTATTGTTGCACCGCAGGTTTTTTGTTTGTTTGTTTGTTGTTGGGGGGGTTGTTTGCTTGGTTTTTGTTGGTTTTTTTTCCCCTCAGCAATTAGGCAACATGAGGGGACAGATTACAAGAAATTACATCAAAAGTGAGTATGTTGGTACCATATCACCTACATACAAAGAAGGTTGTTTCTCTGGGCGCTGTGGATGTGTGCCAGCTGGGAGATTCAGAAGTATTTCCTAGTTCCCATGTCTGAAACCTGCTTGTGGCTTTATTGCACACACTTTGTCCATTGAAAGAAAACTTAGATATGCAGAGAGGGAAGCGACTGCAAAGAGCCAGAATGACTCCCTGGTCTGTGTGAACAGGAAACTTGAGCAGCAGTTGCAAACGAGCTGCTTGTATAGAAATCAAGTTATGCTCTTTTGGTTCATATATCCCAAATTGCCTTTTTAGTCACAACTCTTTCCAATTATCTCTCTTAATTGCCAGCTACTTCGGCAACATTAAATGTTCCTCTTGTCATCTTTTTGTCTTTCCCTCCGCCTTGGGCTCTTTCAGAGTCATAAGGTTGCACAAACATGTTGTTAAGCTTTCAGCTCCAGTTGCTGGTATTTCCATTTAGCCTTGTTGTGGGCTAGTGGCTTCCATTGTTTTGATTACTGCTGAGCAGAGGGTTGTTTAGTTATTCCTTAGTGGAAGCCATTCAGAATTCTTCACAGGTTTAATACCGTTAGCAATGGCACATGGATAAAAAAAATACTATGAAAGGCTTGTGCGGCAGAATACTTATAGGTAGAATTCTGAAGTCTTATTGTTGCCAGAAATCCTAAAAGTACTGACCATTTCTGTGCTTTTATTTAATTTTAAATACATGTGTTTGTGTGTGTATATGTGCATATGTGTATGCCTATAGACATATACACACAACCTTTTACTAAACCCCTACTAACTCTGACATACGTATTCAAAATAATTTATTTTACCAAAATGTCACGTGTATTTATCAAAGGTCATTCAAATATCAAACTTAGTTCGATTTGCATTTCCCAGGCTTTGACTTTGCTAAGTGCCAAGATATTTATATACTTGGCACTTCCAGAATATAGTGGAACACACATATTTCAGAGGCATCACAATTACTGTGTGATTTCTGCATAATGCAAAGTGATGGAAGTTCTGAATCGGAGAATGAAATTGCACAAATGAGAAGAGCATATTTAATCATTATCTTAGATTGCAGTAGATATGTAGATACTCATTTGGATTTCACATCGTATTTTCTGAAATTATCACAAGGAAATCAATGAATTTATCCTTGTAGCAGTCTGAAATAACATTTTTCCTCAATTAAAGTAATCAAAGCAAAGGAAGATTGTAGAGTTGAATAAGGAAATGTTTTGTGCCCCCTGCAATTTTACTTGTCATATAGAAGTCGTTAATGTACTACATGCAATACTGCAAATTCAGAGCATAAGCAACTTTTTGAGGATAACATTGATGTTGTCTTGGATACTGGAGCAATGTCTTTAGCAAAAGTTTCTTACTCAGCGTTCTGTTTCAGGCCCCTGAAACATTGTGGAATCTGTATAATTGAGTCTTGGTTTTCATCAGAATGAAACCCCTAACTTTCAGAATTTATCAGTCACACGTAAACGTACCAATAAACAAGTAGTAAAGTCATGATCATGGAAAAGAAACTCTTGAACCAAGCCTCTTCTCTGCTTAATTTGAAAATAAAACTCCATTTTCACAGTCTATTATTCCATTGTATTAAGAATAATATCTGTACCCAAATACTTTCATAATAGAATTTTCAGTTATACTTCTAATAAACACGTCAGCCTGACAAACTGTTTTTTGCTGATAGATAAAATATTATCCTGTAAAAAAATGCAATACAAAGATGCCCATTTCTCATAAAAGAGAAGAGTTTCTATTTCAGGTACTCCTGATCACCAATTTATTCTACCTACAAAAAGGATTGGCTACAAAATCCAGAGATTTTTCAAAATGAAATCCATTTTTAAGCTTGTAGAAGAAGTTATATTTGACAAGATCTTCTTTGCAGGTATGGGGATAAGAAAATTACTTCTAGTTCATCTTTTTTTAATGACACCTCAGATTCTCTAGTAATTATAGGATTCTAGGAGATGTAAGGAAAAACAAAACAGCTAGAGATCATACAGTGCTAAAAGGGTAATCTTCACAGAGATCTCCCCCTTCCCTTTGCTTCTGACAGAAGCACCTTAACCACACTGTCACCATCTCATTTTTTATGCATCTGTCTACTTTTTATCACTGCTTCATTTTACATCTCAACAGGCCTGACTACCCTGAAAAATACACCTGCATAAAACCTGCAAGGAACAGAGAAAATGACTAAGTAGGGGTGAAAACGGAAAAGAGAGCTCTCTGCACTCTTATCACACCTCTTAGCATCTATCGGTTTCAGGTCTCTTGTGATTCATTCACCCTTTCACTATGTAAAAGGCCAAAGAGAAGCTGCAGTGATACTAGCATTCAAGATGAATATCAAGGAGGCAGAGACTCAGAGGAGAGCAGTATTCAAAAATCCCATGGGAATAAAGGTCACAGAAAAAGAAGGAGAGATTAAATAAGGGTAACATGGAGCAATCGGTCAGACAAGTTCCTGCATCAGAGTGGTCTTTGAATAGTCAACGACAGGAAAGGAACCATAAAAACAAGAACACAAAAATGGCATATTGTAAAGATGTTGCCTTCCTGTGTTGCATTTGCAAACCTGGGCAAACCAAAATGTTGTTCTGTAATAAAGCCAAACTGCTTTTTCTTTAGGATCAGTTAAAAAAATAATTCAGAGGAAGCTGTTTTATGCTTTCTTAAAGGGCAAGGCATATTAACATGAGCCTATTATTGGGTTTACATAGCTAGAGATCATCTGGGCAAAAAAACCCTGTCCTGACCCACCACAAAATTATTCTTTTGTCTGCTGCTATGTTTTACATTTCCTTATTGTACCAAGGACATTTTTGCTGTCGATGCCAAACACCATCACTGAGGCATCATGAGAAATTTCTCCATGCCAAAGTGTGGAAGCTGAAAAAAGGCAAAACAATTCTGCTTTTCCCTTTTGTTTTTCCCTTAGCTCCACCTGTGACACTCAGAAATGTTTTCATACATCCAGAAAATAAAGTTTTGAATAGTTAGGTGGTGTTAATTTTTAATTTGGGGAAAAAAGAAAAAAAAGTAGCTTTTATTCCACATGATAGGTGGGAAATGTGATGAACTGAGAGGAACATCAGGGGACACCAAATGGCCACTTTAATTTTCCTTTTCTCTGTTCTCCTTCCAGTTCTTAAAAAAGGAGCAGAATTTCTGGGTGGTTTTCTTTTTGATTCCTTAACTTGTTTTATAGAAAGCATGAAGACACTGTCTTCTCAAAATGAGGTCTTATTTGAATGCATCTTTCGAAGATGTCTTTCTAAGACAGAATATGCATTAATGCATGTGCTACTATGTGTTGTATATGACACTGTTGTAGGTGAAAAAAGAATATAAACTGTGAATCCCAGCAGATAATTGGAGTCTGTGTGTGTGTGTATGGTAAACGTTCAAACTCAAACTTTCGAACTCTCAAGCAGAAGCCTGCTACTTGTTAGCAGCAACTGGTGCAGCCTGGTTGTAACTTTTATTAACACCTGCACTGAACAAAAGTGGCAAGTCCTGAATCCTCTGATTAATAAAGAGACATAAAACAGTCAGCTAATCTCATGTTGTGGTTCTGCACACAGACTATTTAGGTGAGAAAAACTACAGGTTTGTGGTGGAAAAGAAGGGTTGCTAAAAAAGTGGTCTTAGAAGGAAGAAGGAGACCAGGAAAGAAAAAGGTGAAGACTCTGGCTAGAGGAAAGATTCTAGAAGTGGGGAGATACTGGAGATAGGTGAGATGCATGGAGAGGAATACCAGGGGATGCCCAGGATACCAGGGACATCTGGGACCGATAAGCGTGAGTGTGGGCTCATGCGACTTTCTGACCAACCTTCCTGGACCAGCTGTGACCTCCCTGTTGGGAAGGGTAGTTGCGATCTAGTGAAGGTTGTGCGTGCTGAAGGGGAGTGAACAAGTGAGTATATGAGGTAGCTAAATAGGTTAAAGCTCTCATCTCACTGAGGTTCTTAAATAAACCCCTATATCCAGATCCACTACAGGTTGTCTTTTACATTGTCCTGCATGTGACAGGTACTATACTAGTATCGCAGCTAATCAATTTACGGCTTGAATGATTATCTGTAGATTCATTAGCAGTTGCTGCTGTGACTGCAATTTCTCACAAAAATGCCAACTTATTTGAAATCTCTACTTTTTAATACAGCAAACTAAAATGTTGATATTTTGTAAAGTACGATTATTATACTTTTGATATTTTAATACAGATTTTTTTACTATATCTATATCTATATATAACATTTTTCATAAGGTTTAGGCTATTACCTCCTATTTTTTAACCTTTACATCCTTTCCACCAGTCTGAAACCCTGCAGACTACTTTTGGAAGCTGCCTCTTTGTACACGTTTCCCAGCAGGCAGGCAGCTCCTGAAATCTGCAAGTGAGAGCTCTCCTTCTCAGTTAACAGCTGCATGCTGACTACCTATAGCTTTCTGACCCTGTTTCCACAGAAACCACCAGAACATGTTAACTTTAAGCAATCTTATTTGAATAATGGAATGTGTTCAACTTAAACAATATCACTTTTGGTAAAGAAACTGCTGTTCTTTTGTTTTTAGTTTTGCGTTATGTGCCTCCCAGCCATTTCATGATTCTTTGTCACTCAATTCCTTCTTTTCCTAAATGGTAACATTTGCATCAAGCATCTTAAACTAATTAGATGATGCAGTATGTGGTCTGCCTCTAGTAATGTAAAAGTCTAAAGTTTCAAAAGAGCAAGTTAATTTTAAACTCAGACTCACCTATTATTTTTTATGGACAGAATGATGAATGAATAACAACGTGAATAATTATTTCTGGTAGAGAGCAAAGGAATGGACCCGAAGTCTCAGTCCGACCATCTGCTATTGCAGACAAATATATAATCCCTCTGATAAACTAATAAATCTCTGTATGGAATTACCTTTTCTCCCATACATCTCAGAGGATGTCTGGAGTCTCACTTCTGGCAAGGCCAGATAATTTCTTCAGATTTTTAGCTTAAATTTATAGGCTTATTTGTTCTTTTGGGAATTGCATCTTTTAGGTTATATCACTAACAATGTCTTTTTTGGTTTGTTTTGGTTTTGCTTCTTCCAGGGGAAGCCACACAGTTTCTACAGAGGCATCTGAAGTATGACAAAGATAGCATGATCACACACATCTTCATCCGTAACCGTGTACACCCACCCCTAGCAAAAGACCTGACCCGTGACCTCTGTGATCACACCTCCTTGCCCAACAGGTTATTCTTGCACCTTCATTTCCCATTCCCACTTTTCTGTCTCACATCTAACTGTTGTACAAGGAGTTGTGTAAGATGTCAGAGCAATTCACACGAATCAGATCTCTCCCTTACTGTTATCATGGAAGATTTGTTTAGTCATAGACCAGGTAGTGCTCAAGCAATGCTGCAATAAGCAGAAAAAAATGTGGAATTTTGGAAATACCGATGTTTTACTTATTTCTTTTGGCACATAGTCACCTTATCAGATAGACACTGACAATATCCTCACCACATTTCTCATTCAGTTTAGTAAAACAACAAAATTAATTGCATTCCATCTCATAATAGAGGCTTCACATGTTTCTTCTCCTCCTAATAGCCTTCTCTGTTCTACCTAGATTCATTTTCTGCTTAGTGAACGGGATCAGAACTGCACTTATCCTGCAGATGACATTTTGGTGGTACTTCATGCAATAGTTTTAGTATTTCTTAACCTCTACTGGCAATGTCACAGCTGGGATCCTCTTGTGTGAGCACCTTTTTCAGGCATACAATGGATGTTTAACTCACTTTAACATGATTTTGTTCCCTTCTGATTTCCAACTAACACCATTTATAGCAGAAATTCTTATTTTTAGTTCCCAAGTAGATAATCTCAAAATCTGTACTGTAGCACTCTGTACAGTTTTCAGTATTTCAATAACCCAGTTCTGATACACTCTTATGATTTCTGCCTGGATCAATGATGTGTCTTCAACAAGTTCAATTTTTGTGTTACAAATTTTTTTTTGTCTTTTTTTTTTCTTCCAAAATGCTTGATTACAATATTACCGCTACTAAAGTTGGCCAGAAGAAAATAACAGAATGGTTTTATCCAATGAACTAGCCTTATCTAGATTCACTAGTAAGTATTGAATGCTGATTGAATAAATGCAATGCATTTGAGAGTTATTAACATATAAATGAGAAGCTGAGGAATGTAAGCATATCCCACTGTATTCTGCTGAAAGGTAGGACTACTGCTACTATTAAAATGCAAGGAGTGATGTCATTTAACAGCGCCCATTGGGGCTACTATGCCTTGGTGATTACTAAAGAGAATTCTGAGCAGTACTTTTAACACAGCCTATGAGCCTGTATTAAAACAAATAGGTTAATAAAACAGAATAAAAGAGATGTAACAGAAGATCTATGTGTCTTAGGTCAGAATTAACACCAATATAAGAGCTAACTAGTAAATTCTGTAGTTCATACTCCAAGCCACAGCTGGATTCAAGATAGGGTAAAAATCAATATGAAGTATAATATCTTATTTTTTTGATGATTGCAAATAGTTCATATTGAATTAATTCAGTAAAATGTTATGTTACTTATCTCCACTGCTGCCTTGCCTTATGGCAGATAGCTAGTGCCTTCATCATATTCTAGACAGCTTCACAGAGATTACATTTCCCATGATGTAATGCAGATTGGCTGATTCTACTGATCCAGTGGTGGCTTTTAGAACAGTCATAAATTTCAGGGGCTACACCCATGCCAGTTAAATAAAGCATGCCGAGGAATGTTCCTGGGCATTGAGGACAACCAATAGAGAAAGGTCTGCATGGTTGTAGTAGCAAATTCTTTGAATTCCATAGTAGGCTGCAGGCAAACTCATTATTAAGAGTGATACCTGAGGTGTTTTAACTGTCACAGCACGCCTGGAAATTGTTTCAAAAAGGTGACAGATTGGACGGACCAAAACCATGCCGGGGTAAGTCCTATTAAACCGTAAAGATAGGAAATAATTTTCTTTACTCCAAGGATGTTCCCAGATTAATTTACTAGGTCAGATGCAGCGTAAGTCTGCTTTAGCCTACAGCGTCCATGCAGGATGCTGTCTGTCAACATGCTATGGGGAGGTCATGGCCAGGCCCACTCTGGCCCATGGGAAGCCACACCAGAACAAAGTTCCCATCATGATGTAGCCATGCCTGGGGCTGATGACAGCTCTGCTGTTCCAGGTGCCAGACCATGGGCTGATGTCCTGACCCAGACCTGGCCTGTTTCTGTCCCCATGGAGGCACCTGATGCCTGTGTCTGGGTTCAGCACCCTGGTCCTATGATGCCCTAATCGTGACTTAGTAAAGCTAAAAGAAATGTTTCAAATTTTGGGAAAATGTATTCAGCTCTAAAATATCTAAACAAACAGTATATTTCTTAATCAATTTCTAAATTTATGTGAAACAGTCAACACTTCAAATTTCCATCTTGATTTGGGATTCAAACAAGAAACTGAATTTTCAGATTTCCTACAAGGGGGAAAATGCAGTTTTTCTCGGTTCTATCTATAGTTAAGGTTTAAAAGGCCAGAGAAGAAAGGAAAATATCTATTGATGATAAGAAAGAAAATTCAGTAAAAATTCCAAGCTTCGAAGTGCTAAGTGTTCTGCAAAGTAGAACCTAAGACTGATTGCAACCTGACTTACGTAGGTAAAAGTCATGAGCAATGTTAAATGAATCTGATATGATTCTCTCTACCCCAGCTGATATTTGTCTTGTAGCTAATTTTGTAGAAATATCATTATTGAATGATCACCTGAGTATGGAGATGCATGTGTGACGTTTCTCTCCTTATTAATCCTAAGAAATAGTATCTTATTGCAAAGAATTTAGGAACATGAAGAATGTTTGCTGGTTAACTATTTATATCAAGCTATTTACATCACTCTTTTGTCTCGTAGCAAGATTTTATCAAATTTTAAAAAATTATTTCTCTTCATAATGCTTTTTTATTTAGTTACTGTATACTTCTAGAGGCTTCAGACTGTTAAGTCTCCTATTAAAAATAATTTATGCCCACAGCAAGCAGGAAAACAGAAGACTGGATTATTTCATGTAACATATACATGTCATATAATTGACTGAACAAAAGAAAGGAAACTACTATTTCAGTAGCTGGAGCAGATTGCCATTTAACATAATAATATTGTATTCTGAATTCTGGGCTACATTAAGGGTTTGAATAGTCCTGTAATAACTACAAAAGTTCAAGCCCATGATAGATTTCTAAAGAAAAAGGCAACATTTGTGAAGGCTTATAAATGGGATATCAACATCCTTGGGAGGAGAGAGGCTGGTGAAAGAGATAATACTGCTCTTCTCAGACAAGACTCAAGATGTAAACATCCAACAGATTGCCTAGAAGGCATGCATACTGAATTCACACCTTCTGACTCTATGTGGAAAGTCCCTTTCTTGTGGACAGTACAAATACCATCATGCAGTCCAAAATCTACAGTTCAGATTTCACATAAAGTCATGGGGCATAGAGAGCAAATGATCTCTGAAGAAACAGCATCTTAAGTTATTTAAGACTTTATAGACAAGAACATCTTGAACAGAACCCAGAGTGGAACACTGGTATAAAATGGTCTCTGCACTGTTTTGAAACTTAGATGAACAGGCACATTTAAATCCTGGTTACATAAGGCTTCTTATAGCGGGGAGCAATTAACTTGCATGGATTTCCACTGTGAAGGAATGGGGAGGAAGAGAAACGTCTTGAAAGAAAGAGATCTTCAAACTGAAAAGTTTTTAAACTTTCTGAGAATATAATTTTGCTTCTCTGATCACCTAAACTTCAAGGTTTTTTCCTCTCAGTAAATTTAAGTGAACTGAAAAGAGATTGGGGGCTGGAAACCACAGGGGAAGGAAATGAATGAGAAATGGAATACTGTTGAGAGGGTGAGGGACTCTAGGAATATTTTTAAAGTGCAACGTGAAATTTTGTACACTTTGCAAAGGTCTGGAGATCATTCTCACCTTTTTTGTTGTAGTCCCCATTCAAGAATAGGTTGCATGAAAACCCAACTGAATGTGTTCAATTTTTTTTGCTAAATGGAAAGACAAGAATAAAAAGTCATGCCACTTCAGAAACGAATTATTCCATGCAATCCAAAGCATTTCAGTTTGCAAGGTGGGCAGGGGAGATGAAGTCGTGTATTCACAGACCTTAAGACAGTTGCCCACACCCACTATCTGCACAATTATAGCTGCATGTGAACCTTGAGGTTCATAAGGCTTGAAAACACTGTAGGCGAGGCTCTCATGTTCAGGTTTATCACATGGCTGGACCACAGGGATGTGCAAGTACTTGAATCCCATAGTGGAGGAACTACGAAAACTGCTGAGGCTGATGTCATCAGGCTACTCCAGGCCACATATATACAATCTGTTCAGCTTGGGTCCATCTCAGAAAAGACTAATGGAACCTCCCAGCGGATTATTACCCCTGCCCTAAAGCATGATGTTTTCAGTAAGTAGTCCATAATATCCAGAGGATTAAAATGGATTTATGACCCAGATTCAAGTTTATGTCCTTCCTGATGACATTTCTATCCCTTGGGATAGTCATCAGGACATAAAATTCCAATTTTTCAGGTTGTGTACTATCAAGTGAAACAGTTGCTATAATAAGTCTTTTAGTATTCCCTGTGAACTGGTAGAGTTCCAAAGGGGATCTGCAAAGTTACCATCCAAGAAAGTAATTTGCCTTTAGACTGACGCAGTCAAGTATGAAGGTATTCTTTTCCTCTTCAGAGATTTGAATAAAATTCTTGAAGCTTTCAGGTGAATGCCTTCTCTCCAAATACTGAAATTTCTTAAGTTCTTCTCTTAGTGGCATTCTTAGTAGCTTTCTCAGTATTTAGTCACGTTAAAAGTTAACAATGTAGGCTGAAGTCTCTGAAAACAGAGAATTTGTAGCTCTCATAATCTGATCATCTCTTATTTTTTCCACTTTTTGTTTCAACAGCGTGCACATAAATCCTGGTTTATCATCTATATCTGATATTATATTCATATATATTATATTATAATCACATATGTGATACATGTGTTGAACGATAATTTTATATATGTATACATATAAAGTTAGTTAATAATATTTGTAAATGTGTATTGAATTCACCAAACAGTTTTTGGATGACCAAATTTTAGCAAGTCTACTGTTCACACAGAATTTTTCTCTGACTCTTGATGAAAACCTAGTAAACATCCTTGTTAGCAATCTCTAAAATCATGACCTAGCAGTTTGATATGTTTACTTTCATCCTATTTTTATTTCAGGTGATACATCTAGCAAAATTCCTTACAAAGGCACCAAAATCTCATACACTTTACACACACACACTTTGGTAAAATGACCACTGCTGGTACACGAAAGATGGAAAAGGAGGTAACAAAAAAGTCAAAGCAGAAGCTAAACCACACAGTATTACCTTTACAGGAACATTAAGAGTTTATCTAAGATTTCTGAACAACAGCAACTGAGTCACTTCCCAAATTGTCTTTTTTTCAGAGCCAAGTCCTTGCAACTGGTATATATCCCCAGCCTCTTGTCAGCCTCTCCTCCACGCAGGCTCTAGGGGATTTTCACGGGTTTACTTCGTTTCTGCACAACCTACAATCCTGCATGTGAGTTTCTAGTAAAATACAATGATAAACAATATTAGTGAAATGTAAATATGCTGTCTACTGCTAGAAAAATGAATTTTGCTTACAAATATGCAATAAAAAGTAAAAGGAAAAAAATGTATCTTCTTAAATGAGTTCATATAAATTAAAGGAAAATTTATATATGAAGAATCCAAAATTTCCCAATGAATACCAAACTAAATATATTTTGAATGACAGAGTGCAAATGGTTTGCTACTTGAAAAGCTCTTTTGAAGTAGTTTTCATGTAGCTCATCTGTAAAAATGTTCTCTTTCCACGAAGACTTGTACCCCTCTTCCTTTTCCTCAAAGGGCTTCCAAGCTGGAGTTTGGAGTATTGCAAAAGAATTACTCTCAGGTTTCTGCCAAGACGATGCAAATGAGACTTCAAGGCCCCCTATTGCTAGTTTCTGCATACACATGTAGTAAAGATTTAAACCACAAGGCCTTGACCCTGCAAATGCTTACACAGCTGCTGTTTAACTTCGTGAATTTTAATATATTCTTTGAATTAGCTAGTAAAATTGGGCAGGTGTGTAACAGTGTGCGATTTAGGCCTTGTTTACACCAGTCAGTGAAGCAAAAAGGAATATGTAGACAAAGATAGGCAACTTGACAAGCTGTTATTATCTAATTTAGTTACTAAGCCATTACATTGATACTAAATTCTTTGGAATAGAGATTGTGTTCTTATCTTGTGTCTGTGACTTTCTGATTTGTAACAGGAATTATTCATACAAAGAAACGACATATACAAAAAACCTTTATATTTTCTCCGAAAAGAAAGATTTTTGAATCATACTATGTCATGGCGTAGAGCTTCTCAGATATAACATTTTGTTTTCTTGTCAGACAATATACAATCCATACCAATTTAAAGTACATTTAGCATTTAAAGGGTATACCTACAGATGCATATAATGAACAGTATGCCGTATGAAACTAAAGATTTTTTTTACAAAGGACAATTGAAAATAGCAAATATACTGTGAAGATTAGATTGTTAGAAGTCAAATAATGGTTAAGATTGGCAATGTAATAATTAGGGAACTAGACATCATTGCAATGCAACATTGTGTAACTATCCACACCATTTATTCCACAGCATATTTTATCTCTCTGGAGCATGAAGGCCTCCAAATATTTTTTTTGTCTTTGCAGTCAAATCTGTACTTGACTTGGTCAGTGTGATTAGGTGTTTTCACATGGCAAACAGCTCCTAGCAAGACTTTTTAGCTTCAGCAAAGAAAACAATAAAATGATCATCCTTGTTTATGCTGTTGTAATGCTTGGTTGGTTGGTTTGACCTATTTTTCCAGGTGGGGTGATTGCTAAAGGAAAAGCTGAACTAGGGTATTAGACAGTTTGCCTTCACTTCAGTGATCTGGACATTCTCATAAGAGATAGGAGCATATATTCCATATTTCCTTCAACTAAGGAAGGTCTAAAATCCTTATCTTCTGCACTGTTGCATTCCAGTCACCATGAAATTATCAGGAAAAAGAGAGTCTGTTGCTCTTCTGGCAGATGTATCCAAAATACTGACCTTGTTCTCCCTGTGCAAACATAGTTCTTTGAAAGAATAACAGTAGTAATTTACCTTCTGGAAAGCAATCAGGCTTTGGACTCTTGAGAGGGCTTAAAAGCATCTCCATAGACGTAAAAGTTTGTTCACCCTGAGGATAGAGAGGGGAACAGAAAGACCATTCCCCTTTCCCATGCTTAGAGCTTCCAGACGGCTCTCTCTGTAATGAGCTCTGTATGGGGATGAATCAGATTGTCCTTATGAGGCAGCTAACTCTTTTCTTACCCTACAAAAGAAGTTATGTGCCTGTCTCCAAAGAGATTACACTTTAAAGGTAGAGTGCATTTAATCTTCTGTACTCTGTCATTTGCAAGCATTTAGTTACCATATAATATTTATTGCTGGATTGTAACTAGACAACTATGCAAATATTCACAGAAAAACTGGCTGAATTTCAGTGTTTATATTAACTAAGAAACTTTTCAGGAAAAAAGTTTCACCCTGTACTGGAACATTTATTTATTTTAACATACCAGTATACCAGTATAGGAATTTTTCAAAACTATTTCGTCAAAATATCTTACTTGATCTGATACTGCCTTTTAAGAATAAATGATTTGTTTAGACACAAACTAAGTCCAACTCTATCCTATATACAATAAATAGATTTCCAAGTAGAAAGTTTCAGAGATCTGTTCTGATACAGTTAAGTTTCTGACCCATAAAATATTCTGATTTGGATTAAATAATATTTTTCTGATGAAAAATATTCCATGTTTTGTATAACTCTATTTCTAAGGATTTTATTCTTTAGATTTTCCTGCTATATAGACTATAAAGTTGTTTGTTTTCTGCAGGGAAGAAAGACTAAATTCTATTTATGTCTTCAAACCAAAGGAAAATTGTTACAGATCTTGTTATATGTAACTGTTATATGATCTTGATAGATCATAACTTCTTTTTCTTCAGGTACTAGAAAGTAACTTTCAATTGACATAATCTAGAATGCTGTTAGGAAGATTTATTTTTTTTAAGCAGTAAGAATTCTATATTAATACATTATAATTTTATATTTTCCCATATTTTTACTCTTTTTACTTTTTCTTATTTCATATTAGTAGAACAGTATACCATTTACTAATAAAAATGTATATAAAATAAATTACATCAATTCATACACATGCACTTTAAGGCTCCTGAAAATTACCAGGATAACATAGATCAGCTTACCTTAGGTGGCAATCAAGTACTTATTATTTATATCATGTCAAACACCTTAGGTTTATATTATTTAGGCAGAAATCTTCCCTGAAGTAAGGAAAAATTACTCCCTTCAAAGAGTTATTCTGTGCTGAGCATCACAAAAATGGTAGCTGCCAGTACATGTGTGTTAGCTACCTATTTTGAAAGGAATTTACCTGATGGTACTGAAATAGATCAAACATTTAAATGATATATCTTCAGGATATGTATGCTTCAGTTTAGGTGTGTAAATGTATGCATGTTGAAGAGAAATGCAAGAAATCATGTGAAAAAATTTTGTAAGTAGACTTCTCGTTTTCCCAGGAGTGGGACCTGAATCAGTACGGCAGTGATATTTTATTTCCGCATAGTCAAGCAGCAGCTAGTTTGCAGATATACACTGCAGTTGTCTGAGAGCTGATGAAAAACAGCAAGCTCTTCCTTTGTTTTATAATACTTTGAGATTTATTAATGTTTCTTGGAGAGATGACTCAACACAAAAACAGTTTGGTTACAAAAAATTTCTGTTGAATAAATAACTTCAGTCCCAAATACATTTTTTGGAAAATAACAAAAGGCATTTTTTTCCCAAGGTAGAATTATCTTAATAGTTGAGGATTTCTCTTAGCATGTAGGAGGATGAGATTTAAATCCTTGTTCCTTTGACTTTGTTGTCAGATTTGAACCTGGAGATTTAACGTGCTATGTGGTGCTCAGTCCTCCTGTGTGAAAAGCTGGTTTCTTACTAGCAAAACAAATTTTGAGCTATTTTTTTTTTTTCTTTTTTCATTTCAGTACATCTAGACAGTTCCTGTTAGGGACCAGCAAGATCTTGAATAGGGACCTTCTGGGGCCTACGGGAATCCCAACCATTGCTAGTATGTATTAGCTAGTTGGAGATAGAAAATTCTAATTTATTTCTGATTTAAAAAAATCCAAAACTTCTTGTTTTCTTTCCACAAACAAATGCAAACAACTTCAAAATCCCTGAAGTTTTACAGAAAATATAATTTTTATTTTCTGGCCTCCCTTACTGCAGGTGATCAGCTGCTACAAATGAGTAAGTGCAAGCTCTTTTTATTTGACTCTTCTGGGATGTACTGATTGAGAAGATTTAGAATGGTGACTTGTCATTTGTCCATTCTCCTACTGGGTGTCAAGTCATAACATTAGACTTTACCACTACCATATATTATCCATGCAGGTTAATTTTACATTCAGGAAATGGAAAAGTAATGATAGATAATTATGAATCATACAGAAGAATGAAAGGCATACATATTTAACACATGAGGCTGGAAAAAGTGAGAATAAGACAAATAAAAGGTGTAAGGGCTGCAGGCAGGATGTATCTGGACACAGGATGAATTTCAAGAAGAGGATGTAGAACAAAATAGCATACACAGAGGCCAAACAAACATTAAAGTGGGTTGGCAACAAAGAGGAGTGTAACACTGGAAACTTTAATTAATATGAAATTGTTATGCTAGGTTTTGTGCATCTCATAGCAAGGATCATACTCTCCCCAGAATGCTTGTAGTGATAATGGGCAAAAACCTCAAATTCAAAAAAGCAAAATTAAGGTGCAGAGAAATCAAGCCCTAAGCATGCAATCACTTTTCTGAGTTAGAATGAAGATGAGGAGGACACGAAGGTGCCCAGCCCTTCTCGAGGAGAGATATAGGTCAACTTGATGTATGCTCTCAAATCATTGCCTTGAACAGTGGAAAGAGCTCAACAAAAGGGATGATATACAGTGCCCTCTTACCATCCTGCTCCCCTCAACTCCTTAAATTTCCCCAAAGCTCATTAGCCCAGAGCTCCCTACTTTTAATTACACATAGTACTTCTCCTGACCTCATAACAAAGTTCCTCTCAGCTGTGTCACCCACTCTTCTTAGGCTTTACCCGTGACTCCTAATTTATCCAAAAGTCACCAGTTTTTCACTGAAAAGCTGCCTCTATTTACTTACACCAACTTAATCCTCACTCAATCCTTTAAACCTTCTCCCTCCCAAGGGGTTTAGCATTTGATTCACAAGTCCTCTGGTCCAGTCCACATTCCCACATAACATTAGTATTGCCAGTCCTCCCAAAACTGTGGCTATGTTGCATCCTGCACCCCTTCAGCTACCAGGACCTCTTTCTGCTCCCTTTAACTGACTGCTGAAGCCAGGCAAGTCCTGACTCCTTTGGCAGCAAAAGTGGCCCCATTTTCTGGGGGATCTGTCAGCAGATGGCCCCATTTTCTGGGGATTTAAAAATCCAGGATGCTGAAGATGGTTATCAAAATCTACCTGAACAAGAGATTGAGGACGGTATTGGTCGCTATCTGTTGTGCTATAACACCGGCTCGTAAGTAAGTACAACCCAGCCGATCGCTCACTCCCCTCTCACCCAGAGGTACGGGGAGGAGAATCAGAAAGGAATGTAAAACTCGAGGGTTCAGATAAGAACAATTTAACTATTGAAATAAAATAATAATAACAGTTATAATGAAAAAGAGGGAGAAGGGGAGAAGAATGACATCCAAAGGGAAGGGAGAAAAGAAAACAAGTGATGTACAATACAGTTGCTCACCAGCTGCTGACAGATGCCCAGCCAGTCCCTGAGCAATGATCCCAGGTCCCGGCCAGCCCCTCTCCAGTTTTTAGACCCAGCATGACATCCCATGGTATGGAATGCCCCTTGGGCTAGTTCGGGTCAGCTGTCCTGGCTGTGTCCCCTCCCAGTTTCCCGTGTCCCTCCAGCCCTCCCTGGCAACGCTGAGAAACTGAGTCCTTGACTTTGTATAAACATCACCCAGCAACACCCAAACCCGTCAGCGTACTATCAACATTGCTCTCACACCAAATCCAAAACACAGTACTGCACCAGCTACTAAGAAGAAAATTAACTCTGCCCCAGCCAAAACCAGGACACTATCTTTCAAAAACACTGATTCTCTAGAAAAGCAACAAAATGCCTTAACCCTATGCCATGGTGAAAAGACTAAAGTTTGATTAGCAATGGCTTCTCTTGCAAAAGGCCCAGGGTTGAGAAGACCTGACTCGTTCTAAGCTGATTGTACATTCATTGTAGTAAAGGAGAAATATGAATTGTAATACATTGTTCAGAAAGGCAAGCTACCTGCAGGATGAATCCCCTTCAGCAGTAGCCTCATCTCACATTGATTCTCCTCCTCCCCTTCCTCTGTGTAAAAACTGAAACCACTGTGCTTTCCTTCATTAAAAACAAGCAAAAACCAACAGTTCTGTGCAAAATTGAGCTGCTTGGCTGGCAATGAAAATACCCAGGGTAAAACTAGGCTAATCAGTCACCTGAGTGAACATTAAGGTACAAAAGCACACACCCTGCTGATGTTGAGGTCTAAAGAGAAAATAAAACCCACTAAAGCCCTCACCCAAAAATCTAGAGGGAGGTATCTCCAGGACGGGAAGGTCATTCTGTTGGCATCTGGTGGAGTGAAGGAGAAAGATATAAAAAGGACAGATGACAAGCTAAAACGTGTCTCCTTTGCACATGAAGAGATGTAACAGCTGAGACGCAGCTGGGTGTGAAAAGAACTTGCTTTACAGCAAAGGTAAAGATTAGTAACACAGAACTGTACCAGGCAGCTCTGAATGTGCCTGTGGTAAGTCCTCATGCAACTGATGGCTTTTACTCCCAGAACTGAGGCACAAAGGATAAAGGCTGGAAAAGAGAGTAAGAAGGCAAGGGACCATATGCAAACTTAATGAGAGACAGAAGAAACTTCAGATTTTGTGTGAGCTGGAGGCTGTGGTTAGCTTGCAACACTGCACTGGGTCTGCTGAGAACTGGAAACTGCAAAGTAAAGCTACCAAAGTTACCTTGATCAGCTTGCGAGGTACCAATGCAGTGCAAGGTACAGCATGTGAAACTAAGTAGCAAAGCAAGAAGTGGCATTAGGTATATGTAGCATAAAGCATAAGGTTTTCTTTAGAGAAGACACTTCAAAATAGCATATTATGCTTCAAGAATTGGTTATCACTATCATGTTCACCTGTATCATAAGAGTTTTCTTTACTTCCTTAATTCAAATATTGCTTTTTAAACTACCATATCATATTTTTTAGTGTGAAAAATTAGCTCCCAGAACACCAGGAAGTTTAGTATAACTCTCCCAAGAGTTTCTGGAGTAATCTCCTCAAATTTGTATCGACTTGTTGCTGCAAATCCAAGACCTGGCAGAAAGGTTGCAGTGGGAAAACCAGGAATATGGAATAAGAGTCTGTGGTGTAAACAGAAACTAAGCCAAGATCTCTTGAGTCCCAGTCTTACTTTAACTGCAAGACTCCCAAGTGCCTTGTATTTAGCAGATGTGAGTACTCCTGTTTAAGTCATATTTTCCATAGCCCATTGTTCTTTAACTTTGAATGTCATCTTTGCTGGCTTAGATGTGAAAGAATTAAAATAAAGAGGGGGAGAGAGTATCAGCAGTAAAACTGCCCTGCACAAGATTTCAAATAAAGAACTAGGAAAAAAATTTAGTTTGTGTAATTTCTTACACTTACATTTAGCATTTAGCGCATTTAGCAGGCAGCTAGCTAATACAATATATGTTAAATTTAGCACTTGATGAAATTTTAGCTCATAAACATCTACACTATTATATGTCTGTATCTCTGTAGTACTCACATTACTTAAGCGGGATTGGGTCACAACAGGGAAAAGGGGAAAATACATTAGGGTTTGAAAAGGCTAAAAGTCCATTAATTCAATTGAGACAAACACCTTTTTATGCAGCCAGATCCATAAAGCATGTTGCCATAAATGGGGAAAATTTGACAAAAGTAGCACAGAGGCTTAATTACATTTTTGGAGTGGCTCCATGCTATAGCACACAAAGAACATTGGCCACTTTTCATTTTTAATGAAAACTAGCCATGTTTTCTGCCAGGATCAGAGTGCTCACTATGTATAATTAACTAATCATTCCTGTGATGCTGATTTTTCAGCCATGAAATGTTGTTTGGCCACGCTGTTCCATCATGCCTATAAAAAAGAGCAGAGAAAAAAGGTGTAAGAGCGACATTAAACAATACTTCAATTCTCTTAATCCTAAAAAAAAAAAATCATGCTAGTCTTCTCCCTTGCTGTGAGAACAACTTACAAGCAACCCTCTCTTGCAACAGCTGATATCAAAGAGCAGTCCCAAAGGTAGGGAAATGATAGTTTTGCCTGCCAAACATATTTAATTCAAAACAACTTGAGCTCAGCTAACTTCTCTGAGCTGACGGCAGTATTTCACTAAAATTTACCTAGGTTTTTTGCAGGTCTGGTATCTCGAAAAATGAGGGGACCTTGGGCCAAGGGCAGACATGCCTGAGAACTCCTGCAGCTGAAATATCACAAAAAAAAATTAAATAATTCACTTGGCCCAAAATGAAATCCAGTGTGTATATCATTTTGTGTGTGGGAATGTATTTATTCACATCATTTTGAAATAAAATAAACAAAAATAAACTGCTGCTGGAACAGTCTGAAAGTATTGATTCATTTGCTTCTGAAATACTGAAAAATTGTTTTCTTTCAGTTTAAAAAATGAAAAATGACAATTCAAAACAAACCAAAATATTGCATTACAGCTGTCAGAATGAGATGTTTGGACAATTATTTTCAAAACAAAATATTAAAATGAAGTATTTTTACAAAATTTGAAACCCCTTAGTTCTCATAAATGTACTAGTAATTTATATCCCTCTGAAACTCATTTTTTGAGACCAAACTGCGTTAACTGAAAAACATGTCTAGCTCTGTGGATAGGGCACAAGGAGCTTCTACAGAAGCTTTTTTTTTCCCCTGTCTGTCCCACTGAGCTTTCCCCGATGGAAGTCCCTTCTTAGGGAACTCAGAGATTAATCTTTGTTCCATATTATTTTTCTGTTACTCTTGGCAGCATGGTCTAGATCCACATAAGCAGATTATACTTTTCTTTCTTTTTTAAGGATTCTAAAAAAAACCCCAAACAAACCAACCAACAAACCACGCTTACATGGCAATTGTCACCCAGAGCTCACCATCTTCTATAGGTATGTAATACAAAGCATGTTACCACTGTGTGCAGCCCTATGAGGAACCCAATAGCTGATCCTAATGAAGCAAGGACTAATGCTGCCTAATATACAGATTTTCTCTGAAGAACCCTAATGTAGCAAAGCAACAGTTCCCACTCTGTCTTACCAAAATTGAGGTCATGATTATAATCTTTCTTACATGTAGATTTACCTTCAGCTGTAAGAATTCTTGAGAATCTCATGCAGAGCCAACAAATCTGTTTTATCCATGATTTCTGCCCTGGCAAAAGATCACTAAGCCACTGTACTTTACGGAAATTTAACTGCTGGTATACTCTCCCTTCCTTCAATGACACCAAAGAAAGAGTATTTAAGAATAGTTACAGTAGCCTTTGCATTAGTGCCTCTGTGTTCAGTGAGTCTGAACTATTTTCACCATTATAATTTAAAATAAAATATTGAAACAATATATTTCTTTGGCTTTGCAGTGTTGCAGCACTATCTAGACTCCATATCAGTGCACAGGGGAAAAAGTCATTAAGAAAATAATTAATTCTGAGAAATGGCAAATTGAATTATTGATTGAGAGTTTTCCTAATACTTTACCTGATCCCAGAAAAAAGAAAAGAAAAGAAAGGAAAAAAAAAGATTGTCTGTTCTTGGAAAGCTTTCAAACACAGAGAATTCCCTTTCCATTACATAAAGGAGATGTTATATAAATAGCCTCTAAGAAGTATTTGATTTTATCATGTGTAATTATCTTAGATTGTGTGTCAGACTTAGTCCTGAGAAACTGGCCATTTTTGATGCTGTGTTGTATAATGTAGCCCTCCAAAATGAACTTTTAAAGAAAATAAACAACTTTGTTCTATTATGCATTTTTTTTTTCACAACACCTAAAATGAAGGCAAAAGAGGCCCTTATCATACACTGTTTAGTTCTTATTGAGATTCAGATTCCCATGCCACAAAACTTGTTGAAGAATGTGCGCCTTTGCAGGAGAATTATGCTCCAACAGAATTTCAAGTAAAAAGTAAATATAATGTAATACCTCTGTATGAAAGGGAAGCTATTGACCAAATTTATTCATTTTCATAGTTCACTTGCTGTATCTCTATCTAACTTTAAATCTCAGTGATGTCAACAGGGGACCACAGTCTGTCAAAGAAACCCTCCTCTAAATCTCTTGTAAGAACACATGTCCTGCTTGGAACTGCACAGAGCTTTCTTTGCTTGTGAATTGCCATAAGTGATACAAGCTGCAGAGAGGTGATAGCGCAGGCAACAACAGAAAAATTAATGAAATACCTTGGAAAAGCAAACTTGTGCGGCATGGAAATTGTTTTTCCAGCTGTGTATTCAGCAGAAAATTCTCCAGGAAGTGTTCTCAGCCCTGGGTAAAGTAATAATGCAAAGACGACACAATGAAGAAGCTCCCCAGCAGTCCACAGCGGGGCTTATAGGGTAGCAGCAGCAGGTTCCTCAGCATGGTCCTCTGCTTAGTACTGCACACTGCTTTTCTTCTTGAATGTCTGATGAACTCATGAATATTCCATGAGAGATTAAATTTTAAAACAAAAAAAACAACAAGACTGTTGTTAAGGATAAGTCTAAAATGTTTAAAAAAATAATTGACTAGTCTAAGCTAGTCATCTAACCTAGTCAAAGCTGTCCATAATACAGGAGTGAAGGCTACCAGAATGGATTCATCCTACAAAGAAACAGTTCCTAACAAAACCAGAACTGGTGATGTCTGTCTCTTCCCATCAGCTGTAGACGGACCCTAGAAAATCAAGTTTATACCACATGTCTGCCTCACTATTTTAAATACTTGAAGTCAGGTGATATTAAACTTGTTATAAGGGTAGAGACTAGATTACTTTTGGAGAATAAAAGCCCTTTAGGTTCAATATAATGCAAATGAATTTATTTAACCTGATCTGTTTCTAAACCAATGAACCTCAGCACAAAATTAACGTGTAGACGAAGCCAGGCAGAGCTGTGCCTGTAACTTATGTTGGCCAGAAGAATTTTACCTCTGTGAAGTATATTTCTGGGAGTGCTAGATGGAGTCTGAGATGTAAGAATACTTATTACTCTATAGAAAATGTGTGACAAGTGCAGCTGACTGGAAAACCACTTGCTTTATTTTTGTTTTCTAGGAAATTCAGACACTTTCTTGTTCTGCTGCAGAATATAGCTAGAGGTGAGCAACTACATCTGGTGTTAAAGAAGTGTGAGTATAAGGGGATGTTGCGGTTTAAGCCCAGCTGGCAACTAAGCCCACCACAGCCATTCACTCACTCCCCCCCACAGCGGGATGAGGGAGAGAATCAGAAGAATAAAAGTGAGAAAACTTGTGGGTTCAGTTAAAGACAGTTTAATAGGTAAAGCAAAAGCCACTCACACAAGCAAAGCAAAACTAGGAATTCATTCACCGCTTCCCATGGGCAGGCAGGTGCCCAGCCACCCCCAGGACAGCAGGGCTCCATCAAGTGTAACAGTGACTTGGGAACACAAACACAGTAACTCCGAACATACCCCTTCCTTCTTCTTCCCCCAGCTTTTTACTGCTGAGCATGATGCCGTACGGTATGGAATATCCCTTTGGCCAGTGGGGGTCAGCTGTCCCAGCTGTGTCCCCTCCCAGCTCCCTGTGCCCCCCCAGCCCACTCACTGGTGGGATGGGGCGAGGGGCAGCAAAGGCCTTGGCTCTGTGCTCAGCAATAACTGCAATAACTCAGCAATAACTGCTCAGCAATAATGAAAACTTCCCTGTATTATCAACACTGTATCACAGATCCAAAACATAACCTCATACTAGCTACCATGAAGAAAATTATCTCTATTCCAGTCACATCCAGCACAGGGAAATAACTTGCATCGCTCCCCATGACTGTGGGATGCAGTCATACCTTCAAAGCTGAATGCCTTAGTCCTAAATACTGAAAACTCGGGGACTGTTTTCTCAAATTACTGTAGCTTCACCAGTCTTTCAAGAGTAACACTTCCACAGGGCCAGACCTGAGATCTGGGAAGAGCTGCAAGTCCCGGGGCTGCCATCTCTGTCTTCTGCAGTGGGTCCCTGTCCTGAAAATCATCCTTTTGAGCCTGCACTGCCAGGCAGTGTGCATCACACAGGTAGTTTTCTGGTCCACACTTTGAGGGAAAGCCTCCAGGCAGGCTGATTAAAACCAGGAATCGGACATTTCCAGGTTCCATGACAGGAACTGGGTTTATTGACAGAATTGTGTTTGTTCTCCCAAACATAACAGGTACAATGCCAGGTAGAGCCAGCAATGATGAGAATGCAGGCAGCGTGCTTAGCATTAGCGCACTAGGTGTCCCAGGGCTGCTGCACTAGGAGTAATATGCCAGGAATCTGGATAGAGTTATGTGGGACTTTACTGTGCTTTTGAAGAGGTTTTCAGTGAAATATTTTATACTCAACCAGTTCATATTTTCTGGAAGATATCTCTACAGTTCTTATAGTATATGATCTACTTATATTGCTGTCTCAGCATTAGCTGGTGAACAGACAGAGAGGGAAAAACATCTCCTATGGCCAGATACAGCTTTTTAAAAATTATTATTTATTTGTGACATTTAGAGTTATGGTATGCTTGACTATGCCCTTGGACTTTGCATTACCAACCCCAACGACTAATGCTTCCTGCATGCTAGTGCTGTTCCTTTGAAAGGAAGTAAACCCCCATCTTTTTTTGTTGAATACACATCTGGCCACAATAGCTCACTGTCTGCCATAGAAGTCAGCACCACCACCATAAAATGCATATACCTAAATGAATGTGCTTACAGTACAGACAAGAATAGCATTTGTATCTCTTAAGTCAGTGCAATTTTTTTGTTTTCTGATGTTGGAAAGCCTTTCCAAATATGGTGTCTGCAGAAAGAGTGTTTTCTCCTGGTTTGAATTTCATTTTTTTCAGCACAGTTTAAAGTTGCACAGTTTGACATTTGTGGGCTGTTCACACCACATACCGTTTTTAGTTGCTTATGTTGCCAATTTTTCAGACTTCTGTGCTTTTTGCTATTTATGACTTCAGGGACTCTTCTAATAACATCCTTATTATCCTCCATTATCGTCAGCAAAAGGCAGTTGCAGAGCTTCACTGATCATCCCACAGAAAAGGCAGGACTCTTTGTAGCACAGGGAGGCTTATTAACCAATTTTTAAACAGATGCATGAATCAGACCTGGAATTCAGGTATAAAGTTTCTTCTGATATTTTGGTACCTCTGTTTACATCCTGGTCAAAATCTGAAAGGATAATGTTGTACTAAGAAATTGAGTACAATTTGAAGGTAGTTTCTTTACAAACACATCTTCATGGATAGGGATGTCTTTCACAGCTAATAAGGGTAGCTTTGCAGTTTAGTACCTTATTTTCTAAACCTCAAATTTATAATTAAATCCATCACAGCTTGTCACATTGCTGAGCAACTCTAATGCTCTCTGTGCACGCTCTCAATCCACGGTAAATGAGAGGTCATTCAAGTTAGGCAAGCTAACAATGAAAAAGCATGAAGGTAAAATTGCATTACTATGCACTGGTCATAGTGCATATATGGACAGGTACTTGCAACCTGGTGTATGATAAATTGCTAAGGTGTAGTAATCTGACAATGTGTTGGGAGTCTCCAGAGCTGAACACATTTCAGTACTGCTGGTTTATGCTTGAGGCTTTTCAGGCTCCTTAGCCTAATGTGCACTTTAACAGTATGATGCTGGATCAGCTCTTACTTCCCTTTTAAAACAACGCCTACAATCTACAGGGTTAAGCTCCACTGGTAATAGAAAAGGGAAATTTCTCTTATTAATAATTCATTTGGGAATATGAATGCTATTCGTAGCACAGAATGTTTTGGGTTTCTAAGTTTCTAATGGTAGACAGATTGACTTGTATGATTTTCATTAATCTCTTATTGCAAGCACAGCGATTGAGCACCATGTTGAAGGCATAAAGTAATTTAAAAACTAATCAGAATAGTTCAAAATCCAAATACAATTCAGGAATTTCTATGTCTAAATGGTAAAATGAATTAATATAGTACATTCACCCCTTATCTACACTGATTTGGTATAATGAGGATATAAAGACGTGGGTCTTCTGGCAGGAGCAATAGCCAACCAAAATGTCTGGGTTTAAATTGCTGAGAATAGTCCCTGTCCTCTTTGGAAGAAGAGACCACTGTTGACCATCAGTATTCTTGTAGATTATGACATAATATATCATAAAAAAATTAATACAAAATACTGGAAGTCCAAGAATTTTATATAGCTCTGTGGATTTGATTTAGTCATTAGCATTTCCTGGGCCACAGTTTAATAATCTCTGGATAATGAAACCCTTGTAAAGTTTGAGGGATTTTATAGTCTTGTTTTACTCCTAAAAACCCACAAAGCAGAATGCTAGTCTTTTCTTAGGACACTGCAAATAGATTTTTCTCCTCAAGTAATCAATTGTATAAGCAGACAGACCTTCATTTCAAATTTGAATTTGAAAATACTCCAGATTGTCTTATAACAATATCAATTTGGATATTTTCTTTGTGAAATGATACATTTCAGGATTACTATTCCTCTCTATCCAGACTTTTTTTTAGATGTGTTTTTTCTTTTTCTTCTGTTCACCATCAGGTGTTTAAGAAAGCCAGGTACACTATAAAGATCTTGGGACTTATAGAGATGAGAAAGTTCACGAGACCAGATTCAACTGTCATAAAACACCATCTTAAAACAAATCAGAAAATTTAGATTTTGATATATATATGTCAGGTGATAATATAGAGAGAGCTGTTCTTGATTTTACCACATTTATAACAATGTAACTCCATTGACCTAAGATTCACAATGGGAGAAGGCAGATGAAAACTACTTCCCTGGTCTTTACCCTGAATAAAACAAATTTTTACAATCAAAAAGTATCCAAATGCCCAGAAGTTACTTAGAATTCTACATGCCTTTTCCTCTCAGTACTCTAAGTACCTCAGTACTTAGCAACCTAAGATTTAATTTTTTTTTTAATTAAGCATAGATTCTTTAATCAGTTGGACAGCATTACAATTTTTATCCTGTGTTTACTCTGCTCCTCATGACCATGCATCAAGAGGTTCATTCTTTACTATCCCTCAGTCACTACAGAGGATGCCCCTTATGAGTGACTCAAATTGCTTTTGAACCACACAGCTCCCAGCTTGATTACTTCTGCAAAGAAGTTCGCTTCCCATAAAAAAGAATTCAGTGTGTTTCCTTTTTCCCTTCTGTGCAGAAATATTCACTGTCCAAACCTCCAATCACAATGGATTTAACCACTTTTTATACCTTTTCCAAAAATTTGCATGTAGAGCATGAGTTCAGTGTACACTGAAAAGTTACCCTTCAGGGCAGATCTGAAACACCGCACACCTCTTTCCTTCTGGCTGTCCCCCTTAACATTTCTGTCACAGTGCGTTGTACATTTGCAAGTAGTTATGTATCCTCTTTTAAAAATATTGTCCTCTTCAATAGGAAACTTCATCTCTGTGCCACTTGGATGCAGTGTCTTAATGCTATTCATGATACATTATTAAACAGGCTGATACTTTGCCTGAGTATTAAGAGAGGTAGAAGTTAAAGGAAGGAAAGATGAAGGTTTGAAATAATAAGACTTATGAAGAGCTTGACAGAGCCCAAGACCGTAACCCAGAACCGTGATTTCCAAGACAGGAAAAAGAAGAAAAGAAGGAGAGAAGAAGGAAAGGAAGGAAAATATAGGTAAAGGGAAGCATTATAAAAGCTTTAAACTAAGCTTAAGTGAAGATACCAGTGATAAGGACAAGGTCAGTCCTCATTATGACCAGAGCTGTTAGGCAATGTGAATTTTTCTTCCTTCTTCCCGATTTCTACCAGAAAGTACAGGAAAGGGAGGTATTTTCCTCACTTGAGCTAAAACTATTCTTTATTATCATATTTATAAAGCAATTACAGCAGTGGGAAAGTAAGCACATGATATTCTTTATATATAAAAAATAAATACAATATGTTTACAGCATGTATATGAAGAAGACATTTGCCGACAACAGACTGATGAAGCAGCTTCTTGTCTCAGTAAACAAACATAACAAAACCCCCCAAACAAACAGCTTATTATTTATACAAGAAAGAAGAGCTAGATCGAAAAATGTTATCCTCAATGCCAGCAGCTGGATTGCAATCTCAGCTCTTCTAGGAGTGGTGTATTAGGAACTGGTAATCTTGCCACATTTATAGTCATGCAGAAATTCCAGACTTACTGGGGTGCACCACTACCACCTACTAAAAAATTTTCTTGCAAAAACCTCTAGAAATACTGGTGATATTTTGAAGTAAAAGTTTTCGGGTTGAAAAATGTCATTTCATTGAATGCAGTATTTTTTTAAATATTTGGTCTTGATAAATATCTCTGGTTAAAAAAAGTATGCTAAAATGTCTTGTTTAGTGTTTTTGAAAATGAAAAAAATATTTTAATTGTAAAATGCCACAATAATGCATAGCCCATTTTAAAAAAAAATATATATATCTGAGAATTTTAAAAATAATTAAATATTTTGGTGGCATGGTAACACCTGAACTAGATTCTTCTCTTGATTACCGGCTGGCAAATATATAAGCATTTCTATATATTTTCTTGAGAAACATAAACAGACAAAGACATAAACACAGACACACGAGGCAGAGGCAATGGCAGAGACAGAGATAGAGACAGAGATAGAGAATTGAAAGGAAAAATGTTGCATAGTGAAAATTTTTCCAAAGCAGTAAAATCACCTCCCTTTCTGGACAGCTCTTTAAGTGATGATTGCCTCTGTGCCCCAAACATAAGGGCATTCATTGATCTTGGAGGCAACATATCTGAATTGAATTGTTGAGCAGAAATGCTCCCAAAGCTATAAAGGAAGACAACATCACTTACAAAATCCACTTAACATTCGTTCCATGTTTGTCCCTGAAAATGAAACAGAGCTGGGATCAGTTTGGTGTGTGAATGCAGCAGACTGAAGGATGGAGGCTGCCCACGAGCATGAGCTAGTATGGAAACCACTGCTGGGAATCTGATGAGAGTAGCAACCACACAGCCACATGGCTCCTCACGGCTATCCTGAATACATTTCTGTGCACCGTAATGACAGTGAAGTATTTGTCTGACTTGTATCAGCTGCAAACAGAAATGAAAACTTTGTCCCAAAGCTCAGGCTGTTAGGGAATTCCAGCCTACCAAGACTGGCTATTGGGTTTTAGGATTTTAATGGGACTACAAAGACTGTTGTATCAACAGCCTAAACTGTTAAAATGACATTGAATAAATACGAAAAGGACTGGAGTGTTAATCTAGATGTATGTGAGTATGTGCGTAAGGATGGAGAGAATTAGGGTCTCGTTTCTCATTGTAAACAGGTAAATCTCAGAGTATCTTCCCATGGGAAATATTTGTTAAGTGCATGACTTCTGAGGTAATTGCATCCAATTGTAAGAGCATTCCAGCTGCACTTCAGAAATACTCTGTGACAAAGACAATTTATGTGAAGAACAGCAATTTCTAATAGTGACAGAGAAGTCAGAGTCCTCCTCGTTTAGATCTGTGCTAAATTTTAACAAGTTATCTTGATTGTGCCCAGGACTAACGTTCAGGATGTCACCCCCAGGACTTCTCAGTCAGAGACAGTCTGACCTCTCTCTTTGAACCTGTAGCTATGTTATTGGCATAGGTAAATGTGTGGTGCCCTCGGTGGGCAGGTTTTAGGAAAGCAGAGTATTCAAAACAACACATAATCAAAAAGATTTCCCAATGAATCACTTCAGAAGAAATAGAAGAAAGCTGTATAAAAAGTCCACATGAAAATAAAACTCACATGAACAGATTTAATCACACAGACTAACTTAAGGAAAATCAAATTCAAGAGCCTTTCTTCAGAGACTACTCCCCTCCAGCTGCTGTTGTACTTCAATAGAGGGAGGTCAACACCTCCAGAGGGAGAGAGCCTGCCAAAGGCAGAGCCTAGCTCTCACTCTCTCCATGCAAAAGATGAAGAACCCAGCAACCAAGCTGTCCTAGTAACATGGAATTAATAGAGAATGAGCCATCTACATTTTTTTCATTAAGGATAAAGGATGCTCAGAGGTGGCAGTCTCCTAGTTTGGACCCCTATGTTAGATACTAAAAATTAGGCAGAATGAATATTCAAAACAAGAAACAACTCCAGCACAATCACTAACTTCCGCAAAAAAGAAACACTTGATCACATCCGTTAAACTGCTTAGTCAGGCCTACATCATCGAAACAATTTAAAAGCAACCTAGGGTCATAAAGAATGATAGATGACAGTCACTTTTGGTCTTGCTTACTTCTGTGAACTTCTGGATTACTGCCAGTTATTTCAGCAAACATACTTTGCAACAAAGCCATGAAATATGAGGAGGACCTTTCTTAATGTTAAATGAATAGTCATTACCAGGACAGGCCTGGGCTCTGATGCTCTTGCCTTACGCTGTGGCATAAAGCAGCTCTGAAGGTGGTATAAAAAAACCACAAGAGCATTACCTAGCTGGTGAACAGTCTTTCTGTGAACCCTGATGGAAAAGTTTCTAACCCATCTGTCTTACACCCCAGAAAAAGTAAACCAGCCTGCTGTGGTGGGTCTGTGGTCCATCAGGCAGAGCCAAAGCTATTTAACCCATGTTTCCAACAGGCGATGCCAAGGACAAACTTGTCTCTGAAACTCCACCCCTTCATACTTAATTGTATATAGCCTTTAGGCTTAGCTGCAATTCAGATAATGACAAGAAGCCTAGGTGTTGCAAACAGGCCATTTGGTTAAGCATTTTGTCTAAAGAGTGTATTGATTTGTTTTAAAGGAAGTTGAAGTCCTGTCACATTCACAGACATCTATATGTCTGTGACATATAGACATCTATATGTACAAGTGACAGCTTGTACAAGAGGCCAGAGAATAAAACTCAGCCCCTCTGTAGGCTCAAAAGGAGTCAAATCCACAGCTTTCATTTTCCAGGATGATTAGATCATTAATCACAAGATTGCAGTCCTTCAAGGTCAAGGTGTTCCTATATTGACTAAACCATTAACTGCTTTGCATATGGTTTATGGAAATCATTACTAACACATTAACAATGCTATGGTCTTTTTGGTGAAGGCTGGTACATAATCTTAAGTTTGCTTATTTAAATCAAGTAAGTTTCTCAAGATTCATGTTTTCCTGTATTATAAAATAGTCTTATCATTTATTCATAAAATACCTTGTGATGTCTGAAGTGAAAGGTATGTTGGAACAAATGCAAAATATATGGCTTCCTAGTTGTTTCAGATACATATGTCTTTAACAAGTGTATAATGTTTCTTTAGAATGTCTGGTTGCACCTACACTGGGAAAATCCAAATTATGTATATAAAATTTTGCTCTCTTTCTTGATTTTTTTCTTTTCTTTCTCGTTTTCTTCTCTCTTCTCTATGGAACGTCTATGAGGCATGTAAAAGCTGGTGAATACTTTATTATTTTCTAGGAGGCAAAAGTTTTTTAAAATGTAAGCAACACAGTTTAATCTAAAACAAAGAAAAATCATCTTTGTAAAGTTTATTTCCCAGAGAGAAATTAGTGACTTGGGATTCCTGCAAGAAAAATGTTTTGGGTATTTCTTTTTCGTTACTCAGTTCTGCTAAGTGTGGAATTGCCAGCCCTCAACATATTTGCCAGTAGCTTGGAATTGAAAGCAAGATTGTCCAATGCTGAATTGTCAGGGATTGGAGAAAAAGAAATTAACCATTAATCTAGCTACAAAAGGATTTGTATTAATTAAGTGTCTGGGCTAATAAATAGAACATGTAGTCCAAACAGATAAAACTGAAATAAACATGTTTTGGAGCAATGGATAAACAGCTTATCTGTTATGGCAAGGAATACTACTGAAAAGGAATGGGATTTGACAGTTTCAGAAAATTCCCCAAAGCCTTTAGCTTCAGAACGAAATAAACATTGTTAGGGAGGAAATTACCAGAGGAATACAAGAAATCAGCAGAGCATATCACTACCATTCAAAGCTACATTCCTGACATCTAAGAGTAAAACCCCTTTGCAGACCCTGATGCGCAGAACTCACCAGGGCGTTCATCATATTTGTCCTTATTGAACAGAAAGGTAGCACTAAATTTTCTAACAAAGGGCTCGGCCAGAACTAAAATGTTCTTGGTGTCCCACAAACATGTTAATTAAAGAGCCTGAACTCTAGTAAAATGCCAAACATTATTTTCCCCCCCTCTAATAAGACTGTCTGAGGGGTGGGGATATCTGTATTCCCTAGCAGGATGCATTTGTTTACTTGAAAGAACTCAATAACCAGCCAGTACCTTCAAAAGCTGAATGGTTTGATGGCAAATCAGCATTTCAATCGTTCTACAATCTACTTTCATCCAGTGCAGGCTGTGGGAGACCACATTGTGAGCCGACTGTCTCAAAGCTTGTTTACACCCTGCCGGCCTTGGCCTTGGCACTGGGCTCCCTGGGGGTGTAACCGAGCCCAGCAGCAGCAGACCAGACCGGGAGCAGCCAGCCTCCGGGTACCCACCACCGGCCGGGCCCAAACGCGCGGCCCTGTTGTTCCGGGGCCTGTGTGCAGGCACAGCTGCCCGCCTCAGCCCGCCGAGGCACGCGCAGGCCGTGACAAAGGGCCATGCGGCTGCCGCACGTGCCCCTCGGAACTGGTGCGCCGAGGTGGGGCACGTGTGCAGATGTGCGGTACGTGCTGTTTGGGAAACTTGCTCCCGAGTGCCCTATAAAAGACCGCGCCACCGGGCAGTGAGGGGTGGTCCGACAACCTCCGCTACTGATGGGTCGCTGCTGGGTCCGTGGTGGCGACTGTCTGTTGCAACTGTGGCCCGACTGCTTGCTAGGCTTCCTTCTTTTCTATCTTCCCTTTCCTATAGCTCTTTTCTTATGAACGCTTTGTTTCAATAAACTTTCCTGATTGGCAGCATTTGACCTCATTTGCGTCTTCATCTCACTCTGGGTGTAACACCGAGGCTCCCCGGCTCGGGCTGTCCCGGGCCGGAGTGTTATGTTGGCGGCAGGGGCTGGGCGCCCCGAAGCATGAGCGCCGCGTGGCACCCGTTGTGGATTGCGGGGGCACCTGCAGGCGCGGGTGGGCTGCCGTTCTGCAACAGCCGAGTGGCCGCCCTGAGGCAGCCGCCCCGAAGTGTGAGCACTGAATTTTACTTGCTTTGACTCAAGTCAAAGGGACGTGTAAGGGGGGGAGTTTGCTGACGAGTTGATTCCCTGAGGTGCCCACCCCACCTCTCGATATGAGTGACAAAATGGTGGCCACAGAGGGCAGGGATGTGTTGTACAACTCCCTGGAGAAACACCGGGCTCAGGCTGGGCACAGAAAAATTGGTATAATTTGCACAGTGTGACCGACCGAATCAGTGCTTTACAAAAGGATGCAAGGCTTCGGTCTGGGAAAGGAAAAGCAATTATTTGTGCTGTACTGGGGTGCCAGCCTAGTCACTGCTGCAGAAGCCAGAGAACAACAGCGCACAGCAGCATCTCTAATCATAAAATTTTTACAAGGTATGGTCCAGTCCTTGCAAGGGCAAGTAGAGAACTTGAAGGGCCAGCTAAAAGAGGAAAGAACCCAGGCAAATTATTTAAAATCTGCTCTAAAGGGGCAACTTCTTGCAGGCAAGGACAGTTCTCCGGTCCCTGAAAAAAAATACAGAATGTCACAATAATGAATTAGAGGAAGCAAAATAAAAATTGAACAAACTGGGTGTCCCCACCTGTTCTCTGCGACCTTTGATCAAGACTGAGTTTAAATACAAGGATGATGAGGATGAATTTCCTCGAATTACTGCTAAAGAAGTTCCATATTCTGCTAGTGAATTAGCTACATTGAAAAAAAGGTTTGACTGTACTAAGGAGTCAGAGACAGAATATATTTGGTGAGTGTCATTATCTGGGGGGGACTGGATATTGTTAAGTGAAAAGGAAGCCAAGGGCTATTGGGGGCCAGGAGTGTTCCTAACCACTGGCAACTATGGTGCACCCTGGTCCCTCACCCAAAGAGCAGCCTATTGGGCTGGGAGTCTTAACCCTTTGGAAAGGGGGGATCCCCTTGATATTATGGGGATGGTTGATGAGCTAGTAGAAAATGTACAGAAGGCAGCATGTCTGCAAATATTGTATGACCATGAGCTTAGACCTAATCAGGAATCCCCAGTGATGTTACTGCTTGACCCAGAACGAAGACTCCTCTCATAAGGCGCCTCCCTGACTCCTTAAAAGCAATCAGTATTCAATTACAGGGGAAAATACAGGCAATGTCCCAGGGCGAAAGGGCTATTGCTGCATTAGAAGGGATAGTGACCCTTAATTGCAAACCCCAGGAAAAGAAAATGTGGACTTGGGGGGCAGTTGCTCAAGAATTAATAAATTATGGACAAAAATATGGCCCTGTCACTGCTCCATCCACCAAAATGGACCCAAAAGGTTTAAGGTGCACAGAATTGAAACCTTTCCCACACCCAGCTAACTGTGAAAGGATATCTCCTGTAGCATCACCGAGTGGGAGAGAGATAGGAAACAGCCGTAAGGGTGTGTGGAGCATGTGGTGGTCAAAAGGTATTCCCCAAGATCTTATGAACAGGTTGCCAACTGACAAACTGGAGAAGCTGGTGTTGGAATGGCCTGAAAGTCCACCAGTAAAGAATGAGAGCCCAATTCCTAGTGCCCCCTTTTGAAAGCCAATCGCATACCCTAGGCTCACGGGAAACTAATGCCTTCACCACCTTGTAGTGAGCAGGGCAGCAAAGGGTGGGCTATTAGGCAGCTCACTGAAAGTCACCGAGGTGATTATTAATTACTTGTTTTGTGGAACCTAAGTTGGTACCAATAATGTTCGTGGTAGATACTGGAGCCCAAATTTCAGCTGTTAAAACTGAAGATGAGGCACAAAGTGGCATAATTTTGTCTAAGCAGCAAATGTTTGTTGCAGATGCTTTTGGTAATGTTCAAGCACAAACATTGGCTACTGTTGGTTTGCAATTAGCCGGGGAGAATACAGCCACTCCTGTAACGATGGTTGTGGGGCCGTTCCCATTAACCTTTTAGGACTCGATGTTCTGAAAGGTAAGGTGTGGATTGATGATAAGGGGAGGAATTGGACATTTGGTGCCCTGTCTATAGATACACGACTGTTACACACTGCACCTTTGCTCCCTCCCTCACAATCGACTGATGTCAAACGCTATCCATTACCCTTAGGGGCACAGGAAGGGATAACCCCAGTATTGGAGGAGTTAAAGGAACAGGGAATTGTAGTGCCAGCCCACTCTTCTTTTAACTCCGTGATATGGCCTGTTCGTAAGCCAAAGGGAAAACAGAGATTAACAGTAGACTATTGAAGGCTTAATGCTGACTCAGGCCTGTTAACAGCTGCTGTGCCAAACGTTGCTGAGCTTATAGCATCTATCCAGGAACAAGGTCATTCCATTATGGCAACTGTGGACGTCAAATAGCTGGTTTTTATGGTCCCCTTGCAACTTGAGGACCAAGATTGCTTCGTAGTCACTTGGGAAGGACCCACTCAACCTATTGGGTTCTATTCTTGCAGCTTTAAGGATGCTGAGAAATGGTACTCCACCTGGGAAAAGGGTTTGTTTGTGGTCAGCTTAGCCCTGTGAGAGGCCAAATGCACCATACATAAACAACTGATAGTGCTCAGAGGTCCTTATAAGGTGATAAAATCACCGGGTTTTGACGGGGATACCACCCCCTGACAGGGTAGCACAACAAGCCTCAGGGCAGAAATGGTATGATGGTTTAAATTGGGCTAAAGAGAAGGGAGTATGGCTGGGACAAAGCACCTCTGAGTGGATGTTATCACCGGGTTACAATTGTAAAACCACAAAGTATAAACTTCATAATTGTTCAGGGTATAAAAGCAAGTGGAATCAGACCCATGTTCAGTTATCCAGTGGCACTTGGATATGATGTTCATACCACTGACAGACAAGGAAACTATGGACCAACGGGATGCCACTGGATCCATGGTTGTGACTGTCTCTCGCAACTCTGTCCTGACTGTTTGATAGGTTTCCTTCTTTCCTATCCTTCCTTCCCTTTCCTATCACTCTTTTCTTATGAACACTTTGTTTCAATAAACTTTCCTGATTGGCAGCATTTGACCTCATTTGCATCTTCATCTCACTCCAGATGTAACATCAAATCACCCCCGCTCGGGCTGTCCAGGACCGGAACACAGGTAGTGTGATATGAGCTTACAAAAAGACTATGCCTTGACTTCTGGGGAACTAAGATCAGCCAGAGAAGTAAAGGAATTCACCCACCTATCAGCTCAGCCACCCGTGAATTACAAACAAGATGCCAGCAGTGACCAGTGATAAACAACAGCTCCCAATCTAACAAATTGGTTAAAGAGGATGCTAGAGGATGCTGTGTACTGAGTGTACTGTGCATGCTGCTACATGTCCTTAAACTTGCATGGGAAGGAGGGTTCCTCCACAGGAGTACAAGGCAGAGCGGGTAGAAGGGCAAGCCTGTGCCCTTAGAGAGATCCAGCCAACCTAATACCAAGCTGTGATCCATCTCCGTCTCTCAGCAAGGCTAAATAACATCAGTGCTCTACTGATGTGCTTTTACTGCTTCTAGTTCTGCAGCCAGTTTTCTCTCTCTGAGCTGTGCTCCACTGCCTGCTGTACTTATGCCCAAAGATTAAATATTTAGTGACTGGTGAAATAAAGAAGTTGAAGACAGGTTTAAGTGAAAGTGGTCAGTGGAGGAGTTCTTGGCCCAGTGCCTGCCCCAGGGCAGCCCTGTGGTTCTGTACAACCTTGGAGTATATTTGCTTTGGTTTTCCTACCAGTGTTTGGTTCTACAATTTCACACATTTAATTATGGGTGGACATGGCCTCACCTTTAGCTGTGTACAGCTACTTCAGCTCTTCTTTCTTATATTGAATAGCTAATGCAATTACCTACTTTACAAGGTATTTAAAACATTTATCAAGTTACCCTGAAGTCTCTAAGATTCTATATATCTTTAAAATCTTTAAGGTTTGTGGCAGAAAATTTTAGTAATGTTAGTAATCAGTGCTCCATGTTGTAAGCCACTGTCTGCCTATCTAGCTAAGGACTTTTTAGAGCACCACTCTCAGCTGTATTCTTTGTAAGGATTTGTGTGCTTCTGTTAGACCTTTCAAAGCAAAGGCCTTGGCTCTGCAAAGAAGATGCCAGGTCTCAGCAGAGCTACTAAATAGCAATTATGCCTTATCACACAATCATGTAAGGCACACAGCATGAGTGTGTGAGCACCTGCCACCCCACTGTAAAATTGTAAATATATTACATGGAAAGACATAGGGAGTAACATCCTAAATACTTTATAGTCCCACCATTTATTGCGTCATCTATAATGCACAGGAAATTAGTGGTCAGAGCCTGGATGTGCCAAATCTTACTAGGAATGGAAGCAATTCAGAAAGAAAAAGAACACCACAATGAAGCAAGCCATTCATTCCTATGAGTAAAACTACAGTACTAGTAATAATGCTACAGTTTGGACTGTGTAGATGAGACATTGTTAGAAGGAAATAAAGATTTCCTAGTATGTCCTGCCTGGACAATAAGAACTGTCCCAAGACAGCAGCAGAGCAGCAGAGACACCTTCTCCATGCAGAATTAAATATGTCTGGTCAAAACACAGAACTGTTCTTCCAGAGGCAGTTTGGTTTGGTTCCAATTCAGTGTCCCAAAATTGTCAGTTTCCCATGAAATTTAGACAGAAACATTTTTAACCATTCAAAATAATATTCTTTGAGAAAATCAGAATTTGTTCTGGTTTTGTCTTGTGAAACATATATTATGATTTCTGGGAAAATGAAGGAGAAAAAGGTGATTTGACACTGTATCCCACAATATTCTTGTTTCCAAGTCGTTCTTTTATAGTCTGAATGTGTGGACAATCAAATGCGTTAAAAAATCATTGCATAGTCATGTTTAGAGGGTGGTGATTAGTAGGACATAGTCTATCTGGAGCCCAGTAGCAAGCGTGGTACCACAGGGCTCTGTCCTGGGACTGTCCCATTTAGTATCTTTGTCAGAGACCAGAAGAAGTTCACAGAGTGCATTCTCATCAAGTTTGCAGATGATACCACTCTGGGGGGGACTAGTAGATGGGCTCCAGGTTCCACTGCTATTCAAAGGCTGGAGGCGTGAGCCAACAGGAACCTAAGGAAATTCAATAAGGACAAATGCTAAACTCCTCACCTGGGAAGGACAAGCCCCTGCAACAGCACAGGCTGGGCACTGCCTGCCTGGGAAGCAGCTGTGCAGGAAAGTCCTTGGGGGTCCTTCTAGGTACCAGAGCTGAGCATGGGCCCATAGGATGCCCTGGAAGCAAAGAGGTTAACAGTAACCTGGGCTGCATGAACAGGGCAGAGCCAGGAGATACAGGGAAGGGAATATTCTCTACTCAGCACTTACTAGATCATAGACACAGTGCCTAGTTCAGGGCTCCGCACTACAAGGAAGACACTGGTAAACTGGAGAGAGTTCAGTGGAGGCCACCAAAGTGGTGGGGGCTGCAGCAGTTGTCCTGTGAGAAGAGGCTTGGAGAGCTAGACTTGTTCAGCCTGGAGCAGAGACAGTTTTGGGGGGACCCAACAGCAGCCTCCAGTGACCAGGGGGAAATTATTGAGGAGATGTAGCTGTAGCTGAGCCCTTCGCAGCAGAGTACTGAGGGACAAGTGACAATGGGTAGAAATAGAAAGAATAGAGGTTCCACTTTGTTGTTGTTTTTGAAACATTTATTGCCTTTTAATGTCAACTCATATTTCAGCAAAATCATCAAATTCCCAAAGGAAACTTTGATGTTGATACAGCAGCAATCTTGGATTGAAGATGGTCCTTTAGGAAGTTTTCAAATGGTTCCCGCAGGATTTGTTTACATCAGGAAAAGGGACCTTAGTTTGCTGACTGTTTTTATTAACATAGATTAGAAGTGATCACTGCAAGAGAAAGCTACTAATCATAAAGACACACGGGAGATAAATGGGGGAGAGAGTAGTCTGACAGGGGAGATCAACACATTTAAGATTTAACTTGTCTTTGCGTAGCTTGGCTGCCTGCTAGAGGCATTACTTCTGGCAACATGACTCAGAACTGGTAGCTTCAAGTTTTCAGCTTACGGGTTTTTTGGACCACATCTGTTAGTTTTTTATGAAATGTGTAGGAAAATATAAAGAGGCAAGTCACCCTTCAGTGGCTGGAATTTTTTCTTTTTTCTTCATGTGGCCAGAGGTAGCAATAACAAGAGTTTGAGATCTCCCTGTTTCCTGCTTCATTTACAGTAATAAGGGACCCACAAAACAGCTGCATTCACAAAGTGGAAAATAAGGTTTCTTTCCAGTGATCTGATGAAAGCAGCTTTATGACAGAAAATATTAAAGTCTTCTTTCTGAAGTAGTTCAGCAGTGCTTCAGGAAAGCTGGCTGGAATAGCCCTACTCTTAGTCCTTCTCCACTTCTATTCTTCAGAGCACAGCCTCCTCTGCAATGTCTTTCTGTTTCTTGTTGGAGCTGACTGGTAAGGAGAGCATTTCTGTACCTGTATGAAGCAAGTTAGATGAGTCTCATTCAAAGTATTATTCAAATAGTCTGTTCAAAGAAACAAATTTAGAGACCTACATTGCGATATTTAAGCTTCCCAATCAAAGCAGAGAGGCTGGTTTCTAAACAGTGGTCTGTCTACCTGCTGGAGGAACTTTCCTTCTTTGAGAGTCTCCCCTACAATCACTAGAGAGGAATAGGTACTTCCACATTTTTAGAGGGCTATTTAACCCGCCTATCCTGGATGGTAATTTTAAGATGAGATGAATCACCCTCTGGAGATAGATATCTATAGAAAGGACAAATATAATGATTTAAGTACCTTGGGAGAGTCCTTGTGCATTTTGGATTTATTGATGTAGTCAAACACCTAAATGAAAAATACCTTTTAGCTTATATTTGTTTAGCTAATCCAAGTACATGACTAGTGGTTTTGGCAGTACACAGGTGGTAATCATTTATGAGTCTGTAATAGTAGGAGATAAATACAAGCAAAGAGCACAGCATCTGACAGATCTGTACAAATACACTGGTCATTTTCCTCCAGAAGTGTCCGACTTGTCTTTGTGCCTTAATCAATAAAGTCCTCAAATGATTAAATAAGTTGATTCGTTCATTGTTTTTAGAACACCTCCTTGCTCATAACATATCAAAGTCATGTAGAACTTGCATGTGGTATTATAACATCCACTAGCAGGCTTTTTTCTTTCCTGCAGGAAGAGCTACCTGGTGCCTAATAGAATCTTACATTCAGTAATAGATTATGTGACATTACCAGTGATTTTGAGAGGGTTTTTTATGCACACCTGTTTTTTTCTTCCAGTTCATATGTAGTTAGCATTGAATGTATACATACTTTAGTTCTTTATTATTGGGTAGCATTTTAAAGAATGACTGTGGTGGGATGACCCTGGCCAGCAGCTAAGCACCCACCACATTCCTTGCTCATTTCCACATCAGCAGAATGGTAAAGAGAATGGTAAAGAGAGCAAAAACTAAAAACTTGTGGGTCAAGATAAAGACAGTTTTATAAGTGAAGCAAAGCTGTGCACACAAGCAAAGCAAAAAGAGGATTTTGTTTTTACATTTCTCATTGGCAAACAGATACCCAGCCACTTTCTGGAAAGCAGGACCTCAGCACACTTAGGAGTTGCTTGGGAAGATAAGCACCATAACCACAAACATTTCTGCTTCCTCCTCCTTTACCTTGGCTTTTACTGTTGAGTAGGATGTCAAAGGGTATGACCATATTCCTTTGGTTAGTTCAGGTCAGCTATCCTGACTGTGTCCCCTCCCAACTTACTGTTCACCAGCAGCCTACTCACTGCAGGGACAGAATAAGAAAAAGAAAACCTCACTACTGTGCCAGCACTGTTCACACCCAGTATAATGACCCAAGTAATTTTTTTCTAGAGAAAAAATATTCAATGCAAAGGTAATGCAAGCACAAAGTAAATAGGTAAGAGGGCTGAAATGGGTGGGACAATGCAGCAGTGTAGAAGCTTAAGTAGTACTATAATAACTTATGTCTGATATAGCTCTCTAAGCAGGTTAGGCTGGAGAAATCTGAATTAATGGTCAGTTTTTCCTAGGTGTTGAGCATCTTACAAAATTTGTCTGGTATATGGTATAAATTCTGGAATTATGTTATGAAAAATAAGGAATTATGGAACTTTTGAATTCTGAAGGAATAACTATTTCTTCAACTTTTTAGAGCTGCTGTAACCATGATGGTTTAGTGATATAAACATGCTAGGTTTGTAATAAAAGAGGTATCTTTTATTAGACTATCAACATAGCTAGGTAAAACAGACAAGCTTTCAAATACATAAATCTCCCATCCTTCTTTAGTGTAGCCAGATACTTGTCAATTTTTTCAACTTTTTCAGGCATAAAAAGGAATTGAAAAGAAGAATAATTTAAACACTAAGGTATCTTAGAATTAAATAATGTCCATAAATATTTGGCACAGGGACTCAGAAGCACCACTTCTACTGCGTGCTAATCTCTCATACTACCAAAGTCTATCAGAAGTTGTCAATCCCTTCCTTTTCTCACCATGTTCTGGTGAATATTTAGATGCAAATCCCACTGCTACCACATTTTCCTTTGATGAATTTCTCTTCAACTTTTTTTTTTTTTTTTTTTTTTTGGAAGGTTAGCTTAGATAGGGTCTGCAATGAGCATACTGCGTAAATCCCATTCCTTGGATTCTGTCTCTGCAACACACACAGTATAAAAAAACTTAAGTGCCTAATTTAGGGGTTTGAAGTACACGTTAGGGACTACTTGCCTGAAGGTATGTTTTAAAAGCTTACATTCCTTATTAGATCCAGGACTAATACTTGGGGTTAAGAAAACCTCTAAGGAACTGGATGTCTGAAACTTAAGCTTTGGAATGCTAAGCCTTAATTCCCACTGTGAATCTAGCCTCAAGAGATCAGGAGATTATTTGAACCCAGATTTTCCAAGCTGTTGTTTAGAAGGCCTATTTTCAGCACAAAGCATGTGTAAATTTAGATTACAATAAATTTATTTCCATTAATTAAACTAGGAATTTAAGAGGAATACTGGAACTCTAGCCATAATACATAGTACCTGAGCAGTTTCATGGTCTTCCTGCAAGACACTATGGGGACATGATAACCAATTTCAGCGTTCATGATATAATTGCAAAGAGATAATGTCTTCAAAAAGCTCTTTTTTCTTAGACAGAAAAAGTTGCATACTTAGGAAAGAAATCAAACCCAGTAGAAGCAACCCAAATCTCATGAATGCAGGGAATGAAGAAACTTGAATTTTGAGTCTTTAAAAGCACGCAGAGCTCTGGGGAACCCATCCTCTTCTGTCTTCCACAAGCAATTGACCTGTGACCAGATAGTTCTCAAGGACAATGATTCTCAAGACCAAGGCTTGAAAGAGCGTTCAGAGTTTCTCAGAGCTGACTGATGAAGCCAGTTCAGGCTACAATCATCAGGAAAGATGCCTGCCTTTTGATAATTTTACAAGTATATTTAATCTTTCTCTTTCTGATATCTCTGTATCTCTTTCCATTGCTCTTCTGGGGGGGTCAGTTTATCTACATTTCTGCTTTGGGACAAAATAAATGAACTTTTGAAATACAGAGAAGGTGCTACATTTGCAGAAGTCTTGTCCAAAAGCTCAGCTTCACAATGAAATTACCGCAGCAGTATGGTAAAGGAAACCTCATATTGCTGGGGTAACTGTATTTGGTCTGCTTCAGGTGTAATGCAAAGGCAAGGTTACAAGACTTCTTTTGCTATGGGCTGGGAGAAATTACGTTTCCTTGCGTTTGTAATAGGTCAAATGTCCAGACATAGGTAGCTATAATGGCAGAGCAAATATAAAGTTATTAAACTATGATTGCTAGATGACAGGTCTGTACCTTGCATATTAGAAATTCCCCTGCATTGATTTCAATGGAAACTATTAAGCAATTACCTCTTTTAGGAACCACACACTTTCCTGGACATTACAGAAGATGTAATTCCTTAAGGACAGTGGAATCTTTTCCAAAGGAACAATTTTGATTATTTTTATTATTTCTTGTTTTGCCCCAGCACCTGGGTAGCAAAAGAAGTTTCATGTTTTCTGTTCCAGGACTGGCATAAAGACCTGAGTGCTACCCAGTTTATACACTTTTTATATGCTTTGTATGCTGCCATCCCTTCTGTTCTGAAGTCCCTTCTGCTCTTCATCTTTCTTTTTCCCACACCCTGCCCCCACATCTCTATTTCAATTTAATCATACAAAAAAACCCCTATTTCACAAACGAGAACAGGCTCCAGCTGTCACAGGCATTCAAAGCATGACCATCATTTTTCACAGATCCTAAAATCCTTCCCTTGGGATCCATGTTAAATCCACTCTTGGGAAAAACGTTAATCATGTTGTGATTTTTGTCTTTTTTTCTTTTGAAGTACAGATTGATATTTACATATAATCCATATGTGACAATGTAGAAGGGCTTTTTTTCCCCTCTCTTTAAGATGGCTTCCATGGCAATGTGGTTGAAGTGTCCACAATGCTACATCTTTTGTCACACATCATTATAGGCATGTCTCTTTTCATCTATTTTAATCATTAATGGGGAATAGTACCTGGATTCTGAGTAGTGGTCTAGGAGACGATTACCCGAATTCTAAGAATTTGTGTCTATAGTTACATCAGTTCCACGTAATTACTGCAATGAGGTATATGTAGAGGCACTGAATAATAGATTACACTCTGTAAAGTCAGAAGGAATAGTAATTAAAGAACACTGAAAGGTCTTTATGAAAGGGGACATTGTTTTTTTGTTATGACCATGGACTGTGCCTAGTATTTTATATAAACATGGAGAAATTTACAACAAAACAAATAATGCTATTTCTACGCTATCCTAGATATATTTTTTCTATCGCTGTTATTTGGTATGATCACAGGTTTTTCTATTTCTCAAATATGACCTGAATTGTGCTTCTTTATAGAAATTTTCCAAATTATGTGTGTGAAAAATTCATATACTGTACGATTTAGACCAAAATCAAGGCCAAAACTTTTCCTTTAGGCAACCCAGAGTAACCCCTGTTTCTATATGTTAATTATTTAATGTACTGAAACACCATCAGAGGTAAAACCTCAAATTGTGTTAATTTACCTGAATGACAGTTCACCCTTATCTTGTACAATGCAATTACTTAACAAATTGTAAATATTTCATTTCAGTGAAGGAGGCATTTAGCAATATAATTTTTCTGGCTTAGAAAATGAGTAAGAAATGTATACATATACATTTTTCTTCAGGTTGAATCTTCTTATTAAATCAAATTAAATATTCTTATTAAATCTTCTAGATCAAATTAAAAAAAGAAAAATTTTGCTGTATGTGACTTCTCAGGATGGAATTTAAGTCAAAGGAAGACATTCTCATTGATTTTAATAGGGCCAAGCTCTTACCCACATATTTCCCACTGGTTCTATAAAATACTATAGTTTTATTGCTAGTCTCTCACTCACAACCTCATCTTCTACAGCCTCCATATCATGTTCATTTACTACTTTTTCATCTAATACAGTCAGTACTTTTAAAAGACTTCTTTGAGTGATAGGTCAGTGATCTGCATTACTAAATCTCCTCATTTGTAGAGTTTGACCTTGCAAAATATTATGCATTTTCTGAGATGTGGTGAGTCCCCAGAACTCACTGGGAAATGATAAAATGTACAGTCATTATCAGGAAATTGTTAAAAATGAACATACAGACTGAAAGCATAGTTCTTCTATTGTAGACTTCAACAGTGAAAATGTATCCTGTATGGCTAGTTGATGATTTCAAGATAAACTAAGATATTTTAAATCTGTTAAGTACCACTGTGATAGTCTAGTCTGAATTAACATATAGTTAAACTGTTTCACAGATTTACATTTTTACTTTGGTGGATCAGTTCTCTTCCTTATATTCCCATTCTCAAGTAAAGCTGAATTTTCCATTTACCCATTTCAGCATAACAGCACAAGTATTAACTAGTTCATATTTGAAAAATGCTTTGAAGATGAATGTAGAGGAATGAAGGCAGGTTAATTAACGTTGATAATATACAGTGTGGGCTTGCGTCAGGGGTGGTGGGTTGGCTGATGTGGATAATGTACAGCTGTGGCTTGTTCCTGCTAAGTAGCTAAATAGCACTGAG
>JAVJGI010000014.1:13201292-13232647 GCA_035590275.1 Ibycter americanus | reverse complement strand
GGTTGCAGAGTGATTATGCCTTAAAATGTAGTGAGGAGGCAACTAGCACTAAATCTGGCTCTCTGAGCTCACCTGCACATCAGTTCTGTGCACACCTGTCTGCAATGAGGGGCTGCCCAAAGCCTCCCACAGCTTAAATCCTGGTCTGGGAAGAAGAGACCTCCTCAGATAAGCATGGAGGGAGTAAACAGCTTGGTGGAGTATGAACTGGCTGCAAAGGTGCTTTGCTGCACATAGGCACGTTCTGGGGCAGAACTTGGGTGGATAAGCGATTGTATATAACCAGCACTTATGTATGCAATGGGGGATCTCACTTGGGGTCTGTGTCCTTGTACACCACAAAGACTGAAGGGGCTTCCCCATTTAAAAATGATATATTGCAGCTTTATTTGTGGGCTCCATTTTTGAAACCTTGTACAACCTTACTGAAATTTCCACAGCATTTCACAGAATGATAGCCAATACACATAACTTCTTTTGCAAGTTTATAGATTTAATTTTGGGGAAATGCCAATATACTTAATGGACTATAGCTTTGGAATGTACATGAATGCATAGTGCGTGCAATATGACTGTGAAACACAGGTAAATCATTCATCTTCTGTTTATGAGCTATATTAGCATGAAAAAAATTTATTTTTTTAAATCTCTTTTCAGTTTTCTAAAATCTGTCTCCTTTCACCATTTCTTTTATTCCCCTTCTGTTAGGTAGAAATATTGAAATAGTCATAAAAATCATCATTTTGAAAGTCAATAGAACACATTGAACACAGAAAGTCACTTTGGTGCTTTAGAAATTTCCTGGTTTAGCCCATATCTTCTCTATAGATTGAGTCTGTGTTTGAAACAGAATGGGATATTTGTCCCTAACAAGTCCCACCCCCTTGTTATGTATTAAACTTTGATGCCAAAGTCTTTATAAACTGCTTTCATTATCCAGTATGTACAGTTGGTAAGCATCAAGTCAGTAGACTTTGGAGATTTCTAATCATTATTCCTCTCCTTTTAGTCATGTCATGTTATCCATAATGCCTACAGAGCAGAAAAGACTTTGATTTAATGTTTTATTCAAAGGACAAATCCTTCAGCAAGATAACGGTCCCTAATGCAGGGTAGATATTAGTAGATGTAAAATGTCCAGTTTATTGCAGCCTGGGATGTAGATTTACTTTGACCCTTTCATCCTGGATGTGAAAAAGCTTTCTATTAATGGCCAGTTACAAAACTCACTGTACTATTAGTGTTTTTGACATCCTTTCTTATTCTGATTATTGATTATATATCCATGCAGCTGCTTTACCCCTTACATTCTGCTGGCATTCTGAAAATGTTTTATTCTCCTGTGCTCTCTCACTAAGGTATATGAAAATAAATATAGTACATTTATTGTTTTCCTAATATTTTCATAATTGTATCTACCCTGATTCATTACATTTATTCTCTAAATGTGTGAAGAGTACAGGTCACAGAACCAGCACACATAGAACTCACTAATTTAAGGAGAGAAATGAAGTGGCCTTAGATGTAGCTGTCATCAATATGGCTGCGACCATGAGATCTCTAAGCTCTGAGATGGTTGTACTCACTTTAATGGGAGCAGAGTAGACCCTAAGTAGAGGAATTTATGAATGTTATCCCAAATGTTCCTCTGTTCAGTGAGATTATTCACTAAAGTCCTGCTGCTGCTAGTGAAGATTTAGGCCTTTGTATTGGAAAGTCTTGCTGGACTCAGATCTGACCGCCAAAGCGTATCCTTAACTTTGGGAAGACAATTCATGGCTCTGGCTTTGGTGAAATCATTTACATTTTGAAAGAGGAACAAATGGTTCCCACATTGTATTCACAGTTTTTGATAGATAGAAAGGTTGAAAGGTTCCCATGCCAGAACTGTATCAAATGGAGAACTGGAAATTTAAAAAATGTTAAAGTCCAATTTTACTTGCATGAGTGGTGGGATGTCCCATTTGCTTGAGTAGCAGAAACATTCGTGTGACTACTAATTTGGCCCATGCCATGTGTAACACAGCAACAACTAAGTACCAACACTTGGAATCCCAGTTTAAATACAGGAAGATACTCATACAATATGTTTTTATGCGCAAGAAAATTTACCTTCAACAAATGACACTTTCACCAGATACTACTGTCAAGATAATGCACATAAGTAGTTCATAATATGCCTACAATTTCATGAGTCTTTTAAAGGAACTGATTCTAAATAACTGTATTTTCATGTAGCTAACATACTTACATGGCATTTGTAATATCTGTGTTAACCTTGACTTACCAATTGTTATCACAAATTCCATAGCTGCCATCTCTCCATCATCCAGTTCTGACATGCTCCTGCATCAACCTCAGCCGCAGCTTCCTTGCTATTAATTCAGACACCAGGGGCAGCATAAAAGATGATAAACTACAAACTGCTACATATCTCACAGATCAGGAAAGCCAGTAAACACCTGAAAAACATCAAAAAGGGTATGATGTACAGCCAGGCTATTACAGCATTTGCTTGAGATACCCAGGTCATCTGAGTAAAAGAAAATTACACCACTAAGCTATTCTCCAGACTGTATCTTTGAATGACCTCCCAAAGAAATATATGCAAATTTAGTATACTACAAGCAAAACATGTCACTGATAGTACACTCCTACTAATCATATAACACCATAACCTAAAACAGATGCTAAAAGTTATGAAAGAAATGCTATCACTATCTTGAAATATATTTTCTGTTCTCCCCTCCTTGGTTCAAATGGCACACCCCAGAGCAAAATGTAGTGCCTTCAAGGACACCTATGTAGGTGAAGCTGAACAACCATAAAACTGAAGTGAACTCAAATAGATATCTGATAAAGGATATACCAAATAATTAGCCCTAAGTGAGCAATTTTTTTCACAAAACCACCACTTACCAAGCTCTCACAATCCTGATTCTTAAGAGAGAACTTCAAAGCTCCTTTCCAGAGGCACAGATCTACTGAATAGCCTCAGTCATGGACTAGGGATATAGGATTTTCTCTGTGCTATGCTTCTTCTACGTCAGGCCAACCCTGCAGTGTTGCAAGTGGGGTGGGTTTATGTCTGTTTCTCTCTCTTGTATATAACCTTAACATGTCTTTCATCTGTTTTACTGTCACCCTTCCACTGCATTACAGGTGCCTATCATCCTTCCTACTCAATTGTCCTGTAGAAAAATAGTATATTACACTTACAGTAACTATCCTAAACCTTAATCTCCCTTCAAAAGTTGCTGCTTTTATTTCAAAGCAGACTACAACTGTGTGAACCTAGGAAGCCACCTGATATTTTTCCAGTTATATTGATCTAATATAGGATCTGTTTTACCTATATCCTCATACCCTCATAGACACAAATCACAGTGAACACTGACTCTGAATGGCATCATTCATTTTAAAGGTAAGCATACTTAGATCCTAGTATTTACTTCACACAAACTGATTTTGGAACACAGAAAGCTCTACTCTGTCTGTATGGATTTTTGCCCATAACTATCATTCTGTTTTTCTTGTCTTACCGCTGACTGTATTAGTAATGAAAGTTCAGATGAAGTTCTTGGGAATTTCATGCCTCCTCAGAAGTGGCATTAATCTGTAACTTTTAACAGAGAAGTGTGACAAAACTTACCCCAAAGTCCAAGCACTTCAGTTTGAGGCTTCTGTCCTCTCAGTATGCTTCTGCTGCTGTGCATCTGTCCTTCCTTAAATTTATAGAAAATGTTTTTCCTTAATGTAAACATTTTCCTGGTTATTTTGGTGCTGGGGATTGGATAAAATAAGCAAGCTGCTGAGTAAGACAGCTTGCCTCATAAATGACAAATATAAGTTACATAAAAAAAAAAGAAGCAACAAATTACTTCTGTGATGGAGAAAACATAACAACAGACATTAATGCACAAAACAGAGCCCATAAACTAAAAGACAGTAGAAGATGAACTTCACTATCCAAGTAATTTCACAGAGCTTCACAGCAATTAAGGTTAGCATTTGATTGGTTTTGTGGTATCTGTGTCTGAATTGGTTTTCAGAGAGCGGGAACAAAAAGAAAAGGATTTGGGTCTGTTCCCATGGGGAAGTTTAGAGACAATTATTCTGGTTAAACTGGTGGCTGGAAGGGAGCTTGTAGCTCATTCCTAAAACACATTGCAATAACCTGCTGAAACTAAAAACCTCTGAGAATGTGGAGTATCACCACATTTCATCCCTGTTCACAAAATGACTCTAAGTGAAATATTTCATTTCCTTCTGCTTGGAGTCATGTAAGTTATGTTATTTGGAGCCCTATCACAGTTGGAGTTGGGATGAAGTATTGTCACAAGGGGCTCATTAGAGTGTTAGATTTAACATCTTCTGTTTTGCAGAAATAATATGAAAATATCATTGGAGTTTTGTTTGAATGAATTAGTTAGGACAGTAGCAACTTATGTCCCCAAACCAATTTGTTTTTTTTTTCCCATCACAGAATTGTATACCAAAATAAGATAATGGCACATTTCCAGAACAATGCTGGCTACCCATTAACAGTTTAAAGCAAAACTGCAATAAGTGTTCAAGGTATGTGTCTAAAATCTGTCCCTCTGATGTCTCCTCGAATCCTGTTTTCCCTGTGATTTATGCTCCCAGATTTCCATGAACTTTTATTATGTGAACCTTCTATAAGGCTGTGGTGGGAGTTGGTTCTTTGTGTGTCATACAGACAGTGGTATGGGGATGGTCTGAACTGCAAACTCCTCAGGGTGGGGTTGTGTGGCAGGGTTTGGGGCAGGGAGAAGAAGCAAACCCAAAACCAAACAGGGAGAGAATTAATAACTTAACTGTGAAGACTGGTAAAATGTTAGTATTACACCAGGAACCCCATCATCACTTTCTCTCTATAGTGGAAATCCTTATCAAGGTCCCAATTTTCAGTTAGTGGTTTAATTTAAATATATTATACGTACACATTTTTACTAGTGTTCTACCTGCATATCATTTTGGAATATCATATGTCAGGGTAAAGCTTGAAATAAACTACAGTTTATGCTTAATAATGTGGGAGTAATTACCTGAACTATATGATCTACATAGCACATACTGCATTACAAGGAACACTCTGTGTCTCAGATTATTCCTTCCATAAAATGTTTATTATTTCAGTAGTTATCAATGTTAGAAGAGTTTGCTCTGATTAATTTTAGACCAATTTATCTAGTAAACATTATTTCTTCTGATGTTATTTTCCTTCTATATCTTTATGCCTAAAATGATCATAAAATAAACACTAGGTTTTCGAAAGTTCTCAGAAGGTTCTCAAATACCATAGTGATGAACTGTTACACAACACACCTATAGTGAGAAGAGGGAGGAAAAGGGAGGGGAAGGGAGAGGAGGGCAGAGGAAGGAATAATGGATCTCACTGTGGATATGAGTTATGAGAGGGAGAAACAGAGAAATGATTTGTGTGCATGTGTATGGCTTTTGAGACTCACAGCTTCTGCTGGATGCTAAAATGAACCCTGAGAGATGAGTTTACAAGAGAAAAACAATTCCATTTCATGACAACTTCAGATGTTTCAGATCGCAAAATAGACCATTTTTTACAAAATCAAACCAGAAGGTTTATTCCAGGAGAATGTTAATGTACTTAGCTGCTAAAGGGGCTCAGTCCGACTCAGCAAACTGAAACCACTCCAAAGTAAACTCTTATGATATGCACATACTGTAGACATCAGATCCTTGGTGCAAACTGTTTGGGTCTACAGGCCCATCCTTGTTGGGCCACGCAACCTGCTACCACAAACAAAGCTAGTCTTCAGACATACTTCATGAGACCTTACAGGTAAAACTTGTGAACCAATTTTTCCCGTTAAGAGGTTTTGGCCTAGTATTTTTGAGATCCTTTCTAACACAAAAAGACATTTGATCTGATGTTACAAGAAAAGGCTAGAACCAATAAAACAGGGATATAACCACAGGGAACTTCAGTCATTCAGATTATGTGATTCCTATTACATAATTACCAATCAGGCCAAAACCCTTTGATTCTCCGGATGGTCCTATCCACTGATGTGTTTTACAATGTTTTTTTATAGAACGTGTGATGTTGTTTATAGCTGTCTCTATGCAATTTAAACTGGATTATAAATAAAACTCATACTAGAATGAGATGCTTGATCAAAGTAGAAAATATTGTGACTAATATGATTTGGATGGTTTTGGGTATCCCCTTCTACTTGAATATCCTAAGATAAATTTGAAAATGTAAGAAAAAATTGTAATAATTTTTTTGATATTTTTTACTGTAAGACCAACTTGCAGATTAATCTGCACAGGCATAATGTCAGACCAATTATATGGGTACAACCATACATATCTATTTATGCTATATCAGTGAATAATTTGTTGCACTTGTCAAATAACGGGAAAAAAATAGAACTACTTTTTCTAATTTGTGTTTTGTATCATACTTAAAAGGTCAATAAAACAACTTAAGTATCATAAATCATCAGAAAATACCACTGTCAAATTTTCCATAACACTTACTCACATAAGTTTTGGCTTTACAGAAAGCAAGATGCTTTTATTCAAGACTCCAAATCTTCTGTCTGTGTAGTCAGAAAATAGCAAGAGAAAACTTTCAGAGGAAGAACAATCAGGGATCTTTATTTAAATATGCTCCTTGCCTTTACCTTTCCCTATGATCTTCCTTCTTGTTTTCTAAATTACAGTGGGTTTACTACTTTTTTTAGGTGACATGATATGTCACTTTTAGGCCAATCATATATGTTCTTCATGCTGTTGCAGACGTGAACAAGCGTACTATCACTTCATCTGGCTGGTTGAATTTATAGCTAAATGTATTTATGGCCAAATATATTAACTGAACACGTAAACATAGATACACATACACATGGAAAACTTTTAAAGACTGGAAGTAGTATTTAATTTAATAATTTCCAAAGGAGATACAGAATCTTAGACTTAGTTACAATTTTAATAGTATTTGCTGTTTTCTGACCAGAAAATCTTACAAAGTGAGAGTGAAGTACAGTAAGTGAATGCATTTTTTAACTTCATTTCAGTAAAGAGTTTATAATACTATTAAACAATATGCAGAATGAAGGACTTAATATAATACTACAAAATGATTTTTTATTATTAGATCATGGAACCTCTTAATCTGTTCTTTTTTTTCTCAGTTACATATGTGGAAAATGTGCTTAGAAAATAAAGTTGTCCATAGCAGAGTTGGCAATGGTGATTAACATACAAATAAAACCAGGTAAGTGTACATATTCCTTGACAGTTTGGTTTGTTATGCCTGAACTGAATCTAAGGTTTGCAAGAGGAATTGCAACTTGCAGATTTGAAATTAACAGCCACCAGGAGAAAAACTCTAGAGGTTCATTCACCCTTAAAATCTAGTTTAATGATGTCTAAAAAGTTTTTTATGGATAGTAAAAAATCCAATAGTGTTCCTATAAAAAGAGTGTCCCCTGAGTAGAGAAGCTATTGGAAATGACAGCAATTAAATCAAGCTTATGAAATATTTAGACTCATTCAAAGGTGAATTTGTTTCAGTGAATATCAGATACTAGACCAAGTAATGGAAGGAAGAGAAGATTGAAAGAAATGTATACAGAATTAATAAATTGAGCATTTTCATAATAACGGATGGACTTTATTTAATTAGGAAATATGTTAAACATTTTGTGACAGTCCCAACTAACTGGCTTCAGAAGAATAAGGAATGAAAGAGTTATTGCAAGAAGCAGTATAGATGTGTAAGGACTAGCTTGGCATTGCAGACTCATACTTACCAAACACAAAGCACAGTACATTTTAGTTTTACAAAAAAAATCACAAACCACTTTGATTACTTGCAAATGCTCCTGATGTCTTTTTTTTTGTATGTGCCTTGCAAAAATGAATGATTTGTAGATAGTAATTTTTATGTATCTCCTTTAACAACTGTATTATGCACTGGAAAAAGATAGCATATTTATCCAGCTTAACAGGCCACTCTGGGAGCAGTGATAACAGAAATATCCACGTGAAGCAAGCAGGGATTTAGATGCTCTGTATATGTGAAGCTGATGTTGTTTTGGAGTCATAAGAAGAGCTACTAAACAGCTTGTATGGAAGTGAATATTACAGCGAAAAAGGAGTATTTTATGTGTAAGACTCTCACATAGTGAATTAAATGCTTTTATCCCTACCTAATTAAAATTCGATTTTAGCAAAGCAAAGACTAGTTATTGATAATTGTTCTTTTTGATAGTAATTCAAGGATGCTCTGCTTCAATACATTACAGAGGTTTTCTTTACGCTCTGGGGTATGTCAAGACATACACAAACATGAGAATGAAAATTACTATATTGAATAATTCTACAAGTGAAAAAAAAAACCCCAAAATAACAACCCAAAAACAAGCAACAGAAATCTAGGAGCTAAGCTACAGCCTTTTGTACTTTTGCTTGAGAAATATTCCAGATGTAACTACAGCTTCAAGGAGTTTGTCTTTTGTGTAAACTTAAGTTATAATTTCAAGGGAACATCTTCATCTAAATGCTGTTTACAGACACAAGCTTGTAGCATCTTTTTGGGTTGATTTACCAGCCAGCACAGACAGTTTATACCTGTAAGATCATTCCACCCAAATTTAACTAGTTTTCTGTTTCTTAACATCCACTTACATAAAACCCCTTTCTGCGAGTAGGTGGAAATGAATATGCAGAACAATACAGTCTGTTGCACCCATTGCGCTGTTACCTGGGTTGTGGTCAGACAGTCCTCCAGAAAGGGCTGCCAGAGCTTCAGAAGAAACGTCTCAGCTCCTTGTGATTTACCCCATCAACAAAGGTTACTACTCTCCTTGTTCAGTCTTAAAACATGGTGTCTCGTCACCCATTTCTGCATGAAAATCACACAGGTTTCTGGCTACTGGTGAAGGTGCTTAATCTGAATTCTCACAAGCAAATGAGAAACACTCACAAATTCTTTCTCTTTACATTGCCCATAGGATAAGCAGAGACAGGAACCCCTACTCCTTCCTACTTGGGTGACTGGCATCTTAAATGCCTCAAAGATTTTTGCAGTGATTGTGCCTGTGGGGTTGCACGTGTTTGGGGGCTGTTCTAATATGGACACAGTAGGTCCGGTTTTATCTCACTATGGGCACAAAAAACAGACTGGTTGAGTACAAACCAATAGTGCTTTGAACACGAAACTAATAACAGTATATCACACACACATCTCTTATGGAATGTTCTGAATGCCTATTAGCCACCTAAAACTGCGAATGCTACAGATGGCACAGTTCAGTGGTGTAGACATGGTCCATGTCTTGTAACTTGTAAAGCAGAGACTGGTAATGACTCATTGACAGTTATGTTCATGGACACTTTTGTAACAATAATTACTATCTTATTCAGCATGAGAAAATTAAGGTGATATTGTCATTAATGATATTCAACTGTGCACTCAAGGATTTTGTGAATTAAGGCCATGACAAGTGTACTGATTTCTGTACTTTTTGACATACATATTTGTTGTATTGTTTATTTCAAAATTAATATATTATCTAGGAATACATGTACATATACATGTAAGGTAAGATAAAATAAAATAATCTACCACCTTAAATAAGTGCTTTTGTTTCAGAAACACAGTAACATATTATCAAATAAAATGTCTGTAAAATAAAATGAAATATTTTTTGTGGACATACACAAATCCTGGAAGAAAACCTTCCACTTCAGATGCATTCCATAAGGAAATTCAACATTTTAACTTTCCATAACATCTCAAAAGGTCTGAATAAATACAACTTTTATTCTTCATAGAATGGAAATGTATTTCCTAAGTACCTTCGAATCATCAGAACCAGTGACAACCAATATGCAGAAGGCTGACATAATCAACATTTTTGCCTTGGTTTTCATTGGTAATTTCTCATATCTCTCAAGCCCCTGAATCTCTAGGCAGGGAGTAGGGGCATGAAGTCCCTCCCATCATAAGTGAAGATCAGGTCAGAGACCACCTAAGAAACCTGAACATATATTAACTCCATGGAACCTGAAAAGATATATCCCAGGGTCCTGAGGAAATTAGCTCATGTAGTTGCCAAGCCACTCTCCATCATATGTCAAAAGTCATGGCAGTTAGGCAAAGTCCCCAATGACTAGAAAAAGGGAAACATTATGTCCATTTTTAAGAAGGATGATAAAGAGGACTCTGGGAACTAGCAACCTTTCAGTCTCACCTATTGAGATCATGGAGCAGATCCATCTGGAAAATATGTTGAAATATATGGAAGACAGAGAGGTAGTTAGAAACAGCCATTGTGGCTTCACCGGGGGCAAATCATGCCTGCCTAACCTAGTGGACTTCTACAATGGAGTAACTGCAAAAGTGGATAAGGAAAGAGCTACAGATGTCATCTATCTAGAATTCTGTAAGGCCTTTGATATTGTCCCCCACAACTTAGAGCTAAATCAAAGAGATATGGGTTTGATGGATGGACTGTTAGATGGATAAGGAATTGCCTGAATGGCTGCATCCAAAGAATTACAGTCAATGGCTCAAAGTCCAAGTGGAAACCAGTAATGAGTGGTGTATTTCAAGGGTCCGTATCGGGACCAATACTATTTAATGTCTTCATCAACAACATAGGCAGCAGGATTGACTACACCCTCAGCAAGTTTGTGGATGACATCAAACTGAGTGGTGCAGCTGATTCACTTGAGGGATGGAATGCCATCCAGAGGGACCTTGACAGGTTTGAGGAGTGGGACCATGTGAACCTCATGAAGTTCAACAAGGCCAAGTACAAGGTCCTGCATCTAAGTCAGGGCAATCTTCAGTATCAGTACAGACAAGGGGATGAATTGATTGAGAGCAGCCCTGTGGAGAAGGACTTGGGGATATTGGTGGCTGAAAAACTGGACATAAGCCAGAAACATGCACTTGCAGCCCAGAAAGCCAATCATATCCTGGGCTGCATAAAATAAAGTATGGCCAGCAAGTCGAGGGAGCTGCTTGTCCCCATCTACTCTGCTCTTGTGAGACCCCTCAGCACATGGAGTGCTGCTCTGGGGTCCCTGGTACAAGAAAGGCATGGATCTGTTAGAGCAGGTCCAGATGAAGACAACAAAAATGGTCAGAGGGCTGAAGCACCTCTTCTGTGAGGAAAGACTGAGAGATTTGGGAGTGTTCAGCCTGGAGAAGTGAAGGCTCTGTGGAGACCTTATTGTGACCTTTCAATACATAAAGGGAGCTTATAAGAAAGATGGAGACAACCTTTTTACCAGGGCCTGTAGTGACAGGGCAAGGGGCAATGATTTTAAACTGAAAGAGGATTGATTAGGTTGGACATAAGGAAGAAATTTTTTACAATGAGGATGGTGAGGCACTGGAGACTCTTGCCCAGAGAAGTTGTGGGTGCTCCATTGCTGGAAATGTTCGAGGTCGGGTTGGATGGGGCTTTGAACAACCTGGTCTAGTGGCAGGTGTCTCTGCCCATGGCAGGGAGATTGTAAATAGAAAATCTTCAAGGGTCTCTTCCAACTGAAACCTTTCTATGATTCCATGGTCTTCATCCACTTTACTAGGTTCATAGAAATTTAAGATTTTTTTATATTCTCACTAAATCTCACACATTTTATCTGACATGAATCTTTTCTTTAGGACATATATTTTCAGCTATTCAGATTTAACACATTAATATATCCGAAGTTATTTTAGTATTCTCCCATATGATTTCAACTGATGTTATTTGTAAAGACAGAAAACCTCTGGCAGTGCTTATACAAATCTGCACCTCATCAGCTCACTACAAACCTGAGGTCAAGTGTTCAACTTGGGTCTGACACCTGACCAATGTGAGGTCAGTGTGTGTCCTAATATTTTATATGTTGCTACTTTTCACTTTCTCTTTTCATCATGGGAAGTCCTTTTTTCACTATCAGTGATAGCCCTTTCAATTTTTTTGTGGTATTTTTCTCTATCAAACTCCCTTCTCTTTAGACACTTTTTTAAATAAACATACTTACAGATCCATTAATGTCACACAAAAAACTTCAGTTTATTTTCCAGAGTTTCCCTCATCATTGTCTCTATTGTGATATTTGTTTTCTTGACTTTGTTTCTGCGTGGCACTCAGTGTGATACATCATATGATGTTCAGTGTGCATATCTCATCTATATTTTACAATAGGAGGGAAGTGAGAGATTGTATGGTCTGTATAAAGCCACAGAAATAGTCCTTCAGATAACTGGGAATCAAATCCAAAGTGCTTGAGTAACACTCTAATATTTTAGCCTTTTTCTGTATGCAGCAAGCAAGCTAAATTTAGCTGACAAATTTGAATGTTACATGCCTGTATTCACACCAATATTGAAAGAGAAGGACCTGTTAGTGAATAAATGTGTGCAGAAAATCTGTGTCCCCTCAGTATTTCAAGTTTCCTTAACATCTTACAGCAGATGCATTGTAGCTTTTCTGTGCTAACAGTCATTATTTGGTCTTGTGGTTTTGATATTTAAAAAAATAGAAAGAAAAAGCTTACCAGAAATTGATAACACCAGTAAGCAAATCTGCTAACTCTAGCCAGAAATTATTTTCAGTGCAAATGACTATTTATTAGTTCAGAAATATTCTAGCTTTCATTGGCATTTATCTCTAGTTTTTCTAGAAAAATCAGTTATTATTGCTCATGTTGATTACTGGGACCACAATGAAGCAGAAATTTTTTAATCTTTGTATATCTGCATTATTTGCTTTAATAAAATAACACTCTACATATTGTTTACTTATCAGCACTACAGATCTCTCTGCTTCTGCTTACTTTTCTCTTGCAGACACTATTCATCCCAATGACTTCAATAAGCCTTTCTACCACGGGTTCATTACTTTGTTTTCTAGGAGAGTCCTTCTCCCACTAGTCCGACTTAAATTGAAAAGATATTTCTATCTGCTAAGTTAAGGCTTGCAATGTCTTTACTTGTCATATCTGAACTGCAAGTTACTACACTCTGCATGACTTACAGCCAACTCAAAGCTGGAGCAGAACTGGTCACAGATATGGGTAAGGACAATTTTTGGAAAGAAGGCACTGTTGTAAATTTCTAAACTTTCCAGAGAAAATGTTAATCTAAATAAATACTGCATCTAACAAAGTGTTGTAACATTACAGTTTCTCTTTCAACTACATTTTGTTGGCCATCATGGTAAGCACAGCCTTGCCAGGAGTTCTGCACCTAAAGAAGAGAAAGAAGAAATCACAAATAATGTGTGGCACTGGTGTTAGGTAACTGAATGAATTTCTAGGTATGGGAACAACAGTGCTTTTAAAACCATACAGCACGGTAAGAGGACTTGAAGAGAAATATTTCCAAAACTTGTAGGAAGGCCAAACTGTAACTAGAAGCAGCTAGACACTGGTGGTGCAGTATTGCTTTGTGTTACATTAAACCCAATATTTCAGTGTTATTTTGTTCACCTGGTTCCCCATATGTTTATTCATTTACTGCCTGTCTTCCTGTAAGCACTGTGGGAGAGAGACTTTAATTTTTATTGTGTATATAAAATGCCTAAAGCAAAAGGTCTCCCAGTGCTAGTACTGCATAACTCATAACAGTTTATGGGTAAGGAGGAAGGAAGGAGGAACTGGCTTTCAGGAGAATTTAAGCAGCAACCTGTGACCTCTATAGTTTAATATATTATTTCAAACATGAAAGTTGTTTTCATTTTTAGGATTAGAAAATCAAACTTATCGAACAAGATGGAGCAATCTCTCCAGACTAGACTCCACGAATGAACAGTTCAAAAGACAGAAGAGTTTGGAAAGAATTTGGTTCTGGTTAGTGATAAGAAATTGATGGCCAAAAAAAATCATGGATTTTGCAGTGAATGACCATTCCAGTTTTGATCCATAATCAGATCAAATTTCCGCCCCCCCCGAATATCATCTAGCTCAAAGAGGAAAAAGGCTATTAAAGTGCTAAATTACAATGTCTTGGTATGGTGTATAGTAATTAATAAGTTAGACTTGAAAAAGTGTCGCAAAAAAAAAAGAAGCCCAGTACCCTAGATATTGAAGATCACCTATAGGCAAGACAGAATGTTTTATAATACGGAGAATAAGCATTGCTATGACAATAGTCAGTTCTATTTTAAAACTCTAAGATCATAGAAATCTATGAATATTCATAATACTGTTTTGCTGCTACTCTGGGGAAATCTTTCCTGGGCTCAAAATACAGATTAAAATTGACAGTAAAGGCGGGAGGGGGAAAAATGGCTAAGACAATTTGTTGAAGCAGTGCGAGAGAGAATGAAAGATCAAGCCTGTCTGGGAAAGGGTGTAAAAAACCTGGACGTATTCAGCAATTAGGAAGAATATCTGCAGAAGCAAGGAGAAAGAATTTGAGACATAATTTTAGTGTAAATTCACTGACCAAATGAACAAGAACAATCAGACTAAAAATAAATCAAGAGAAGTCTGGGAAATGATGTTTCTGCTTCCTAAATATACATATAAATACAAATATATAAATACATAAATATGTAAATAATATATACATATAAGACTATACATCTTGGGGGGGTTAAACTTTTTTTTTTAATCCCAAATGAAAATTAAAATTCTTCTCCATCAGTTTTATTGACTTCAATTTCTACACATGTGGAATATTTTTAGAGTGCAATTGTTGGATTATCCCAAGACCAAATATTTCACTCTTTTCCTTGGGTCTAACTTCCTTTCCTTTCTGCCTGTCAAAAGGAAGGGCAATAATCATTGCCTGGAGAACTGAGAGTGTGGGTACATAATGACATTGTGAGGTATGTGAGCAACATGAGGATCATCCACTTGGGCATGCACTTGGTCTGATTTCTGGAGATCCTTTACTTTCACCTGGAGAGTAAAACAATGGGGAAACCTATCAGGAAGCAGGGCAATTTGTACATCAAGGTCTGTCACAGGTGGTGCAGAGCGTAAGTTGCCGAACATAAACGTAAGCTGATGTTATGTGTAGCTCATCTGGACTGGATGCAGTAGAGTCCCATCAGCACCAGTCAGTCTGGAGGAAAGACAACACTAATTAGCTCAGGTGCAACTCCATACTGACATCCCTGAACAGCACAGGACCAGGCAGGATTGCCAGCTTGTTCAGTGATATCTTAGACACTTCAATATCATTACTTGGTGTAGACACACCTTAAGAGACCTGACAGCAATAGAAGGAACAACCACAGAGTTTTAGTAATCTACATGCTTATTTTCCAGCCCAGTTTCCAACAGAAACCATGTAACCTTGAAGAGGGTGAGGAGGATGAAGGCACAGGTGGTGTCCTCCTAAATTCTTGCAGTCAATGGAAAATCTCTGTTAGAAGCCATATTTAAGTGGGAGTTTAAATGGAACAGTTACTTCAAACAGCAGGGATGATCAAGAACTTCATATAACCTACTGGAGATGAAGATTGACTTAATATTGTAAAAGAGTCTCTGGATACAAAATTACTCCATATAAGCTGTTTGGCTCTCTGAAGTAGAATTAAGGACAGGATATTAAAAACCTGGCAGGCAATAACAATCATAGTACTTGATTATTTGGAGAGAATCCTCAAGGAATTAAATGCTTACAAATGTAACTGGGCATTTTTCATTGTGATGGGCATATAATATGTTTATATTTCCTGGAGAGACCATCTTTGACGTGCAGCGGCAATCACTAAACTCTCTAGTCACCAAGTATCATGTCACACTGAGTGCACTTTATTCTCAGGTAACAAAAAAATGGCTGAACCAATTCCAGAAATCTGACTCTATAAATCTCTGTGAAAACACCTGCCAATATGCTTCATACTGGTACTTTTGAAAAATTGGACTGGTATGAACCTAATGTTCAGGAACCATGCTTTTGCTCAGGTGTGATGCTAATAAGGAATAAATTTATGATATCATGCATACTGGATAGATCAGGAATAAGTTACTTGTTAAAAGCCTGTTCTCCAACTTTTTCAGAAGACAAGGTCACGTAAAGGTACATGGAAGAGAAACATCCAACTATTTGAATAATAAGTAAGACTTCACTAAACCAAACAAGAATATCTAAGCATTTAGGATTAGTCAGACCTGTGCATTGTATAAGTCAACATTGCCTTGATTTTGACATTGTCTTGCTGACTTTCAGAGCCTACTAGGAAAAGCAGTGTTTTGTCTAAAAACTCAAAGTTAGATGAATAGTGATACTGTTCAGAACGCAACATTTCAGACCAATGTGTTTTGCTTTTATGTATGTCCACACAGGTTATATTACAGACCAAATATCTGTAAAACTTTTAAGAAAATTTTTTTGGAGATTATGAGAAGTTAGAAGGAACAAAATCAACCACAACTGCCTGTTCGATGTCATGGTGCGCACCTCCGAACACTACAGTTGTAAAAAGGGAGCACGTTAAACATTTAAACACTACTGTGATCATATCACCAGTTAGTCTAAATGATTGTCAACCTTTCAAAGTCAGCAAGGCTAAGAGATGACAGTTCACACTTCAGAAAGTTTAGCAGTACTACTAGCATGGCTCAGTGGCCTAAATCCAAGTGCTTAATGCCTTTTAGGTGCTATGGACTATCCCACCTGGCCTCATGTAGCTTCTTCGTAAAGGTGTGCATGACCCATCTTATTAGCCTGTGTTATATCAGCCACCTCACAGAGAGCCTTCAGTGGCACTTCGCACTTCTGTTTAGGCAGCAGGTCAATTTAGCTAGTGTAAGAAGGAAGCTGATTTGGGTGGAGGTGATAAGCTTCGTGATGCTTGCCTGAAACTACATTTGGGCATCTAGATCAACATGACCAGGTCATTATATTTCCTATGAAAGGCAAAAAGACCAGGCAACTAGACTTTACTATGAAAGGCAACTTTTACTCAAGGTTGTAAGCTCGAGTAAAAGATTTAAGTCTTTTGTTCACCACATTTTGAAGAGAATTTGTCAAATTAAACTGAATGTTGCCATTACAAATCAGGACCATTTTTTTGCGAGGGGTTGAAGTGGGACACATCAGAATCACAGAATCACAGAATGGGTGAGGTTTCAAGGGACCTCTGGAGGTCATCTGGTCTAATCTCCCTGCTCAAGCCAAGCCAGCTAGAGCCAGTTGCCCGGGACCATATGCAAATGGCAAACATTAGTCGGAAGTAAAACACATAGTCTACTTAGTCATCTATGGCTTTTATAGTCAGCATCTACAGAGGGGCACTCAACTCCATGACCTAATGACAAGTCAGATTCAGGTCCAGGCTTAGACACCTGAACTTAGACTTCTACAGCCTGGATCAACACATGAATTAGATATCTAATATTGACTATAGTCAGTAAAAACCTACTCAAAAATGTTAAAAGAGCTAGTCAGCAGACTATGTAAAGTTATCAGCTTTAGGACAGGTTCTCTAAATTCTACCAAATATCATGACTAGATCTCCACAACAGACACTAAGGACACTTGTAGACACTTATATTTTAAACAAATTTCAATGTCCAGGTTTGGAGCTGGATTCCAGCCCTTCTCTTCCCTGGGAGTTTTTGTAGTTCACTAGTGTTTCCTTTCTATTTTTATACCTTTTGCAGTCTGAAGTCAAGATTTGTTCACTGATTAGGAAAAGAAAGGCCTTCATAATAATGGCTATTAAAACCACAAAAAGCACATGTGAAAATTATCTAGATGCAAAAGGAAAGAATCTTCTAAAAATAAACAAATACTTCCATGAGCAACAGAATCAGCTGAGGCATTACTTGTGAATTCACAGCTTGAGTGTGAAATTGGTGCTTAATATTGAGTGAGATCTTTTGCTCCACTAGTTGACACACTCTCCTGTACCAAAATTTCATTAAAGTAACACTTTTGTGACCTCTGTCACTGTCAAATTTGTCTAAAATTCGTAGTAGTTATTGGGTAACAAAATGAAATGATCCCATGAGTTTATTTCAGAAAACAAAGTAAAAAAATGCACTTGATAATATAAATTTCAGTTTCCTCTATCAAGCCTCTCTTAAAAGGCCCTTGACCCCTTCTCTGCAGTGGTGAGAAATGACTAGCTCTTTTTCCTTTTTGTACCTCTCTCCCCCATCAAAACTCTCATTCTCCAGTGCCATAGAAGAGAAGGTAAAGCCCTACAGATTTCCCACAGAGAAGCTGAGGAATTGAAACAAGCAAGCAGACAGTTTCTGTCTCACAGATTACAGCTGAACACAGGCTGAAAACAGCTGTCTTCAACCTTGGCTTCTTACAGCTTGAGTATATATGGCAACAAGTTAGCTCAGGAGGCTGTTACGCTCTTAAATGGAGTTGAGGAGTCTGTTCCACTGCAGATACGTATCAACGCAAAGGTTTTATTGTGCCACTGTCCTAGGACAATTTTTGAGAAAACAGAAAGAAAGCTGATAATGGACAATAATTCAGTTGCAAAAATACCACGTCTAATTTTGGAAAGCAGCATTTTGGAAATGACAGAAACATGTAATTTTTCAGGACTTGATTTGATAGTTTTACCTAATACCTTTAAAAGTTATTTTATTGTCAGTAAACATGAGTTTGGATTGCTGTTACAAATGACCTGATATCTGCATTCCTGCATGCAAATCTAACCTCAGTGACATCCACTCTCTAGCAGAATTCAGACAGCTTCAGTGAAATGAATGTGAAGAAAGAAATCACTAACTGGGTTTCCAAACTGTATAGGAAATGACTCATGCAAATTCTAGCTTTTTACCAACAAAGGAGTGACTTGAATAGAAAATGAAAAGGTGATGACAATGCGGCTGTAATGATTTAAAAAGCTTCAGAAAGCTTTCCGAATTTTTGTCATAACTAGCATAATGATGTTACACTCCCTAAAAGCCTATTTGTCTTAAACTAAAAGGAAAGATTTTTTTGCAGTTCAGGGGATGAGCACCTTTCTTTCTTTCTCTTTGTTTCTTTCTTTGTTTCTTTCTCTTTCTTTCTTTCTTTCTTTCTTTCTTTCTTTCTTTCTTTCCATTTCTCTCTTTCTTTCTTTCTTTCCTTCTTTTTCTTTTTTTTTATTATTTCATGACCTATAAGACAAATAAGACAGTTTTCTCATTTCCTCTGCAAAGATAAAACTGAGATAGTGTCCCCCAAGGCACGTTGAAGAAATAGAGACAGAAATTTAGGCCAAAGTATTGTCTGGTTACAAAGCAAGATAGCAGTCAATGTACAATTATTGTTTTCTTAAAATTGTATGCTGACCTGTATATTGTCAAATGAGTTTTGATAGTTAAAGGTGACTGACAATTACTATTGCATAGTTTATGTTCATTATTTCATGTTATACTGTTTGTGTTTGCACAATTCTCTAATTGAATGTGCAAGGAAACATTGAATGAAAATTGAATAGAGTATGAATGAATGAAACATTGAAGAGTTTTTTGGTGTCACAATGAGGATATTTAACAATTTTATGACCTTCATGCAGTAATAAAAGGATAAAAGTCAGTCATTAGAGCCAGTTTGATTACATCAAGCACAGAAGTTTGGGATGTAAGGAAGGAATCATAGAAGCATAGAAATGTTGAGCTCTGGAGGTCTTCTAGTCCAGCTGTCAATTCAGAGATAAACTACTGTACTGAGTCTGGCTGGGATGGAGTTAACTGTCCTTAAAGTAACCCATATAGTGGTGTGTTTCGCATTTCTGGCTAGAGCAATACTGGTAAGACACCAAAGTCTTGGTGCTTGCACAGCATCAAGGCTGTCTCTCCACCCACCCTCTCCAAACCCATGGGCCTTATAAGGGCTGAGGGGACAGTGATTCTAACTGACCAAGATGGTATTACAGACCGTATGACGTCATGCTCAGCAATAAAAACAGAGGGAAAGGAAGTGGGGGAGGAATATGTGGTTATGGCATTTGTCTTGCAAAGCAACTGCTACACACAGTGAGGCCCTGCTTCCTAGGAAGTCGCTGGACATCTGCCTGCCAATGGGATGTACTGAATAAATTCCTCTTTTTGCTTTGCTTCCATGCATGCCTTTTTCTTTTATTAAATTGCCTTTATCACAAACCGTGAGCTTGTCCATCTTGTTTTCTCACCTTGTCCTGTTGAGAAGGTGGAGTGAGAGAACAACTGAGGTCTGGCAGCCAGTCAAGGTCAACCCACCACAGCTGCCACCAGCACTAGATCAGATCAGCACTGGCTTTGCCAGTCAAGGCATGAAAGCCTCCTAGGATGGAAATTTCACCACCTCTCAGAGTAACCTCTTTCTGGGCTGCTCAAGCCTCATACAGATTTTCTTTTTCCTGATATCCATCCTGAAAGACCAAGGTGAAATTTGTAAGTATTATCCCTTATTATATTGTCTGCTACTACCAAACCCAATGTGTCTGTAACATCTTCATAACTGCCCTTACTTGTATCAAGTAAATGGGGCATGGGCCCATTAGCCCCAAGTATTAAGGTCCATAGATTGTACTGCTTCTATAGTTTGCATTATTCCAAAGAACTTGTGATGAAATTAAATGAAATCACCACTAGTTCCCATTTATAGATGTAGCAAAACCAGGTTGAAGTCTGGATCAAAAGAGGAACTTGTGATGCTTAGTGCTGCAATGGCCAAAAGTTAAAGGACTTTCTCAGTGTAGAACTCAAAATTAAAGCCAAGAATTCCCTACCTAGTCAACAGAAAACTTTCAGGTGTGTTGGAACAGGATCCACAATAAGCAGCTAAGCAGCTCTTGTTGAAGTACAATACATAACTTTTGAAGAAGGGAAAAATAGTATATGCTTATGTCTTCTGAAGAACAAAGCACACTGTAAAGAAATTAAGAAAGTATTTGATTTCCCATGGTCTAGAATTTTTGGAGTGACAGTCTGCCCTGAGAAATATACCCAGTACAGTACTTTTCTCAAATATGTAGATGGATCTGGACTATCTGGGATCCAGGTATCAGCTGGTTCGTATCTACCAATTCAAAGCATGAACGGAGGAAATCATACTTGTCAGTATACATCAGTAATCTTCTGTCTCACATAAGTAAAAATGTAGGTTCTGTGTCAAAATGAATCCAGCCAAAACACAGTTCCTAGATAATTTCTTTGAACGCACATCTCTAGCAATCTTCTCTCCTAAGAGATGTTCTGTTACCATTGCTGAAGTGTCTGTTTTATATGAAGCCTAATAGTTGCAGCATTTGCCAAAGAAGCTTGAAAGATTTCTTCAAGCCAGAGCTCCTGTTTAGCAAGATAGCACTCTACCTGTTGAAGGGCACAAACCCTTCTCTTCCACTTGAAAAGGTGTCTCCATGAACTCAAAATGCAGCATTCATGTGGGCTGGATGCAGACAGACAAGTGAAATAATTTCTCACTAGTCTAGTGGCCTAGATAGGCAAAAGGAAGACTGAAATAAGCTTCTGTACTTGGAAAACTGGTGTATTTTACTGTACACAGTCAATAATTAAGGAAAAAAGATATCGTTTTAATCTCACTGATTAAATATAAAACTGACATTTTATAGCACTCAGAAAGGTTCTGGCAAAGCTGGTAATTGAGCGTCTATCATCTAAGTACTCATCTAGTGACTTGCTTATAAAATCATCTCTCCTCTTAGCCCTGACTTTGTAATAATAATATATTTTCAGTGTATCTGGTTGCAGCTGGAATTCCATTTTGAAAAGAAATGCCAAAATGTTCTTAAGAAAATTAATACATACAGTTATAATAAGGGAGGGGAAAACAGAATGCCTCTAAACTATACAAATAAGAAAAATGTTTTAATTTTTTATTTGTTTTTACAGTGTCCCAGTGCTAAAATAATTATCTCATGTGTCGCCTCAGAGAAGGTGTGAAGCACTGAGAGATTTGCATACAGAGCTGCAGTGGGAAAGCTTCTTATGAAAAGGGTGGAATGGCTGTTTTTAATATTTCAAAGAGTTTCGTGTGCCTTGTATTTAACCTTATTTCAGTTGTCTCACCAGACAATAAGCACCTGTAATGAGAATATATATAGAAGATGATGGACACCTGGAGCATGGTAGTTGTTTAAGCAAATAGGAAAGGTGGTCTGGATTTCAAGTGAATGACTTCCTTTTCTGTTTGAACAGGAAAGTTATTAAAGGGTGTTAAAAGCTGGACTGGACATGTTGGTTCCTCATGGAGACATTGAATTAAATTCTCCTTTTAACTGCACACCAATGAAGTAAAAAAGGACAGCTGAGGTACAGATGTAATTCAGAGCACAATTTAAATTATTCTGTGAAGGAGATATGCAAGTGCAAAGCTATAGTGTCAACAGGCCCCATAGGAATAGTACAGGCCTTGACTAATTCATGAAGCAAATAAACCAGGCGCCTGGATTAATCTTAAGCTTATTTATCCTCTATTCAAAAACAGTTTTTCATAATATTTCACCTCAGTGTTTATGTGCTTTCTTGCTTTTCTGGTATTACTGAATCTTCTCCACTCTGAACCCAACACTACTGAAATCAATGAGCATCTTTTCACTGACTTCCGCAGGGTTAATGGTTGTCTTATTTAAATAAAGTTTCTCATTTCTGTGGTCAAATATACCTTTATAAGTGTGGCACTATAGCATCAAGAGGTGAAGTGACTGTACATTATTTCTGGTTTGTCAGTTTGTGTTTCAATACAATTTGGCAATAGTATCTATGTGATTGCCTACGAATACTTAAATACATGGCCAAACATGGGAGTCTTGAACGTGAATCATGAAAAGAATAAATTTTATGAAAAGGCTGCTCTGCAGCCTCTGATTACTACACCCATGTTTTCTTCTGCAGAAGCTTTCTTGTCTCACAAACACTGACATCTCTGTTGGAAGTAATTGCTCCCCTGAGCTTGTCAACAGCTTTTAGAAACAAGAAGCTCTGGGGATACAATCCTCCTGGTGCCTCTGAAATAAAATGTTTCTCTCTGAGTTTCCTACTTTTAAAGAGATCTGGAGATTTTAAACTGGAGATTTTAAAAAAATAATTCATTTTCCTTTAAATTGTAACTCTTTGTTCTGTCTGCAATTTAGGTAAGGGAATGCATAGGCAATCTATAAAAGCATGTCTGCCAGCATGAGCTGTCACAGCTGCTTCATGAGCTCATCTGGCATAGCACATATTGGGAAGGCTTAGGGACACACCACAGTTCCAGTCCCATTTCATGCACTCTACTAATTGGCAGATACCTCTCTTAATTAAAGTAGGTCTGGGGCCATTTCCAGCGGTCCATGTGTGCGCAGAAAGCGCTGCTTCTTGAGCACACCTGCAAATCCAGCTAATTGTACATGACAGGATAAAAACCTGGTCAACTGATGTCAGCTGGAGCTAAATTTAGTTATTCTTTCTTCTACTTATTTTGTGTTTAAACAGGACCTTGACTGGAGAGAAGTACAGATAAGACAATGAAGGCAAGGAAATCTTCTCATGCCTAAAGAAAAAGGAATGTGTTTCGGTGGGTTACATTATAAAAGAGAACTCATAGTCCTGTGTAATCATTAACTTTCTTTATCAGTATCAGTAAGCACTCGGTGTCCACTGGTGCAGGGAATAAGAGCCTTCAGTTACTCTCCTACAGGGCAAAATGATGCGCTGATATTGCTAAGTCACACAGCAGGCATGATCATTTTACAGAAAGGTGAATGATTTTGAGCTAAGAAAGGTCAAGGGACTAGTTGTATTTTTAAAATTTTCTCTGACCCTGATGTCCAATAAATAACCTTTACTGAAGGGAGCTTAGTGCTGAGGACTTTGTGAACAGGCCTGTCAGCTGTGTTGAATTAAACCATAAAGGTCTGAGCCGTACACTATTTTCTGAGCTGCAGCTGGTCCTACAAAATTCATTTCACTTCGTATCGTAATTCAGCCACAGCTTGTATTCCCAGAGTTTAAAGACTGGTGTTCACAGCAAGTAGGTTGGTGAGAACATTTTCAAATGTGCTCCTAATTTTCTTTTTAGTTTTTGGTATCAGATGTCTCACATTGCTTAAATAGAACACGTCCATGGTTGTATAGTTTGCAGTTACAGCAACCTTTTATTTAAGTAAATAGCTTCATTACTTTACCTTCTTTGCCTTAGAAAAATGTTTCTTTTGCTGCTGAGTTTTACTGAGGTGTTTGACTTTTCTATGGGTAAGAACTAAGTGAAGGATCTCAAAGGAATTTAGGTTTGCTTATTTTTCAATCACATGTTATTTCTGAATATTTTATAAATCATTTGTCTGTACCTTTATCTTCCTGATATGATATTAGTGGTATTTCATCCTATCAGAAGTGATACACATTTTAAAAGTTCCTCTTACATTGTGTTAACAGTTGTGCTATGTCAGTTTCCTATATTTTTTAAAGATTCTTAGATGACACATAATGTTTTCTTTTTGTTGTTTCACACATGGTGTGTTGCAACAAACTGAAAGTCACATAGCAGTTGTCACATAGTACCACCTCAGACAACCATGTGTTGACTGAAGTATAACTCAAATCTGCATTCTCAAAAGTAAGAATGCCATAAAAAAAACTTTCCTGGAAATAAACAAGAAAAATATACTGACAATTACGAATATTTTCTGTATTTTCCATGAACAGAATGTTTTCCAAACGGATCTACTGATTACTAACCTTTCTGGTTTCTCAGATTTGGTATTCTAAGGTGAAACTTTTCCACATGAAAAGTTCAGGGAATTAATGGTTGCAATCTCACATCTACCACAGTGATTGGGTAGCACAGTGGGTTAATGAAATCACTGTTTACTGCTGGAAAGATAGTTTCCTTCTTTTCATAACATGATGTGAAATCTTTTTTCTAATTAATGTGTTGCATAATATCACTGTATAGCTCTCTGTATGATACAGATGGGAAATATTGCCATAACATCTCAACTGCAGCTAAAGATCTTCAGTTTGAGAGAAAAAAAGAATAGTGTGATGCTGTGGGGTTTATTCAGAGCAGTAAGAGGCCTACTGACTCTCTTAAAATGCAGGAAAAATATTAGTCTGCAGCTGCCAGAGAATTCTTTAGCTGAACTTGGCATTAGGCAGCACTTGCTCCTGCTCAAGCTCCTGGCAGTTTGGCAGGAAGCACTCTCCACTCCACAGGTTCCTTAAAGATGTTTTGGGTATTTATTCCCTCAAAGATGTGTGCTCCACTACAATATTTATACTTACTTTACTGGGAAGATCGTCTATTTTAATATCTCAGTTTCATCCTCAGTTCACTTCCTCCTTTCAAGATTGGGCATGAAGAATAGATTTACATGAAGAACAGATTTATTAAGCATCACCTAAACTCAGGGTGCTGCCCAAAAGTCTGTAAAGAGTGGATAACCTGAAAATCAGTATCTTGGCCTCATTGAATAGCTTGATACTGATCTAGCTGTATGGTCTAGAAACCAGTCCCATTTTTTGCGTAAGCAGCAGCATATTTCTGCAGGAGGCCCTAAGACTTAAAACTTAAAGCAGCCTACAGTCCCCCAGCACTTTGCTGAAAGCTCTCCTTTAGCAGTTTCCACAGGTTTCTGCCTGGTTTTTGTAATTTAAAGATCTCATCCTCTGGGAACAATCTATCTTTTCAGAGTGGTTGTTTTAATTCTTTGTTTTCCCCTCAATTTTTCTCACGTTTGCCTTCTGTTTTCAAAACAGGCACAGCTTTGCTGATTCATCTCCTCCGCTTCCCCTGTCTTTCAAAGCTGATTTTAAGAGATCTGTGCAGTTGTCCTTGCTGGCCTTCCCTAGGGCTGAATGTCTTGGGTACTTACAGGTTATTATATTTGGGTCACTCCTACTCAGCCCAATAGCCATCTACCTTTGTCAAACACGGACTGTTTAATTAATTCCCTAATCCCAGCTGGAACCTCACTAACTTATACTGAATACTAAACAAGCTGAGAGTGACTTGGTGTCTGGTATATTACCAGAACTTTGAAGAGACCACACATGATTAATTTTCTACAAAAATGAGTGCTGTGGTAGAAAAGCCCTTTAGATACATTTAAAAGACTGAATATCCCTGCCCTGTCATCCTGCTAACTTTCTGTTTATCAGTATTCATTTATCACAGTTACACATAATTTGCATTAAACAAATTACCTGCTGAAAAGAATGAAGAGTACCTAAAAGTTATGAAAATGCTCCAGATGAAGTGGGCACAAGCATATACAGTAGTAGGTAATAAGTAAATCAAGATGATTATCAATACAGCAGTAAAAAACACTGATCCTGCCACAACGAGAAAAGAAGGGGAACAATCTTAAGAAATGAACACAAAAGAAATTTGCATGCTGTTGGAATGTAAGTATTAGAAGTCTTCAAGGGCTAGGAGCTGAAAACCCATCAAACTCCCTACACTACTCCAGATTTGAAATGCTGTAAACGGCATTATCTGAAAGTGTTCACTTTAAAACAATCTACACTGTGAAAAAGTCTTGCCTGATAATTTTTACAGTCACAGTGAGCAGTGATGGCGTAATTTTAATGAATCCCCTGGGAGTAAAACAGTGAAAAAAACACAACTTGTAACCAATACAGATTATATGATGAATGGCGACATATTTCCAGAGAACCTCAATATTTTGTGGGGAAGTACAGCCAGAACGTATTCAGCTCATGAAAAAAAACAACCTTGCCTTGTTTGATAAAGTAGCAATAGCAAAACAAATTATATCCCAGAAAAAGGGGTCTAATTTCTTTAGTGACAGCCTTATCAACGTAACATCACCAACCTATCATTCCCACTGCAAGTAGCTCCAGTCATATCTTCGGGTATGGTTAACAGCACTGTCAATCCTGTAGTAAGTGCAGTGTGCACGCAGAAATTAGAAGTGAGCATAAAACTTTTTCTTGTCTGAAATGGTATTTATGTTAAAATTTCTTATTTACAAAGTATTTTGCCATAACATATTTTTTCTCTTTGTACCTTTTGGACCCAAGAGAAGGGATCACACCCTTTTGCTCATTTATTTTATTACTAAACACTATTCCAAACTAATCTAAAGTTAGGTGATTAGAATATGTCATATTTAACTTTAGTGTATAATTACATCCTGTTGTCTCTTATTGGACTCACACTGGGGGTCCAAATTAAAGCTTTGGAAGCACTGGAAGAATTTCCATTAATGTCAGTGTTTTTTCTGGCTCAAGCATGCAGTGTTTTGGCCACCTTTTCTAGTACTAAAAGTGTAACCAGAGGTTTTCTCTATCAGAAAGGATCATTTAAATGTTTTAGAGAGAGTGAGCATCAGTTGCTAATAGATGTATTCATTTTCCCCTGTTCTTTGGTCTGCCCATTCCTCTGAGCAGTAAATTAAAAGAAACAGATGTATAATTTGGGAAGTTTTCCAGATTCTGTTCCTTTCTCCTAAGTGAAACGTTAAACAATGACTGTTGTCTACAATGTTCTTCTGTCTATATCACTTTCACTAAGAATCCTAAATCTGTGCTGCATGCACTGTGAATATACTAAATAGAAGGGAGATTTTTTTGAATATATATTATTTCTGAACACTTGGGCATCTGATTTTTAATTAGAGATTTGTAACTATTTACAGTGTAGACACCAATATCTGAGTTTGTCATGAGTCTCACTTTACAGTTTGTGGTGAAAAATAGATATTTTAGGGTGTGATTTGCCTCAAGCTAAAGTAAACATTTGAAATATGTTAGATAGATCAGATCTTGAAGCATCTATTTCTCTCATAACAGCTAGTAAATGCTTTTACTAGTTTCTCCTTTCAAACATTACTTTCATACTTAAGGTTCCCTTTTTTTAAAATATAATCCTGAACATAATATTCTGAATATAATACCCTATACATAATGTAATATTCTGTGCATGGTGTAATATAGACTAGAATAATAGAATCATAGAATTATATGGATTGGAAAGTACCTTAACGATCATCTGGTTCCAAGCCCCCTATCACGGGCAGGGACACCTGCCACTAGACCAGGTTGCTCAAAGCCCCATCCAGCCTGGCCTTGAACACTTCCAGGGATGGGGTATCCACAGCTTCTTTCTGGGCAAAAAGTTCCAGTGCCTCACCACCCTCACAATAAAGAATTTCTTCCTAATATCTAATCTAAATCTACCTTTCTTCAGTTTAAAACCATTACCCTTTTGTTCTATCACTAAACTCCCTGATAAAGAGTCTCTGCCTATCTTTCCTGTAGGCCCTTCTTTAAGTACTGGAAGGCTGCTATAAGGTCTTCCTGGAGCCTTCTCCTCTCTAAGCTAAACAACCCCAGCTCTCTCATCATGTCCTCATATGAGAGGTACTCCAGCTCCCTGATCCTGATACAATGTAATATCTGTGATACTTTTATAATAACCATAGAATTATCAGGATGTTCAATAAAATGGGGCTGGATCCCAAGTTCTGTTAAGCTGATAAGACTCTTTCCTCTGTTCTTTAGTCTTGGAGGATGTGTCACAATCTCTGATCTTCTGCACCATTAGGTGCCTAAAAGGTCTAAGTTTAAGGGATTTAAGTCCGTAAGTGCTGAAGGACCGCAGTTTGGATTCTGTTCTTCTTAGACTCCCTTAGGAAAATTAAGCTATTCATTCACACTCCAGAGAACTTGGAAAACTACAATAAATCTGAGCTAGGGTTGAAGTGATCTGGAACTTGGTTTTGATGCAAATGCTCCCAGAAGACTAGATGTTCTCTCTAACATGACCAGGAATCCCCTAAAATCTGATCATGTCAGCACCTATATCAAAATGAAACACAGGTGAGGTCTATCAACTATTCCAGAAGGACTATGTAAGTCACTTGAGGTTGTGCTAACAGTGCAGCTAACAGATGAGTGTCTGAAGGATTGGAAAAGTTAGGCCCTTTCAACAGGGAAGTTGTGAAGGGTTGTAGTCATAGCCAAGCGACTTCCCCTTCCCAGCAGTACACGGTACGTAACAAAATCAGCATTAAAGGTCATCCTCCCTCTGAATACTGGCAAAGCATTTTACTTGCCTAAACAAATAATTAAGCTGTGTTTGGACAAATGGAGTATCACATAATCACAGGACTGACTAGTTAATTCCCCTTGCTCAAAGCAGTCACATAGAACAGGTTGCTCAGGACACTGTCCTGTATCTCCAAGGGTGGAAACCCCACAGTCTCTCTGGATAACCTGTTCCAGTGTTTTTCTGTATTTGAGTTTGTGCCCATTGCCTCTTGTCCCATTCACTGGGCACCACGAAGAAGAGTCTGGCTTCATATTCTTTACTATCTCCGTCAGTTATTCACACACACTAATGAGATCCACCTGAGCCTTATCTTCTCCAGGCTGAAAAAATCTCAGCTCCCTTAGCCTCTCCTCACTAGAGAGATGCTTCAAGCCTTTCATCATTTTTGTGTTTCAGCACTGGTCACAGCACTCCAGATGTGTCTCGCCAGGGCTCAGAAGAGGGCCAGGATCACATCCCTTGACCTGCTGGCAACACCCTTCCTAATGGAGTCCAAGAGGCTCTTTGCCATAAGAACACATTGCTGGTTTATGGCCAGTTTGATGTCCACCAGGACCCCCAGGTCCTTTTCTGCAGAGCTGCTTCCCCCAGCCCTTCCTGGTGCATGGAGCTTATTTCTCCCCTGGTGCAGAACTTGACATTTCCCTTTTGTTTAACTTCATGAGATTCCTCCCTGTGAAATTTTCTATACTGTTGAGGTCCCACTGAACAGCAATACAAGCAGCTGGTGACTCAGACGCTCCTTTTAGTTTTGTGTTATCTGCAAATGACTCCTCACATAGGTGCAGATATGAGTCCAATTCTTTATGCTTTTTGACATTTCTATGTAAATGTTTGGTACCACAAAATTCTGGAGTAGCTATGGAGAATGAGCACCTCCAAGTGATATGTAACACACGCAGAGGGGTTTTTCATGTCAACTTCATGACAAGAACACAGTAAGTTAGAATTTCAAACTATGATTGTAATTAACTTATTTATGAAGGTAAAATAATGAAAATAATAAACACTTTTATTTCTAAGGCAGGATGGGAACAGAAAGAAGCTCACTGAAGTGTAAAACCTTTCAAACTGCTGAAACACACATAGCAACTGCAGAGAAAAGCTCCTAGGAGACTGCAAGGGTCTTAAATACTACAGTGATCAGCATTTGATGGTAATTAACTTAAAGATCACTGTTGCAGTGCAGAAAATCATTGTTACTGTAATATAAGAAATGTCATATCAGAAATTCGGATGGAAATCCAGAAATATAACTATTAAAAGTATACAATTTGATCTTCTTTTTTATTTATTTTCCATGAAAAACATTTCCATTTCAAAGCCAAGTGTGTTCACAATTCAGAGTATTAGAGTTTAAGTACATTTTTTTTAAAACTCTAAGGTCTTAGAGCTGAAGAGAAATATTCAAGATAACAGTGGCTACAAATACAATAAAATTAATGAAAGAGCTTAACTGGAATGAATCCTGACTGTAACTTGTGTTACATTTCAAATACTGCATTTAGATTTCTTCTGTAACATTAGAAATGATTGCAAGTAAAGTAATACTCCAGTAAATCCCAAAGGGAGTTTCTATTTGTGGCAGTTATCAGCAGACAGAAGAATGAAAGCAGAAAGAGAGAGCTTGAAGAATCCTCGTAATTTGATAAAATGTTGTATGCAGGAGGAAATCATAAACATTGTGATTAATAGTTTGATTCATTCTCAAATCAGTGATGATGATGGGATAGGATGGTGATGATGAAGAGGAGAATATGGAGCAAAAGAAGTCAGGAGTTAGAAAGCATGCCTTGTTTCCAGGATAACACTTGATGTAGTATAAAATATATCTCCCTGCCTGGTTTTCAGGCATACTTCTCTGCTTGTCACCCCTGCTTCCTGGCAAAGAATGCATCTCTTCTCCTGCACACTTTCAGGTATTGGTGTGGCCACTGCCTGTTCTTAATCTGAGAAGTAACTGGATCTTTGAGGATGCTGCAGCCATTTCTTATATGAGATTAGTTACAGAGGACCTATCATTTAAACCACAATATGTGGTTGACAAAGAAATGAAGTAAAAAAAAAAAAAAAGTCATCTTTGAACTGAAATATTTAAGACACTTCTTTTAAACCCATTTCATGTCAGATTACATCGTCTATTTTTTTCTCTCATACAAATACATGAAGAACTACTACTTTTACATGATCCTGCCAGAAAGAACAAAAAAAAAAAGGAAATTATGTCATAGTATCATAGACTCATTTAGGTTGAAAAAGACCTTTGAGATCATCAAGTCCAACCATTAACCCACGACTGCCAAGTCTACCACTAAACCATGTCACTAAGCACCACACCTACACATCTTTTTAACACTTCTGGGGATGGTGA
>JAVJGI010000014.1:13127352-13176028 GCA_035590275.1 Ibycter americanus | reverse complement strand
CCCCCCCCCCCCCCCCCCCCCCCCCCCCCCCCCCCCCCCCCCCCCCCCCCCCCCCCCCCCCCGGTAGAGAAGGAGAAAAGGAAAGGAGACAGAGAAAGAGAAAGGAAATAAGAGAGAAAAAGAGAATTCACCAATCCTGGATCCAGCATTGGTCCAGCTGATGGGGGTGCCCAGTGTGAAGAGTCCCCTGAACCTTTGGGGAAGCCCCTTTAGATATGGCCTTTATCCACCCCTAACACATCTTCTTCACTTTTCATGTAAATTAGCTCATGTGCATAGTTTTAGTTTTCAGAACATTTGTCTTTTGAGGAAGGGCTTCGTGCGCTGGGGGCACACCTCTCCCTACCACTATATATTTACCCAGGGTCAGGCAGGTCCAAAACTCAGGGAGGCCTCCACCTGCTTGCATTTCAGTTTATTGTTACAAAATTACCATATTCTCAGCCAGCTGGGTCAGTCATCATGGTGGTCTCTGCTGTTGCTTCACTGTTTGAGACAAACTTCTCAGGTGGGTTTTTTTTTTTGAGCGTTACAAGGTGCTTAGGTCCATGGGACCGGATGAGATGCGTCTGCAGGTCCTGAGGGAATTAGCAGATGAAGTGGCTAATCACTACCGATCACATTTGGGAAGTCATGGCAATCCAGTAAATTTCCCACTGACTGGAAAAGGGGAAATTTAACCCCCATTTTTAAGAAGGGAAATAAGGAAGACCTGGGGAAGTACAAGCCGGTCAGTCTCACCTCTGTGCCAGGCAAGATTGTGGAACAGATCCTACTGCAAACTATGCTAAGGCACATGGAAAATAAGGTGACTGGTGACCACCAACATGGCTTCACTAAGGGCAAACCGTGCCTAAAATATTTGGTGTCCTTCTACAATGGAGTTATAGCATTGGTGGATAAGGGAAAAGCAACTGACGTCACCTACCTGGACTTGTGCAAAGCATTTGACACTATCCCTCATGACATTGTTGTCTCTAAACTGGGAAACGTGGATTTGATGGATGGACCACTCAGTAGATAAGGAATTGGCTGGATGTTTGCAATCAAAAAGTTGTGGTCAATGGCTCAACGTCCAAGTGGAGACCTGTGACAAGTGGCATTCCTCAGGAGTCAGTACTGGGACCAGCATTGTTCAACATCTTTGTCAGCAACACCAGGCACTGGGATTGAGTACATCCACAGCAAGTTTGCCGATGACCCCAGGCTGTGTGGTCCAGTTGACACACTGGAGGGAAGGGATGCCATCCAGAGGGACCTTGACAGGCTTGAGAGGTAGGCCAGTGTGAACCTCATGAAGTTCAACAAGGCCAAGTGCAAGGTCCTGCACCTGGATTGGGGCAATTGCAAGCACAAATACAGGCTGGGTAGAGAATGGAATGAGAACGGCCCTGAGGAGAAGGACTTGGGGGTGTTGGTTGATGAGAAGCTCAGTATGACCCAGCAAAGTGCACTGCAGCTCAGAAAGTCAACCATATCCTGGGCCGCATCAAAAGAAGCATGACCAGTACGTCGAGGGAGGTGATTGTCTCCCTCTACTCCACTCTTGTGAGACCCCACCTGGAGTTCTGCTTTCAGCTCTGGGGTCCCCAACATAAGAAGGACATCAACCTGTTGGAGTGAGTTTGGAAGAGGGCCACAGAGATGATCAGAGATCTCAAGCAGCTCTCCTATGAACCCAAGCTGAGAGAGTTGGGGTTGCTCAGCCTGGAGAAGAGAAGGCTCCAGGGAAACCTTATAGCAGCCTGCCAGTACCTAAATGGGGCCTACAAGAAAGCTGGAGAGAGACCTTTTAGAAGGGCATGTAGTGATAGGACAAGGGATATTGACTTCAAACTGAAAAAGGGTAGATTTAGATTAGATATTAGGAAGAAATTCTTTACTGTGAGGGTGGTGAGACACTGGAACAGGTTGCCCAGAGAAGCTGTGACTGCCCCACCGCTGGAAGTGTTCAAGGCCAGGCTGGATGGGGCTTTGAGCAAGCTGGTCTAGTGGCAGGTGTCCCTGCCCATGATAGGGGGCTTGGAACTAGATGATCTTTAAGGTTCCTTCCAACCCAAACCATCCTATGATTCTGTGAAATAGATTGCTTCAACTGAACTGCCAAAGAGCCTTCCAAGGGTAAAAATGTGAGGCACTGTTAAATTAGGTTGAAAATCAGTGATCTATGGCTGAAATTTTAGAAAATTAGAGTTCATTAATCTTCAAATCTTACAATGCTTTATTAGTTTCCATGAATTGTACTTCTGGTTGCTTTTTAATACCTATTTTTACTTTTGGAACTTATGACTTGAATTGATTCAAGCCGTTTTATGTTTCAGTTCTAGATATCATGAGAGGGTGGATTGTATTCAGGCATAAATTATTAGGAATGAAGTACAAAAATGACTTTAAAAATCTGTCCTTATGTGTATACATAAGTCTTACTGTAACTGAGCTTGTGTTAGAGAATCTTTGTAAGTGTGAAAGAAATTTTTATTTCAAATTCTGGAGAATTTAATTAATAAATATGGGAATACAAATCAAGAATAATATGTTGTTGAAGAATAACAAATAGGCAAATCGTGCATGTGCATCTATACCTCTGTTTTGTCTCTGCGCTTACATTTGCTAAGAAAAAGAAGTAATTGTACATTATTTCTTATTCATTTTGTAACATTACTTGTTTTTTCTGTACAGTAACTTCATTAAAATTCTTGCCTTCCAGCCAAGGTCAGAGAAAAAAAGGAAAGAATATTCCTCAACAATAAAAATATTATAAACATCTTGCTGAAGTATGACAATTTTAGGAAACAGGCTTGAGATCCTTATGATGTCACCAAGAATATCACTTTTTAGTTCTGAGTGGATTTATTATCCATGAATGATACCAGACTGATGATACTGAAGGTGAAATTACTTTATTCATTGACATATATGCTTCAACACTGACCTGTGAAAGCTTTCTCAAGGGGAGGGAAATAGTCAGATATTCACTTTTGGCTAGACACTATCATGTTTGATGAATGGTATCTTACTGTAGGAGGACTCCATTGGGACTAAATAAAATAAAAAGCAGCTGCTAATGTAGGGGTAGAACAACCTTCCTTTTAACTGTGTCAGATAGATGAAGATGTGAAGTTTCAAAATGTGGACTTTGTGCACCCCATGAATGATGAGGAAAATCTGTATCATGACAGTCATTTATTCTGGGTGACATAGTCAAGAGAAGTCTCTTCACCTCATGAAAGGTCAGGATTTTTGGGTTAGGTCTGGTTCAGTTTTCAGAGTGAGGTCCTTTCAGCAGTTCTGACAGCTCTGGCAATAGACTGGAGAAGCTGCAGGAAGGTAAATTCTCTATGTCTCAGCTGTCACTGTAATCCCAAACTGCATTTATTTAAGCAGTTGTTGCATCAGCCCTTCTCAACTGTATTTGCAATCAGAATAACTGGCAGTAAAATGCTCATGTATTTATATTAATTCTCCCAAAGCCGGTGACTGGATAGGTAAGCTGTTATCAGTTCACTTTCATAAAGGCTTCATCTTTCCATAGCTAATTTTCAGAGAAAGTTGGTATGATCCTCTGTTTATGTAGAACACCATCCACATGGCTAATGGGAAAATCAGTGCTGAATGAGGTGTGGCTTGTGAATGTAAGGAAGAATCTAAGATAACAGTCAGATTAGAGGATTTTGTTTTGAAATAGTAGTCTCAAAAAGGATGACAAAACAGGGTCATTTTGTATCAAGTTGAAATGCATTCATTTTTCTGGAAAAAATACTCTGCTTTTGAAGTTATTCTGCCTTTTATTCAAGCTAAGAAAGGCAAATTTCAAAGCAACAATGCAGTGATACGTGTAGTATTTTAAAGAATAAGATTTTATCTTCACATAAATATTGAAGGTTGCAGGATGACATCTATGCAAGAAGCAAGGACACAGATGATTTGAACTTCTTGTCAATAAACTGCAAGGGTCATGAAATCCATCTCTTGATTTTAGACCACTCTGTGACTTTGAGTGTATTTCAGTCTTCTCCCTCAATAAATATTTCTGCTTTACCACCTACCTATATTCTAGGCCCATACAATCGTGAATACTTTTGGTTACCTCAAATGTCAGACACACACAAATCTATTTACTCCTAGCTTTGGCAATTTTTTGCTAAGACCAGGAAAGAGATCCTTTTTGACTCTCAGAGGGGTGACAAAGATTCTTCACAGTGTTCTGTACAAGTGCTTCCACAAGTGAGATTTTGCCAAAGCCTCTCTATAGAAGTCAAACATCCCAATACATCTCTGGGTATGGTAATATATTTATCTCCTAGTGAGCATATAAGAGGATTTCACCAGCGGATTTTCAAGGGGAAAAGTAGAGTTGACTCTCACCTCATGCCTCTTTCTTTGTAAAATCCCTGTTTCCAGAATTATCTAGCTAAAAGCAAGAAAAAAATCCATATCCAAATCTGATGGGGTTTTTGGCAAAAATTTTTCCTTTCCTCATGAATGCCAGCACTGATTTTCAATAATTTTTCGCAACTGAAAAAACCTTAAAATACATTTTTCTCTGCATTTCAGCTATTACTGTCATACCACACACACTTTCATGTGCTGTGCCTGACTATGTCTTCAATATAGGTATGTTAATCCCCTTATTGACACATGCAAATTAATAGTAGGGTTCTGGTATGGTCGTGTCTTGTTTAAAGACAAGTTTCATTATTTCCTTCTTGATAAACAGGCTGTCTCATTTATATGGAGTAGCATAAGGCCAGAAATGGCTTAAAACATCTTACACGGATAAACAAAAATGAATTTTGCATCTGAAGAGGAGCAGCACACTTGAGGATCATGCATGTGGAAGCTCCATCTGACAATAGCAAAATCAGCACAGCAAAAAGGAGCAACCCAGCTGGAGAGAGAGAAGAGAGAGAGTGGCTGCCACATAGCTGTACATGATGCTCAATTACACTTGTTTAATGCATTTTTTTCTGATAAATTTGCTATAGGTCAGGAGCATTCTGACTTTAGAGCCTGAAGAGGAAAATTGTGGTCAGGGTCCCTGAAGCAACAGTATTTACAGCTGGGTTTGGTGCCTGCTTCATTCTGTTCCCACATGCTTATAGGTACTTTTGAGTATAATGAGGCCAAACCTTATATGATGGGTGATGCAAGAATGAGAAGAGTAAGGACTATCCAAACGTCCAGTAAGATGCAGCTAAATTACAACGTAAGCAGGTGGCCAGGTATGGCTTACTGACCTTCTCTAATGACTCTCTCTAGCTATGTTACTCTTGTCACCACATACCCACCACAACAGACCCAGCTGGTGTCTGGGATCTATGATGGTACATATGTGCATCTTTAATTGTCTGCAGTGTGTAATAATGACATCTTTCCTGCAGGTACTCCACATTATAAGTAAATAAATACAAGAAATCAAAACAGTCTTATTTTTCTTTATTGTGGGCTGTCTTACCCTTTTTTCCAAGCATGTTTGTCTAGCACCAGCTCTTTGCTATTGTAATATAGCAATAATGTCATCATATTCACTTGATTTTGACTGGCAATTGTATTTTCTTACAAATAGTCAACCTTGACTTATATTACTTTTCTTCTCAGCTTTCCTGACGTCATGATGAAGGGATGGTGTATTCTTGCAAGACTACAGGTTAAACTTATAAATGTATAAAGCTAGAAAACAGTCTGTATATATCTCAAACTGTTGACAATTTGCTTGATTTTTTTTCTTTTACATTTATAGAAAAAAATCTCCAAATAAAATTGCAGTTTCAAATTTGTCTTGTCCTTTGTGTATTTGCTACGTTTCCAGGTGTCACTGTAACTGTTCCACAAGTTTCTCACTGAAATGTAATTTTTTTCTGAAGTTAATGGAACATTTTAATTCTGCTTGCAACAGCCTGACTAGATGTTACTTTGCAATTTTCTCTGTAAAATCTCAGTGCTCAGAGCAGAGTATCACATCACGAAAGCATATTCATAACAATCTGGAAGTTCTTAAGTTGATGTGTGTGACTTCTGGGACAGGTAGCAGTTTTGATTATTATGTGGAAAAGCACAAGGACTACCAGAAAATTTGTTAACTTAAAAGTTGCTCTAATGCTGCTGATTTTTTGTCTCTATTGAATCTAATGCAGAGATATAGAGATTAGACCATGGACATGTGGTTGTCTTGCACACTTCAGTTTGGTTTCACCACATCCTTTTTCAGCGCTGAGTTTTAAGGATTCAGCCAGTTTATTTTGCAACAGTAGTCAGGTGTTGAAAACTTCAGAGAAAGGCAGAAATTTCCCTATGATTTGCATATAAGAATTTCTTCTATAAAATAATTTCAAAATAAAACATGTTTCATTCTAACCTCAGGCAAACTCTGATTGTATATGCAGAAGCATAATGATTTTGCACATCTAATACACCTTACACTTTAACATATACATAATCTTCTGTGTAAGTTACTAATTGATTTGGAACAGTAGAATGAGGTAGCAATGAATTCCACAGACTAATTAGAGATTCCTAATTTTTGTCAGTTGCTTTTGAATATCTTTTGCTTAGCTGTCATATGATAAGCTAAACATGAGCAGTTGTATAACCTTAGGTATGTCATTATCGAATAGGTACAGGTAACACATTGCCTATTATTACTTGTTTCCAAAAACTTAAGCAGTGCACATTCATAAATATTATTGCATAAAAGTCTTCCTGTTCTGCTGATATCTACCTAATTTCTTTTCCTGGATTATTTCTCTTTTCTCTATACCTTGAATATGGAATGATCAGAAATATGAGCAGTAATTTACATGAGAAAAAATACCTTGTAATTTTTCTTCTTGTTGAATTAAATGTTGTACAGGTGTAGGAAACTTAATATATAGCTTACACATCTTAAACCATCTTACTTGCCTTCTACTAAAATGAAGAAATGTTCATTCAATGGTACCAGATAGACACGTAAGATGGGTAAGTTCTAACTTGCTGGAACAAAAGTTTTTAATCACCTTACATATGTAGAGACTGCCCTCACCAGGAGATAATCACTAAGAAACCCAATCTTAGCATGTAATATTCTAGATCTCAGAGAAGGTTAGACATGAAAATTTCAGTTAATGAAACAGTCTGTTCACATTCTTAAGTGTTTGTTGGTTTTGTTGGTTGTTTTTTATATATATATATATAGGTACATGCTAATTAGTAGAATACCATTTTGCACATTTTGCTTCATCATCCTTTGGTAACATTAGACTTTCCAAGACCTAAGGGACAAATTTACACATTGAAGAGACAGCCATATAGCTACTTTATAACTCTAAATCTTTCATCAACACACAGAAAATTAAGGTAATTGTTTTCTCTCATATCAACACAATGTTATGGAATTAATGTTTGGAAAAGCCAACAGGAGGTTATGGACAATGATTTTGTTGTTCTGTTTATTTCTCTCTTCTATGCCATCCTTCAGAGGATTTGCTAGAAGGAAATGTTATGATAAACTCAACTTAGCAAATTTGTTCAAGGTATTTATTAATACTTCCCTTTGGTAAAGTTTATATTTTTTCATATCTTCATTTCTTCATTCTCCAGTATGATGCATTTTATGACAAGTTGTCAGCCACTTCTGTTTTTCTCTTTCTATAGGGTCCAGCAAAATTATGTTTTTACTGTTGTTGTTGTCAGATGGAAATGAAACACAGACGTACAACTTCATGGAATTATCTGTAATGTGCTAGTGCTGAAAAGCCCAAAACACTGACTGCCTCCTCACTATGCAAGATGCTGCACAAACACACAAAAAATACAAGTCTGTCTCAGAAATGTGACAATCAGATCTGTGTGCTTTGAAGGAAGTATTAGTATTATCCTAAGGGAAAGGGTAGATAAGTGAGTGGAAATACTACCCTTATGTCAAGTCCTTTTTTTCTCATGTTACAAGGCACTTGAGGTTGGCAGTCCAGGAAAAAATGTGGTATTAAAAAGAAATATTTTGGGATTTCTTGATTTCCAGGAAAGAACACAGTTACCTCAGCCTTCCCAAGTACTCCAAGAAAATGGACATGCTCTGCATGGGTGCACTGTGGTTCCTGTTCAGCACACCTGATATGATCAAAGCCTACAGCAATCTCACTGTCTTTCCACACTATCTTGTCATGTTTTATTTCAATACAATATCATGAGTACAATTTGTAGTAAAGGTTCTCCTTCTGAACACAAATCACGTAAGGAAAATATTCTTTTTTGGTTCCTAAATTTAAGGCAATGCAACAAATATCAGCCTGAAGCAGAGAAATTTGTTTCTCTTCATTGAGAAGATAGAGCAGGCATGCAGACTTCCCTCAGCTGTAATTAAAAACCACATCTTCTCTGTCCAGAAAGCCTGAGCTCTCCTTAGGCTACCTTTTAGAATGATCCTGTTATCAAAGTGATCAAGAGAGCTATCGAATACAAAATACATGCATTCTTCCAGAATCAAATACTAAAAATTGGGAGAGCCTATTTCTTGCTGAGTGACTAAACCAGGCCAAGTTCACACTCCATCGTTTTTCCTTCTTTTCTTCCCTGAAACTTGTATTCTTTGCTTCACAGTGGTAAGTGGTACAGATGGAATAGGTTTTCTTCCCTAACTAAACCTATGACACAGCACCTAGTTCACCCTTTTGTAAAGTTCTGAGACTGAACATCCTCAGGCTAAAGAGAAACCTGACACTGGATTTTAGTCTTCATTAGTGGGTAATCTAATATCCAAGCCACTATGTAAAAGTCAATTAGCACTACTAAGTTGGTTTAAGTCACCATAATTGCTTAACTGCTTATTAAAACAAAATTATATGTTAGGTGTATTCAAACAGTATCTTCGAGTGACTTGGGAACTATTCCATATAGAATATGGATCACCAAAAAACACAGCCTCCAGACACGTTCTGAATATGTTCTTACACCAAGCTGTTGATGTCTTTTTTTGGAAAATTGCTATTCAAGTAAGAACACACCATGGAAAATGTAAGCATCGGCTAATCAGGGTTATTTTGCTATTTTGGATTTAGGTATATCAAGATATTCTTTTTATAACTGTTAGAGTTTTTCAAAAACGGACTGGAAATTATTTTTGTGGCATTATTCAGAGCAAAATCTACAGTCTGAACTCAGGTTTCAAGCCCTGCAGTCTTTTATACAGCATCACTTCTCACTTTGGGATGGTTGATATGCTGTACAACATTCCAAGTTTTTTATGTTATGGATTTCATTTTCCTTCAAAAGTACAACAGAATATACAGACTATTTAGAAAGGTATTTTTTCCTAGAGCTTTAAATAGCTGACAAAAGGGACAGAAGAGCAAAAGTAATGAAGTTATTCCACTGACACCTAAATTAGCTATTCACGTATTTTATATTAGCAGAAATTTGAGGGAGAAATAGAAATCATAAAGATGTTTTTGGAGAAAGAGCATAGAGGGATTAAGCGTAAACTCTTAAGAAGCCTTGATTACCCTTTAATGCAAATATATTAATAATGAGAACAAAGGAAAGGAAATTCTAACTGCTTTTCTAGGTTGACCACATGGTATCAGCTTTATAGCTCTCTGGTGTTTCCACATTTCCCAGCAATGTGGGATGAAGGAGGGTTCTTACTTCCTTTGCCATTTCTGCCAAGGAGAGCTGCTTTGCCTTTGTCTTCTCTCAGCTGAGTTGTAGTGGTACTGTGCATTTCTTTTTTATTCTTCTGCTTAAATTTGAATTCTGGCCAAGGAGAGAGAGAGGAGAGCAGTGGCACTTTGCTCGGTATTTTACCTGCTTGCATCTTTTCCTCTGTCACCCTAACTACCTGAAGATATATATGCATCTCTGAAAGGAAAATGATCTAATCCCACAGTTCAGCATGAAGAGAGCTGGCAGGTAAATAAATGACTGACAGATTTCTAACGTTCTTTTATGTGGTGGATTCTTTGCCCTACAATCTTAGAGGTCTGGAAGTGGACCGTTGCCAAGTACTACCTTTCAGAACTCCTTTGGTTAAATTTCTTGTTTAATCAGATGAAGTGATACACTGTGCTGAGCAAACACTGATGAGTTATCCGCTAGTAATCTGTTTCCTACAACAGAGGAGATCTCTCCTATGTCTCTGTATTCATGGAGTTCTTTGGGTTTGAATCAACACAGCTGAAATAAGAGAAAAAAAGGTAGAGGTTTCTAGTCACAAGAACTCCAACACAGAAGTATTCTTTTGTAATCATTCATTGGGGTCTTGGGAGGCTTATATTATGGGGATTTTTATATGTTTTGTGCACTGCGTTTGAAATACTTTATAGGTGCAGCAGCACTGAAAAAGTCTAATCTGTTTTTTCCCAAACTGCCTTCTTTCCTGGGCCAATGAGATACTTTATACTAAAAAGCAACACCTGATTCTTATTGGGTTCTTGTTTTTAAAGATTTAGACTTTTAAATCAGAACAGTCCATTTTTAATACATGGTTTGATAGCACAATTTACTGAATTTCATGCAGTTATGCATAGCAGAATGCCTTTTAAATGGTTAAATAATTATATGACTTGATAGTATGACTTTACACCAGTGTAACCTGATTGAAGTCTCTAATCAGTGGTGAAAAACTATTGAGAACTAACTTGCAATGTCTTGGTTCTTGTTCATCGAAAAAGACTGATGATAAAAGGCTTTAAGGATAACTGAAATGCCTCATGTATATCTTTATAACTGTCCATACTGAAAAACACTACTTGCTGACTTTTTCTGAGCAATCCATACTGTTTCAGATCAGTGTCCGGTTCTTTTTTGGCTATTTCCTTTCCTTTTTGATGCCAGTAAACTCTCAACTATTTTTTTTCTCCTGTAGATCATTGTTAAAAATACTACCAAGCATAGTTGGAAGACATTTCTCCCTCCGCCCCCCCATATTTCTGAAAAAACAAAACCAAACACTCATAGTACATCTTGCACAGTATTGCCGCTATTGTTTGCATCTGCAGTCAAATAACAGTTAATAACAGCCATAAAATTTGGCTGTTTATCTCTTACTTCTCCCCCATTCTCTTTACATACTCTTTTTTTGAATCCATTAATAGAAATGTTGCTGGACTAATTGTTTTTCTCCTTTCCCATGCTTTTCTGTTTTGCAGTCTATTCTGCCTAACAAATAAATAAAGCATTAACTATTATCTGGTATCTTACAGACCTCCAACAGTCCACAGGCCACAAGTTGCAAGATACTGCACTAAAGTACTTAAGAAATGTGTCAATCAATTTCTAACCCATTAGCAATTATCTTTAAGAACTCCCACAGGACCAGAGAAGATGGACCAGTGTATGGCTCCTTGCTGAGAAAACCTTTGTGAAGAGAACAGTATACATATTAATTCTGAAGCCCATAAATATACCAGGGCAAGTACTGAATAATCTGTAAGCACTTAGCAAGTAACAAGGTGATAATAGAATAAACATATTGCCAGGCATTTGTATCAATGCATATTGTAAGACCTTAGCACCTTCTATGAGGTGGTAACTGACACAGAAAATCAGGAATTTAGAATCTTTTTAAAACCTTCTGATAGGCATTTTTACACCGAGTTGTATGACTGATAGGAAATTGTGGTAGACATGACCATATTGCAACAGGGTGGCTATAGACAAGTTGGCAAAAATATATTTTAAAAGATGTAGTACTTATTTACAAATTTTGAAGGAGGAATCATGTGTCCGAAGTCCTATACCATTCAGTATTTCATTAATAATTCATTTTCATTGTAAGTGGAATCTTGGAATAAATCAATGAATGTGGGAATGGGAGAGGCTGTGCTGGTATCCTGTCTTGAAAGGGATCAATGAACAGCACTGAGAAACATCAGAGAGTTTGGTCTTGCAGCAGACTTCAGGAAGCAGTGTCAAGTTTTAAGTACAACATGTTACAAAACTAGAGACCAAGAGAGAACAACAAATAAAACTATGAGTTTTAACAAAATAAAAGAAAGAAAAAGCTGATGTTGGTGGTGGATAAGTTTTATTGAGCTAAGGAAGGGCATGCTGGGAATTAACCATTTATGGACTTAAATCTTCCATTTATGAACTTACAAAGGTTTCTTGTTCTACATGTCTTTTGAAGACAGAATGAGAAATAGTCATTTGAATTCCTATCAGAAAAGACTTTTTTTGGAGGGACTGTCATTCTAGAGTACAGTTGAGCACCAAGGGATGAAAGCTGTAAAATTCTTATCATTAAAATGAACACATATTAGACAGACACCTGACTAGGACAATCCAGATGTATTGTGTTTTGCCATAGGATGAGAGAAGGGACCACAGGAGTTCTTCAAGTCATTTTTCCAACCTGTGATTTACATGTTTCACCAATCAGAAAGATAATCTACTAAGAATTTTTAACTCCCTCTGAATGTTTATGGTGACTAGCTAAAATGTGTGTTGTCTGCTTGTCCCATATGTATTTAGTTAGGAGAAAACCACTTACATTGTCTGTCATATTGTAAGTATAGAGGATCAGAAAATTCTGCCTTCTACAAACCATGTTTAATTTAACCACGTTGCTGAGATCTTGCCATAACTTATCAGTTTTAAATGGAATGTAATTTATAAGGATAACTAAATTTTACTGTGGAGTTGAACTGGTGTCTACTTTAGTACTCTGACCACCTCTTCTGAAAAGAATTTACCATTATTAGTGCCCACTGAGTAAACATCAACAAGGTTTCTTTGTGTGGATAATAGTTTTCTGAAAAAAATTCACAACACCAATTTCTTTTGGATCTTTTTCAACCATTCAGTATACTGGAATTTGCTGAAATTCATTTGTGTCCAGTTTGTGTCCAGCTGCTAGGTCATCTGGCATTACAGCTTCATGTCATGTCTGGGAATTAAATAACTAATTAGACAAAATTAAATTGGATTAATTTAAAGATTAGACATGTAGTCTGTTTCACCTGATTATGATATGTCTGCTATATTAGCTGCAAACATGATCAAAGTTCTTATACTTACTTAATTAAGACTGCAATTTTCCACTTATATTCACAAAAATTTGTTGTGCTTATCCCAAAATGGTCACTTTTTTTTTTCATATTGCATGAAAGATTTAAGTCCATTATGTTATATATATAAATAAGTATATCTAGGTACTTCCACTGACTATGTAACTCGTTATTTGGATGTGAAATGGAGTGGAGACAGTCTTTTCATTTCTAAATCAATCATTTCTTTGTCATTCAGATCTTTTCTGAATATTTGTCTGTCCTGTAATCACTTGTCATGGTTTAACCACAACCGACAGCTAAGCCCCACACAGTAGCTTGCTCACTTCCCCTCTAGTGGGATGGAGAAGAGAATCAGAAAAGTAAAAGTGCAGAAACTTGTGGGTTGAGATGAAGTTTAGTAGGCAAAGCAAGAGCCACGCACATAAGCAAAGCAAAACAAAGAATTCATTCACCACTTCCCATCAGCAGGCAGGTGTTCAGTCATCCCAGGAAAGCAAGGCTCCATTACGGGTAGTGGTTCCTTGGGAAGACAAACACCGTTAACTCTGAATGTGCTCCCTTCCTTCTTCTTGCCCCAGCTTTACATGCTGACCATAATGCCATACGGTATGGGATATCCTTTTGGTCAGTTGGGGTCAGCTGTCCCAGCGGTGTCCCCTCTCAACTCCCTGTGTCCCCCCAGCCCACTTGCTGGTGTGTGTGTGTGGGGGGGGGGGGGGGGGGGGGGGGGGGGGGGGGGGGGGGGGGGGGAGAAGCAGAAAAGGTCTTGACTCTGTGTAAGCACTGCAATAGCAATAATGAAAACATCCCTGAATTATCAACACTGTTTTCAACACTGTTCCAAAACACAGACCCATACTAACTACTATGAAGAAAATTTTCTCTATCCCAGCGAAAGCTAGCACATAGCTATAATTTGTTATATGATATGCAATCAAATCAAATACTAATGAAAAATACTTTGCATTTTCTTCTGGTTTTTTTAATGTATCTTGGGTTTTCTTCTTTTTCTGGCTGTTTTTCATCTATTGTTATGATTATACTTTATAATTTATAGAATGCATTAGAGAGTAAGCCTATCATATATCATATTCCAGTGATCCTGCTCCAGTAGGTGCAATCTCTGAAATGTATTTCATTCGCATTGCAATGATCTCTGAATAAGCACACTATTTGCAAATAAAATATTTTAATCACAGAATCATATGAACATGTAGTAGTTTAGACTGGAGCGGACTTCAGCAGGTCTTTAGTCCAGCCTCCTGGTTAAATCCATGTAGACCGTTCCCATTCACCTTCTTCAGCTTTATGTGTACGATGAGGGTTGTGAGGAGGAATAGCTTCTTGATTTTCCCAAAGACCAAACTGGAGCTGAGCAACCTGTAGCTCCGCAGATTGTCCCTCCTGCTTTATTTGGAGATGGGTGCAGTAATGGCCTTTCTCCAGCCAACAGGGACCTTGCATGATCTTGACAACCTTTCAAAAACTACATAAGTGGCCCAACAATGATATTAGCCAAACAAATTAGATTTTGACCGCTTAAAGGGTGGGATTCAGCTCCAGATGAAGTCTCCTAAATTTAGGTATCAACAGTAGGTGTCTATATACAAGCTAGATATTTAAGCTTCTTTTCTAGAAGCACTTTAAATCTTGACTATTGACAGGCAGGTGACTTGCTCCTTGGGTGCCACTGAGTGTTTTGACTACTGCTTCAGTTACTAGAATAGAAGTTTAGATATTTAGTTCAAAAGTAGAAACTTCCATATAAAAATAAATCTTTAGTTGTCTTCATTGCAAACAGCATTCTAGTGCTGGTGTCAGTGAAAGACAACAGAGGCATTAGAGTGTCATAGTGAATCTTTCATAGGATAATTAAAATAAAGAAACTTGTTTGAGTAAAATAATTAAAAAATGATTGGGGCTTTTATTGATGAGAAAATATCTGTCTTAAATTGTTTTGTTTAAAAAATCATTTTTAAGTGTTCAAGACTTTTATATAAAGCACAGAAGCACGTGCAAAACCATAATTTCAGTTCCACTGGGAGGCATGAAAAATTTCTCTATCTCCACTCAAATATAGGGTCCTTACATCTCAAAGATTATTATTAATAAAGATGTGTCATTCATTGTTTCAGATCTGTCTTTAGTAATTATCCCCTGGCTCCTATTCCCTTGCATAACAGTTTAATACGGGACACTCCATTCCAATCTGCAAATCCGGAGCAGTTTCATTACTGTTTCCCACATTCAGTCAGAACGTGTCTATGGAATACTAATTTTACATCACCTTTGCTATACCTTCTACTCTTAAGGTCATATTCAATTGGAAAAAAAAATTTTATTGTATAGCTGGGAGAACCTCAGTACCTGGACCTCTGTGGGCTTAGTGATGTATAAACAGAAGAGAAGAAGCTGGTCTCTCTCTCTCTCTCAAAGTTTATAATCTAAGTAATGGAAAAGGATAGGGAATTGTAGCAACATAACATACATAAACAGAGTAAATGTGTTTGCCAAGGGCATGAAAACTAGTAATAAATCCTTTTTTTTCCAGGGAGCTGGAAGTCCACGAGGAAGAGTGTAAGGACAAAAACTGAGCAAGTAACAAAATGAGCAGTCAGGTAAGGTAAGCAACTGAAAAATTATTTAGCTTTTTCATTAGTGTTCACAATTTGCAAACAGAAGCTTACACAGACTCTCATTTGAATCTTTCTCTACAGGGGTGGTGTTTCAAATTGAACAGCAAGCAGAACTTAGCAAAAAATGAACAGTATCAAGTTGCCACTGATATTCACTTAGGATTAGGAAAAAAAAAATCTTGTTTAAAACTGTATTGGTATTATGGGACTGGAGGATAACAAAGGTGATGCCAGTTTTACCAATGGTGTCCATGAGGAATCCCGATATCTATGAACAATTAAGTCTTATGTCTGTAGCTACCCTATTGGTTAAAAAAGTGTAAGAATAGATAGGATTAGTGGATAAATGTGAAATTCAAGGAAACAGTCTTCCCCCTCTGTAAAGGAATATCATACTTGACAAACTCATTAGTTTCTTTGTGGGAGTCAAGACAGACAAAAGAGACATGGTTTACTCAGATTTCCAAAATACGTTTGACAAGGTTCCCCACCAGGTGTTCTACAAGAAAATATACTACTGTGGGATAAAAGATAAGGCCATTGCATGGAAACATGCCTCTTCAAAAGGAGAGAAAGCAGGAGGTAATGGTTTATTTTCCCAGTGGAGAGTGGTTACTAATGAAGAAAGGGGTCTGTGCTGGTGCCTGTGCAATTCATAAACACCCTAGGAAAAGGGGAGACAGTGAGGTGATAAAGTCTGCTAATAGCACTGAATGTCCGTGTAGAACAATTCAAAGTATATCTATCTAAAGTAGTTCCTTTAGGGAAAAAATAATCCAAATCTTCCATACACATTGATGGCTCTAAACGAGCAATTAGAACTCAAGAAAGACATCTTGACTTGTAGTAAGTAACTGTGTGATAACATCAGCTCTGTGATCAGTAACAAAGCAAACCCAAACACTTTAGGAATGATTAGGAAAAGAGCAGAGGGTTGCCTTAAAAAGAGAAGACATCCTGTTGCACTATGCAAATCTATTTGCCCTCCTCTTGAATAATACATAGATATCTGACTTATCCTATTAAGGAAAGGATGTAGTAGTTTTAGAAAGAAAAGGCACAGAGAAAAGTGACAGGAATTATTTACTTCCAGACAGTAAGGAACCATTCCCCAAGCAAAGGAACCACTAAAGAGAAAGACATTCTTCAGTCTGCTAAATTAATGTGGGGAGGAAATGGACAAGGAGATGCAACAAGAGATCTACAAAATCATAAATGACATGGAGGGTATGAATGGAAAAAGATTTGTCACTGCCTCTTCAAATATAAAAGTTAGGGAGCGTCAGAAAAAACTGACAGTGGAGCTATCTGGCACGAGTTACTCTGAATGTCAATAAGCACCAAAGGCTTCTGAAAGCAACTCTAAACTTACAGAGATATTAATGTGAAGATAATCTATTGAATGATATTATACACAAAGACACACCACCTTGCTCATAAAGTTCATGGTCTGCAAATATCTGGGAGAGTATTGGAGACCATTCCAGCAAAAACATTCCTCTTTTCACTAATCTTTTCCTCATACTTCCACCTACACATCTATTATTAGCCTTCATCACAGACCAGATACCAGATTTGACAAGCTTTTGATTTGATGACTCTTCCAATACTTCCTAACAGTCTGTGTATTTTCAAATACGATTTCCAACTGTTTGTGAAATAATAGGTTATTCCATTTGTCTACCCATTTCCTAAGCCTCTTCTGGTATTACAAGCCCCTTAAAGAAAACATAAAATCATTACTACTGAAACTTTTAGGTGATACTACAGAATGTTTTGATAAAAATAGTAAGTCATTATTTATACATACTGACTTGGATAGATTATAAGCAGAAAATAAATATAAGGAACTCCTACATGATGAAGTTCTGTGTTTCAGAATAGGGTTTCAATAAATTCTTTATCATTAGTACGTCTTTCTGTAGCAATCAGAAATTACAAGATTATTAAAAAAAGTATTTGATGAGATATCTTGGTCTCTATATGCAGATGGTCAGGCAACATTATACCCTTAAAATGCTTAGATCAATGAGTAATTAGCTCAGTTCTACACCCTCTGACTTTGGGGTCATGGTTCTGAGACTCATCACGAAGTCTAGACAAAAGTAGAGTCTACTGAATCATTCTAATAGTTTTCTCTGCTCTTTATGTCATGCCTGTTGCCATGAGACTGAACACACAAATAATGAAAAAATACTCCTCCTTTCAGCCTGGGCACTTTATACAGAATCCTTACATTTCAGCATCCTCATTGATTCCCAGATCCTTTGCTTTTTTGCTTATTAGGTGGTTCATCAAAAATCCTCTTTGGCTTAAAGGTTTGGGAATCACAATGCCTTTAATGTTGTGCTGTGTATCTCTGACCAAATAAATATCAGAGTACATCTCATCATAACTGTCTGTCAATCTCTAGACCTGAAATAACAGTATTATTCTATGCTTATGCTTTGGATTTTATTTTTTACTACACTTATTGCTTTCTTTTTATCTGTTTTCTTAAGTGATGGATTCAACTGTGCTCCTGATGTGCTTTTCTTCTTGAGTTTACTAAAAGAAGGACACAAGATGTCAGATAATTTCTGCATCTACTTTACCTCTTTAGTTGAATTCTGTATTAATAAATTATTTGCAAGTCTTCTACATTTGTATTAGAATGCTTCTGTTGTTGCTCTGCATTGAAAACTGCTTTGATCTTTCCAGTGTGTTTACCATTTCACCTTTCTGTTTTCTCCCATGAAATACACCTGCTCTCTTTAGCACTCACCTAATACCACAAAAGACTCTAAAAAAGGACCTAGTACAGTTACTAGGAGAAGCAGCCTGTGATGGAGCTTCCATGCAAACAGAAGACACAAGAAGACCAAGTTTATTTGTGTTATATCCTTGGCATAAGACTAAATTTCTATAAGACTGTGGTTTGTTGGAGCTAAATTATCTGTTATGGCTACAATGTACTGTAGCTACGAAGGTTAAAAGGCCAAAGGATGCTAGTAGTCCAAACACTTTTGACATGTAAATGTAGCTTATGATAAAGATATACATCAGTATAAAAGTAAGTCTTGTTTTGAAAGGAATGGTGTTGTATGCTATTGCTTTTTGTCCACCTTCATTCTAATAAGTGTCTCCTACTTTTGGTCTCAATGCACACTGCTTTTCAATTATATATGTGTGTATAATAAGCTGAAACTTGGAATACACTCTGCTGCTACTCTCTTATGCTAAAATAAAGTCACCAGCTGAGGTAAAAATGAACTTTCTGGTTTTGGTATTATATTAGTATTATACAATCAAGAACATTAGTGAATTAAGTCCTTCTTAGGAAACATTCAGCTTTGAGCTTTGCTGGGTACAAAAAAGCTCTTATACTCAAAAATGTCTTTTGATCACCAAATAGAAATAGCTGCAGAACTACTTTTCTTTTAATTCGCTTTAGATTCCTTTGTTCAGTGTAAAAATAAAAATATAATAAATTAAGTTTTACTAAAATGAAAATTAACTGGCCAAAATTTTGTGGTTTGCTATTTTTTTTGTGTATAGAGGCTATAAATTGCTACTAATACCATTATCTTTCCCTATGCAAAGCTGGGAAATGGATACAAAAGCTGCAATACAGTGAAGCAGTGAACTTGTTATTTTCAAGTAACATAGTATGTCATCTTCTGGAAATCATTCTGAAAACCACAATTCATGTATGATCCCTTGCTGTCTGATTTACAGTGCCACCATAACTCCTAGTAAAGTGCTTGCCAGTTTTTTCAAGGAAAAAAAATAATCTAAAATTAAAAGTTTTAAAACAGTGCATTATTTCCCACCCTTATTTGTAGGGGAGAGGGAAAGTCGGAGCAACAGTATTTCAACTGGAAAGGTCTTTTCAATTTGGCAATATATTTGTATGAGTATACATGTAGTTTATGTGGAAACAATTCTGCTTGAACCAAATATAAAACAGAATGTATAATTGTGTCCACTTTTGTAGAAATGGAATATCTGTAATACTGACAAGCTGAAGGTCCCTTGGTGTCCATTGTGTGAAAACCTGTCGGTTGTCTTCAGGAAGTATTTGACTTAACTTCTATTGTGTAGTGTGCCATATAGAACTATAAACATTTTACTTCATGCTCATGTATGCTTAGAAATACAGTTATGTAACATTCTTGGGTTTGATTGTAAGAACGGTTGTATGCATAAAAGCTTTCTGCAAAGTGAATCTAAAACCAAGAAAATTTTGGAACAAAACCTGCATGATTGTGTGACCTCAAAGGATCTCATGCTTAGTTGAAGAAGCCCCATGAATCCGTTTCTTAGAGTGGTTTGTTGGGTGTTCGCTGAGAGAGCTTTCGATGAACCCTATCTTCTGACATATGCAGGTCAGAGTTTGCTTCTTAGCAGGCTGCAGTCATTTCTTTAATTTCAGTGAAAGACTTCTAACTTGCCATACCCTTAATTCAAGCTCTTCCTTAAGTGAGCACTTCAGCAAATATTCTAAGAACAGGCTTTGCAGAAAGAAAAAAAAAATTCCGTCCTGTCTCAGTTAGAAAAACTGCATGAATTGCAGTGAGAGTTCAAAATCTGGTGGGTATGTCCCCAGTAAAAAAGTAGAAGTGGTAAATAGGCAGCAGTGGAACATGGGCATAGCAGTTGATGATACCTTCATGTTTGATCCTGACCTCTTTACTCCTAGGCTATTCACAGGCTATTCATATCAACTGAATTTTGTCATGCATTTACTGGGTCCTTTTAATTCACCATAACAAATTGAGTAAAGCACTGGGTCTCTGAACTTCAGTTAACATCAACGGGATTTTTAGATTGTATTTTACATATGTTAAAATAAAATTACAGGGGCAATTTCTGTCTGAAATGCCTGCGGTTCATCACGTACAAATATTTGATGCTGAAGTGAGCTTCAGAAATTTCTGAACTCTTTTACATGATTGCATAAAACAGTAATTTTCCACTTACCTGGACTAAACACACACTAAAACACTAAACACCTGCCCTCAAGGCTGTGTCAAGGTTTTCTTCAAGAAATTCTCTTTGAAATGACACAGACCTAATGGGTAGTTTTTAGAAATATTAGAATATGTTAAGGATCGACATAATTTTAACGTAAAGTCTCTTCTCTTCGTAAAAATAAATAATGGCAAAAATTGGAGGGAAAACCGGATAAAGCAATTATGAAACTATGCACTTCTGGGAAGGTCCATCTTCACTGGCCTACACTCCATCTTAACAATTTTACCATAATAATGTGTGTTGCATCCTAGTGGGATGCTGTTTCCCTTAAGCTGTTTTCTTTTGTAGAATGTACTTTTGAAGATGTTTCCCCAGCACCTATTCCCTCAAATAGAATACACCAATACTTGGTATCTACTATCTGTATCAGTGATCAGTGAGAGAGCTGGCTCATCATCTTGAAATTTCTGTATCTCTTTTTCTCCCTTCCCTCACAAAACAGCATAACTTCTGTCCTTAAAAACAAAAACACCCAACAAACTACCCTCTCAGCTGGAGAGCAGAGTGTGTTAAAGTCTGTGTGGGTTAGAGCCAATTAATGCATGACTGTAATCTCATTGGAGATAGTAAAATACTGGTTTTATAGAATAGTTGTTGATTAAGTAAGGCAGAGTGACATTGAGGGATAGACTCTGTTCTGCAGCCTTTGCACAGAATGGCCCCTGCACACTTAAAGAACAGGTTTATCTTTGGCAACACATAGGCAAGTTCCAATTAACATTTTTGTACCTCATCACCAAACCACCTTTTCCTTCTGCTATTCAATGGTGATATCAGCTGTTCAGTGGCAATGTGACTATAATGCCATAAGCTGCATCCAAGGTATGTCTCATATTCTGGGAAAATTCAGTCCTATAAAGTGATACCAATACATATAAATTTGTAGTCTCATGTGGTAAAATAATTAGCAGTCTGTAGAGCTAATGCAGACCTGAAGAGGAGACAGCGTCCGCACATGTCACTAATTTCAATTCTGTGGTTTTCTTGATGTGTCTATGATCATAATTTTGGAGTTGAAGCTTAACTTTAAGTGTTTTGCTAGTAAACATTGTTGCAAGCAACAAGCATTTTTCCACGAGACATTAAGATCATAAATTCTTTAAATCAATTAAAGTTTATTTCCTTTGGGCTTCAAAACTTCTATATTATTTGCACATATCTGTGACAAAACAGGTGCTCAACAGGTACAATTATTGTCTCTGCAGGTATTGTACATTTAGAGAAACAGTTGAGCTATTGAAGTAGGCCTCAGGTTTAGGGTTCATTTTATCATCTCTGTTACTACATAACACTCTTCAATCCCATTCTGTACACCCCAACAAAGTAATTGTACATGTCTTCCATTAAAACTACAAAAATTGTGAAAAAGATACCTTTTTTTCCTAATTTGGAACATTTCATAGTGAATATCATCTCTGAGGAAGAATTCCAAGAAGTTTCTGGAGAAGTGGGATGAAAGTTCTGATAAAAACAACACCTCTGCACCAGAGCACCCTGTAGGTCAATGCCTTTGGTACAGATCTGGTAACCCAGGTTTCAAAACTGTGCCCTGTTTTACTGTAACAAGGATTTGAACTCATTTCAGGTGAGTGACCTACTAAGCCAGATTGGTAACTCCTGCACATAATATCCACCTCAGCCCAATGAACAGCTGCTCCCTTATTGCTGTGGATGACACTGATGATGAAAGTGCTGTAAATGACTGACAAGATAGCTACTACAGTCTCAGAAATCATCCGTAAAAAGATTAAAGGAAAATTAAAGTCATCAAGTCTTAAGCCTGACCTTACGAAAAACTTTCTCTGTGGTTTGGTTTAGATGAGGATTTACTTTATGAAAATATGCAATTATCATACTGTTTTCATAAAATAAACAGAGGAATAATTTGTGTAATAATTCCTAGGAATAATTCTTAGGAAGTAAGGAGACAGACTCAGGCGAAGTTTCAAAACAAGCAGTGAAGCTGGAGAAGGCTTAAAAGTCAACAGGCCTTAAAAACTTATAATGATAATAAAAGAAGGGCAGTAATTACCAATTAACAGCTTAAGTGTCTGACTTAGACTTTCACATACCTTATCTCTCTGGCCTTAATCTTTCTGGAAGGGTCATTGCAAAGAGTTAATATGTTTTTTGTTAAGCTCTACAATGGGAAATTTTGACCTTAAACAGAAAGCATAACTGCTATAGTTTTGTCCAAATCAAAAGTTTAACAACTTAAAAACTTAAATACCCCTTCCCTTTGAGATACACAGATCTAAGACTTTGGCAGAAATTTTTGTGTGTCTTATTGAACCATGATTCCCTGGTTTTTCCTGGGTTCTTAAAGCCTTAAAAGGAGAGAAAACAGTTTTACCAAAGTAGAGTTTTATGCTAAGGAGCCAATGGAATTGTATAGCAGTGTTCAATCAAAGTCCATGTATTAATGTAGAAGGATAGAACTTGACAGGACCTGCCAAGGAAGATATTGGTCTTGTTGCCTATTGTTGCAGGCACTGTTTCACCCATCACTTCCATCAGGTTCAGATTTTGTTTTCTTATGGCTCTGTAAATACCATACTGGCATTGTTAGTAAATGGCTGCAGGCATTACACAAATTTTCCTTATACTGATTTTGCAAGGCACCAGGGATAGACCCTATCTGACTTTTTATGAACTTAGTACAAGAATTTGCTGTGGGAATCAAGGAACAGGAACTTGGTACCTGGTGTCTCTTGTTACAATGTGGAGTTTAAGGGAGTTTAATTTTCAAAAGACTTGAAATAAGGATACAAGCCCTCAGAACAAAAGCCCCAGGGCTACAGACAACCCATTGATGGTCAATTACCAGTCACTGAACACGTACTACCATAAGAGAAGGGAAAAGCTGCTTTAAATGTAAGAAAGAGGAAAGGAAGAAGGGAGGAGTCAAGCCAAATAGCAGCTGAGGAAATGGAGTAAGGCAACTGGTGCAACCTGGGCACGTAGCACCCTCCATCATTGTGCATAGTGTAGTTCAGTAGCTAAACTGCATTTTAGTGAAAGGTAAGGAACTCAAACAATTTTACAACAAAGTAAGAACTTAGCACTTAGAGGCAAAGGTTAATACCACTGAATGATGGGGTGGTAGAAGCTGCAAGTTTGCTGAGGGTGCAAGAATCTTGGTTCCTTTCAGCTGTATCATGAACCTGACTCTCCAACAGCCTTTTGACCTGTCAGCAGGTTGTCCAGGACTGCATATGACAACCTGCATAACATTGACTTATGTGTCTCAAGGTAAGATTTCTCAGCAAAATCCGTTCATTTTTCCTCTCTAACAAACCCTCAAAGTCCTCAAAAAATAAAGCCTTATGTATGTGACAAATAAGCCTTAGTGCATGTAAATTCAATTTCACCAGTTACTTCTTCAGGTAACAGCTTGAAGGGTTGCAGAGTACCACTAATGGCACTTCTGTTTGAAGAAAAGAGAGAAAATAAATGCTCAAACCCCTTTAAATCTTCACAAAGTACTTTCGAACATTTTAAGGCTCAGTGAAACAGGAAAAAAGTTCTTCCTGTTTATGAAATTTGGATTGCCACTCAGACAGCACTACTGCATGGTTTAGATGATCAATAATATGAATCATAATGAAAGCTTATGTAATCAATTATACAAAGCATCCATAGAAAAAGAGATGTGTAGGTAGACTACACAGTGAGCAATTATTGTTACTGATCAAATATGTGATAATAATGATGTGGTTTAGAGAATTATTTAAGAGTAAAAATAATATAAAATCAATACTAATTTCCTATTCCACTAGTTTTAGATGTGTTCCTCAAAGGTAAATCTGGGAAGATATGGAAGGAAAAAGATATACACAATTTCAAATGGAGATTCTGAAGCACAGGTTTAGTATTGAAAAGGAATATATTTTGGGGAAAGATCTTCCCTTAGCCTAAATAAGTGTTGAGATGAAACAAAGAAATTTTTTTGCTACTGAATCATTTGAAAAATGAAAAAAGAGGAATCTCGTCCAAACTGTATGAAGATATAAAAGATATATTATTCAAATTTTCCAAAACAAGATGAAGCACATCTTATTGTACATCTGGAAACCATGGATATCTCACATAAAATTATTTGGGATCTTTCTGAGGTTTAGTTTGTTTGTTTGGGGGGTGATATTTTTGGGTGGGGTTTTTTTTGTTTTGGTTTGTTGCAAAATTTCCCAAACAATAGCTGAACAGAGGCCTTGCCCACAAAATAATTTTCCTTAGGATGCTACACTTCCAAACTTGGGCAGAATAAATGATTTAAAGGACTCAGTAACAAATTTAAAGCACAGTTTGAACTGAAAATATATGTAGAATGGCTGAGGGATGTTAATGAGCATTATAACAATAAATGAAATTGAATTTAGGTTTTCAGGGAATTCAAAGGAAGGAAAAATAAAAGTGAATAGTGAAGGAATAAGAAGTTGGCACTGATCAAACAGGAAAAAATGAATGAATTTATGGAGAAAATCCCTTCTAATGGATTGAAATTTATCCTAATTTCTATTTTACTGTGGAATGAAATATTCTAAACCAGTTCCATATGATTTATTAAATCATGAAGCTGTCTCTGTGACTTGTTTATGGAAGACATGTATGAGTCACTGGAAAGTGGACTAGGCAATGGGCTTAGGCAATGGGCTGTTAAAATCAATCTGGCTTTGGTAGAGAAGTGATTTAGATATACACACAAATTTCATTTATCTCCGTTTACTATGATTCAGTGATGAGCAAGGCAAAGTTGCAAAATTTCCTGATGCATTTGGAACTAAACCCAAGACTTTACATATGGTGCTAGCACAATGCATTTCTTGATGCATATTTTAACAACCTATTCTAGTCGGCTTAGGAAATACTTGTTGACATTTCCCATTTTAGTTGAAATGTTGCTGTCTTCTTCCTCTAGGCATGACATTCTTGTAGATCCAAAAATAGCATGCTAATTTTTCAAGCTTTGTTAGGTAATCTTTAATTGTGAATTTCTCCTGGTAACTTATTACTCGTTCAAGAAAGGCCGTTTTTTGTGTGCCCAGGAAACTGAACACAAATTTCTTTAGCATCTGCTGAGATGTTTCCCTAGCTGTTTATGTATTTTGCATAAGACATGCTTTCTGAAGGATCCAAAATTAAAATTAAATAAATAAATGTGGACAAAATTAGGCTTCAGTATGAATAAAAGATCTATGCTTTTTTCCTTCTCTACATTCTTACATTAATTAAAGTATCTAGTAATATCTTTATGTTGTTCTGACACATTTTCTTTTATATATTTTGATATGCCATTCACAAAAACCATAAAGCCTAAACCCAATGCACAGCACAAAGTCTCTAGTGTGAGGTATCAAAACATTCAGAGGCATGATGTCAACTACTGAGGAAGCAAAAACTGTTCCTGTTTCAGAGTGTAGTTCAGAGATAATTATGAATGGGTTTAAAAATATCAGCCTCTGCTCCATTAATGAGGATGCTGAGACTGGAGCTGTCAGAAATGGTAGCACTCCTTTCCTTGTTCTTTTATTAACTTATATCCTAAACCAGACACCCCGACACTTTGTTTATTTAAGTATTGCAAGCTCCAGTTTCAATGTGTCTTAGATCTCCTGAAACCGCACTTTGTTTACAAGAGCTGAAATTTGTGCTGCTGAAGTTGTCTTAAAAGCAACATATTCGAATGCTTCTCCTGATAGCTCATGTTTCAACAGCCACAAGCAGTAAGCAAATAAAACAAATATATGAATGGAAAACTAAACCAGCTTTCTATATTCAGACCGGTAAAGGTCTAAGTGGTCATCTAGGAGTCATCAGAATTCCATTAGCATGAAAATAATCCCATGACTTTACCACTGCAATAACTTGTCTATGGTGAGAGTGAATTTGTGAAAGTCCTAAATGTTTTGGCTTTCTACATTACACGTAGTGACTGATTGTGTTGATCACCATCTGGCAGCCTCAAACATCAAATGTTTTAAGTCATTCACTGTTTTGTTGGCTTCAGATGCACTAGCAACTGCAACAAGTTACATGAATTTAATACATATCTGAACAATAGATATGAATGAAAATATTGTTGGGTGAGTATCTTCTTTCTTCTTTAAGGAATAAAAAAGACTAAATCTCAATATCATCTGTCAGACTTGACTTCAGTGTAAGAACAGCCCTCATCATAAGATACCACAAGATTTTTCTTCTCAGTAGTCAGAAATTTATTGTCATTCCTCTCATCCAAGCACTATTCTCATGCTGAGAAAAAGTCCTTTTTTGTGACAATATCATGAGAAAGCCCAGCACCTCTTTATATCCATCCGATTGTTATTTTTTTCCAGTGAGGGGTGTTAGGCAACAGTTTACATAAAGTGCTATTCTTTTTCTCCAAAATCCATTGTCATTTGTGCAGTTAAGTGTCCAGTTAAATAAAGGACCTACACATATACTGGATAAAAATATACTAGAGGACTCTGTTCCAAAGACGTTGTTTTCTGAGCAATTCTTAAGTGAGACGTTCAGGATCACACCCATTAAGTGTTGGCAAAATTTTGTTATAAGGACAGGTGTTCTACTGAAGTCTGAAAATGTTTTTTTCAATGCCAGAAAATGGTCAGATGATAACAGCTTCCACTGGCTGGAGACTTGAGCCATTATTTCCACGTGAAATGGTATCAACCACTCATCTTGAAGATAGAACTGCAGTTTCCAGCAAGAAATCCACTTACTTCAAACCCACAAGGGAGTCCATACAACTGGTATTTCTATCAGTGTCTTCAAAAAGCCAATTATCCATCAAAAAATCCCAAACAAACTAAAACACCATCCCCCCGCCCCCAAACACATTAGAACAGTAAATATAATATTTGTTTTCTTACATCAAATTGAAAGAAGCTTTTCAATAACTAATCAGACCTCCAGACTTTCATTTTTTACCAGATTTAGTATATTAGTTGATTGTTGCTTAAAGGAACTGAAATCCTAAACAATTATTTTGCCTTTTTTAATTTATTTTCAATCTGAAAAAAGTAACTTTTCTGGGGCAGAGGTAAAAAATGTTAATTGGTGAAGACATTAGTCAGGTATGACTATTTCAGAATAACATAAAAAAACATTTTAAAAGATTGGTTTCTTTGGTTGTTTTGTTTGAGTTTTGGGGTTTTGGGGGTTTTTTTTGTGTTGGATTTTTTTTTAATTAACATGACCTCCTATCCTTTCATTTAGTTTGCTTATTGTCAGACTTGCCTGTTGACAATTCTGACTTCTTTAATTTTAATTGTTGGTATTTATCATATTATATTTTCACAAGAGATTGAAAGTATTCTTCCCTTCTAACCAGAATAGGATGAATGACTGTTCACTATTATGGCATTATTGTTTCCTCCATGCTCTGCCCACATTCAGCCTACTCATAACTGATGAACGAAAGACTATCTTTTGCCCTCTGGAACTGAAACAAGGAAATTTAACAACTCAGTGAGGAAAAAAAAGTGGAAAAAAAAAAAAAATCCCTTAATTCACTTGTCCTTTACTCCATTTTGTCCTCCCTTCTGAACCTTATAATCCATGGTCATCAGGTTTCTAGAAAATCATTAACACTGTGATTTTGATACATCTCCATCGTGGAGTCTCACACTGAGAAAGAAGTGTGATTGATGGGGGATTTTGGCTAGTGTGCTGTTCTGAACTGCTTAAACAGCCCAGGGGAGCTGAAGACCAATAAATACTAGCTAGGCACCCGTGAGGGGTCAGTCCTTTGACAGCCATGAACTCTCCAGACTCTTTGTGCAAGAAGCTGCATAGAGAGACCAGAGCATCCTGCTAAAGCATTTAAGAGAATTTCTGGTACATACTTCAGGATTTGAAATCTTTGTGCATTGTAATAAGTGAAAAAGAAGTAAACAAAACCATTGGATGATAAGACATGTTGATACAGAATCATCTTTTATTGATGTTTCTTTCTTCTCTAAAAAGGATCTATTTAAGGACAACAGGGCTGGCAGAGAGGGTGTTTTGAAACATTTTTATATGGTTCTTCAAAGCTGATGACAACAAGAAAAGCTCTTCTCATTTGACTGACACTTTTTCCGAAATCAGTAAATATAAAGCTTGCACCTACTTAACACCTTGACAAATTCAGCAACGTATCTCTTAATCTGGCTATACATCCCATCATGATTGCTGTAACTAAACTCCATACAGAAACAAAAGCAGGTTATGTAAGGTTTAAATAATTCCCTTTTTTTGGTTGAGTTTTTCTTTTTGGTTGTTTTTTTTAAAGTTCTGTAGGGGAAGTTTAGTGCTAATGGAAGTCTGAGCTTTTGTTTAAGAATCTTACCAGTAAGAAATGTTCAGATCAGCCCATTTCACATTATTTTTCTTAATAGCTTCTACTTACTTCGGTAGGGCGTCATTATTTATCTTGGTCAATGACTGTGACATACAACTAGTCTCGGAGGCACCAAATGGCTAAGCTAAAGGCTAAAGGTTCGGCTCTGGAGGGAGCAGAAAATCAACATGAGTGCTGCAGATGGCTCATTCATGGCACTAATTACCTTTTGAAAAAGATATCACCGAAGGCAAAATGGAAACTAAAGCAAGGAGATTTTAAATAGAATCTTACATTAGTCTTCTTCTGAGAAGACAAATGACTTTTTGTGTGCATCAGGGCCCATAGCAACAGCAGTAACAAACAGGCTGGATATAGCGCATTTCTGATTCTAGGTATGCTTTTGTTCAGGTGGGTCTGTGTCTAGGTCATTTTGGACAGGGTCTTTGATAGTGGCACAGAAAAGGACTGAAACAGAGGACTCTCTGTGCCTGCTGAACTACCATGGGAGGTTAATTGCAGCTTAGGGCTGTGCTATATTACTTCTGGGTTCCCTTTGGCAGCTGCTATTAAATGAATACAAATGGATCAGGTTCTGACAGAATAAGCTACCAACACGTTGTGGAATTAACTATAGCATTTCATAACAGATCCGCTCCCTGAGGTAGAGCTCCCTAAATGGCTCCTAACTCCTATATGTTAAAAAGTATCTCAAAATGGTATTGATGGAATTATTGTTTGTTTTATGAGTGGTAAGTTTTATAGGGTTTCAGACAAGAGGCAGCTTTTTGGTCTGTACTGGGTAAACACTTCCTAGTGACAGTATTATCGTATAATCATTGGATACGTACTGTGTTGCAAAGATACTGATCACCTTGTTCTATAATTGGAACTGAGCTGAGTTTTATATCTCTGCAGGAAGCAAAGTATGCTCTCATTTCTGTGAAATTTTCTACTAATTGGGGCTTAAAATGGTGCTTTCTTTGATGCCTATTTGCCAAATGATTTACTTCACATAGAAAATGTCCATTTTTGGTTTTAGAGTTACTATAACCTACTGAGAAGAGGTCCCCACATATCATACATTTTACTAAAATATTATCAGCAATGGAATCTGAATGGAATAATTTGAACAAAGTATCACTATTAAGAGAAGTATAACTGAATTACTGAATTCGTTTGCCTAAGCAGGGCTAATTAGGATGGACAAATCACTGCTCTAAAATGACTGTACTGCTCAAGCTAATATCTCTGCAGAGACCTGGTATCTCACTCAGAGCTTGCTTGGGAACCTCTCATATTGGTGGATTGCACTATGTCCAAAAAAAATATCTCGGCACCTTTAAAGACTGTAATGAACCATATTCTCATTCATAGTGCTGTTCATTAAACACAAATTGAGTTGCAAAAAGAGATCATAAAACCTACATCTATGAATAAAAGAGCTTTGAGGAGTAAAATCAGGACCTGATTGACCATTATCATCTTGGTCCCTCACACTATTTTGGACTGCTTCAGCTCTGTGAGACAAATCTGCTGTAAAGGAGGCTAAACCTAAGCAATGAAGATGCAAGCATTGCATGTGCCTTGGTCTAAGAACTGGAAAAGAACCCTAGTTGTCCTAGGTCAGAAATATCCACATAGCCTCTAACGATTTCTGTTGGCATTTGGGTCCCTAATCACTCAAACTGTGGGAAATTGTCAACCGATGCAAAGGTAGGGCACTTAATTTTATTGGTACTTGTCTTTGAAGAAAGATGTGGTGAGCAAATCCTTGGTAACTCATGTGCATCTCTATATTGCATATAACCTGATGAAGGTGAAGATATTTCCCTTTAATTATGTTATATTCTGTAATTATTTTATTTTGTTTAAAGCAGAAAGTAATTTAGACAGAATGCATATGGTTTCTTTTACTACATGGAGAAGTACACCATATGGGAACCTCTCAGAACAGGTTCTTTGAAACTACCTTACATTCATAATTTTAGTAATAAACCAAATTCATTTGCTCTAGTGAATAACTAGAGGTAACATGACTTAATGTTGTCTTCAAGTTAAAATTCCAGTTAAGTCTCATTATGGATTTTCCACTTAAGCAGTTAAGTAAATTACATTGCTAAGTTACCATTACTAATATGGTCTCCTGTGCATTATGCCGTATTTTTGTTTACCTACTTGTTTGATTTTCTCAAGCTGTGTAAATTTCATCCCCTTAAGATTTAGATATCTTAATTTACAGATACATGAAATAGCATTCAGTTCAAGAATAGACACTTCATTTAAGTATTCATATGTAAGTGTCTTCATGCACACCGAATATCTAAGCTCTCATTTCAGTCACTGGAGAGCTGGTCAGTACAATCAATAAAACCTAGACAATGATTTGGACATAAATTTTAATTCTAGAACTAGAAATTCCACTTAAGAGGAGAGGAAAAAAAAAGACTATGGGGGTGGTCAGACACTGGAGCATGTAAGTTGTAGAGTGCCACCTTAAAGTTATTCAAAACCTAACTGGACATGGTCCTGAGCATCCTGTACTAGGTGACCCTCATGCACAGGGGGTTGGGCTAGATGATCTCCAGACATCCCTTCCCAACTCACCTGTTCTGCAGTTTTGTGATTCTGCAAGTAACCTTGCCAGAAAGCATCAGTATCCTCTCTCCCTGTTGTTGAATTCATAAGGGCAGAGAGGAGGCAGCACTGGGAGAATAAAACAGGAACCTTGTGTTACAGGCATTTATATGGGAATACTGAGGGTTTGTTCTTCTGCCCCTAACACATTTTACGTGATGATTCTTAAAAGCACCATGTTTCCTGGAATGGGCCTAATATGAAGCCACATAAGGAATTTACACTCCAGTCCCAACCTGTTATGTCACCATCTCTACACTTGTCATGGCACCATCACACAACTCATGGAGCAAGTGTTCACTGTTACATCGTTGAGCATGACCATGTTTCAGACACTGTCTCTATCCTATGTATGCATGCTAACATTTGAAGGACACCTGGAAAAATCAGGACTGGGGAGATGGGTGTAAGCCATATGAATTATATAGTGCATAGGCCACAGATAGTACAGTTCTGCTTTAAAATAAATGCAGAAATACTCTTGGCAGTAGGCACCACAATGACTTCCGTCATCTCTTTGCTAAAGATAGGGCCAAAGGTTAGAAAGCCAAAGAAGTCTTTTTTTAGGAGGGAGGGAGAATTACTACAGCCGATTTTGGAATCAAGGCTACAACTGTAAAAGAAGAGGTTCAAGTCTCTCGCAGGGATATGTAAAATCTTCATCTTGTAATCATGTAAGGAATTGCAAGAGTCCTAATCCACCTATTGCTTGATGTACATTTGGTTCATACTTCTTTTTTCTTTTTTTTTTTTTTAATTTTTTGGGGTTTTTTTGTTTTGTTATACATGAAACTGGTTTTGGGGGGTTAAATTCTTTAACCTGTGGCAATTATAGCTTTGACCTGCATCAAGAGAGGCAACTCTGCATTGAACACTCTCAGCTTTTAATACTGTTCATTAAGATACACTTTTAATATGATATAAAAATGGACATATTTTAGTAAATGCTAACTGACATGTCATAGGGAAATGCCTATCAGCTTCTGAAAGAACTGCAAAAGTGCAGAGAATGCAGCTGAGCATCCTGCCTTTTTCTCTGTTTGATACTGCAGCAGCAATTGAATCTAAGCCACTCTCTTATTCGCATCTTGAATACTGCCAGCATCAGTATCTCAGAAGAGGAGAAAGGTGTGTTCTTTTCAGGTCTAATTTTGGAATCCTAACAGGCTAAAGTTGTTGCAAAGGATCGCACTGCTTGCTTTTTTCTTAAAGGGAAGAAGTCTGAAGTTAAGCCTGTAAAACTCTGATCTGAACTCCCAATCTGTTGCTAAAAAGGCAGGAAAAAAAAAAATGTTGCAGGGTGCATCTGTGTCAGAATTTTAGGTCAGACCAATAGAGTGCTTTTGAAGGAAATCTCCTGATGGTGCCCGTTTATAATGTTTGGATTTGTATCTCCAAGTGATTTTTGAGCTAATAAATCGGATTTATTTATAAGACTACCCTAGAAGATTCACTCTGGGATTACACCTACCTCCAACAACTACCAGGCATTTAGTGCATAGTATGAGAGAGGAGCTAGTCTGAAACAAAATGGAGTCAGTACTGAGTCCTCAGAAAACTTTTGAACTGCTCTGACTGCATTACACTACTTACTAGTGTAGATGTTGCCCCTTCTAAAAAAGGGGACTTAATTGTGTCACAGCCTCATTACCACCTACACAGTAATCTGCCACATACAGTTATGTTAACGACAGCTGGAATGCCACTTGACAGTTGTGGGATTTTTTGAGGTTTTGCCTTCCCCACACCCACACCCCACCCCAGGCAAAAAGACATCTGCCAGTGAGATTCTGCAAAGTAGGAACAAAAGTATGTTCAGGAGAGAAATCTGAAAAACGTGGACAGACAAGCTTTTAAGTTGTGTCATAAAAACTTAGGTATGATTAATCAGGACAGATTGTCATTAGTATAAAATTTCCATTACTTTCAGTATAAAAAGGACTGAGGAATTAATGATTTCATGACCACTGAAAATTAATTTTTGGCCACCTGGACTGGAATAGACTTTGTGAGCGGTTTTTTTCATTCTGTATTTTAAACTGATTTCTTCACCAGGAAATAATAAGTTGTTTGTCTACAAATATAAATTTTTGTTATTGAAGGATATTCTGATGTTTCATATTTATTTTTCATTTCAACTCAAAGTGGAAATTCAAGAAGCATTTGTGAAATGAAAAATTCTGTGATACTCTAATGGAAGTTATAACTTAGAAAATCAGTGACTTTTCTCTTGAATATTATACTATTTTTTAAATGGTTCAAAAGAACAGTGGGTCTTTTAAATTAATATTTTGAATTAATCTAGGTTTTATTTTCATTTTCATAACTGGCAAACAAAAGATTATTCAAAAATTATTTTCCTCAGTAAATATTTCTGTAAAATGGAAATTTCTGATAGCAAAAACACATTACAAGTTTGATTTGGTTTGGTTTAGTGCAATGTAGACCTGTTAAAAATCTGTGGTTCACACTGTCATGAAGGTATTTTTTCTTCTGTTTATTCTTTGAAAATAGAACAGCACAAAGTTTTTATTAATTGTGTCTGAGTTTTATTCTTTGGTTCAGGATACAGTATTAGAACATCAGTATCCAAAATCTAGCATGCGTTTTTCAGTTTTCAGGCTAAAAATAAATAACTTAAAATGATCTAATTCACTGTCTAGCTGCACAGCACAGCTGGTCAAACAATCTCAGCCACCAGTCTCTGCTTTTTTTGAGAGATTCATTATTCCAATGTTTAACTGAGGAGAGGAGAGAAGGGGAGAGGAGAAAGAGAAAAGGGAGGATGTTTTCTGGCTTGAATTCGCCTAGTTAACATTTCCCATCTGTTGCATATCATTAGCCATTTTTTTTTCTAAATTACTTAACAGTCTGTTATTGGAGATGTTCTTGGGTTTATGTCTGTGGATAAATCAGAATGAAATTTTTGAACAATAATTTGTTTATTGAGTAGTCTAATTTTCTTTCAGTTGTAATCACTCACAATTTGGGGTTAACTTCGATAACCAACACAAAATGGAAAATTTAATTTTCACTCTAAGATAATATTTACATTTCTCTTTTGAAACTCTTAAATGGCTGAACAAGTCCAAAGCTTCTATTTAGAGTCTTTTGTAGTTGAACAAGATAGGTACTCTTTGCTTGCTTTGTTGGGAAAAAAAAAGGATACGGTTTCTCCACACTGTATTTTCTGCAGTTTGTCCAAAATGAACTGAAACACCAAGAATTCACATCATTCCATCCATAGGCTAAGTCCTCTCTTGTTCCCCTGTAAGCTAAACAGGTTCTGCATCACTAGGTTGTTCCTACCCTATGGGTTCTGGAGACCTCACTATAAAGCATTTATCTGGATCCTTTCCAGCTTGTTCATATATACATATATATTACAAACCAGTGACACTGGAAACAGATAGGGTCTTCCAGTCTTGTTACTGCCATCTATAGAAGCCATGCCATCTTCTTACTCCATCATATTTCCTGTCTTACATGAAGAAAGGTCTCTTTTTCCCTTTTAGCTATGGCATAACAGAGCAGCTCAGACACAACTACTTATCCACAAAAATATCAATTCTTTTCAGAGCCACTGTTTCTCAAAAACAGTTGAAAAAATGTGTTATTTATAATCTCTGTTCACACACTTGTCTTCGCAGTAAGCTGTGTTAAAAAAAATATGTTAATGTAGCAAAGTCCTTTTTCTCTTAATTTACTTATCTACCTATACTTCCACCTTGTAAACACATTTTTCTCTCAATAAAGAACTTGAATTTTAGGGGGTAACTTTTTACCTTTTCCCTTACTCAATTTTAAGGACTGTTTGCTCAGAAAATAAAATTAATGGGTCAAAGCAACAGTGGTGAAGTGGGGAGGAAGGCAACAAAAGAGGACAAGTGGCTAAAAAAAGTAAAAACATATTTAACATTAGCTTGATATTGGTATCAAAAAGAGGTGACAGGAAGGTTTGTTCTCCTGGTAAGTTGTCATCTGCTCAGAGGTGAGAGTATGTAAAATAGACATGCTACAATTGACAACATAAATGAAAAAGATATTTAAAACACAACACCAATGTCAATAAGGAGGAAAAAAAAAAGGCAATTACACAGAGAATAATTCTACAGGAAAAACGAAAAGAAAATATAATGTACACAACTGTTTTCTTAAAGATAAGCAGACTAAACGACAGGAAGAGAAATATGCAGGAAAAAAAATGAGAGAGAAAGGTCTATGAAAATACCAAAGTCTAAAAATAAAACAGCATGTACAACTATAATAAAAGTAGTATTTGTGGGAGGCAAAAAATGTACCACCCATCTTTCTGTTTTGTTAGCTGGATCTTCAGTTGAGCATGGGAGTATAGGAAAAGATGCAAAGACCCCTCAACAAGACAACCAGTGTGATTGCTTTTGTGGTTTGCAAAAAGTTTTCTTAAATACATTTTGATATGTAGACAGATGATATCAGAAGAAGGGTCGTTCTCATTTAGGACTCGGGACGGTTGTGCTCACTTGGCCAGAAATGGTTCCAGTCACAGACCAGGGAGTTTGACACACAGTTGTAGGTTCCCCATTTGTAAGGCTTTTGTACTTGTCAGGGAATCAACTGCTGTGATGACAGAAGACCATATATCTTCCAGAATATCATATATAGCTTTATAAGATATGAATAGATATGTGTGAGACAGGCTTTTGGGCAAGGTGGAGTTTTGGCCTGATTCAGGTAGAGCTAATTTTATATTATTCTTTGTGTTTGATGTATTCCTTAGTAATGATTGTGTTCTTGTAGACAGAAAACTTTGAAAAGGTATCTCTAGATGTGGTAATCAATCTACAGAGTCAAGTGTTACATTTGGAGGTAAATTTGAAATTCATCTTTCTTTAATGGATAGGACTATATGGATAAGAATAGAAGTTTCCATGATATACGTCTTTGAAATATGAATTTTCCTGTTGTGATGCCTGGATTAGGCTTCCCTTGAAGATATGTTGAGAAGCCAAGAACATATCTGCAAAAAGACATTCCAGTGTCGGAACTCTAGTGCAGGGTCCCTCTAGTTTTACATGTAATAACATTGCTGTATTGTAAGAAAGTTAAAAGGAATTAGTCAAATATTTGATATAGAAAAGGCAAACATGATGTCCAGTGAAGTTCCCCAAGCTTTGTTAGACACCATTACCTGAGATATACCTTCACAGGTGGCACTTTGTGTAATTTTGTCCCCTGATAAAACACCAACAATCAATTAATTGTATCTACTTTGCCACACCTATATTAACATATATTAATCTGTGTAGAAAATAAAGCCTATGAGACTTCATCTTCCCTGATCTGAGTGTGATGAAAACTCTTAAACATATGGTTTCTCAGTTGTATCTTTATTCTGCCCATATCAGTAAGGCCTGTAGCCGCAACAGAGTGATCAGTGTTGAAATAAGGGTAACTACAGCAGCCTTTAAGAGACATAAATTTAAGACTGGATCCGAAAGTTCTTTAGGACTGGGTCCTAAACAAGCCATTGACTAAGGTGGATGGATAGAAATACCAAGTTAAAGTATGAAATGATAAATGGAAAAAGTTCAAAGAATAGCTTTTCAAGGGAAAATAATGAATTTCAAATTGAAGTTTGATTGTTCATTTTGGTTTTTTACCTACATATCTTAATAATGGCCATAAAACAATCCATTCACAATACACTGCATGTGTTGATAACCTTTGAATAAGGCTGCTGTCACAGGGAAGAAAAGGAAGAGAGATATAGTGAGAAAGTATTTCCATCCAGTTTTTACTTGGACTGCTTCTATTCGTTTTCTGTAAATAGTCTGGCAAAAAGAGAAAATTATTCAAAGACACATTCTGAAGACAGTATGCAGAGAATTTTAAGTATGTTCTTTCAGAATAATAACACACAGAATATTTTTAATGTGCTGATGCAAATATTTGCCCCAGAAATCCAACTGTAAGAATTGTCAATTTTAGACAGGCTGTAGGGATATATCAGTATGTCTAAATGTGTCAACAAAACAGATGAAATCTGAATTTCTGAATAAGCTAAAAACCAGTAAATGATACATGAATATTCATAAATATGAAAATCTGTACACTGACATATTATTTGTACAAGACATTCAGTGAATTATTTTGAATAATGAAAAAATCACGGAAACTGTGATGTGATTCCTAGTAATTCACACTAGGATAACAAGAAGTAAATTCCATCAGTGATTCACAATGAATAGCTCATCATGCTATTTATTAGCCTGTTGAACTCTGCAGATACATTATATAGCTGTGAATAAATATGGATGTGTTTGTGTGTGTAACTACTTATTCTACACTCACTTTCTGTTTAACTTTTGCCAAATTAATCCTTTAGTCATTGAACTTTTTCCTGTCCATGCAGAAGTTATGCTCCTGTGTGGGTTGCAGGCTTTTGCTCTAGCTATTTTTGGATAGCACTAGGTAACCAACATTGTACGTCTTAGTCCTGTATAATTTAATCAACCGTATGATTGTCCACATCACTTGAGTATATAGGAAAATTGGGATACAATTTACTTTAGAATTTTTTTTTTGCTATTTGAGGAGACAGTGATGCCAAGGGGGTATTAGCTCCCATCAAGAAAGTTTACTAGACACAGAGAAAGAATCCATTGTGTAGGGTTTTTTCACGGTTGACCAGCAAAGCTGATTCATCTTGGGTTTGTTTTAACTTGAGCACAACAGAGGAGCAATCCCTGGACAGAGATGAGAGTAGGAAATACTACTAAGTATAAGCAAAAGAAATTTTAGATACTCTTCATATCTGATAATCAATGGTTATAAATGTCAATGAAATACTTATAGCCTGCCAAAGAGAAGCCTCATAAAACTGCTAATTCCTTCTTGCCACCTGGGGTCTGAGTGATCTTAGCAGTCTCCTATGAGAGCCTGGTGTTTCTAGTACCTTGTTCTGATGGAAAAGATACACGGCAGCTGTGCAACATTAAAGTGACCAACACCCTGTAAACTGCCAAACAGGTAAGTGGCAATAGCTTAAAAACTAAACCCATCCACATTTAGCATTTTTTTGTAAGAATACTACACTGACCCTATTTTCTACTTTAACATCTTCCTTGGAGTCCCCAGTTGATTATTGGAAACCCAGAGTTTCTATATCATTTGTAGAAGTACAACTGCAAAAAGCAGTTTTCTCCCTGAAATCATACTTTAAAACTCACCTTTTGTAGCAATGTCTTTTCCTTTTATGATAGTGCTGGTCTCATTACCACTAATTAATCCTTTATTTCTCTTGCTCTATCTGCTGTTCTATATTTTTCTTTGGTATTTGATCCATTTAGAGCACATTTACATTTCACATGGAAATACAGACAGTCACAGGCTTACTATCCACCCTGTTACCAGACAGTCAGAAATGCATACTCACATGCAGTATGGCAATGAGCACAGTCCCACTGAGAGATGGGGTTCATTGACTTCGCCTTGGCAGGCACACAGTTTTGAGTTTCAAACTCAATTTGGATCTTGTCCTGCCAGTTTCAAGGATAAGCAGAATGCCCTCTATCTACCTTCATCTTTAACATGTCAAAAAATGTCTTCCCATAATATTCAGTGTTGTCTAAAATTAGGATTTCTGTGAGATTTTACATTACTTAGAAAACATTGCATTTTTATGCCAGGACAAATTATTAATATTCTGATCTTTGTTCATCATAAACCTTGAGTGGCGTGCTATATAAAGTAGGCGATTCTACATCTGAGAAGAAAAAGAATGAGGTATTAGACTGCTGCCTGTTTCTGAAGGATGGTGGCTTTTCATAGATTTGTAATAGTAGAATAAGTCTGAGGGAGATGAATTATTGGAAGAGGACACATGACATAAGAGTCAAAGGTGAACAATGAATGGATTTATTACAAGTCATGCTTTTACATCCATATATATAGAGCAACATATTACATAGAACAGCTATATCTTGATCTTAGTAATCCAATAAATCAGTCAAAATATCAGCACTGAAGGCGTGATTCATGGTATGCCACATCATATTCCAAGCCTATCCACTGCTACTTCTACCCAGAACAATAACAAAGAACTGCCCATCAGAGAAGTGTCATTTTTATTTATATTGATCCCAAAATCACCTTTTGAGCTATTTGCACTTCAAACTCAGTATGTGTGTCAGTCAAGAAAAGGAAAGTAAACTCTCACGGGACTGGCATATTTCCAGTATTGTTAGAGAAAGGCAGGAGTGAGAAACAAAGAGAACAGTAGGCTAAATTTCACAACAAGCAAAATATCCAATGGGATAAATCTGCAAAGCCTCCATGCAGTTGTTAATGACCTCAGCAGAACTCCTGCCCTGGTCTATGACCTTTGCAGGTATTATGACCAGGTTGGAAATGTCTCCTCCAGAAGTATATCAGGAACGCAGTATATCATGTTAGCAATTTAGTGAGTAGTATTCTTGCACCATGAATCAGAAATAATCCAGTGTCCCATCCTGGTGCCGTGGGACAGACTTTGTCAGTTTTCCCCAAAGAAAATCTACAGATCTAAGTTCCCCTGATATTTATAGCTCTTAAAGATCCCATAGAATATTTCACAACACTAGTGGATAGGCTCCAGGTTCTTTAGATGGGTACTTCCAGCCATAAATACCTTTATTTTTGGTTCCAGCTGGGTATATTTGTCTTCATTTCCGGTCCAGAGTCTTGCAATAAAATATCTTCTGGGTAGTGATCCCACCATAGGTGTTGCTAAAGCAGTGGCATGATTTCATGTGAGCCAGAAGCAAAAGCAACAGATACGGTGTATCACATCAGTAATCCAGAAAATATGTACAGGGTGGGAAGGACCTGAAGAAGGACCACTCTTCTCCATTCTCTACCACTAAGTTTGTCCTTGTTTCCTTGCTGAGAAACAGTGTGGGAGAAATTCCTGTAACAGGCAAATCAGCGAAACCCCCTTACAAATTTTGATCATTCAGAAGTTAGCAAAACTCAAAAAGCTTGCAAAATAGTTTTGGGTATTCCCTGTAATAAGATACAAATATTTCTGACAAAGTAAACAAATAGGAAAGACATGGTTCTGTTTAGGGTTTTAAACAAGGTTGGATGGTCTTATGGATATAGCACTGGGTAAGACTTTCAGAAGTTTCAAAGGTAGTTCCTGAAGTTGTATAGTTTCTTTGTATGGTCTGGTAGTAGTTTCACTCTCTGCTTCTATTCTGTCTGTAAAATGGTGCAATAATATTTCATTTCCTTCATTTTCTCTAAATCTGTAATTTTGCTTGACTTTTTGGCTCATACTTGTACTAAAATGGAGCTGATCTTTGTTTGGACCTCTAAAATCCTTGTCAATAGTGAATAGCATAAAAAAAAACATAGGTTTGATTTCCATAAAACCATAGTTTGCATTATCTGAGTTCTTAAAAAATTAGCACCTTTTAGTTAATGTTAAGTTTATTTCAGTTTAGTTTATGTTAACATTCTATATTAATTTATTTCATATTTTCCATTAAAGGTGTTCTTTTAACTATATTTTAAAATTTGTATGCACTAAAGTTCATATAAGCTTTCCAGATTAAAAAAAAAGCTAAAATTTTTGTTAATAATTTTCTGAAAGTGTGAGTTTAATACTTACCTGTGGTGAAAAAGGTAGTGTCAAGAACTGTTAAGTGAAGAATAGAGAGCAGAACTGAAATAGAACTGAAAATTGTGTAACCCTATGAACATATGCAAATCAGTGGTGTACTCACATTGAAAACCTCGGGGGGTTCTGGTCACCTCATATGAAGAGGAACATAGTGCCACTAGAAGGCTGAAAGAGATGTAAAACTTCTCTACAAAAACATTAAACTGATTGAGACACAAGCTCAGACAAGAGATGACTCAGAACAGAGATCTGTAAAAACATGAATATTATGGAATGGGTGATAGTATTGTGATTTTGATGACACGGAAATGGGAGAACATCAAATGGAATTATGAAGTAAATTTTATGAAATACTGAAGGGAAATACCTTTGTCATTCAGTACTTAAATGGATTGATGAACTTGTGGCTACAGGATGTTTTGGATGCCAAGAGTATAAATGGATTCAGAAGTTAATTAGGCAAGCTAATGGAGGAAAGTTCCACCAAGGACTACTAAACATGGTGGTCTGCTTACAGCCTCTGGCTTTAGTTCAGGAGGTCCCTGAACCAGAGGTAGCCAGAAGCTGCAAGAACAGAAGCAAGGAAAGTACAACTCTGTTCATACCCTATTCTTACACTCATTCCCTGAACATCTGCTGCCAGCCACCATGAAAGGTGAGCCTCTGGTCTGATTGGGTGGTGGATGGGGTGGTGAGGGACACAACGGAGAGACTTTTGAGGGGCTTTTTTAGTGACATTTGCTGCCTGAAATTAAAAACTAAGTTAAAAAACAATCCTGATAAAATACAGCATGCTGTCCCAAATGCTTTTTAAGTCAAACCATTTAAAATAGTAGTTATGTGCTGGTTCTATTCCATTCTAAGGAGGAAACTTCAAAGAAAAGTGACAAAAAGGATATCAGCCTGGAGATTAGCTCAAATTCCTTCAGACAAAGGAAGGAATGGATCTGGGTCTCTTATTCCTTGAATAGTCTCTAAGCAGGGAGTTAACAGTGGTAGAAGTATCACTTACAGTGACACACAAGGCTTGCTTTAGAAGGCTTACACACAGTAAGTGTGGCATGAGTAACACAGAGACACAGCTACACCATGGACCCCAGGGGGAACAAGTGAAGAAGAACCTGGGACTGCTCAGATGCTAAATTTCACTGTCCTGGAAAATGTCACTATTGGCAGCAGTCCTTTACACGCTTGAAGTACTTCCAAGGTTGGGCACTGGTGTGAGCAGAACTCCACTTCTGAATGCACAGGCAAAGACTGTAGAGCTAACACAGAGCCACCAGACACATATGGAACAGGAGGTGGGTGACAGCAAAGCCTTACACAATTCCTTCAGTCTCCACTCCCAAGCACCACCTGAAAGCTGTCTGAACTTGCTTTAAATAGAAGTTTGGTGCTGCTATTGTCTTTGCAAAACTAGCCCCAAGTCATTGCTAGAATAACGTCCCTCCTACTAACCCAGTGAAGTACAGTTATGTACTGGTAAAAGAGAGTAAACAAAAGGAATTGAAAAGCATTAAACTTCATGCCTATGATTTTTCATTCAAGAATTATGATAAATTTCTTTACCTTTCAAGCTGTAGTAGTTTTGTATCCAGAGTAGAAGCTATTTTTATATCACTACAACCAAATTATGTCACTAAAAGGTAGGTCAGTGGCTCTCAGTCTCCAGTGTATTAGGATGACACTTAGAAGCTTTGAGTTCTGCCCATCAGGTCATATCCCCATGTAGCAGATAATATGATTTGACATTCTGTAAACTCATCTATCAGCCTTCTCATCCTATGACAGAGAAGCTCCAACTGCACCATCACTATTCATTTGGGCATTGTCAGTTGCTTCTTAAAAACAAAGGCAAGCAACAAATAATACCCACCAAAGATATTCAATTGGCCAAGATATATAAGTCCTGAGAGAAAATATCCCAGACTAACAGATCAGATGCTGCAAAATGTCAGCGCTTTAGCACTATGTTCCATGATACTACCTTCATTATATATAAAAATTCCCTTTTTGGAAGCTTGCCAGCATGTAAATCTAATGGGGGTTCAGGTCTACCACACATGTATCTGTTAAATAGGTGAAAATTCACTGCTATAGCATAAAACAGGTCTGAATTGAGACAGTTCGCTTCAATGAAGTTATTCCTAATCTATACAAGATTAAAAAAACAAAAGTAGATCAAAACAGAGTTTAACAGTTACAGATTCATAATTTAATTCAATGATACATCATACGATCATAGAATCACAGAATGGTCAGGGTTGGAAGGGACCTCTGGAGATCATCTAGTCCAACTCCTTGCTAAAGCAGGTTCTCCTAGAGCAGGTTGCACAAAGTCACACCCAGGCAGGTTTTGAATGCCTCCAGTATCCACAACCTCCCTGAGCAGCCTGTTCCAGGGCTCCATCACCCTCAAGGTAACAAAGCTCTTCCTCATATTCAGATGGAACTTCCTGTGTTTCAGTTTGTGCCCTTTGCCCCTTGGCCTGTTGCTGGGCACTACTGAAAAGAGCCTGGCCCCATCCTCTTGTTGCTCACCCTTAAGACATTTGTAGACGTTGATAAGATCCCTTCTCAGTCTTCTCTTCTGCAGGCTGAACAGGCCCAGCTCTCTCAGCCTTTCCTCATAAGGGAGATACTTCAGTCCAAAAATAATCTTTGTAGTTGTCTGCTGGTCCCTCTCCAGTAGTTCTCTGTCTCTCTTGAACTGGGGAGCCCAGAAGTGGACACAGTACCCCAGGTGCAACCTCACCAGGGCAGAGTAGAGGGGGAGAATAAGATCTCTAGACCTGCTGGCCACACCGCTGCTAATGCACCCCAGGACTGCATTGGCCTTCTTGGCCACACAGGCACACTGCTGGCTCATGGGCAGCTTGCTGTCCACCAGAACTCCCAGGTCCTTCTCCACAGAGCTGCCCCCCAGCAGGTCACCCCCTTGCCTGTACTGGTGCATGGAGTTATTCCTCCCCACGTGCAGGAATTTACGTTTGCCTTTGTTGAACTTCATTAAGTTCCTCTCTGCCCAACTCTCCAGCCTGCCCAGGTCTTGCTGAATGGCAGTGCCTATCCTCTGATGTCAGAAGTTTTGTGAATCGCAACTGATCCATCTGACAAGAATTATAAAAAATTTGTTACATATTTCCAAACATCTAGTATATAGATGAGAGGCATACATAAAAATTAAATCAAGTTACACTATCTCTCTATTCAAGAGGGTAATTTTCGCTGAAAGCATCTTCTCAAATGGTTATGTAAGGCTAGAATTCAATTATGATATTTACATTAGGTATATTTTAGGTAATTGTATAGACAGAAAATTATTAGAAGTTCTGGCAACCCAGTGTATAGCTTTGTTTCATTCTTCTTTTCTACCAATCAATGACACAAACTTTTATGTCTGTCTTACAGGGACAAGCAGTTTACCATGGGAGCTGCACTGATGCTCTGAGCTTCTTCACTTCACCATTCAATTAGATCAAATGTAACAACCTTTTCCCAGGAAAATAGTTTTCCGCCTGCAAGCAGACCCTCTTAAAATAGGAAATATTCATCTGTGTTATAGGGTTGTGTTATAGGATTAGGTGGACCAGCTTCTATTCTCTATTTCTTTTTCTGATATCTAATCATCATCCTTCAGCTGCATACATCTAACCAATTGCACTTGAGGGTCCCTGTATCTGTACATACCAGCTACTGAAATACAGTTAAACATAGGACTAAGACATGAAACAAAGTAAGTTTAGTTTTATAACTGGAGGTGGTTAACAAGTAAAATAGAATACAAAGTATGTCTCAGCTTCTGATGCCAGAACTGACCATTGCATTAGAGAATCTGAGCTGGTCTCCCAACATTTGACTAACCTGATGGCCTTTTCTGTATACCCACCTTCAAGTCAGGAAATGCTGTTCTTCATCTCAGTCCTCCTGTGAATCTGAGAAATCAAACAAGCTGCCTAGACATCTTTATTAGGCTTCTGCTCAAAGTAGCAACACCATTTATTTGTTGTAAGCATTTGTCTTCTAATGCATTGCCTTAGTGTAGTGTTGCCAGGTCTAATCAGATAAAAGTACCATTTATGAGCCTGCAGGAACACAGAATTTTTAAAAGACTGTCCTAAATAGTTTTAATAACTTACTTTTCATGTTAACCTTTTCATCATCACTGTGCTCTGCCACAGGATTTCTTTGCCACTTGTGGAAGGTGGTAAACTCTGTTCTTGTCTAAGTATCAAAGCTGGTTAAATAATATGCAGACAATTTTTACTCCAGACAATTTGGATTATACATACACATCAGCATCCATTTTACTTCTGAGTCAATTGATTTCCAGGCCTAATCAGAATTAAGTAACAAAATTCAACTAATAAAATTAAATAATTTTCAGTATTATACAGACACACACTCACCCCTGCATAGGCCATATGTTCATGCCTATAAAGTAGTATTTAAATATGTATGTGCATGTGTATGTGCATGTATGTGCATATGCACATATGTGTATATATGTATGTTGCTAAGGCAAGCGGCTGCCGTGCCGGCAGGGTCGGAGCGCTCCAGTGCAGTGTGCAGTGGGTTTCCCGCACTGAGGGAACCTCGAGGGAGCCGAGGGAGCTGCCAGGAGCCCACAGCTCACGCTACAGCAGCTGGTGGAACCTGTGCAGGGCCAGGAGCTATGGCAGCCAAGCCTCCCCCACCTACACAAGAAGCCCCTGGGGAGCACCAGTGACCAGGAGCACTGTCAGCAGGGCAGGCAAACGGGGCCTGGCACGGCAGTTGGTGCGGGAAGGGCACCGGAGCCCTGCCAGCTCCACCAGGGAGCAACGGTATCCCCCCGGCAGAAGGCCACGGCCTCTCTGAGCTCTGCGCCCACCAGGCCCGAGGCAGCTGCCCAGGCTGAGCTCCGGAGGGAACATGCAGCCACCCTGGTGCCGGGCTGCCGGCCCTGCCCTGCTCTCACGCCAGTCCCAGGCGGCAGCGGGGAGCTCAGGGGAGGGGGACTGCTCCGCTTCGGGACAGAGCTCTGGGGGTGTGTGGGTGGGCTGAGGAGTGTCGGGGAGAGCAGGAGAGATACAGGCTGGGGGCTCGGGTTAAAGATGTGAAGAGAAACCTTCCCACCCTGGTACAGCCCTCAGATTAGTACCCATTGCTGATTTCGCAGGCAGGCAGCAATGAAGTTGCTACAAGAAGTCTGAGGGCAATCGAGTGGCCTCGGGATGACTGGCTAAGGGATCAGGAGCACAAGCAGTGTTCTCTACCTTTCCAGCTGCAGGGAATGATGAGAGAAGAAACATGAAGAACCAGTAGATCAATATCTGGCTCTGAGTCTGGTATCACCGACAGAATTTGTTTTTTTTCTATCGTGTCAGTTTACACAACAGCAGGCCTGCTGGCAACAGATGGGGTACACCTGTCTCAAAGAGGGAAAAAGATCTTTGCACAGGAGTTAGCAGGGCTCATTGAAAGAGCTTTAAACTAGATTTGAAGGAGGAAAGGGTTAAAACCAGGCTCTCTAGAGATGAGCCTGGGGGCAGCACGCCAATGTTTGAGGGACAGTGTGCTCTTGAGGTCCTTTGGTCTGCTGTATCAGTGAAGGTAGGGGATGGAGATCCATGTGGCAGCAAAGAAGCAAGGATTATTGATATGTTAGAAACCACAGAAGTTCCTGAGAATGGTCACATAGGAATTAGGGCTTTTCCCCCAAAAAAGGTGGTGGGATCAGGAGCCCAACTGAAGTGCATCTACACTAATGCAGGCAGCATGGGCAACAACCAGGAGGAGCTGGAAGCCACTGCGCGGTAGGAAAACTATGACATAGTTGCCATCATAGAAACATGGTGGGATGACTTGCACAACTGAAATGCTGCAGTAGATGCCTATAAGCTCTCCAGAAGGGATAGGTAAGGAAGGAGAGGTGGTGTGGTAGCCCTGTGTGTTGGGGAGTGTTTTGACTAGCTAGAGCTTAATGATGATGACAATAAGGTTGAGTGTTTATGAGTAAGAATCAGGGGGAAGGCCAATGAGGCATATATCATGGTGGGAGTCTGTTACAGGCTGCCCAACCAGGATGAAGGGGCAGATGAAAGCAGCTGGGAGAGTCTCACAGTCACTAACGCTTGTTCTCATAGTGGAGTTCAACTTAACAAGACGTCTGCTGTAAATACACTACAGCAGACAGGAAACAGTCTCAGAGCTTCCTGGGGTGTGTGGAAGATAACTTTCTGACACAGCTGGTCAGTGAGCCAACTAGGGAAGGTGCCCCACTGGACCTGTTTGTGCACAGAGAAGGACTTTTGGGTAATGTGATGGTTGGAGTCAGTCTCAACCATAGTGATCAAGAAATGATAGTTTTCAATTCTCAGAGAAGTAAGGAGGGGAGTCAGTAGAACTGCTACCTTGGACTTCCAGAGGGCAGACTTTGGCCTGTTTAGGAGACTGGTTAACAGAATCCCTTGGGAGGCAGCTCTGAAGGGCAAAGGAGTCCAGGAACGCTGGACATGCTTCAAGAAGGAAATTTAAAGGTGCAGAAGCAGGATGCCCCCATGTGCCAAAAGATGAGCTGAAGGGAAGAAGACCGGCCTGGCTGAACAGAGAGCTTTGGCTGGATCTCAGGATCAAAGGGAGAGTTTATGATCTTTGGAAGAAGGGCAGGCCACTCAGGAAGACTACAAGGATGTCGTGAGGTTATGCAGGGAGAAAATTAGAAGGGTCAAAGCCCAACTAGAACTTAATCTGCCTAATGCCATAAAAGACAATTTAAAATGTTTCTATAAATAAATAAGCAACAGAAGGAGGGCTAAGGAGAATTTCCACCTCTTATTGGATGTGGGAAGAAATATAGTGACAAAGGATGAGGAACAGGCTGGGGTACTTAATGCCTTCTTTGTGTCAGTCTTTAATAAGACCATTTGTTCTGCTGGTACCCAAACCCTGAGCTGGAAGACAGGGACAGAGAGCACAATGAGGTCCCCATAATCCAAGGGGAAATGGTTAGCAACCTGCTACACCACCTAGACACGCACAGGTCTATCGATCCAGGTGGGTTTCACACAACAGTAATGAGGGACATGGTGGAAGTCCTCACCGAGCCACTTTCCATCACTTATCGGCAGTCCTGGCTTACTGGGGAGGTCCCAGTTGACTGGAAGTTAGCAAGTGTGACACCCATCTACAAGAAGTGCCCAAATGAGGATTCAGGGAACTACAGGCCTGTCAGTCGGTGCTGGAGAAGGTTATGGAACTGAAAGGGTGGTGAAGATTGGAACAGGCTGTCCAGGGAAGTGGTTGAGTCAGTGTCCTAGTTATAGTGTCTGGGCCCAGTTTATCACTGTGTGGGTGTAACTGGAACTGTGCACTCTATACCCTCTCTGCCATTCATCCTGAACTGTTACTGATGCATTGTTTGCAGCAGCTGCCCAGGACACACCTGACA
>JAVJGI010000014.1:13114769-13127252 GCA_035590275.1 Ibycter americanus | reverse complement strand
AAATTGTAGTTCTGACTTCTAAACTCTTTTGAGTTGGGTTCATTTCTCCTGCTGGTTTACTTTTAAACCAGCACAGTCAGTATTTAAAAGACATGATGTAGATGTGGTGCTTAGGGGCGTGGTTTAGGGTGGACTTGGCAGTCCTGGGTTAATGGTTGGAACTGATGATGTTACAGGTCTTTTCTAACCTAAACTATTCTATATACACACACAAACCATTCCCAATGGAACTGTCGAGGGGACATAAATACCAGAAGTACATTCTGCAAATACATATGTATGTGTATGTGCATATATGTGTGTGTGTGTATTTTCTGCATCCGTTATTCCCCACACACAACTTGGAGACAAAACACTGAACCACAGGCCCAATCTGGAATGCTCTTTTTTATGCTTTTAGGAAATTCTGAACATGTGATTTGCAAAGATATAAAAAGCTAAATAGTGATATGTTACAGTGCTATAATGCAAAAGTTGCTGCACTGATTTATCTGGAATATTTCCACATTAGTACAAATGTGAAAGCAAGAAAAGAATTTGTGCAACAAAGCAAATTTATTCTGCTGGACATACTGTATATAGAGGGTATTTTTTTATTGAATAAAAGTATTCTTCTCATGAAAGGACACCAAGTAATTTCAAATACAAATGGAAATATGAGTGTGAATTGACAATTTACACATCCAGAGACTGTTTGAAGTCTATAAGAGAGTTCTTGACCACTGAAAAAGAGGTTTTCAGTAACTTACTACCTGCTCTGCAAATATATGTTGAATGATACCTAGAGTTCCTGATTCCCAGCTATCCAGACTACAGCCCATTGCAGCATATTGTGTCTCCTGCATACCGCTATTATCCAGAGTTCCTTTCATTGGAAATGAAATCATGAATGTAGAATATAGACATGACAATGACCATGTGCTGGTTTTGGCTGGGATAGAGTTAATTTTCTTCGTATTTGTTCATATGTTTTAGATTTGTGCTGAAAACAGTGTTGATAGTACAGGGATGTTTTTGTTATTGTTATTGCAGTGCTTACCCAGAGTCAAGGCCTTTTCTGCTTCTCACTCCACCCCACCAGCGAGTGGGCTGGAGGTGCATAAGCTGGGAGGGGACACAGCCAGGGCATCTGACCCCAACTGACCAAAGAGATATTCCATACCATATGACATCATGCTCAGCAATGAAACTGGGGAGGAGGGTGGTGGTGAGGCCCCTGCTCGGGGACTGGCTGGAAATCAGCTGGTTGGTGCTGAGCAATTGTTTCATTTGCATCACTTGTCTGTCTTGGGTTTTATTTCTCTCTCTTTGTTATTTTTTTTTTCTATTAGAATTTGTTATTATTATTGTTGTTGTTGTTGTTATTAGATTTCAATTATTAATCTGTTTTTATCTCAGCCCATGAGTTTTCTCACATTTACCCTTCCGATTCTCTTCCTCCATCCTGCTGGGGGGGGAATAAGCGAGCAGCTCTGTGTTGATTAGTTGCTGGCTGGGGTTAAACCATGACAGACCACTCTAAGTTTTAGCTGTAGTATAGATCTACAATGTCCCTGGAGTGTATGCTTAGGGAGTTGAAATGATTCTGTCCTATGATTTAATTTGTGACCTAGAGGTCAGTGGCTCTACTTCATTATATCAGTTGTTCTATTGTCCTGGATTTAGGATATCCATCTACAAGCTACACTGGAGATGGACTATGGAACAATTTTCAGAAGTCAAAAGAAAAAAAAAGGAATAGAAAAAAGACATACTTCTTTTTTGGTTTTTATTTGCTTATTCTGCTTTTCTTAATGTGTCCTTCACCACACTATTTTTAATGCATTTGTCGAATTAATACTCTGATTTCCATAGTTTATGCAATAAAGGCTTATTTATATTAGTTAACTATGCAAAACATTTCACGCAAAACATCCTAATTAAAAGCTGCTATATTATTTCTTGATCCCAATGGGAGGTTTTAACTGGAAATATGTATCCTAAAGATTGTGCTGCCAAATTATCTTTTCTGTTATAGCTGAACAACTAAATTGAACCTAAAAAATACAGAGGAGAATTTTTCTCAGATATTCTAGAATGTATTGTTAATATTTCCTATCTTGTATAGATTTAGTGGACAATATCTGCACTGCATAGATAGATGAGGTAAAAAATGACAGCCAGTGACAACCTGCTTTAATAGGCCAGAATCTTATGAACCTGATTTATGACCTTGACAAACATCTAAATTGGAAACATCTGGTGACTGGACTGTCATTAATTCAGAGCATGTGTTTCTCATGTTCTGTCACTTTTTTAATCAAAAGAAGACTTTGTATAAAACTAATTGAAAGAATACATGAGAAGTTATGGTACCAGTCTATGTTTGCATTCCCAGTTATCATTACCACAAAATTCTGCAGTTACTGACGAAAACACACAATCAAACAATTGAATGCTACAAGCCCAAAAGAAATGTGAAAAAACCTTCTCATTGTTTGGGTGTGATTTTTTTAATGTAAATTTGTTTTTTTGACTTCAAACTGTGTATGATTTTCCTTTCTGATTTTAAGAATCTGACATCTTGCAACAAACCAAAGTTCAGTGAAACAAACCAAACTATATGCAGTCTGGTATTCTTGCACTGAAAAAATGTTGACTTTCTAAAATAGTGTATTTCATAGACTATCAACTTTATGTTTCCTTGTTGAAATCATAAATGCCCTTTTCAAATTTCTACAGCATGAGTTTAACTGTGGTTGTAGAAATTTGCCTAAGTATTTAGAATGTCATCTCACTAATGGTCATTAATATCTCTACTAGTTAGAGTAAAATACATATATGATTGCATGATGATCAGTCAATTTATCATTTTACCTCTGCCTTTGTAAAAATTTCTCTGTTACAGACACTGTACAATATTTAATAGACTGCTTTTAGAACTAACATCCAATACATACTGACATTTTTTGTTAGTTTGTTTTAAATAAAGTAAATGAACATTTCATTTTAGGGACTTAAGTAAGCAACCAGTACTTTCACCACTAATATCCAACATGATGATGTACTCAGTATAAACAACTTCCTTCTTAGCTGGATGGTTTCAATACTTATAGTAGGATTCATGTGAACTGTTGAAAACATCTACAGGTAGACATCTATACCTCAGTTAGTTAAACTTGGCTCCTTTATAGCCAATGAAAGAAATGGTTACATTTATCATGGAATTAACTTGACCTATTTTAGTTGACTAATCTGTGATGAGATGAATTGTACTTTACAAATGATGAGAAGGGGAGTAGAGGGCAACTAGCTCAAACTATACAGTTACATTTAGAAAGCTGAATCTCAGCCCTGAATTCTCTAAGGGTCTTACCAGCTATGACTAAAGAATTCATCCATACCTTTCTTAATAGTAAATTATTGCAGTCAGTGCTGTTTAGAGTATGATTCATTTCATACTTTTGTAGATGTCTAAAACAGACTCATAAAAATTTTGGATGGAAGGTATCTTTGCAGTATCATCTGATCCAACCTCCATTTCAGAACTGGGCTCTTAACATCGATTACAGCTTTGTCGAGGTAAGTCTCGAAAAGTTCCAAAGTTGGAGGCTTCACCAGCTCTTTGAGTAACCTGGTTCAGCACTGCACTGCTCCCCTACTGATTTTATTTTTCTGAATGTCCAACATGAACCACCAAGACAGGTTTTGTGACCTTTGCCCCTTCTTTTATTGTTTGCTACTACCAAAACCAATTTGGTCTTAACATCTTTATAACCACCACTCAAGTTGTTTCAGGCATCTCTTAGATCACCTCTCAATCACCTCTACACCAGATCAATGAAGTCTAGTTTCCTCAGCCTCTCCTTATTTCTCACGTGCTCAAGGCTTTTGACAGTTCTGATTCTGTTGGAGCTCTACCAGGTTTTCCACATCAGTCTTGAAAAAGATGACCCAATACAGGGTGCAGCAGACCTGATGTGGCCTCAGTAGTGCCAGGTACCAGGGAATCATAACTTGCCTCAATATGGTAGTCATGTTTCTTCTAATATAGCCCAATATATTAGGGCTATGTAGTTATTTGCAATAGGAGTTGATTGCTGGTTCATCTCTAGTGTAGTGTTGAATCTCCATAATCCCCAGGTGCCTTTCAGGAAGGCTATTACTCAGCCAGTAGCTTCCTATTCTATACCACAGAATTACTACACTTCAGGTGCAGAACTTGGCACTGCTGCCTCTTGAAGTTCTTGAGGTTTCTGTCAAGTATCAGTCCCTGGAGTTGTTAATTGAAACATTCATCACTGGATGTAAGCCAGACTGGAAATGAATGTGCACTCCCCTTTAAATACAGCTGACCAGACAATCTCCAACCTACTTACCAGCTCATTTATCTAGCCAGTACTTCCTTAGCTTCCAAACAAGAATGCTGTGGGAGGACATGTTCAAAGGTTTAATAAAATTCAATCACATGTCTACCTTGAATAAATGTATATTACACTGTTCTTCCCTGTCCACATAGCTGGTCATTTCATTGTAGCCATTCACATTGGACCAGCATGATTGACCCTTTGTGAATCCATCTTAACTATTCCTGATTGCTGTCTTCTCTTTCATTCCTCTGGAACTGAACTCAAAGAGGAATTGACCTGACGTCTTTCCAGGAGCTGAGATAATCCTATAATTCTCAAGATCTCATTTCTGCCTTTATTTCAAAGTGGGAGCTTCCTCTGCTTGCCATGATTTTTTTCCGTCTCCTGTTCAGCTTGATTATGTCTCTTCCTAATAGGTACTATACTTTTTCAAATAAGACACCACAGCTGAGGTGGCAACACCATCTGCCCCATAAAGTTTTGGTATGATAGATGCATCTGCTCATAGCCTGGGACAGCAGCCCCTGACCAGAAGGTGACAGGTCAGAAGTGTTCCAGCTGCTGATCCCAACGGGGCTGTTGCTCATCCAGTAGAAGAAAATATCAACTTGTTTCGTATAAGAAAACTGAATAATGGGTATGGCATTACAGGAAGCTGTCCTTATACCCAGTAAGTAATTCAGTACAAAATAACTTTGTCGGCTAGAAAGGAAAACAGAGGCGTGTTATTTGTAACAAGTTTCAACACTTGAGTTGTTTGATAGAATTAGTTTGGGGCAATAAAATATCTGCAAGTTTAAGTTATAATAATGATATAATTATGGTAATATGCTAATAATTGCTAATGTAAGTTTGATGTTAATGAAAAGAGTGATTTGTGTAGGTAATAAGAATCAGACACCCTAATGTATTGATCTCCATGTGTGTAAGAATATCTTGGAGAATGAATATGTAAAGTAGATAAAATGAGGCGTGTTTAAAGGAGTGATTCTTCAGAGTTTTCCCCAGGGCAGTTTTTATTAATGCCAGACCACCCGTTTCTGCCAGGTCATGTGAAAAAGAAAGAGATAGCAAGCTAAAACACTACTGGAAAACAGACACTTTAATTTTAGTGATAAAGAATGTTAACTAAGATCCCTACTTCTGCTGAATTAAGTCTCTGACTTTCTTCAATGAGCTTAGGGTGACTGTTCAGACATGAGCCTAGTGAGATTAACAAATATTAATCAGGCCTCATCAAACTAATTTTATACGACAGTTAAAAAGTTGATTTGCCAGTAGCATCTCTGGAAGGTCAGTGAAATTCAAATAGGAGATTTTTTTAGGACTGAGCTTCCATCATAGATGATAGATAAGTCAGCACATGCACCTGTGTATCAGAAGACACAGGTTTAGGTTCCTGTCGGCTTCTAAGTAAGCAGCATAGACACTGAGCTATATGCATTTTTTTCAGGTAGATAATAAACTCATAGTCTTCTCTATCAAAGCTGTACATAACTTACATAATTTCCTAGATACTCATTGAAGCATGGACTGGAATTAATCTTCCCAACTGGGTGTAATATTCACCAAGATATAAGATCTTCCCAATGTCTTTTAAACTATATGGATATATAAAAAATAAAGCCAAGGAAAAAGGAAGAGAGGGAGTTTTCTAAGAATAGTGGGTAAAACAAATCTAAGGAGATACAAGTCTCAAATCCCTGTTTCACGTTGAGAAACAGGGAGGACCTTCTAACCAGAGTAAACTGAGCAGAAACCGGTTGGATACCAGCTGTTTCCTGATCCTTTGCCTTTCCTGTCTTGGTTTTTGATGTCTTTTTCAGAAACAGCAAAGTTGGAAACTTTCTAAAAATGAGGCAAAATCTGTCAGTATTAGCATAAAAATTTAGCTAGTAACTCTGGCGCAGGTATAAGCACTTTTGATCTTTTTTAAAAAGATGCAGACTTGAATTTGATTTGATAATGTTGTTCTTTTAATTGGCTGTACTATGTTGATATCATGCTGTTCTTCAATATTTCATAAGATATAGCTGGTTTATATAGTACATGAGTTCTGATACTCTAAGGATAGCTTAAGGTGATTTATGCTGAAATATGGCTAACACAGCCCATCTCTACATACGATGGGTGCTTGCTGTAGCACTGTTGTGGCATAACAGAAAAAAACCCCGAGTATTTTAAAATATAGATTTGGAAATCATAATTCATCAGTTATAAATATGATTTAATTTTGGTAATCAAATAGATCATGTCCAATTTTTTCCTCAGGCGAAATTCATGCTTAATAAAACTGTGTGTAAAATCTTGTTTTCTCTCATTAAGAGTCAAAACTTTCTTTTAGACAAAAATGAAAATTTAATCTAAACTTTTTAAATAAAAACATGATGGTACAGTATGAGAGAGGTGGAAACAGTTTATCCTGAAAATATTTTTTATTTTATTTTTTATTATTTAATCAGTTTATGTATAAACAAAGGGAAAATATTTTTTAAAGCTGAAATTCAAAGTAATGAAACTTCACATAAAAGTATTGTAAAGGACATATCAATAGTTTTGAAATGTGAAAAAAAGGAAGTTTAATTTCTTTCAAACCAGATTCTTTCTTCCAATTTACCTTTTTGTAAATTACCTCTCTCTATTTAAGAAAAGATTTACTAGAGAACTCCTAATCTACACTCATTTTTCATCTTTGACCCAAGCAGTCTGTCACTATTTTAGGCTTTTGATTAATACAAAAAGTTGTTTAGAGGGATCTAACAAGCTTTTAGGTTAGAAGTTATTCACAATAAATATAAGGAAAATCCTTGCACAAAAAATCTGCTCCCACATCCACAAACTGTAGAAACCAACCTGGCCATTATCTCTATAGAAGCCAAAAGCAGCTGTATGTAACTCTAGTGAAAACACTACCATGCATCATGATGGCAAGAGAAAGTGATATGTTGGTAATCAAACTAGTCTGACATACCTCCGGCTGCTGAGACTAATCTTTGATTTTGATTGCACAACTTTGATTACCATAACATGTATAATAATAATATTAATGGTTTACATTATGTAATTTAGAAAATCAACTGTTATTTTTTAAAAGTTATTTTCAGAAATGAAGTGCTGTTTTGAGTACATGGAAAGGCTACTCAATTTTGAAAAAATATCAAAACTTTTTCTTTCTGTCTGTCTTTTTTTTTTTTTTTTTTTAATCTGGGTTTCCAGGTAACTATGTGGAACTAAAAGGGCAAGAGAGATTATCAAAGGGAAACTATATGCTGTGTGCCTTGATCCTTATCCTCTGATGGTTTCATCATCAAGTTTTATGTGACATATGGATGAACGCTGCTTCATTTTCTCTCAGCTTCGGGGCTTTTCAAGTGTACTGGAAATGTAGCATATTTTGAACACTAACATTTAAAGCTAGGCTGGACAAAATGCTAAAGAAAATGTGGTCAACCCCCCTTTTTTTGTAAAGCATCCTGAGATCCGTTGATAAAAAGCAGTGTAAAAGAGCCAGGTATTATTTATTGCCAGGAACAGGGACTATGGTACAGCTACTGATACTTTTTATCTTAGTCCTAGATTCTGAGTCTTCTATAGATACTGTTCGTTTGTCAGTTACAGGAAATTCACTGCACTTCTTATCAAAAGATTGCTGAACAGAAAGACCGATCAGATTGCGCTGCTGCCTGCTTCCTTGCTTAGGCACTCAGAGCGAGAGCTGTAGAAGAAACTTTCACCCTGGTGATACTCGCACCAATTTTCTCCTGACACTTCTAGACATCCAAGGTAAGCATTTGCCAGTGATTAATGCTATAGGAGCCCATGAGGAAAAAAAAATCATTTTCATGCAACTATCACAAGTTGCATGACTTCTTAGAGGAGCACATCAAATCACGAGAAAACAGAGCAAGAGAAGGCCTTGGAAAGTGGTGCTACGTGGAGCCTGTCAACATACCTTCAACAATACTTAGTAAGAATGCCACAACAGTAGGGGATAGGATGCAGGACACCACCCACGGACTGTTTACTTTGGTGAGATAAAAGTGTTGGTATTTGATTACGCATAGGAATGGGCCTGTAATGTATTACCCTAGCTCCTCCTCTGTCATACGACAAGAGCAACTATACATAAATCATGTCAGGTATGAATTATCACAACTGTATTTTCTAGAACTTTGTTCATTTCATGGCTAGTTAGTTAATTTTAACTAACAGATAATTTAGACAGTGTACATTAACTTGATTGTTATTATGGCAATAGATTTGCAATTTTACAGAAAGGAAGAAGGATAAGGAAATATCAGAATAAGCCACAGAAAAGAAAGAAAGATAAGGAAATGTAAGAATTAGCCATAGCTGTTCACAGCTCTGATTCAAATCCGTTCTGAGTGTTAAAGGCATGGTGATAATTCAAAAGGATTCAGTTCCAGGCTCTTTTGTCAGGATTACTAAAATCAAGATTGGCACTAAGATATGAATAGCCCAGTTACCTTTAACATCTAACACACAAACAAAGCACTCAACAAGGAGAAGCACTAAATTAAAATATTGCCAGATGAATACTCAAAAGTTAGGAAACACCAGAATTAAGGTTTTAAATGTAAGCCCAATTTGACACCCTACACCTACACGTTATGATAACAGCCTCTGCATGCTCACATTGTATTTTATTAATTGCCAGTCTCACATTACAGCAACCGGGCACAGAAGAGGTGAAAAGGCCACACTGGCATCAGCGTGACTTGCCCAGCACCACAAAGGAACTCTCTGATAAAGTCCAGTTTCTTTGGGAAGCATCCAGCAGCCACAATTTTAGAATCTTCTTTCTTTCAGCTCCTGCTTCATTAGCTGTGTACCTTTATTTTCTGAAAAGAATTACACTGGTATCCTACAGTCAACAATCTCTTTCATTATAAACCTGATTTGCAGTCTGTGAACTGAACGAGGAAAGAATGCCATGAAAAAATTGCATTCGCTAATGTAATTATAGATGGTAATACTTACATCTAAGACAGACTAATTAAGGCTGTATAGGCAAACTTTAATTCTGACATTTTTCTAACTTCTGAGTAATTGACCTTGCAATCTCAACACTCCTCATGTATCAATTATAATTAGCTTTTAAAAACATGAAAAACCCCACTGTTGTTGAGGCAGAAAAAAGAAAAGAAATCTTTTCCTCTGGAACCAAGCTGTGCTTTTTGAGTCAAATCCCTCAGAACCACTATTCAGAAAGCTGCAAGAGAATGTACAGAAGGCAGGCCTGGTATCACTAGTAACCTCTGCATGGGGCAGCAACTAGAAAGGAGAATACACATCAGCACTGGGAGGTTTCTCAGATGTTTGTTGTCAGGACACAAACATGAGGATTGAGGATGCCTGGGTGCAACCCAGGCTTGGTACTATTGCTGCTGTTGCCAGGTTCTGCTGCTCTTGCTTTGTCTCTGTAGTCCTCTTTCCCTGTTATTACCTTATTTTGTTTTCTCATTCTCCTGGGCCTTGGTCCTTGCACCTCTTCTTCTTCTGAGCTGTGGAGTGGCTGTTTCTTTCTCCTCCAGACTGCCTGTATTCAGCCTGCCTGTTCTCAGATGTCATCCCCAATGACCTGTTGACACCCAGAAGAAACAGCCACACTCTAAACTTGTACTCAGCTGCAGCAACACAGGCTCATGGCATGCACCTGGCACACAGAACCTTTGAAAAATGAGCCATGAAACTCTTTCAGGATTTCACTAAATTGCAGTTGTGGGGGAAGTTTTGGATATGATTTAGCACTGGGCCACTTTCATACAGAGTCCGGAAGGTAGAGCCACAATGTCAGTTGTCAAAACATAAAAACCTTGCCTCCCTGTCCAGCAATCACAATATTGCTTTTCTTACTAGTGTTTTTAATACGACCCTGCAAAATTCTCTCTCCAATCTCATTTTAAGAACCTCTCACAGAAAACTCATGTTTTATTTATTTTTAATTAATTCAGAAACGCAAGATAGAAAACTTCAGTATAAATTTTAGAGCACAGTAAACTTACAGGTTCTGTAAAAAAAGTGTCACTGAGAAGCATTTTGGAATCAATATCTCTACCTCTGTTCCACAGACAGTAATAAGCAGAAGACTTTGAGTTCCAATTAGTAGATCAAAAATCTAAGTCATCTTGTTTGAGAAGCACAGAAATAGAAACATTTTTTTTAGAATATTTTTAAGTAAATGAAATGTCTTATTACATTGAGAAGTTCCTAGTGACAGTGGCAAATCTTGTTGCAGTTCAGTCTCTGCTTGAATTCCCTTGCTTGTCCGGAGAGAAATTAAATATTTCTTTTCACATTTGTTTTTACATGCTAACACAGTGAATCAAACCTTGACCTGTAGTTAGTCACCAAAGTTACATAGGTTTTTCAAATAACTAAAGAGAGTCCAGGCCTAAGGAATGACATTGATAAAACAGAATCTGCTTTGGCCAAATTTACTTTGAAAGAGAAAAATAAAATAAAAATGCCATTATGGAACCCTGGTATAGATTCAATCTGATTTTGATGTTATAATGTTAGAGGGAAATTGCCACCAGGAACTGTGGCATTATCAAGCAATACAGCCAAAACATTCTTAATAAAGTATCTGAATTCTTTACCAGATGCTGCCCAGTGAGAACACCATTTTAAGAATTAATATAAATAAATGATAAATAAATTTAGAGTTAACATTTTCTCAACATTAAAACAACGAGATTGTGGCACATTTGCAAAGGTAATATATGTATACAAGAGTGTATGCAGCTGGCTTCATCTCCCCGGTGCACATATTTATATTCGAGCTTCTCATCCTGGGCGTCGCTTATCAGTGAGGAGGAGCAGTCAATTCTAGGGCACAGATAGTCTCCTACTAAACTAAACCTCTAAAAAAAAAGCCATATCTAAATAACAGGGTCAGGTGTAGTCATAGGTTGTAATCTACATTGAAGTCCATCTCTGATGTCCCAAGACATTTTTTTTCCAGGTGTCTTCCCCACCCCCCTTTTATTTTCTCTCTCTTTTTTTTTCTTTTTTCTTTTCTTTTTTTACAGATAAGCCCCCAAAAGACTGATTTTGTTTTCACTGACACTTTTTATAACTTTTTTTGGGGTTTTAAAATATTCATCAGAAAAAGTGACGGAAAATTCCTCAAGACCAATTTCTGTTTATTCAGGGGAAATAAGATAAATCATCTGATAATATTTATACTCAGTTACTCTTTTTAGAATCTGTTTCTTTATAGTTTGAAGAGTTATCTTAAAGCAATGGTAAGTAAAGATAAAGACTAAGATTAATTTCAAATTTGAAGATGTTTAGAAAATTTTAAGTGAAAAAAGTGGTGCATTTTCTTCACTCATTTAATATTAAAAAGAGAGGAAAATAGAAGAAAGTGAGTGGGTAAAAAGCACATGCTTTTAAAAATATTTTTTCAAAACTATTGAGAATTTCCCATGGCATGTTGTTTTCCCTTATTTTTTTCAATAAATTCTAACTATTCAAGGGTTTTAAAACTGTGATTGCTCAAGATAGAGACAATTTACATATAGACATGGAAAGGTATGGATCAAAGAGTTTGCTTCTATTGTTCATCCTGTATAGAGCATCAGGTAAATTAGTATCAGAAGGCAAAGATTTACAGGTTTAGTGGGAATAAAATAGGGCTATGAAGCAGTAAATAAGAAGAACATTGATGAGAATGAAAAAAAATGAATGTTTATTTTCAGCCGATCACTATTTGTGGATTAGCTAAGCAAGAGCACAGTCATCAGTTAACTGATGAAAATAAAACTGAGCCATGTTTTATTGGGCTAGCCTTCCTAACAGCCAAACTCTCACCCAGCTGCTCATTCACTCCTGTCTCCCACAGGGTGGGGACAAACTAAAAACAAGGCAAGAAGGCTCATTGGTTGGGGATGAACACAGATTAACAGGGAAAACAAAAGCTACATGTACAAGCAATGCAAAATAAGGCATTAATTTGTCACTTCCCATCATGGAGTCATAGAACAGTTTGGGTCGGAAGGGACCTTAAAGATCATCTAGTTTCAACCCCTCTGCCATGGGCAGGGACACCTGCCACTAGACCAGGTTGCTCAAAGCCCCATCCAGCCTGGCCTTGAACACTGCCAGG